>CM060249.1:95161699-95831699 GCA_030684275.1 Acipenser oxyrinchus oxyrinchus
CTATCTATCTATCTATCTATCTATCTATCTATCTATCTATCTATCTATCTATCTATCTATCTATCTGACTATCTATCTATCTGTCTATCTATCTATCTATCTGTCTATCTATCTATCTATCTATCTATCTATCTATCTATCTATCTATCTATCTATCTATCTATCTATCTATCTATCTATCTATCTATCTTATCCCTCATTCCTACTCTTGATTGGTTAGCTGCCTAGCCGTGTGGAAAGGTGCCTCCCGCTGAGGTATAGGGATGACCTGACAATGGCAGGCGAGCGCAGTGGCCCGTTGCGCCAGCATGTTGCCGTATCGATCCTTGGCAGGTGAAAAACGTGAGCTTGCATGCCTGCAGTGCCAGGCAGAGTAGAAATGGAGGTTGCCTGGGGAGGTTTGAGGGGAAGTTAATGTTATGGAAGCCTGTGGCTATGTGCGCCTGCTGTTCCCTCCAACATACCTGTGTCTCGACAGTTTGGTTCTGTTTGTCTTTTATTTAAAAAATGCCACTTTATTTATTTTCCTTCTTCAGTTACTCTTTGTTGTTGTTGTTGTTGTTGTTGTTGTTGTTGTTGTTGTTGTGTAACTGAGTGCCAACTATTATCCTTTCTTAAATTTGTTAACTGATATCTTGTTTATCATGGCAAGTTGGTGTGACGGTTAGAAATTATTCAGTCAAGTGAGAGACATTTGCGCAAAAGTGTGCTGCGTGTAGTGTGTATTTCTAAGCACTGTACACCATCTGCAAGCTCAATTACCATGCACAAATAAGAAGAAAACTAATAAAAGTATGATGGGAGGGGGTCATTCTTTGTGTGGAACATTGCCGTTACCTCAGAAATCTGCTCTGAGGATTATGTTTAGTGAAATTATTTTTAGTGGTCTCATGCTGGCTCTGAGTGACATTAGTTACAGCTGCAGTTGAAACTTATCTCAGAGTTCTGGATCTGTTTGCCAGTGCATTGCTTTTTTCAGAAGAATGAACCTGTGGCCAGTTGCATAAAAGTGTATTAGACTGCTATACTGGTCTTAGTTGTGTCACTTAGACTAGTCTAGTGAAAGTTAGCCAGTTGTATATAAAGTTAGACTGAAAATATTAGCTTCCTCTGCCCCAGGCTAACTCTGTCTAGGTCTTTGTTGCCATAGAAAGCATAAATCTCTAGAAATTAGTTTTAGTTCGTCTTAGGCTAGCTCTGACAAAAAAAAAAAAAGAAAATCACTAAACAGTATTTGCTGAGCAAACTTATACTGTACAGTACCTCACTGAAATGGAATTTACTGTAAATGCTACCTCTGTTTAACAACTCTGTTTACCAATTCATTGGGTCTTTTTCCAGAAAGATCCAGGACTCTGTTCCCCGGCAAGAAAACAAACAAACAAGAAAATAAATGTTAAACATTAACAACATTCTCCATTTATTAAAGGTTCAGTCAAATGTGACGCAGTCAAAAGGGAGCAAGGGAGAGGGGAAAGTTGAGCCAGGTCATACAGTATGCAGGTTGCTTGATGAAAGGAATAGCATCATTGCATCGCTGCTTGTATTAATGACATGCAGAAAATCCTGTTCATCGATGGCACCATGAGAGAGTTATCAAGCAGGCCTTGTAAATGTTCATTTTGAGTATTGAACCGAGCATAGTGGAGGCAGCGTGGGCCCATTCTTATTAACTTTTATGTACTTGGAGACCCAAAAAACCAATTGATTTGAAGTGACCTTGTTCCTGTGTTTTGTGTCAAGCTGTTGTATCCAATAGAATATCATTTCTGCTTCCCTTTATTGGTACGAGGATGTTGATGTGCAATTTGTTTACACATTTAAAAACGATCAGTGTAATAGTTAAGAAAAATCGGTTATTCATTGTCAGATAAAGGTAATTATGTTTCACTGAAACATTGTTATCTTGACATTAAGGATCATACAAAATGTAATCTGTCTGTTTGACATGGTATTTGAGGCCCAGTCCCTTTTAAAGTTGCCAGTGTTGTACAGGTTAGCAGTGTTGGATTTAATTTCTTTATGGTGTCCTTGGTAGAAATAGCGCATGCAATAATGTATGTGCTCTAACACTGCTTTTAATAATTGTTCTTAATATAGTAACTAAAATAAAAAAACGCTGTGCCCCATCATCTCTGTTGTGTGTTACAGGTAACAGGTAAGTGAACAGATTACATCTCAGAATTAGAGCAACAGAACTCAGAATTATTGCAAACCACAATAAACACGCATGTCGAAGGTAAAAAAAAAAAAATGAAGGTATATACCCTTTAACTCTAATGTCTTTGGCTGCACCAGATAAAGACTCGTCAAAGCACTTCAGGCATAGTAAGCGAGGCCAGACCTTCTCAAGACAGCTTAAGAAATGTAATTAAGGCATTAAAATTAGGTCACTGGATTAAGACCATGAAAACATGATTTGAAGCAATATGATGTGGGATACATCCATTGCTGGCAGGAGCTTACGGGTCTGCTGAAGGGAACACTTGCCTCTTGATGTCCTTGCCACCTGACTAGCAGGTACAGTACCTGCATCAGTTACATGATATTGAAGTGTCTTTTGAACACCAGATGTTTGATTGAAGTCAGAACAGCTTTCTAAGTGGTGTGTCCTCTACATGCTTGCATTCCATCCAGTATGTTTTAAGCTGGTTTGAGTTCCTGTTGGGACAATCATTTTCTCTGTACAATACAGTTGTTGTTACTAATCTGTTGATTTACCTACTAAAATAAATCATTGACTTACAATTTAAAGCATATTGGGTCCTAATTAATTCACAGTGCAGGTTTAATGTTCTCCAGCAGCTTGATATGCCTCAGATTTTTTAATATTGTGTTGACCCTTCTGTGCTAAATTGCCTTGGCTCTTATCAAACCAAGCAATATAAGTCCACCATTTGGAATTCATTAACCGATGGCAATACCTGAAATAAAGCTTTCATGTGACCTTCACATACATCAGTCTCATCAGCGTAATATATTATTATTATTATTATTATTATTATTATTATTATTATTATTATTATTATTATTATTATAAATACATAAATGAATCCCATTCTTTATTTCAGAGTGATATTGGGGAGACACCAACAAGTTAAATGCTATGTGACGTTAGCCCATTGACTTCAAAGCCTGGAATCGTGTACAGTTTTGCTGAGAGGATTCTCAGAGAACTGGAGGTTTATCATGTTTGCTCCAAATGCAAATTATAAATACTGCCATGTTTTGCTAGGAAGCAGTGCTGCAGTGTTGCCCACCCTGTGATCAAACTTCTACAAGCCCCTGCTTTTTGCCTGCACTTTCTTGCTCGCTCCCCAAACATGAGAACTGCAAGTAGGCTGTGTGGTCCAGTGGTTAAAGAAAAGGGCTTGTAACCAGGAGGTCCCCAGTTCAAATCCCACCTCAGCCACTGACTCATTGTGTGACCCTGAGCAAGTCACTTAACCTCCTTGTGCTCCGTCTTTCGGGTGAGACGTAGTTGTAAGTGACTCTGCAGCTGATGCATAGTTCACACACCCTAGTCTCTGTAAGTCGCCTTGGATAAAGGCGTCTGCTAAATAAACAAATAAAGAAATATTGCTTTCCTTAAACACTATGATGGCAAAAGGTGACCAATTTGAACCCATGCTTGTTTAACGTCAAATCTTGTATGGTCAATCTGGAATAGGTAGCTAAATATAGCGGTTACAGCTGGAGTTTTAAAGATTGTAGCCTCTGGGATGTATGTTTGTTTTATTATTTATTCAAATATGTGTTTATTCCACTCGCTGTGATTTAAAGACTCCCTTGAGGGGGATTGATAGATTATTGCGCTTTGAAGAGTCCCAGGGGACAGTATTTAGTTATTGTCACCGAATAGAAAATCTTCAACTCACGAAACAGCAGTAAATACAAGGTGCTGAATGTTTAAACCTTAACTCTTTGCTTTTGTCTGGATGGTATAGCTCAATGGACATTCAGAATTGTTTGAGATGTTATTTCTTTTTAGTTTTGTAGCATTATGGGCGAGTTCAGTTTACAAATAATGCTGCAAATTGCTCCCTGGTAGTAACAACTGTGATAAAAATGGGCCATGAATTGAACAGTACTGTTTAATGGAATTATTGTTGTCTGAATAATGCCTGCTTAGTTGTAACTGTGATTATTAAATTGAGGTCAAAAAGAATTTGTCTTTTTTATTGAACAAGGTGACCAAATCTATAATTTATGTATTCCAGCAACCATTAGCTGCAAAGCACATTGATCATAAATAAATAAAAAAATAAAAAAATAATGCCATGGTATCACTTTCTGTAATCTGTTGAAAAAGTTAACTACATATAATACTATTGGAAATCCATGGAACCTGTCCTGCCCTTGCCATAGTTTATTCAGCATGGGGTTCAAGGTATGGTGCTTAGTAAAAGATAAGGGGTGTACTGGTTCCTGCTGTTTGTTTTGCAGAAAGGTGGAAGAACTAACACCACAACAAGGCAACCAAATGTCGAATTCTTCTTTGTGGTGGGTTAGATAAGCTTGCTTGCAATTGGCTCAGCTGATAGTGCAGTCGTGGGGAATCATTGTGTTTTATCTGTTTCAGGTGTGTGTGTGTGTGTGTAAGGCCATGATATTGCACCTCTTAAAGGCCATGTAGTCTGCTTGGATATGATTCCTGCTCTATTTCTAAACGGGGAAGTTAAAGTGGAGAGCACGTAGCAGTACTAAACTGTATGGCACCTGATGTTACACAAGGTCAGCTGAAGAGAACAAAAAGTCAGCATCCAGTAGCCTTACTTCAAAAGCTATCTGTAAGGTATTATCAGGAGGAGCCGGCTCTTCACTGGCTTGTCAGCCTGACGAAAGCCCTCTGCTGTTTACTTGGTAGCAAAACTGCATACGGCATCACCTTTGTAGGGTAAAATATGCAACAAGACAAGCAAAAAGGAAGTATCGCGGAGTCCTGCTTTGTGTGGAAATCTGACAGGCCTCAATGGGAAGCAGTCTGTAAAGTGGCACAGAAAGGTGGTCATTACACCAACCTGTCAAAGCGAATTTGTGGAGCTGGGTGAGGAGTTTTAGTTCGTTTTGAGCCCAGTTGGATGACAATCCTGGGTGAATCTCCCACGATGCTGTGAAATCTTTTTAATTCAGATGATCCTGTCTGTCCTTCTAGCTGGAGATGCCTGGGAGTCCCTCTGGAACGGATGAGGCCCTTGACACCTCGCTAGATGACAGGGAGCGGAGAATCTCCCACTCGCTGTACAGTGGGATCGAAGGGTTACAGGACACCCTGATGCCCAGGGCCTCCATGGCCGAGAGGAGGATGATTGGTAAGTCAAGCGAACCCCTTCCCTTTAAACCCCCCAAAAATGACATTCATTGTTTATCTACTGGTCTAGAATATAGGGAAATCGCCCTGTAACACTCCAGCATGTTAACCGTGTCCCCTAGTTTTAAAACTAAGTACACTAAGAATATTTCTTAGATTGATGCTTGTCTTAGTGTCAGTAGGGAAGCCACAGGGCAAGTGGAAACACATTATAGAACAATTAATCACTCAGATGAGGTGAATATAACCCAAAGGCATAAACTACACAAGTCTTAGCTTGATCAAGTGGCATATACAGTTTAAATAGAGTTAACAAATATACAAGGATTAATGTTAAATGGTTTAATGATGATATCAAAATACTAGTTGTGCTAAAGGAACCAATTCTCAGTGCACATTTTGTAAACACTCACTATGCTAATTAAACATAATACAGGTCTTATGGTTCTCAAATTAATAGAAAGCTGGGAGGACCCATTTTTGTAGAATGAGCTTGTTTACCCCCCATGGCTTTTAATCTACGTGTATGTGTCTGTGTATATAATTGATTCTACTTAGGTAGATTCCCATTCATAAAAGATGCCATCAGCGTTGCAAACAAAGTTAAATCCTGGAAAGAACTTCTTGCACGAGCTACAGGTGTATCCAAGACAGACAGGGTTAATGTCTTCTATTTCAAAGGGGGTGAATGTTTTATAATAATAATAATAATAATAATAATAATAATAATAATAATAATAATAATAATAATAATAATAATAATAATAATAATAATAATAAAGCTTTGTCTGGTCATAGTTTTAGGTTTTTGATAATCTCATCATCAATGTGCATTTCATAATGATAGCATGCTTAAGATTATACTGCAGATCAGTTTGCACTGCGGTCTAGATTTGTGTTTTTGAATATAAATAAATAAATAACTTTTTATTTAATGCAACTGAAATATAGAAATCAATATTGATTAAAACTGTAACCGCTAAGACTGTCTTAACAGGCTTGAGTAACATGTAAAAATTAAAGTGTGAATTAATGGCTCATACTCCCATATCCTAACAAGATGTAAGAAGTGATTTCAGGAAATAAGCTATTAATCCAGCAGAACAGTGCCACTGCATTGATTCAGCAAAGTAGTGCTCATCCATATTGATCCAATGAGTGTTGGAAGGCTGTCAGTTAGAACAGCAGCTCTGCCAGACTGGGGATTGAGTCTTAATGAATGGTTTCATGTTCAATTCTAATGCTTCTGAAGCTGTATCGAACACTGATTTTTATTACATGAGAGTAACTGCTATTACTTCATGCTAATATTGGGCTTGGCTTTAGCCACAATAAAATGAGATAATAGTGGTGGGAACCAACCAAGAGGTAGCTTTGCCGTAATATATGAGCCTTGCTCTACTATGCTGGTTTATATGACTAGGCTCACCCAGGATCATTGGTTTCATCAATAGTATACGTATTATTATATTTCCATACTGTAGTTCTTGTTGCAACATAATCAGCATTGTGTATTTATGGATGTGGCGTTTGTGACACTCCAGTAACAGTATCCTAGCAACATTCTGCCTCACAGGCTTGGGAATAGGCTCACATGCTTAACAATACAGTCTACCTGGAAGCAGATATTCTTAAACTCTTTTCTAGTTTAGTCCCTGTCCGTACTTGGCCTCCTGTGAATGATGAGGTACTTAGCACTTTGCTCTTTGAAAAGTCGTCGATAACAGCCTGCCTTGTCACATGATGGCTGGATTTGCAGTGGACCTCATGGGATTAGCTCCAAGGATTTGAGTCGTCCAATTTAAAACAAAAGATAGTACCTGTCAGAAACTGAGTTGCATTCTTCTGACATGTTTTAAACCTCAAACACTGTGTAATATGCCATTGCAGTCTTCCGAATGCTCAGTATCCATTTGTTTTTCAGACACGGGCGCGTTGTTTTTTTTTTCTTTCTTTTGGCTTGCCAGTTTGGAAACTTCAAGTGTGGAAGAGCTGTATGATATGGGGATCGGCCAGTAATATAGTCTGCCTCAATTCATTGCTTTATCCATTTTGACAGGTGTTTTTGATAGGATTTTGAAGTTTAGGATCACAGTAAGCTGAAGAATAATATTCTTTTGAAAAAAATGATTGCCCCAAAATGGTCAAACCTGACTAATCCTTCCCCAGCATTTTATTTCATCTTTATTTTTCTAGCCCGACAAGGCTAATCGGTGGCTAAACCTGCATGCAATTTAACCATTTTCACTGATGCAGTATGATTGATTTTTTAGAAAATTTTATCACTTTTTGAACACATCTTTGCAACCATACCTTTACTCATAAAGTCTTTGAAATGGAACCTGACAAGTTTTGAAAGATCTGTGTTCTTCTTTTGATAAACATTAAATGGTAACTGTATCACTTGCCCCCCCCCCCAAAATGATACTTTTTTTTGTATATATTGTGTAAATGATTTAAAGAATGTCAATATTGGCTGCAGTACTGTATACCATAGATACCATTGTGACCATAAAGCCTTCACTGAGACCCACATTGTAGGGAAGATAGCCTGCAAGGGACAAATATGCACTACTGTACAAGAGGAGGGAGGGGATCATTCCTACATCATTAAACCACTGGAGTTCACAGGGTGCAGGTTTAAGAGGAGGGAGGGGATCATTCCTACATCATTAAACCACTGGAGTTCACAGGGTGCAGGTTTGCTGCAGATTCCTAAGACTGAGTGCAATGGCTGAACTGACATGTTCTTATAATGCCTCCAGCCCCATCCCACTGTACAAAGTGTGTCGGAGATAAAGCGTTCAACTAAACCTGTGATGAAGGGAGCAGTAAAAATGGTAGCTAATATAGGGTTAGCAAATGAGTTTACAAACCTTAGGGGCGACATATTGAAGACATTTTTTGTATGATCCTGACATGCTGCTGAAGAAAAAAGACTCTGGTATTTTAAATAACAAGTAAAGACAAAAGAGCCCTTGCAATTGTTTGTGGCAGCTTTGATCAGGAATTCTGTAAAGCAGCAAGTTGGCAACATCATTTTTTCCTGTCTAAAAACGGTGACACACAGTGCAAAAATGTATGGTCAGATGATTATCAGTACTTGATTTGGACCACGGCTTGCAAATCTGCTTTGGGGGGAAAAAGGAAACACGTAATACCCTGGAGTCGATTCAAAATGAGTCCCACGCATTACTACAAAATATCATGAAAGCATTCTGCCAGGTGTCTCATTATGCAGCGGTTTAAAGTGACACAAGGTTTGGACAATAAATCATACCACACCATATAGTATAGCTGTCCTTCCCTCACATCATGCCAAGTGTGCCACACCATTTAGTATAGCGGTCCTTCCTTCACATCACGTCAAGTGTGCCACACCATTTAGTATAGCGGTCCTTCCCTCACATCACGTCATTTGTTGTGCAAAGCTGGATCTCTCTGTTGCGAGTCGGTTTCAGTCACAATTGACAAGACATCAAATCTGACAAACTTTGATAGAAACTGCAAAACTCTGTTGGTCATTTTGGAGACTAGTTACATCCCCAACTTCCCTAAAAGGAATTGTAGGCTTCAAAGGTGAAGGCTTCAGAGGTGAAATCTGTGCCTACCTGAACTGCAGCTATTAGCAAGGCCTGGCATCTTGTGCCCTTGAGATGTCCTATTGAATATCGGAACAAATACTTTTTTTATTGTTCACATATAATTTAGTGTCAAACACAATCAGATTTTTTTTCAATGGGAAGTAAGATAAATATGAATCTGAATGAGACTTCCCCTGTTTAAATCTTATTTACCTGTATTTGTTTGTTGTGTTCTGTGGTAATTGCAATTTGATAGCACCGACACTCTTGTGAAAATAACTATCTAGTCCAATAAAAAAGGGTTACAAGTAAAGATATATTTAAACAAAATGCAATCTAAATGGCAATTAAAAGCTGTGCTGTATGTATAACACATCCATTAGCATGACGATTCACCCTTAATTTAATAAAGCAGAGTGGCAAAGTGGTTTGCAGTGCTCACTAACAACAATCCAACAGCTCAATGGTGAAAAAAGCCAGTAAAGCCAGTCAAAACCACGGGGTTCAGACCCGAAATAACACACTAAAAAACCTACATGGTCACCAGTCCAACAGTGAGTGCTCTGGGTGCAAGTGGTGTTATGAATACACGAAACAGTGATACCAGTGGTGCAGTGCAGTCTGGTTTGATGCTGGCTTAACAGTGACCGCTCCCAGATATTTAGCCGTCTACAGTGACAAATAAAAACACTTAAATACGCAGACAAGACAACACTAAACACTCAAGGTTTCTTTTTATTCCTCCCGGTCGTTTCGTAACCATAACAGAGGAACAGATTGCTTGGCCTGATATACCTTCAGTCACGCCCCCTTCGGTAGCGAGTGCAATCACATATCCTCCAATCCATGACTGATACATCGCTTACCTCATTAAGGCGATTACTTCTGATATTGTGACTCTGCCCTCTTTCTGGATGGCTGCCTTCCTACTGACCCTGGGATGGACTGCAAAACCATCCAGTCTGGGGCAGACTGTTCCTGTTATACAGCACCGTCACAGGTTGGAAGGGAGATTGTTGACTAGGATTCATTCACTCTCTGTCACAAGCAGCCTTTCATATTGCCTCCTTTAGGGGGAGTATACCATCTCATAGTGACACTGGGTTGCACCATTGAGTATTATAGCCACTATGGCTTTTTCAAATTAACATGGATACAGCCAGTTATGGTAAGGGACAATCACTGAAGCTGTCACTGCAAAGTCTTGTAAAACCAGATTACATTGGTGCATTACATGTTGCTGCCATCCCTCTGGTCTGGTCTGGTCTGAAATGTGCAGTGAGACTAGCAGTCCTGTTTTCTCCATTTTAATGTCTGGCAGCACTGACACGTCACACTTATCACTCAGACCTCTGGCCTTCATGAAATCAGCAACTCATTGTCTGTGAAAACCCCTGGCTTGTGATTTGAACCGGGGACCTGTGGGATAACGCTGACTTGTCAGGTGTGAATCTCATAAGTACCAATTTGCTGCTATTGATCGGGGAGTTGATGGACTGCTTTTTAAAGTTATATGGTTAGTTGTGTGAATAACAGCGTGATCAATAGGGCAGGATGTCATGGATAGCTTCGATATTTTTTGTACTACTGTGACTTAAAAAGGTACTGGTCTTTCACCTCCTGGAATGTGGTTCCAGCTAGGATCAAGAGGCAAGATTGACCCTCTTGATGAATCTTGTTAAAGTGAGGTGGGTAGGTTTCAATTCCATCTCATAATATCTTAAGCTTATGTATCCAAGGCACCATGTTGTCTGAAGTAGAATTACCTACATGTTTATAAAGCCATTTTTTTGCAAGATACAGTTTTGCTGTAGGCAACCGAGAATGCATGTTTTCATTGTCAAAGTGCATTTCTGTTCTGGTATTTATGCCTGTTGTTTTAAAGAGAGGCAGTTTTTATGGTGGTTTGGCAGGTAGCAGAGCAGTCAATCAAAAGCCTTGGAGCCTCCATTTTGGCGTGCAGTCTGCAAACTCCATTAATCGTTTAAGGTAGAGACGTAGGTCATTTCGTGTTGACTAAACAGCGTAAACTTTTTTAAAAGCTTAAGTTTAAGGTCAGTGACTGGGGGTGCAGAGGAGCAGAAAAGTCTTCGGTTTTAATGAACATTGCCCTAAAGGTTAAGCATGCACATTTAAAACAGGAAACAAAATTAGAAGCACTTATTTTTGTTGTTTAATTTTCATTGCATGACTTCAGTCCATTTAATCTGAATTCTTCAGCTTAACAAATACCTGTTACTTGCACACACACGCACACAAAACATATCTACAGTATATGGCAGGGAAGAGATAATGTTTTTGCTTTGCAATTTGTCTGGCCCTGTGCCAAGAGGAAAGTGCTCTTATCATGGGAAACATTAACCAGATATTGCTTTGCTGAAACTGCTGTGAGCCAACATGTTTTGGTAGTTCTAACATGTGAACTGTTAATTAGTGAAAACATTCTCATATAGGATTGGATAAAGTCTCTAATGGGCATTTCAGACTGAACCTGCCTGTGTCAACCCAGGTTCCAAGTGTCATTCATGGTTGTCAGCTGAGCAATAACTATTTCAAATGGTGCAATAGGATAATGAACATACCTAGGAGCACAGGGTCTGTAAAAAGTAACTTTGCCACCTGTTGTAGTTTTCCCTGCAATGTCCCAGTAGTGAGGTAGGTGTCTCATTGAAATCCTGGGTTTTAATCTTATGCGATTTATGAAGAAGTGCTGCAAGGGCTGTCCATTAGCATCAACAGGTGGAGCCACATCCATTCAGGTAACTATAAACAATAACACAGTAAACCAAGATGAGTGATTCAAATATCTCCTGAAATATGCACAATATCAATTGATTATAAATAGTTACCTAATTTAATTGTTATCATACTTTATAAAAAAAATATATATATATATATATATATATATATATATATATATATATATATATATATATATATATATATATATATATATATATACAGTACTGTGCAAAAGTTTTAGGCAGGTATGAAAAATGCTGTAAAGTAAGAATGCTTTCAAAATAGACATGTTAATAGATTATATTTATCAATTAACTAAATGCAAAGTGAGTGAACAGAAGAAAAATCTAAATCAAATCCATATTTGGTGTGACCACCCTTTGCCTTCAAAACAGCATCAATTCTTCTAGGTACACTTGCACAAAGTCAGGGATTTTGTAGGCATATAGTCAGGTGTATGATTAAACAATTATACCAAACAGTTGCTAATGATCATCAATTCAATATGTAGGTTGAAACACAATCATTAACTGAAACAGAAACAGCTGTGTAGGAGGAATAAAACTGGGTGAGGAACAGCCAAACTCAGCTAACAAGTTGAGGTTGCTGAAGACAGTTTACTGTCAAAAGTCATACACCATGGCAAGACTGAGCACAGCAACAAGACACAAGGTAGTTATACTGCATCAGCAAGGTCTCTCCCAGGCAGAAATTTCAAGGCAGACAGGGGTTTCCAGATGTGCTGTCCAAGCTCTTTTGAAGAAGCACAAAGAAACGGGCAACGCTGAGGACCGTGAGGCGCAGTGGTCGGCCAAGGAAACTTACTGCAGCAGATGAAAGACACATCATGCTTACTTCCCTTCGCAATCGGAAGATGTCCAGCAGTGCCATCAGCTCAGAACTGGCAGAAAACAGTGGGACCCTGGTACACCCATCTACTATCCGGAGAAGTCTGGTCAGAAGTGGCCTTCATGGAAGACTTGCGCCAAAAGCCATACCTCCGGCGTGGAAACAAGGCCAGCGACTCAACTATGCACGAAAACACAGGAACTGGGGTGCAGAAAAATGGCAGCAGGTGCTCTGGACTGATGAGTCAAAATTTGAAATATTTGGCTGTAGCAGAAGGCAGTTTGTTCACCGAAGGGCTGGAGAGCGATACGAATGAGTGTCTGCAGGCAACAGTGAAGCATGGTGGAGGTTCCTTGCAAGTTTGGGGCTGCATTTCTGCAAATGGAGTTGGGGATTTGGTCAGAATTAATGGTCTCCTCAATGCTGAGAAGTATAGGCAGATACTTATCCATCATGCAATACCATCAGGGAGGCATCTGATTGGCCCCAAATTTATTCTGCAGCATGACAACGACCCCAAACATACAGCGAAAGTCATTAAGAACTATCTTCAGCGTAAAGAAGAACAAGGAGTCCTGGAAGTGATGGTATGGCCCCCACAGAGCCCTGATCTCAACATCATCGAGTCTGTCTGGGATTACATGAAGAGAGAGAAGCAACTGAGGCTGCCTAAATCCACAGAAGAACTGTGGTTAGTTCTCCAAGATGTTTGGGCCAACCTACCTGACGAGTTCCTTCAAAAACTGTGTGCAAGTGTACCTAGAAGAATTGATGCTGTTTTGAAGGCAAAGGGTGGTCACACCAAATATTGATTTGATGTAGATTTTTCTTCTGTTCACTCACTTTGCATTTTGTTAATTGATAAATATAAACTATTAACATGTCTATTTTTGAAAGCATTCTTACTTTACAGCATTTTTTCACACCTGCCTAAAACTTTTACACAGTACTGTATATATATTTTTATACGTGAATGAAGGCTATATTTGCATCCTGAGCCATTCTAAAAAATAAAAAAAAGCATAATATCACAGTAGTGACATTAAAAAGTGATAATTCCTATAGAGGAAAATATACTTGAACTTTGACCCATTCGACTCTCGAAACCATCACTTTCAATTCAAACACAAAATGTCTCATTTTCAATCACTCGACAACACCCACTGTACAGAAATTTTCATTAATGATCAACAAAATGAGAATACGTTAAAAAAATGTGAAGCTGGTACATTTGTATGTCAGAGAAACGGATAACGACATAGAACATCTTTACAGCACTGAAACACTATGTTTAAAAAAAAACTGTACTGCTGAACCTCGTCTTCTTGAACATTAGCATCACAAGAGTATCCATGTATTATAAAAAAAAATAATAGATGGGCCTCTTCAGTGAGTTACAGGAAAATAATTCCATCTCGGGTTTCTGTGACAGTTTATAAACGACTCGACCTTCGGTCTCGTAATGTATGACGTCACAGAAACCCTAGATAAAATTATTTTCCTGTAACTCATTGAAGCCCATCTGTTATTCTGTATATATCTCAGAGGTGGCAACCATGCATGAACAAACAATGAAGCGCAACTACATCCTGTAACATCCGTCCTCAAAGAAACAAACAAGTAAAAAATTAGAGCTTGATCTATAGCCTGCGATTGCTACATTTTGTCATTACTTTCCTTTACTTGGGAGCTGCATAGTAATGTTGTGGAAACTGCTTTGTTTGCCATAAAGAAAACAAAGACAGCTGTTTGGAGAACAGTGAACCCTTGATTGTGCACCAACTTGAAACTTGCACACTCTATCAGTTCTTGATTTTATTTGTTTGTATGTATTTATTTTTTCATTCATTTTTGTATTATTAAAAAAGTGTTTTCCTGATAAACCTCTTGAGTTAAAGCCATGTTCTTATAAGGCTCACTGACATGTGAAAACATGTAGATGACCCGGGAATATAAGTAAAATACCAATTAATCATTTAATGTTTGGGACAAATAAAATAACAAGAGAAACAGAACTGCATGTGCAAGGCTTATTTAGGTGATTAAAGTTTGTTCTGGTGATATCCACAACTTCAAACAGCTTCACAAAGGTGTTCTTGCATTCATCTACAGTTTTTTGCGGGAAGGATCTGGCAACACTGAAATGCAATGAGTGGCGTTGCATATAAATTTATATGTAGTCCATGAGCCAAATCTTAGTTTTTTAGTTGACTGCACCCCCCGCCTCCGTCTGATGTTTTTTGGTATCATTTTGTTTGTTAATATGTATAGATTCCATGTATGCCTGTTACCAAGCTGAATAATTGTCAGTTTTGGTGCAAACAACCAATGTTGGAGCTACCCTTACTGTGCTTCTCGCGTTAATGGTCGCACTGTTTAATATAAATATACTACACAAAGTTCTATTTGAATAGTTTTATTATTGCTTGATGTTTTACTTTTTTTAAAAGTTATATTTGTATTACTATACCAGGCTTTTATCAGCATCTGGTTTGTTTGTGCACTGTGCCGATTGCTTCCTGGCTTCCGCTGGTAACAGAGGGGCGGGGAAGTGTATGCAGAAGGAAAAAAAAAAAACTCCTGCTTTGCAGTGAGTGTCTATTTCTGTCCCAGCTGATGTGAGGCAGTGATATGGGATGTAACACAAGAATCATACAGAACGTAGCATTGTCTGTTTTATACAGAATATTCTTCTCATTGGTGAAATTCGACTCCTATTGCAGGCACTTTTAAAAAAATAAATAAATACATACTTCTATATTTACATATCTGTGAATAAAAACATTTTTGGTATATTTATGCTATATACATATTACCGGGACCAGAAAACGTATCAATTCATCTCAACCTAATTCATCTCAAGATTAGGGGCATTATAACTAAATGCCCTGGCTCCGACAGAATTCAAACAAATTTTAGGGACTGTCAGAAGATTACCTTTTTCATATCTCAGGGAATGACCAGGGACATATGGGGTCAGCAGAGCTTGAAGATAAGAAAGCCCAAGACCATGTATGGCCTTATAGGTAAAATAAAATAATAATAATAATAATAATAATCATAGCATCAGTAATAAAACAAATGAATGAGATGGATGCAGTAATTGTATCAATTAAATATAACAATTAAAACCAAGATTATCAATATAATTATTATTTGTTTATTTAGCAGACGCCTTTATCCAAGGTGACTTCCAGTGACTAGGGTGTGTGCATCAGCTGCAGTGTCACTTACAACAACCTCTCACCCGAAAGACGGAGCACAATGGAGGTTAAGTGACTTGCTCAGGATCACACAATGAGTCCGTGAGTTAGCTGGGATTTGAACCAGGGACCCCCTGGTTACAAGCCCACTGGACCACACAGCCTCCTGTAAATAAGATTAAAAATTTTAATCACGTGATTAATTGTGATATATATATATATATATATATATATATATATATATATATATATATATATATATATATATATATATATATATATATATATATATATATATATATGTCAAATACACATTTCTAGTGTCTTCATCGGTATACTGTACAAGCTAAATTGTTTGTCTGCTTGACTTGGTTTCTTTAAAGTTTGACCTTGTTCTAGTATTAGAATTGCAGCACTTGTCCACTGCAACACCAGGAACAGGTATCCCTTGGTTTGCTCCTATTATTTGCAACAACTTCTTTAAAGCTGTTTCACTTCCAAGTGTTTCAAATCTGTTTACTAACAGGCTGTTACTGTGCTTCATTATTAAAGTCTCAGATTTAATTATCAGAAGATGCCTACGTTTTCAGCAACAGGTGGAATGAATGTAATTTACTCCCTGTGCTAATTATCTGTTCGGCATATTTGCAGAATCAAGAGTGCACTGGATTTCCATCTAATTACTTTGACCTTTTTAAAGCTCTCATTCCTCTCCCCTCAACCTGCCCACTTGCCATTTGTAGCATAACAAAGCAGAAATACTTTTGTAATCCTGTGTATTTGTGAATATAATGCATTTGTATATCTGTTTTAAAATATGCATCTGCTTTACTTCAGAATGGAAGAAGCAAAAGCAGGTCTAGGTGTTTTGGCACCAGTAATAGTTGGAAGCTAATGTTTCATTTGTTCTGTTTTTAATTAGATGAGTTCTTTGTGGTGCTCCTTATCCTCAGGGTTGGCAAAGTTATCAGTACCTGGATGTCATGTTTATAAACGGTATTATGTTCAGCACAACTTATTGTTGTATCAGAATCTGGGGATGTCGTACTTACATATATATGTATAGGTGTGATTAGCCTCCATGTGGGGTCATGTCAGTTTCTGAATGATAAAGACCTAATGCTTTGAGATACTGTTTTCGTACATGGGTGTATCCTGTGATTATCCAGGTCAAGTGGGTGTCGTACGAGAAAAATAAACCCTTTCGTGGATTTTCAGGATTGGGGTCAATTCCAATTTCCAATTCCCTTTTAATCAATTACAACTCATCATTGATCAAAATTACAATTAGCAGTATGCTGTTAAAATGAGCTTCTCACAGTGGCAACAAATCACTGTTAGTCAATTAAATTGGCGTCAAATGAAAGCAGTTGAACAATCACAACAATTGTGTCTCTAAAATATAATTTCCATTACAATTTCTTCGAAGAAATGTATTAATTTATTATTTTTCTTTTGAGGCAGTGGTTTCATATGTAAACCCTGCATGCCTAATATGTTGGTGACCATATGTGGCAAAGTGGTAGATTGGTAGCAGGTGTATATCAGGTGCCGTGCGGATGCAGTAATTCCAATAAAACAGACAACAAAGTACGTGTGAAATGAGGGTTTTAATGATTATAAATCCAATTGCCTGATGACCAGCCAGAAAACAATAATGAGCTGGCAATACACAGCAATGTGTATTGCACAGTAATGAAAAAGGGTTGCAGTCCCGCAAACAATAAACACGGTACAAAACACACACAATTGGACACACACGATCACAGGTCCAAAGTGAGTGCTCTCAGTGCTTGTGGTGAAGTACAATATGTTACGTGCTATTGGTGAAAAACAAGTGCTGTGGTGATCCGGCTTTGTGCTGGCCCCTGGCGACAGCTCTGAATTTGTGTTTAGCTGTCTAGTGCTATTTATCAAAACAAACAGAGACAGTTACTAAACAGAAAATACCAACAAAAGACTCACAAACTCTTTATTTTATTTTGGGGAAAACTCCCGGTCCTTCCAGTCTCCCCGTATCACTGAAACCCAAGCGAAGGAAAAGATTTACAATTCACCAGCCCCTTTTATGCGATTATGCATGACCCCTTGGTAAACGATTGCAGTTGACTGTATTGCCTGCAGCTGCTACCTCGTTTACCTTCCAGGTCAATACGTTCCTGCACCGGAGTCTCGCCTTTTTCCAGACTGACTGACTTCCAGACCCAAGGAATGAACTGTCAGGCCAACCTGTTCAAAGCATTTCCCTTTTGCTACTTAGTACCCTCACAGGTCTAGAAGGAGATTTACAACCAGAACTCATTATATTTCCGTCACACCATAACATTAACCTCTGACCTAATTGGCTGCCACAGTGAGGTCATGTGACCATTTGATGTTACAGCTGCACAGACAGTACACTTTGGATTACTGCAGTAATGTTTGGTACACAGCTGTATCCTTTGTGTTTCCAATGCAGATGTTGTCTAGTGAACAGTAACGGTTTCAGTGCCACATTCTTTTAGCCTCTGACCATATTATTGATACAGACCTCTTGTTTTTAGGCTGTGTCTTTTTACAATAGGTAAACTATGATTTACCATTACAGTTCCATTACAGTTGGTGTCCAGTAGAGTCTTATTTTTAACCTCTGGACATATCAATCATAAAGATCACTTTAACAGTATTTCTTCATGCTTACAATCCATTCGACATCCCTCTTAGATTACGCTAGCGGAATGCTTTGTTTTTGTTCACATTTTCAGTTTAGCAGAAGTTATTGACATTATCAGATTGTGGGGATGTATGGAGGTGTCCCATCTGTATGTAAAAATGTAAGTGTGCCATGTATCAGGAGAACACACATTTTTCTTCATGCTGCAAATCAGTCATTTTAATGTTACTTTACCATGATACTAACTCCTCCTTTTGTTTACCTAATGACATCTACGGTAGGTCTCAAATATCCATTTATCAATTTTCATTAAACTATTTGCTGTCATTTCTTATTTTATACCATTCTGTACATACGGTGTGGTCATCAACTTTTTCATCATACTGACAGCTCTTAACTTTTTACTTACTGTCGTGACAGGATGCTGCTGACATACTTTTTAGAATTGTGTCTGAAATCATAACTGTTTTAAAATATTCCAGCTGTCTGTGTGAAAGAAGTATCATTTCTATTTGTATCTGTTTACAGCACCAGGCTTTTATGAATATGCAGAAGCTGATGAACTGTGGTGTATTGGGTCAGAGCTTAATGTGGAGGGGGCAGCACACAGAGTTTATTAAAATGGATGAACCGTTTCCTAGTGAGGAACTTGCACAAATGGAAGCCCCTGTAGAATCTACACATGTTAGTTGTTGCTGGATGCCTTTCGCCTCAGGATGGCTGGGTATGAATCCTCCTCACAGACCATCATCAGTGACATTGTTCTCAACTAGCCTCCAGCTTACAGAGCTGTGAGGAGAAGCTGCTATGGAGCCCGCCTGAACAGAGCATGACTGCAGCCAGGGCCATTGTCTGTCCATCCATCCATCTCCACAAACTGCATCACCTCACGTTTAAATTGAAGTGTGCATCGTCGGTATACATCTACAGTAGTAATTGATACAGAGGAATATGCTTCAGGTGTTGGGTTAATATTGACACTTGGAGTTGATG
This sequence comes from Acipenser oxyrinchus oxyrinchus, assembly GCA_030684275.1. NCBI lineage: Eukaryota > Metazoa > Chordata > Actinopteri > Acipenseriformes > Acipenseridae > Acipenser > Acipenser oxyrinchus. The sequence continues at coordinate 95,181,035 of CM060249.1, forward strand.
TCAAGCTTTCAGGGTGCTAACTGACAGTGTCAGCTTCATTTCACATTCACAGCATGGATAGCAGATTTGCTCCTATTCTATTCCTCTTTGCTTGGCGCCTTCATAGAGTATAAAATGGAAAGATAGAACCAGGTTGGATAAAATGTATTTTCTGCAGGGGATGTGTTCAAGGTCAATAAGCAGAGGTGTGAAGTGGAGTAACTGCACTTTTACTGTACCGCCGATCCTGACCACATAATTTAGTTATAACACGCATTGAACAAGCCTCATGATCTCTCTAAAACAGGGGAGAGCTTGCATACTTAATTAATGAATTTAAATTAAGTGATAATCGGTGTTTTAGTTTGTGTTCTAAGTCCAATTATACTGAAAAATGTCTGGTTAGTAAAGCTATTAAAATAATGATTTTGAAATATTCAGTAGACTTGAAAATATAACCCATTTATAAGTAATTTATGTCACAGCTTATAAGTGTTTGCATCTAAAAATAAGACCCTAACCCTAACCCTTTCTTCTTTGTGTTTTAGTTTTGATTTTTTTTCACTTTTCTTTCTCAGCCAGCTGCTTTTTTTCCCAAAGCTGTTTTCGTGCACAGAATTGAATCAGGTAGTTTGTAGAAAGTGTTAATCAAAGTAGCTTTAATTGCCAAGAAAATTCAGTTAGTTCTGTGTTTACTTTTAACTAGCTTATCATTTCTGTGAACACAACTCTAGCTCTTTGTATGAAATTACAAGCAGGATATAATTATATTGTGCTTCTTAGTTGTCATGACAACGCTAATTGAACAACAGAAAGTAGCTATTAAAGAAAATCTACAAAAACGTTTCCTTTGCGCTGGACAGTGTATAATCCATCCTTGTCAGAGTGGTGAATGACTTACTGATGAGTTCGGACTCTAACTCCTATATACATTTTCGTTCTTTTGGCCCTTAGTGCTGCATTTGATACTGTGGATCATGCCATTTTAATTGATCATTTTAAAACTGGGTTGGCCTGACTGGAGCTGTTCCAAATTGGTTGAAGTTGTATCTAACTAACAGACAGTACTTTGTTTCTTTGGGGGAGTCTGTATCAGGATTACCCACTATTACTTGTGGTGTAATGCTGGCCATATTCAAACGCATACTCAATGTTCCCAGTAAAACACATATTGAGATTTTTTTGGATTTCATTTTAATATTATATATGTATATACCATATTCCTGCGAGTTTAAGACGCCATCAAATTTAAGACACAGACCAAATTTCCCACCCTCAACTAAAAAACTAAAACATCAAATAAATTTGCATTTACAAAGACACAACCTCAATTACGCATATTGAGGCAGTTTGCGGCCGTCTACTGTCACACAGAGCATTACAGTTATGTGCTGCTTCTCATTTCTAGTTGTAATTACTCGCACCTGTTTTTCTCCCAATTTGTGAACTGTGGTATTGCTTGGCATGTCGAAAAATATGGGGTCTGATCAGCATTTCTGATCTGTCCAAGCTGGTACTGTTTGCTTGAACTGAGCCTAATAACGAAAGGCTGAAATTGTAAAAGCTTCTCTCGAATTCTTCAGGAAGCTAATGACGCTTCTTTGAAAATGGCTGCCTCTATGTCATGGATGATTCGAGATTGGGCAGTAGCGTTTTGGTTTGTCTTTTCTCAGCAGTAAGCACAAGATATTTGAGAAGACAAAATGGTTTAAAAAGTGTGTCTTAAATTCAAAGTAATATGGTATGTTATGGTAAAAGTCTGAATTCGGTCAATCTTAAATTTTACAAATGTCCGAAATTATGAAGAAATAGATTGCTTTTCAGACATTTACCAGTTAATCGTATGTATGTAGATAGAGAAAGAGAGCGAGAGCGAGAGCGAGAGAGTACTATGCAAATTTATTAGAACACCCCATTGCTTCTGTAGTTTTGATTTGTTGTGCATATGAAATCAAACCACTGGAACTGAACATCTTGGGAAATAGTCAATAGGCAAATGAGTGATTGTATAACTTAATTGATGACTTTAATAGGCCAACCATGTAATTCATTAAAAATAGTAAGATAAAAGGAACACATATCCGCAAATGGTAAAATGCATTTTTTTAAGAAGTTGTTTAAGATGCCTAAATAAAGCACAAAGTGATCTAACCTTTTCACATGAGTGCCTATCGTTTCTATATCACTGATTTATGGACTGGAAATTGAAAGTAATTAGTGTACAATTGCTACTAAGATGTTAGATTTACTACATTTATAATTAGTTTATAGTAAACTATAAAGCATTCACCATCATGACCAAAGGAAATAGTGATTACTGAAGACTTTCACAAGGCCCTGTGGTTAATGGTTAAAGATGTGTGTGTGTTAGCTTTAAGTCTGTCGTCTTATGCCTTTGTTTTATGATGTGTTTTTGCTGCCAATGAGAAGTATGAACATGGGGAAAGGTCTTGGTGGTGATCCAATTTTAAACCAATGTATTTTTAAAATAAATAAATAAGTAAAACAAACAAAAACATTAGATTAACAGTATGTGGTGCAAGCAAGTTGTCACACAGACATTTCTTATTTGTATGCTTTTGGAGCTTACTGTTGGGACTGTTATTATTGTCAGTATTTAAACAGGTAGAACATGTGTAGATGGTATGAAAGTACATTTTAAGCAGGTACATGTTCGTGGTGGTTCTTTTTTTAAAGGAGGTAGTCTAAGATGAATTAAATCTGTCAATCTAGGTTCTTGGTTGTTTATTTGAACCTAACATGTTTAATTAAACAATTAAGGACTTGGTTTGAATCTGCTTTATTGAGTAAATCCATCTGAGACTATTCTGGTACGTTGTTATTGCATTTCTGGACCATAATCCTTCTCTTCACATTTTAATTTTTTTTTTTTTTTTTATCACAAACAGGTAACTACCATCTGTCTCCCACAGTGAACATGCCCCAGGATGACACTGTCATCATCGAGGATGATAAACCACCTGTTCTCCCCGCTCGCCTGTCCAACCAATCATCGTCCAGCTCCCATGATGACATTGGATTTACAACAGACGCAGCTGGTTGCTGGGATAAAGAACTCCAGCCAAATGAATGGTGAGAGATTATTTCTCTGTCTGTTTATTTTTTGGGAGGGGAATCTCCAGGGGGTTTGATGTCATAATTTCCTGGGTTGTGCCTGCCCTGCACACCTTGAGATATTGTGTTCATAACTGATGCGCATCAGTTTTCTGTCATTCTTTCTGTCACCAGTTATGGCTGGTGTTTAGTTAAAATGTGCTATTCACTGCCACACTGTTTAACCCCTAGCCATCACAATGAATAAGACCACACAATTGGTGATTGTGTCTTCACATTTGGCATACAGTTCTATTGTATGTGTGGCCACATTTAACCGAATGTACAATCATATATACATTTTACTTCATGTTTACAAGCCGTTCCCCTTGCTCTGTGCTCCAGGATATGCTTGGTTCTTGTTCATAAAAATGTCAATAGCTTAAAAGAAGCAGCTGTTTTTGTTTTCTGTTGTTTTGTTCGGAGACTAATGTTGACATAAGTGTGGTTTTTAGAAACCCAGACTACACACTATTACATATTTTGGTGAATGTGACATTGTATTAAAAGCTCATGGTTTATTTTGTCAGAAACCAACCATTTCTCTTCCCCCCCACCCCCCTCCCTTTTTTCAGTTTATTATTAGCTTCTTTGTAGCACACTGCCATGTCCGTTAAATCTTTTTGCTACAGGTTTTAAATGAGATGTTAAAATTCCTGATCTTTTAATAATTTAATTTTACACCATGCCCAAGATAAGTGCATGGACAAATGTCAAAATTCAATAATATTTTTCTTTATTTAACCAGTTTAAAAACAAGAAACTGAAGAATAATGCTTAAAAACATTTATTTTTCACATTCCACTTATTGCTTAGTCATCATGGTAATTTAAGTACTATATTTCTAAATTCAAAGCAGTTTAACATATTGACTTTATACAATTAAAATATCATGTTCCCTTGTTACAAATGTTCGTTTTACTCATATAAAACGGGTACAATGTGATACTGATTCAATTTAACAAGGAGGCTGCCAATTTGTAAGTCAAACTCTCTCTTAGATGTGTTTCACATTCATGGAGACAGCAGACAAATGTATAAGAGATAAAATACCAGCTGTTTTCTGATTCGTTACAAGCTGGGTCATATTGAGACCTACAGTTGGCTATCACAGCAGCCCTTAGTGAGGGTAATGTATAGGATTGGTTCTAGCTAGTCATTTTCTAACTGTTGATATTCATAAATACAATTCTGAAAAATAACTAATGTATTGCTACTGTCTTTCCTCCCATTTATAATGAATAATGACTTCCAATGTGATGCTTCCTGATCATTTTAATGCAAGAACTTTGTCGCTGTGGATTAGGCTTCCTTCACGTGACACTGTATATACGGTACTGCGCAGGATTGTGGAGTACTGAGACGCCTGAGGCCATTGTAAATTATTCATGTTCCACCAAGTTAACACAGACACACTGAGCCACACAGTAACATGCATGCTAAAATAAATTGAATTAGGTCAGCAGTTCAAGAACTTCATTGTTCTTGTTAGCTGTGATTAAGAGAAAGATAATGTCTAGACCACAGTTCATTTAAGGATGTAGTCCAAATTTATAAAAAGGTTCTCATAGTCAATTTGTTATATTAAACAAAACAACAATATTCTCATGCTGCTGTTTGTTTTACAGTTTTTTGTGTTAAGGTTTATTAGGCCCAACCCTGAGGCTCACGTTCCGAGCTGCACTTTGGGATGTATCCAAAGCCAGGTGGACATTGTTGTTTGTAACACAGGAAGTGATGATGAAAGAAAGCGAAGTGTTGTCATTGTAGCAGGATATGGGTTCTTCATCTGAGTACAAGCGATATTCTGCAGATATTCTGCAAGCCTTTGGACCCCCTCTTACTGGTCTTTATACTACCATTTAAACCCCAAAGCTATTGGGCAGTTTGTAGCTGTGTTTTCACTGTAAGTCTAACTATCTTAAATCTTATTAAGGGAGCTCATAAATGTTTAATGACATTAGCACTGGGGAACAAATGCAAATTGAAACTCTTGCTGTATTTTAGCCAATATATATATATATCATTGGTGTTCCAAATTAATATATATAATATATATATGCAAAGTCTGATTCACATAAACATTCTGTTCACATAAACATTATTATTATTTGTTTATTTAGCAGACACCTTTATCCAAGGCAACTTACAGAGACTAGGGTGTGTGAACTATGCATCAGCTGCAGAGTCACTTACAATTACGTCTCACCCGAAAGACGGAGCACAAGGAGGTTAAGTGACTTGCTCAGGGTCACACAATGAGTCAGTGACTGAGGTGGGATTTGAACCGGGGACGTCCTGGTTACAAGCCCTTTTCTTTAACCACTGGACCACATAGCCTCCTATGCTAATAAAGCCTATGACCATAGCCACTTCTCCTTTTTGTAAAGGAGGTGCCCTAAGCTTTCTTGGGAAACTTGCCTTGTCATTGGTGTTCCAAATTATAGTTAGACCTGTGGGGTTTGCATGTGGCAGTCTTTAACATATATACTTGTTTTTACCTATAGGAGTACAGCATCACCAGTATACATCCAGCCAATGCTTTCTTGTGTCTGTAAGGTATGACACTAAGTATCCATAAACATGTTTTTATCACGTTCAAAATAGGTCTGAACCCCTGTAGAAAGCAAAAGTGTTGCATGAGAAACATTCAACACTACATGAACCCCAGTTAAGAGAACTGATGTCAACCCTGAAGATGTCAGCCTGTTATTATTGCCAGCACATTTTAAAGAGCTTGGATCCCAAAAGGTTGCTTTTGCAGGGTGGTCTTCACTTGCAAAATTTATTTCCATGTATTAAGTCCATAGTCCCTGGCTGCTCTGATGAACCAGATCCTTGCCAAATCCACAGGCTGCAACATCTGTCCATGACATCCACAAACTATCTTTAATGATTGTTCAGCATTCTGACTCATGTTCCCAATAAAAATCCAATCATCCCTTATTCGACAATTCTATCTCTGTATCCATAAAACAGCAAGAACATATCATGCTAGTCAGAGCTACATGTGCTATATGTATAATACTTTAGTATTGCATATTGCCTATTTTAAATGGACTAACTTCCCTCAAATATATTAGCACAGTTGTTAAATAAAAAAATAAAATATATTTTACTCTCTATATAAATATTTAGTCGGTTGCATTGCCTTTGTGTCTGGCCTCTATCTTTCTTAACACATTCTTGAGAGAAAACCGGTATATATTTGGTGTTTTTTGCATTTTTTTTTATATGTGATTATTAATGTGTAGGTTTTCCGAAGTCCACATTTACTTTATTATTATTATTATTATTATTTTAGATATCATGATATCCAACATTATGTAGCATACAGGTCTCATAGAGCCATATGTCACCGTGGATTTGTGAGCTGAACATTGATCTTGTTTAGTTCTTGCTGACTGAAAACACTATGTCAGGGAGTTAGTAACTATCAATTATACTGCAGAGTCCAGGATGTGTTGAGTTTTTCAGCTCCTAGGCAGTAATCACTTCTGCTGAAGAAATAAACACTGCAATAAATGGGAGCTGCATCCCTGACCGCTGTACCTCTTCCAGCAGCAGAGAAGTGCTCAGTGCTAACATATGCCTGAAAGGCATGTCTTGAATTGGAATCTGCCAAACATTGTTATTTATTACTGATACTTAAGAGAAAGAGAAACTGAATGGATTTAGTCATTGGCATGATCTCTACTGATTTACTCTACTGTACAGGTGTTCATGCATCAGCCTCATTATGCACTGGTCTTTATATTGCATAAATTCATCATAGAGAACACAGACATTGTGTCATAAATCTGTAGATTTGTCAAACAAACATGTTTATTTACTGTAGTTTTTGCCCATTGATGTTCCCAACAGATTGTAATGACAGTGCATATGTCTGACACAGTGTTAAAGAGCAGGGTGTCACTCGAAAGGAATTGTTGGACCATGCAGTTGGATTAGAGTTCATTCACACTGTTGTAACAAGAAGGAAGGGTTCGAAAGCACATCGTTTGACACACATGCACACACAAATCATTTACATAATGCATTTTTGAGCTGGCGTCATTCAAAGCGGTCACTATGGAAAACAATTTTTTTTGTGTTTATTTAGCTGAGCTACACCACAGGAAGTGATTTGATACCTGGAAACAGCAGCAAAATCCACTCCTTTGGTATCTGAATATTCCAAATGAAAATATAAAACCAAAAGCCTTAATTAAACAAAAAGGTGGGGCAGTGATCATTTTTGCTAGTACTAGTAAGAGGTAATGAACTTTAAGCATACATACTATACATACATACATATAGAATTCATACTGTACAGTATACACTACCCTACAGTAACTGGACTGTATTGGGGCACAAACAACATTTCACTTAAGTAGCACTCTTTGTAGAGTATTAAGAAATGCATAAACAAGTCTGCCTTCAGGCAAAATTATTTTGGTTGGCAAACCAAATAAGAGTTTAGTCCCTGAGCCAAGTTGACTCATCATATAAATCACTAGTGTGAGTCGAGCTGTCCATCTACCTGTCAATCAAGCAAGTCCCAAAATGACGAGAAAAATAAAATAGTTTGCTGCTCATGTCTAAAGCTGCTGTCACTGGCGAGAGCATAATCCCAGAGAAATTCAACACACTGCCAGTGGCAAGAAGATCGATAGACTCGATGACACACGTACAGTAAGTTTTCATTGTGTCATGTTTGAAAACCGGGCTGTCCTGGAAAATCATTTTTTATTTTATTTTATATCTGAACTTCTACAGGTTCCTCAGTATTTGTCCCTCATCTCTCAGAAGCATTACATACACAGACAAAAAGAGGACTATTTAAATGTGTGTTCACTGCTGGACTCAAGGTGTATTTTCATCCTTTGAGGCTGCCGTGAAGACTGATTAGCCCGTTTGTGTAAGTAGCACATGGGAAAGCTGCTTGCATGTAGGCTTTGTGCCAGAAGACTTATGTTGATTCTCCATTAAAGTGTATTTTCCGTATCTGGAAAAGGAGACACAAAAACCTAAAGATTATCAGTCTGGGTACTCACTGGGATAGACATGTAATTGTTCAAAAATATGGCTAACTCCTGTTGTGGGTTTGATAACTACATCTAGTGACCAGACGGCATTGTGTTCTTTTCACTGTTTTTTATTTGAGTATAAGTCTTCAGGGAAGTGAGGGAGCAAGTATCAGACAACTGCATCATCATTCTTTTAACCCTGTCTGTCATGGATCTTTCCACTGCTATACAGGGTTGTCTTTTATTATAGAAATGTATCATAGAACATATTGTAGGGATACTGTCCCCCAATTTGTGACTTGAATGTGGGTCATTAAATAGCTGCATTGTTCTGTATTTATATTAAGCCAGGCCCCATCTCATTTTTAGGGTACTCAATCAAAGAAATTGGGATCATTTTGTGCTGATTTTCACTCTTCATGGTGTTAAAGATAACCACCTTGATTTTGCACCAATCCTCACCAAACTATTATCATACACTCCTAGCCTCCTCTAGATGTTTGTGTTTTAATCTGATAAACTCTCTAGATTGCATTCAGTTATTTGTAACCTGTCTGGTACAGTGCAATTAGAAGGACCCTCTGTATGCGTGGACTCTTGTTGATGTAGTGCTATGGGATTTGTAATGATTATGAAGTACAGTAGACAGTTTAAGAAACCCACAGTGTGCTCTATCTCTGGACTGGTTGATTGATTGAGTTCTTGCTCAACAACTACAATCTTTTATCATCCACTTGTAACTTGTTTATAGGTATTTGGTTATAGGCCTGAGTAAGATGAAGGTGTCCTAATGTAGGCTCATGATGGACACCTGATTGGCTGAGTTATTGAAAACTGTTTGTTGGGAACCACTTGTCTGGTTTTGTGGAACTATGGAATTCTACACTCCATGGATGTGAAGCCTGGAGAGCTATTGTTTCAAGATTCTGAGCATGTGTGGTGTGTATGTAACGGGCAGTCTTGTGTGATACACTGCCATTACAGATTCTGTCCTGCCTCCCTGTCGGCAAGAACCACAAAGCAGAGCAGCGCGGATCTTTTGCATTGAGGTTAAGGCTTGGTTGCTGTCTGTGGGTTTGGTGGGTTGCGCCCTGTTACGAAGAATATGTACCAGTATAGTCCTGACATACCTTGTTTCTTTCTGTCTGGGTCCCAAAGTGTGTCATCAATATACATTAGTGCACCGCATTTTGAAAGCTTTACCCAGGCTTTCATGATCATAAGTTGCCTGAAATTGTTTGGATCAGTACGCAGAGGCTGAAGTGAAAGGAATTTGGACCCTAGTCCATTATTGAGCCAGACCTTCACTTTTTGAGTGCAAATTGAAAAGCATGATAATTGAGTTGTAGTGGTTTATAGCCTGGGGTCTTTGGTCCACATTCTGTCTGTAATAATAAATATCAGCAGAAATAGTTTGATACATTTAATTTCCTCCCAAATAGAGAAACAACAAGGACATGTAAAATGAAGGTACACATCAAGTTTAATCTTAAAAGAATGAAAAAAAAGCTTATCTAAACAGCACAGGCATCTGTTCTGGTTCACAGACACAGCCTAAAGCATCCTCTGCCTCTGATTATAACCAAACAGGGCCAAAAGTCAGCATTAAGGAGTGGAATTTTAATATTGTCAAGGTTGGAATGTGGTTATGTTTTTAAAACAAAAATAATCCACTCTTGCCAGCAGCAAAAATAGCCGTCTGTTTGGTTATTTTCATTTGACAGATACACTTCAATTGTTGTTATCAAGTTGCTTTTCTTAAAACTTCTCCTTTCAAAGTGTGGATCATGAGTTGAGATGGCAGTAATTCAATATGTTGCATTTAAATGTTAGCTTTTTTGGGGGTAAACTTGTCACATATAGTCCAAACACTGTGACCTTGTTTCACTTTTTTATACTGGATAACCACTTGTAAAAAAAAAATTAAAAAATAAATAAATAATAATAATGTATTCTATTAAAAGCACCCTTCACACTTAACATTAATTCAAATTTGATCTCTGAGAAATAATGATGCTGACATGGGTGCCCTCTTACTTCTCTCCGTTTTAATATTTGCACCCTGATGTGTGGTCCACATTGATTCTCAGCTGTAATGAATTGAGTAATATTCAGTTTTGTTTTAGCATGCGCATCATTACACTTCATAAACGTCTGACCCCTAAGAACAGTTTCATTAAGCAGGTGCGGCATGCTTTCCATGCTAAGTGGTTGAAGACAAGTGGCATTTGTGACAAGTGGCGCTTTCGTCCCATCACTGGTATATTTCATCAAGGCGCACGTGTCCAAAACAAAACGGGCATTGATTTGAACAGCCCTTCACTATTAAGATGCTTTTGATCCCCAGTACAAACATATGTGCAAAATGATCAGGGCTCAGTACATGCTTTTGAATCTTTTACTGCCACTTCTAATCTCATTGTTTCATCTTTCATGCGAGTTGTATATTTGTACTTTTGTTTCCATCTGCTTTGTAAAGCATGCATAGCAGGGGTTATTTTTGTGCGAAGGACATGATCTGTACCCTTTTCCCAAGGTTCTGTTGAGGGTTGGCTTAGAGTTGTTCCTTCATGTATTCAGTCGTAGCAAAACCAATTTAAGTGAATACACATGTACATGCTGTCTTACAGCAGAGTGGAGTGTTTACCCTGCATAAGAAATCATCACTGCCCTGTCTTTAGAGTTTGAGTGCTCCCAGACTCACATGTACAGTGACCTTCAGTACATGTTGTGTTAAATAAAACAAATGGAAAAAAATGCATCCCAATATACCTGTAAACCATTTAGAAAAGATAGTCAGTGATTTGTATGTTTTGTATATAAACACAATGCATCGAGATAGCAGCAGCACACCTGTGATGGCAACACTCCCATGCGAGAATCTATGATTACAGTAAATGGTCATGCATGATTGATCATATTTGGCTGCATGTGGGAGACATAGTATTAAAAGTTGAAACAGAACATGCAACTGGAACAAGGTAGTGAGTGAGAAATGTTAAACAAGCATTTTTTTTTTAAATGGCTTAATACAAATATATTTACTTTAAAACAGATGTAGCACAGGTCCCGGGCCCACAGTCCAGGTATTAGTTGTCAGTGATCCACAGGTGGAACAACCCAATGTGTTCAGAACGCATCAAGGTTATCCAAGAGATTAACACGTGGATTTCAGGAATAGATTAAAAATTGATATTATTGTTTTCATGTATAAATAGATTAAACAGCTACCCCATATTCCATTTCAAATGTTTTAAAAAATGACACACTCGGGTGAGATATCTTGGGGTTTGTTTTTTATATTGGAATATTAGTCCATGTTTACCAACTGATTTAAATAAATAAGGCTGGATCTTTCTTTAATATTAATAAATATTACATGTTGTTTTTTTAAAAACTTAAAAGAAAAAAGAACACTGGTCCAAAATAGTAGAAAAGCCATGACTGATTGTTCACGTGTTTGTTCGACTCAGTAACCCCGACACTTTTGTGGTGGAGCCGAGTGTTTTCTCTTGGCAGGAGCAGGATTCAAACTGACTGCCTTCTAATACATTGGGTCAACATACCAGCTAGACTGTAGAACTAAAACGGCATCTTTTAGTGCTAATGTAATTACCATAGATCAGTCCAATTGTCTCTAATCTCACTCTTACCTTTTGACTGGCAGTTCATTTTAGTGTTCTTGCTGGCTATTTGTACCAGCCTAAATCTGACAAATTAAGCAAGTCAGATTACTTAAAAAGAAACATAAAGTTAAATTGGACTGAATTATGGAGACATTTACTTTACAAAAGTTCACTGCCTGTGCCGTAAATAACGATTAAAAAAAGAAGAAAAAAACCCCATAATTTGCTGACCCTGGCCTATGGTTGGCTAATGAAATCCTGTTCTGTCCCCAGAGGCATTGCTGCCCAGTTAGGGAACATGAAAGTCTTTTTTACTGTCCTTTGATCAATCTGTGACAGCTTTCAGGATATAAGCAGCACTTGTTTCTGCTAAAGGTCAGCTCTAAATAAACACCACCATAGTTTGTATTAAAGCATTTGTGGAATAGCACACAGGTTCAGAGCAGCTTTACTTGTGCATTGATATGGTTCAGATGCAGTTAATTTTACAGAGACGTGTTTTATTTTTAAATATATATATGTAAGCGTTACTTGGCACAGACAGATAGTGCTGCTTTTCATTTTCCTCAATCCATGCATGCCCATTTTTCTTACTGAGACACACTGGTGGGGTGCAGCATTTGTATTACACTGTACTGGCAATGCATTCAGGGTTTGAGTTAAAGGCCCAGCTACAGTACTAAACAAGATCACGGTCTGCATTGGGCAAAGCAGAAAACAAGCCCTCCTACATCAACTCAATTCAGTGTGAATATTTTTCTCAGAGAAGCATAGCTGGTTACTGGTGCAGTGTAAGGGAAAGAGAGATGATTAGGTCCTTTTCCCTCAGCAGTGACCCCTGCTGGTAGAGGTGTTGTAGCAGCAGCAGCATGCTCCCCAAGCACTGCTCATCCACAAGCAGCCCTGTAGTAGACTTCCCCGGGGGCTGCCTGTCCCCTTACCAGTTTGAGTGAACTGTAACCGTAAACCCACAGTGTGTCCTGTCAGTGCAGATGCCAACCTGACTTAGAGAACTAGGACTCAAACTTACAGCAGCCTACTGAGCTCAAGCCCAACATGTCAGCACCCCAGTGTTTAGCCAGCAGGATGATTCTGCTTCATTCGCTTTGAGTAAAGAGCACTCAGGCAGCAGGCTCGTTTCATTAACAGAGATGGAAAGGCAGCTGCTTGGCATTGTAAAAAGAAAAGGGTGCTTTTTAAGCAGCTGGGTTGTTTGTGTGAGTCTACATACCAGATTATCCAGTTTGTGAAACTGGACATACAGTAAGCAGCCACTTACTGAAAATAAATGATTTTGCACGGCAATTTGGCTAACCATAATAGAGTGTATTTAAAGATATATAATTAGTCACCTCCAAAATTATTGGCACCCTTGATAAAGACTGTATAAAATAAATACCAGTACTGAGCTATATTGTAATTTTCCAACATGTGGAATACATTTGACTTTATTAATGATTCAACAATGGAATCAACCAAAATTACACATTTCTCATAATATATATACAGTATATATATATACATATATATATATATATATATATATATATATATATATATATATATATATATATACACTCATATATATATATACATATATACATACATACTGTAACAGGGCGAGCAGCCCTGTACAGGGTTTGTTTATTTATTAAGCAAAAATAAAATAAATATTTAAACAGAAAAAGACTGTGCTCACAGAGCAAAATAAAAGGTTTAAGCAAAACAAATCTCGAACACAAAATGTAACACAACACAGGTCGGGCTGGGCAGATTGCCTTCAATGTTCTTATGTCTTTTAAATAAAGTTTAGTTTTTTCTCTCGCTCCGCTCGCTCTCTCCTCTCTAACACCCACCCGAGTGCGAGAGCAGGCATTTATATTAGTGACCGAGGGATTACCTACCTATTAATTATTTAATAATCCCCCGGTCACATTCTGCACGGGTTTTCCCAATTATTCCTGGCAGAGGACGAGTACCCACTCTCGCCTCTGCCAGAACACATTTTAAATTAAAACAATAACAAAACCTGCGGCGCTTCGCCATCATAAATAATAAATACATAAACAAACAAGCACGACTTTCACCGTCATACATTTAAATACAATAAAACAAATAAACAATTCAAAATAACACAGGGGCAGAGGGGGAGACCCCGTTCTAAAATAAATAAACTCTGTACAGGGCTACTCGCCCTGTTACACATGCATACATACATACATACATACATACAGACATACATACATACATATACATCAATTCAGTAGGCTAAATTATAAAAATACGTCTTAAGCCTTGATTTAAAAATAGACACTGTGGGTGAACTTCTAACACGATTAGGCAGAGAATTCCACAGTTGCGGAGCCCGAACACAGAAAGCAACCTCTCCTTTCCTTCTAAGCCTAGCCCTTGGAACAGAGAGAAGGCTACTATCAGTTGATCTCAGCACACGCTGAGGCTGATAGGGGGACAACAACTCAGACAAGTAATCAGGTGCCAAACCATTCAGTGCTTTAAAGGTGAGCAAAAGGATTTTAAAATCAATTCTATATATTACTGGGAGCCAGTGCAAAGAAGCCAGAACTGGAGTTATAGGAGCTCTTTTTTTTGTATTGGTGAGGACCCTTGCAGCTGCATTTTGCACAAGCTGTACTCGTGATACGGCTTGGCATCTAAGTCCAGCAAACAGAGCATTACAGTAGTCCAGTCTCGAAGAAATAAAGGCATGGACTACTTTCTCTGCATTGGAAATAGACAGAAAAGATCTAATTTTGGCAATATTTCTGAGATGGTAGAAACAAACTTTTATAATCTTTTTGATGTGTGACTCAAAACCTAAGGTAGAGTAAAAAATAACACCCAAATTTCTCACTTCAGATTTCAAATTAGGAGTTAGGTAACCCAAGTTTATAATTGACAGGTCAAGTTGTTGCTGAGCACCGACTATCAAAGCTTCTGTCTTATCAGAGTCAAGTTGCAGAAGATTTTGGGACATCCAAGTCTATGTCAGTAAAACACTCCAGAAGGACTGATGTTGTAGTGATATCACCTGGTTTCACTGAGATGTATACCTGCGTGTCATCTGCATAACAGTGAAAATTTACACCATGTTTACGAATAATCTGGCCTAGAGGTAGCATGTATAAAGAGAATAAAATTGGACCAAGGATAGAACCCTGAGGGACACCACAGTTGATATTTGCTAAAGAAGACAATGACTCCCCCAGTGAAACAAAAAACTGTCATTAGAGAGGTATGATCTAAACCAGTTTAGTACATTACCCACCAGACCCACCCATCCCTTTAGACGGTCAATTAAAATGGAATGATCCACTGCATCAAAAGCAGCACAAAGGTCCAAAAGACCCAGAATGGAAATTTGAATCTGCACTCATCAGGAAATCACGTGGTACTCTAACCAGGGCAGTCTCTGTACTGTGATTAGAACGAAACCCAGATTGAAACTTTTCAAGAATATTGTTTGAACTCAAGAAAACATTAAGTTGTTTAAGTACTATTTTTTCAAGGAGCTCTTCTAAAAACCGGAGGTTTGAAATGGGTCTAAAGTTACTCAGAAGTGAGCAATCTAAGTTTGTTTTATAAGAAGGGGCTTAACCAGAGCAATTTTAAAAGAGGACAGAACTATTCCAAATTCCAGTGAACTACTGATAATCATAAGAATATCATTGCACAGGAAACTAAAGATATCCTTCAGAAATCTATTTGGAATGGGATCTAAAGTACTAGTTGCAGATTTCATCTGCATTACAGTCATGTTTAATTCCTCAGCAGTAATCAAAGCAAAAGATTCCAGCACTGTTTACCCCAATCTGTCTGGGATACTTAAGTCAGGGCCATAAACTGGAATTTGATCCCTAATGGACTTTATTTTATTTTGAAAGTAATTAAGAAATTCTTCACACTTAGTTGAAGACACTTCAATGTTACTAACAGGTGGTAAAGAAGGGTTTACCAGTTTATCTATTGTTAAAAAGAGCACCCTGGAATTATTTTTATTTTCCTCACTAAGATTAGAGAAATAAGCACATCTTGCTGATCTTTTATAGCAGTATTATACCTCAATAAATAATCTTTCATAATATGATAATAAATATGTAATTAAGTTCCATCTTACAACACTCTCTTTTCATTTGATGGATAGTACTGTTAATCCAAGGAGTTTTACGTTTAGAAGAGACTAATCTAGTCTTAACTGGAGCAACAGTATGAAAAGTAGTTGTGCACAGATAGTTATATCTGTCAACTGACTCATCAGTGGACAGGGACTGTGAAGGAGCTGCTGGCAGTGAAGTTATAATTTCAGAGAACCTTTTTGCCGTTGAGGGATTCATTACTTGACTTTTAATTAAACGAGTCCCACACTTATCAGGTACAGAAGATTTAAATAAAATATAAAAGTGATCAGAGATATTAAGATCAATTATGGACGAAATATGAACACCTAAACCCTGAGTAATGACAAGATCTAAAGTGTGCCCACGGTTATGGGTGGGCCCTGACACATGCTGAGTGAAATCAAGAGAGTCTAGGATCCTTAGAAAGTCACAAGCCTTTGAATCATCTTCATTATCAATGTGTAAATTAAAATGTCCAAGAATAATAATCCTATCGTAATTAGTAGATAATATAGACAAGTATTCCACAAATTCTGATAGAAAAAGCTGACAAGGTTTTGGTGGTTGATAAAATGCTTACAATAAGAATTGGTGGGTGGCTAGTTAATATTAAAGTTAGAGATTCAAATGAAGAAAATTCATCAGCATGTATTTGTTTACAGTTATACTCATTACGAAAAATACTAGCTAATCCTCCCCCTCTCCCTAACAAACGAGCCTTCTGAACAAAAGTATAATCTGAAGGAGAGGCTTCAATCAAGGCGATATTCTCATCCACACAAAGCCAAGTCTCAGTTAGAAATAAAAATCCAAGGTCATGCTGTGTAATAAAATCGTTAATTGAAAAGGTTTTGTTAGCTAAGGAGCAAACATTAAGTAAAGCAAAGCTTTAGTTTACCGTCTCGGCTATCAAAGGTATAGATGTAATGATAGGGACCTTAATAAGATTATTAACATTAATTCTTGGGAGTGAGGTATGCTGCCTATGGCAGAAATGCCTGGGTTGTGGTTTGATAGTCCCAACAGGATTGATGGAAGGCAGCTCAGAAGCTACAACAGATAAATATTTAGACACAGGAAGAAATCCAGGGTTAGAGACATGTAGTCAACAATTAGGATGAAAGTTAGTGAGGAAATGTGCCATGTTCTTTGCAAGTATGTGAGAGCCTATCCTTCTGGGATGTAAGCCATCCTTCCTACAAAACCCTGGTGCTCTCCACAGTGCACTGAGCTTTTAACCAGTTATTTAATGAAAACAATTTGCTAAAAGTTTCACATCCTCTACCCATAACAGGTAAGGGGCCTGGAATGATAGTTCTCTTGTCATGCTCTTTTAACTTTTGAACTAGTATTTTAAATCTTTCTTGAGGATCTCAGACTCTCTCAACCTTGTATCATTGGTGCCACAATGTAAAACTACTGTATAAGCCTGTTTGTGTTGTTCTATCAAATAGGAACATGAAACACAGCATCAGAAAAGAGCACAGTGGCAAAGAGCATTTTCTGTATTTATATACATTTTATTTATTCTTTTACTTTGAGAAAAGCATTGGTGGACTTTGAAGTGTTTTGGTCAAGTCAATTATTTTTTTTTTTTTTTTTTTTAACTTAAATTAAAACTTTCACACATGTAAAAAAAAAAAAAAAAAAAGTGGTTTAATTAAAATACAAGCTGCAAATTCTTCCCTATAAAGTGTTTGTATCTGTCTAGATCACCTTTTATATATCTATCTAGCCTGTCAGTTTATATCTCTGTCGGAATGGAAATTGTCTTCACCTAATTGAATCACACTTGTGTGTTTGCAAATTACCTGTGGAGCCTGCTTTCTCGGTCAGCTTCGCACAGCTCTGCTTCAGTTGTTCAATTAAGATACTGCTGGAGATAGTTGCATGGGTAAAGTGACAGATAGACAATTAGGATTCTAACTGAGATTTTGTGTTTGGGACCCTTGCCCAGGCTAGATTTGTTAGGAATTGTGCAGTGTATATAGGTTTGGAAATTATTGCTAATTATCTATGCACAGGCTTTGATAGGCTCAAATGATGTATTACGTTGTCACAGCTGCCCTGGTTAAAACATAGATCCTACTTGTTCGAAGGGCTGAAGGGCTCCTCTTGAGTTTGTTTTTTGGAGACGAAAAGCAAAGAGGCAGATGGTTAGTCACACTTGATATTAAGCAAGTGTAATCATTTAATAATCATTTTTAATAATCATTTATTAAAAATGATTATTAAAATATGCTGTTTAATTCTGTTACTCTAACCTCAATTCTGATAAACATGCCTTACTAGGCAACTGAACATTTAAACCAGTTACTGTTAGCTCCTGGTTAACATGGTTATTTCATGTTTTTAAAATTAAAAAAAAAAATAATAATATTTGATCCATATTGGAATATTTAAACTGTCTTTATTTTCAGTCCACTAGAAAGCAATGCTGTTTTAAAGTTAATATTTCAGGATTGGGGCTAGAAGGACAGCCTGGTCTATTTTACCTGTTTACTTGTTTCATTTACAGAATAATCACATTCGGTGCACATACGACGCCCCTGTGAATAAAACAGATCATTAAAACACTATTTTTGTTTTGATCCTTCTAACAGGTCCTACAGTTTGTTAAGGTGCAATGGGTTGCGCAAAGTACTAAAAACAAATGGCCTTGGGAATGAGGGGCCAAATAATGCTTGTGCAATACACATGGGCTTAAAATGTGATGTAAATACATTGGAGCAGGGGACTTTGTAGTGCTTGTGTACAGGTTTCTGAGCCTGGTCTGTTCAAGCCTATACAGTCCGGGATTGGGAGCTGGCCTAGATTCCTAGATTTCATGGCTGTCCAAAGCTGCCCTCTGTTCTGAACCTCTGTCTGTCTGTGGTCACCTGTGTTTAAAACCTCCTAGCTGTAGCAGGGTTCTGCCTCACCTTCAGTATTGCTTATTTGAAATGTTCTGCTTGGTTTCTCCTTTCAGCACTCTGAGCCCCGACTCTGACCCGGCGAACAGCTTCCTGAGAGAGGGATTCGGACGTCAGAGCATGTCGGAGAAGCGCACCAAGCAGTATGCAGACGCCAGCCAGCTGGAGTTCATTAAAACACGCAAATCAAAAAGCATGGATTTAGGTATTTGAAGAAAAATACCCCCGCTCTCTCTCTCTCTCTCTCTCTCTCTCTCTCTCTCTCTCTCTCTCTCTCTCTCTCTCTCTCTCTCTCTCTCTCTCTCCCCCTCCTTTTTTATCTTTTATATAATTTTTTGTTTCTTGAAAATCCAGTAGACCGTTTAAATGACTAACGATACGTTCATTTTCTTCATGCCTGAGATAAAATGTGATGGTTGTTATTTACCATTGCCAAATACCACAGATTCCAGAGGTAGATAAGAGTTTGGATTTTTCCCTTCATGTAAAGAAGTATTTTAACTCCTACAGATTTAAGTCTCAGGAGGACGCTGTTTTATGGAGGGAATAAAAAAAAAAACAGAATTCATAAGAGTGCAAGATAAATATTTATTATAGCAGCAATATAAATCAATTTCTAGGCTAAACCCTAGGATGAATTACTCTTAAAGGGGGATTTTACATTTGTTGTTGTCCTGTTTTTGGTTTTATACCACTTTTACTTCTGTGAACACCATTTGTTCTTCCACAGCGAAATAAGATCACCAGTAACACAGGCAGTGAACTTATCATTGTAGTATGAAACATTGGCGTATATTTAATAAACTCAATGTGACATTAAAAGCTTGAATAAAAAATATATTTAATGTTGAGATCTGGGATTTAGCCTCTACACTCCTACATACTCCATTCACCCTTCAGAGTGTTATCTACCAAGCCTGCCAATATGCCCCAGTAAATAAACCCCCATGTGAAAGTATAGCTCAGTATCATTTACACAGTATGGTTTGCTAATAAGCAGTGCTTGTTAATACAGACTGTAAGATCTAAATCATTTTAACCATGTACAGTATGAATCTTCAGACATATTGGTACAGTATTACATCATGTGAATAAGAAAGGGGGTTAAAGTAGATGAGTTTAGTTTAGAATCTGTAATTGTGTCTGTCAGCATACTGTATGTCTCCTAATGGTTTTGCATAAATAATGACATGTTAATTGATTAACCATTACCTGTGTCACAAGATGCAGATCAGGTTTTCATATGCAAGTCCTGTCTTTTTTTTTACAGCAAAATAGCGTGTGTCTAAAACCTGTAATGGCTCCAACTGCTAAATGGTTTAAGTCCTATTTCCATCATTGTAATCACTTCAGTGCTTGAACCAGTAATAGCTAAAGTATTTATTTATTTATTCATTAATTAATTTATTTATTTATTTTTTATATTTATATTACTTTTTTCTTTTTCTGAGAGCTCTGCCTTAAATGTGGCCCTTTATAATACTAAGGGGGAAAATGCCTTTGTTTTCAGATTTTAGTTTAGTTTTGTATTTGATATTGATGATCTGTCAATGTTTGACTGTTAATTCCACCACCATGAAATCACACCAAGCAGCCCTATTATATAGGTTTGATCCTCCTAAAGAACAAAAAAACACGCACAGTGACAACCTGCTTTGGCTGAAAGTAATATGCTAACATAATAGAACATATGCCTGTGATTTCTGTGATTGACCATCCTGCATGATGTTTAATAGCTTTTCTGTTATTATCAGTGATGTGACTGCCTGTCATTTAAAATGATCTGCATGACGAATGACAGGTGATAAATCACCTCTAACTCTGAGAGAATCGGTGATGTTGAACGAAAGCATGTGGAATGTTCAGACTAACCAAGCTAATTGTTTATGCGTTTGCTTTTTAACAGTAGCGGATGAGATTAACCTCAGCCCTCGGTCTGAGCAGAAGGAAGGTAAGAAGTAACCCCGTACATTAAACAGTTAGCAGCTTCAAATGACATGTTCTTATTTTGTGTTCTGATCTTAGCAATCATTCAGAGACGTTCTTGCAATTGCTCATTTTTTGTTTGTTTTTGTTGAGGTGCTTTGCTATGAATTCAGAAGCTGCTCTTCACTTCCAGAAGCCTGCAATAGCCAACGTTGGTTTATATTAGTAAGCACCAGCGCCATCTAGTGCACAGCAGTGCATTGCCAGCAAAACAAAAGGAAACTTGATCCAGTGGCAGATCACTAGATGCCACTGGCTGTCACTTCTATAAGGACACTTGGTCTGATCTGGAATATGGTACATTTATCTACGGCAGGCAAACAGTATTTTAGACATAAGTTATCATACCATGTCCTGTAAATATTGCATTGTGATTACATAACTGCATGTATTGTTTGTACTGAGATGATGTTTCTAATCATTTTCTAATCAAGAGAATTACTAATTATCAGTCTTCCCCATCAACCCCCCCCCCCCCTTTTTTTCTCATATTTAAACTGCAGCTTTTCAGTGAATGGTTTGCGGTCATATTTTGTTCTTGTAACCAAAAAGGCACAGTTTGGAGTGAGGCTAGTATCTTTAAAACAGATTGCACCTGTCTAGAACCTGTTGTACAGAGGAGGTTTGGGAAGTGTGGGCTCAGCTGTATTGTGAAAAAATAGACTGTGGTGACCTAATTGAAGTATTTAAGACTGATGAAGCTGATGTGAGGACTGTTCAACTCTGCTTAAATAAATGGGCAGACTGACTGTCAGTAAATGACCCTGCTTACAGGGCTCTGCAAACTAAACAAACCTGTTTACCTTAGGCTTATTCAGTGCTTTGAATGAATGTTAGACTAAAAAAATAAAATCTGTAATGTCTCGTACATATGGCTAAGCCATTTGGTGAGAACTCTGTTGAAGGAACATGAACAAAATCATTAGTTAATGATCACAGATATAAAGGTAGGCCAGGAGAGCTGTGGGGCTCTGCCCAGCTGCTAATGAATTGGGGACCACAGTGTAGGGCAGTGAGGTAGACACGCGGTCTTCCCTGCTGCTAATGAATTGGGGACCACAGTGTAGGGCAGTGAGGTAGACTCGCGGTCTTCCCTGCTGAATTGGGGACCACAGTGTAGGGCAGTGAGGTAGACTCGCGGTCTTCCCTGCTGAATTGGGGACCACAGCGTAGGGCAGTGAGGTAGACACGCGGTCTTCCCTGCTGCTAATGAATTGGGGACCACAGTGTAGGGCAGTGAGGTAGATTCGCGGTCTTCCCTGCTGAATTGGGGACCACAGTGTAGGGCAGTGAGGTAGACATGCGGTCTGCCCAGCTGCTAATGAATTGGGGACCACAGTGTAGGGCAGTGAGGTAGACTCGCAGTCCCAGCCTACTAAAGGGCTGTTTAACTTTTGAATGGATAATGGGACATTGCTTCAGAGGCTGTCAAATACATGTATTGAACCTAATTACCTTTTCAACAGTTTGCTTAAAATCTTGGCATCCTGAATAGATTTATATTTCATAAAGCCACCTCCTATACACGAGCCATTGCATGCATGGCTTCATTTTGGAAAATGGTCACAGAAGCAGAATTTTGTAGCAAGACTAATTATAATACAGCTGCAGCTGCAATAATACACTGTTATGATTTATTAATGCAGTTTAGCATATTACCTTACAAATGTAATTGTAATCAGTCTTAGCCAATTTAGTGCGATGACTACATTTGGTTTGTCTCAATTAGGAAAGTATTATTAGTGTCCTAAAAAAAAAAAAAAATACTGACATTGCAATATGTCCAGTTTGATGTAAGCCATTCTCTATGGGGAATTTGTGGTGAGGGACTTTTTTCCATTAAAAGCAGAAGCAGCAGGAGACGTGTGTTTGTATGCGATAGATATCATATAATAGGCAAGCAGGTTGAGAGCAGCACGTCAACAATCCTCGTGACCCCGATGAATTTGTATGCAGGGGGTGGGGGTTTAAATCAAATCTCAAACATCGAAATGCCTTTGTATGCAAGACACCAACTAAATACAGTGACTGAAGTTCAGATTGGCTTTTCCAAAGCAATTACAGACAGTAATAATTTTGAGATAGTATCTCGGTTGTTATTTCTTTTTTCTGGAGCTCCAGTTTTCACACAAACCACATAGAAACGATGGGCTTGGTGCAGCGGCTAAGCTGCGGTGGAGAATAAAGAAACTATTCTGTGGTTTTTCATTCTGTGTGAGTTTCTTGACTTAGTTTCAAGGTTATTTTATTTTTACTCGCCATAATGTAGTTGCTCAGAACAGCAGTGATGCATCTGTTTTCAAATGTCGTAGATTTTGCTTTTGTATTCTATATATGCATTTTGCTCACAGTACCAGACAGTTTTAGCACTAGCTTTATTTAAGCTCAGCTATTGTACATTGGCTTTATGCATTTAACACCAACATGATTGCATGGAGACTAATTCAGACCAGTTTCACATGGTAGTTCTTACAATTGCAGTTGTTGTTGTTTCATTGACCCTGAATATGTAAAACATTGGAATTCGTAAATGTCCTGCACTTTCCAAAATAAGAACATGGGCCAGACATAGTGTAGTATTTCTTTTCCTAAAAGTATTAGGGTTATCATCAACAAAAAAAAGATGCATCCTGGGAAATACCAAGTAAAATGCCTGGCTATTTCCGGCCTGGAAGGCTGCCTGGGTGGTTGTTTTAACTTAATGGTACTCCTCTGCTGTCATGTTCTACATCCTGTTCCTGGAGTTTATTGAAATCCAGCCAATTCCAAATGGTTTGCATTTATTTACATGACAACATTTTGATCAGATGGATAATTTCAGACTTTCCCACCAGGTTGTTATTAATAAAACAAATAGTGGGAGAGTTTAGTGTGTTTTTAACTTTAACCTAAAGAAATGATACATTGCAAGACTGGATGGAAACCAGGGGATGGTGGTAGTTAGTGGGGTTAAACTCCAAGCTTTGACCCCCTAGTAGACAATGTCTGGAGCCTCAGAGGTTAAAGTTTAAGGCCTTAACCAGTAAACCATCTGTGTCAGAAAAGATAAATATTTAATTTACCGAATTTAGCTGCTTTTAAAAAAAGGAACAAACACATTGTGCTGCCCGTTTGTTTCATCTGCTGTGATTTGGCAAAGAATACACTGTTATTTCCATTGTAAACTGATCCACAAAAGACAAAAGCTATGAAAATCCACACCAATCAGGAAAGGCTACACAGTGCACACTTAATTGAAAGAGGACTCAGGAGTCAAAGTGAAAAGACACGCTATGTTGGTGTGCCGTGTTAATTAAAATAAATAAATAAATCGTAGAGGATTCAACAGTCAAACAATTTCTTTTTATCTTCATGTGAGTCGAGATCCTCAGGTTGTTGATTATAGGAACACTTTGTATTTAATAAGAAAGCATGGCAATAGATTTGTAATTGTTTTCCTTTCGTGCAGGTTTATTTGTACTGACTAATCCCCGTTATACTTGTGTTTCAACTTAAAGGATCAGGGGCATGCTCAGCAGCAATCGAGCATGGTTCATTTAACCTGTTGAAAACAAGCCTTTACGTTATTGATAACTGGAATAACCATCAGACAGGAACAGACCACATGTCCAGCTTTTGTTCAAACAAAATGGAAAAGGGGGGTTCCAGACCTTGTTTGCACAGTGGTCATCCATATGTAATAGCAGTCTGGTTGACCCCTGGTTAGGTGATATGGATTCTTCCACCATATGAGCTTGCAGTATTGCAATAGGTAAAATAAATATTCTGCAAGTATTTGTTTAATTGAGAATGTTTTTGCAGCAGGTTGTTAAAACCAAGCTTTTCAAAGATGAGCTTAATGAAGAAAAGTGTCATTTGCAATAGAGAACTCTTCTTTGAGGGTGTACAAAAAGGCATGAGTAGCCAAGACGTCTCAGTCATTGCCTGAAACGACTCTTTTTAAATTGAAGGTGGGAACTGGTAATGAAATGAAGCTGTTGTTTTACAATCAGTCATGCACCAACACCAGAGAACAAGCAAATTTCCTCTCCATTTCACATGTTCAGTTCTGTAGAAGGTTTTGTAATTTGTTAAATGCTGTCAGTATAATTCGCTTTTTCTTTTTCTTTTTTTTACCAGATTATTGTATACAATCATTTTTCAAATATAAGAAAGCAAAAGCTCTTTCCTGAAGTCCTTCTCTGTAAACATATGTCCCTTTCATTTATCAAACCTATTTAATTTGTTTTATATTTAACTGAAATAAGACTGGTCCTCCAAGAGGCAAATGTATTAATAGTAGTAGCACTAATGAATAATTATAGTCATTCTAGATGCAATTATGTATAGGGTGTAGAATTATTTGCCATTGTAGTCCTGTTTAAAAACTGGGGCGAGGGGTGGGATTTTATTGCATGTTTCTCCTAGGGTTCTTCTCCTTAAGCTTGTTATCTTATTTTAGCACACTGTTTTGCACAATTGATTGACCAGCAGGTCCTATATGCTGGTACTGATCAGCATGCATGACAAGCTCTGCCTTGGGATTTTATGTAAAACACTTGCTCAAGTCCACATTTGTTTTTAACAGAGATGGATACATTATCCTATTTCGTGCTGTCTTCTTGAAGCCTTAGTTAGATCTTTTAAAGCCACATTTTGTGCAGCTTAACCATCTTCTTGACGTTGTTTTTAAATGATTTAACAAGCTGCTCCCATGCAAGTTAATTCACAGCGCTTTGGCATGAGGGGGTCCAAGGTTGTCTGCAACAAATCCTGAGGTCACGTCACTTGTGGATACTCCCTCTGCAAGCCATCTTCAGCTACCCATGGCCACCCCCAATACAATAGTGTACTTCATATTCCTGTAATCCATCATAGTTTTACTGTACCCTGAGAAAGCCAGGGCAGAACCAATGCAGGCCTCCCTCGGGGGCCGAAGCGACTTTTAGAGAAGTTTTCTCACAGAACAGCGGATCTTTATGGACCGCTAGGAAACTAAAAGAAGCTTTGTTCCCCCCAAAGAGTTTTGTCACTGGACCTAAAAGCCCCTCTACTGTAATTAGTTTCAAAAGGTTATGCAAACAATGAGTAATTAAGGAAATAAAAACGAATGGGCCTTTCACTCATTAACCATATCATTTGGTAAGTAAATCTAATTAAGCAAGGGTCAAGGCAATTTATTGTAAGTGAGTAGGAAACTTACTGAAGAATCAGCAATATTTAAAGAGCAGAGGAGGGTGTTTTAGTTTTCAGTCTTTTTATGTATTTATTTATTTTCTCCAGAGCCGGTGCCAAGGTTGTTGACTTGTAAACATATTGATGCTGACATAAATAAATGATTTAATCCTGTTTCTGTGAAAGAGGCATTAAATTGGCAAGTACAGATCACAAACTTTATAACCTGTAAATCTGCACAGCCTCGGCTTACACCCACCTCTGCTTTACTTTCCTAACAGAAACGATGGCCACTTTAGTTTTTATGAACAGTTTTTAAATGTGATCAAGGTTTTGACGCTTACTATTGACTGTTTAGCTGATCCATAAACTGAAGTGTTACCACAAAAACCTAGTATGCTATATGTAAGGGATAACACACGACAGGGCATGGGTTGTGTTGCATTAACATACGGCTGTGGTTGGGCTGGGCTTCATACCAACAAAGCTGTATGTTAATGGAGTGTTTTATCCCGCCTATAAAACTGACACAATAATACATAGAAAAACAAACTTTTTTTTTTTTTTTTTTTTTTTTAAACAAACAATTTTCAACATTTCCAACAATAAATACAATAAATGAATACTATTTTATCCCAGCTGGGATCAAAATAATTAATTGTAGCCAGGTCCAGCTACTTACCTCAAATGCCTGAAGCTAGTTAAAATGAGAGTACACGCAGCCGAGAACGTGCTAGACCTGGGGGAAGGGCGGAATTTAGTTGCAGGTTTGGCAATGCGCTAGGCCGTGATGGGATAACTAGCCAAAAGGCCTAAAATAACATTAAAACACGGCTAAAAACTTAGCGACTGTAAATATATACTGTATACTGCTTTTAACGAAAATGACCGAGAAAACCGTAATACGGCACAATAGAGTAGTAATAAAAAACTATACTCAGGCTCTCCGTTGCAAGTTTAATACTTTGTGTATTGATAATTTATTTACCGAATTGTAATTAGATAAAAAATAAGTTCTGCAGTGCATTAAGCTAATTTATGCACGGTTTAAAACCCCTCAGCAGCCAATCAGCATGCAGCATCCGAACATCGGTTTTATAAGGAATATTGTAACCAGACAATATTGCATGCCTCTACAAAAAACGCATAGTTTCTTGACTTGCGGTAAGTATCCCATTGCAAAAAAATGTCATGCAAATAGACTTCCTGTTTGAAGAATCATATTATTATTATTATTATTATTATTATTATTATTATTATTATTATTATTATTAATTTCTTAGCGGACACACTATTTCTTTATAAACACACCTCCAAGTGTGTTTGGCACGAAGAGGATTCATTAATGTGGCTTGCAGAGTGGTGGCTTTACAAGGTCAGGGTTTAGACCCCAACCAAGGATGCTCTGGGGGCAGACTGCCTGTCTACGCTCCATACGGGTGAAACTCAGTTTTTCTTGCAATGATCAATATGAAGGGATCTCAATCGGCAGCTGGCTTAGCTGTGAGAGATGAGAAGAGGTTCTACCAGCAGAATTTCTGTATCACAAATCAATAGTCCAGATGCCTATGGGGTTGAACACCCCTCAACAGTTTGAGAAAATGTGATTCGCCACCCCGACCCCCAGCCCCCCTTTCCGCCACCCCCTTACACACACAGTACAATATTTGTTTATGCAGGATAAAATGCATTTTTGGAGATGGAAAAAAGTATGATACTATACAATACTGTACAATACAATGCACATGATGGCATTATGATTTGCAGTGTCTCAGAACCTCTCTGCTCCTAATAGTTACTACTTCAGGGACAGGCATGGTTTCTCATGCAGCGTGTACTCATGCTGCACTGTAATTTTTGGAATATAGTGTGCATCCAGTGTATACCATGCTTGGGGTAATTGAACAGTACATATTGGGTATACTGCACACTTTACACAACTTTAGTATGATATACATGTACTGTATGTATCAAGTGAGTCCCAAGTGGTTTCTAGCACAAGCACTCGAGTTGCCACAAAAAGCACAATTCACTTTTTTCTTTGATTTCTTCTCAAGGTTCTCCAACCAGAGACGTGGGACCTTCATTAGGCCTTAAGAAGTCTAGCTCTTTGGAAAGCCTGCAGACGGCCGTCGCCGAGGTCACTCTAAATGGAGACGTTCCCTTCCACCGGCCGCGCCCGCGGATAATTCGAGGAAGAGGCTGCAACGAGAGTTTCCGAGCAGCAATCGACAAGTCCTATGACAAACCCGCTGCTGAGGAGGATGATGAGGGAATGGAGACTTGTGAGTGTTAAAGAACAGAGCTGGCTGTGTTTTCTTTAAATAGGATTCCTTTAATAACCTTGAAAGGTGCCAGTACATCATGATTCAGTTGCAGGGTTACCATAACAACCCAGAATGCAGTTGCAGTTGTTATTCCACCTCTATCTGCTTATAATTTAAATATCCCAGAGCCATTGTAGAATCGACTGAATACATGTGTTCCACACTTCACATGCACTAAATACAGCATGCCATTTGGCTCAAGGCTCAGTTAGCGTAAGAAAAATAACAACTACCTTGTTGTTGAATTGTAGCACACAGTAAACCATGCTGCCCATAGTGTTTTGGTAAACTGAATTTGAATGAAGAATAAATACAATTCACTTCAATAAGAAATCTATACACAGCACACAGGATAGTCATATCAACATACAGCATACATATTCACTTGCACTGATACATAATACAATATTTTTGCACATTATTGCACAGTGTTAGGCACAACATATATCATTCAGTATTGAATTACATATTAACTTACCAAGTACCTTCAAACTTGGACTAAATTATATTACTGTAACCGCCTATCTCTTTTATTTTTGAGTAATTGTTGGTTGTGTTCAAAGGGGTCAGCCAATAGGAGTCCTCCTAGAGATTGAATCCCCTGTAAGACGAGCCTGATTACCATCCTGCAGTGTATCGCTGACCTCCCTGGGGGGCTGCCAGAGGACTGGGGGGTCAGTATGAATGAACTGATAGTCATTTCCTGTTTCCAAACTTAGTTATTTCAGGGCTCTGAAGGAAAATAGTTTTAAATGCTACAAATTGCTTATCATTTTTACACTAAGGGGATTGGATAAAGACAATGCATAGGGTAGCAGGCTGTGTGTGTGTGTGTGTGTGTGTGTGTGTATTAGTCAAAAACAAAAACTTGTAACAAGTCAATAACGGGTTTAATTCCATATTTATTTTCTTGCGGCTTTTCATTACTTCGCCTTATGTTATGAAAAGGGAATGACATTTGTTTTGCTATTATTACTTTTCTTCTTGCCTAACAATATAAAGATTTGAAATCCAGTGCTATATGCATGCTCACAGAGTTTGCAGAGTACTGTAGTGGTTTGATTGTATCGTTGTTGGAATGGAAAAAGGCTATATATATATATATAGTTATATTTTAAAACATGTAAAAATAGAAACAATAGCTTGTTGTAATATTCAATTCTATAAATTGCAGCAAACTTAATTTTTAAGCAATCATTACATCATTATTTTATTTTGTTTATTTAGCAGATGCCTTTATCCAAGGCGACTTACAGAGACTAGGGTGTGTGAACTATGCATCAGCTGCAGAGTCACTTACAATTACGTCTCACCCGAAAGACGGAGCACAAGGAGGTTAAGTGACTTACTCAGGGTCACACAATGAGTCAGTGGCTGAGGTGGGATTTGAACCGGGGACCTCCTGGTTTCAAGCCTGTTTCTTTAGCCACTGGACCACACAGCCTCCATTGCATTTGAACCGCAGTGATCAGATACATTGTTGCTCATTAGCTTCTTGCCCGTTTCTTCTGAGCTGGTGGTAACAGATTGGGGTTTTGTGGGTGCCTGATCTTAACAAGCAAAGTGCTTGCTTTCACACACTCAGAACAGCCCTGGAGAGGCAAGATTACCGTCTCTAGTGTGTTATCAGAGACAAAATCATTAAGACCTGGAGAAATTAGCAGTGTTATCTAATGGCTGATGAATTTTTATTGCCAGATGTAGTTCAACACAAAGAAACTGGCTGCTGCTGCAGCTGCAGTTAATGTCATGATAAGAGTTCTTGAAAATGAATGATAAAACTTGTGTCTGGTAAGCCTGCTATGCATATCTCTTCCCATAACAAACCTTGCATAACTGAATAGGATTAAGCTACAGAGTCGCCTGGTATCCTTGTAATACATAGCTCTATGGCAAGGTTTCATTTCAGTAATTTCCTTTGAGATGACCACATAAAAGCAAATACTGATAACTTATAAAAACAAATCCCACACTTCTTTATAGTAAGAAACATCCACTAGTTGATAACGTGCTTTGTCTTGTGTACTACATGTGGAATTCAGAGTGTATGTAGATGCATGTTGTCCTTATTTGATAAGGCTCTCTGTCTTTTCTGGGCATCAAAGCTTTTACATAAGCCATGATGTACAGTATTAATTAACCATCATTACAAGACATCTACCTCGGCGGGATTCTGAAATGATGTAGTGAAATATCGCTGCTTTAGTTCTGATAACTGGTTTGAAATTAAGATCCCAGCTTTTCATGTATTGCTTATTTAAACATGTAATCAGCACGGCATTTATTACAATTAGCTACTTGACAGCCATGTTGAAATGAGTTCATTTTATTCCAGTTGTATATCGAAAAGCAGCTCACATCGCAACAACACTTCATTTCTTTTTTGGCACTGGAGTTGGGATTTGATTAGGAAAAGCCATAAGAATAGTAGTTTCATATTGCATATCATGACGGCTAACTTCAATAAATTAGTTTCATCATGTTTATGTGATCTGAATTTAAACAAAAAAAACAACTTGAAATTGCAACTGATAATTGCGTCGACAAGAGGCCTTAGAAACCTCAGGAGAGCCAACTACGAAACCAAACCACAGAACCCCACTGGAGGAAGACTTACAGCAACACCAAACCTTAGAAACACGTAACATTTATTTAATTGTGTAGGGAGCCCTGACTGCCCCAGTCGGAATCTTCGAGAGACGAAACGAGATCCTTCAAAGCAAACACCCTTGCAGCATGTGTTACTTAGTGTAGAAACACTGAATATTAACTCTCTGAAGTTTGAAAATGCAAGTTCTTGATTTAAGCATAGAGGTTGGCGTTTTATTCTGATGACCCGACCGCGTGGACTGTGTTGTACTGTAAATGGACTAGCAATCAAAATCTCCCACTCATTTCTAAGGTGTCAGAATTTTTTTTGTCGTTCATAGCCCCCCTCCCTGTAATGAAATGTTTTCATACCCAAGCTTTAATGCAAATGTAGAGTGCAATGGTTCCCTGATTGTATTGCATACATTATGTACTCTGTGATTCAGTAATTGGCTGTTTTTGTAGGTGCAAGTTCATCCTAATTCCAAATATGTAAACAATTGACACTGGTAAATTGCAAGGTAATGTAGTATAATAGAATAAAACTATACAAAACGTTGTTGTAATTAGGCATTGCTGTGAGGGACTACTGCTGTGTTCCAGTGTTTGTAAATACTATAAGAAAAAAAATCTTGCCAAATCCCAGTGGAAAACAAGGACATTGGGCCAAAACCCTATCTTCCAAATACAGTATACCTACTGAGCTTTAATGTTGACAGAGCAGACAGAGGACTCAGTTCTACAGAGATGTAAGGTCCTCGATCCCTTATTTGTGTATGAGAATCTAGTCTCACTCTCCTTTTGCGTTTTGTTCTTTCCAGTGGAGGAGGACACAGAGGAAAGCTCAAGGTCTGGGAGAGAGTCAGTGTCCACAACCAGCGAACTGGCCCTGGGCACCAGCTCTGTCTCAGGTTCAATGGAGAGACAAGTGAACGGCAGCCAGGCCAAAGAAGACAAGAAGAAGGACAAGGGTGGGAAGGATAAAAAGAAGCAAGACCGCGACAAAGAGAAGGATAAGAATAAAGCCAAGAAGGGAGGGATGCTGAAAGGCCTTGGAGAAATGTTCAGGTAAGAGCTTCATCCCCACTCTACCCGAGATGATGTTTTCAGTACAGTGCTTGTCGTTGCATTTTTCCAGGTGCACCCACCTCCATAAAGCATCTAAGTTGTGAAATCAGTCACTTTTGAACAGTTGTAACTGGTTGAGGCATGTCCTGGTGATTTGATGAGGAAATGCAGTACTGTACCTGTTAACAGTTGGACACATTTCATGATGAATAGCACTCTACAGTCTGCTGTTCATTTAACGTAAGTTGAAGAGACATATGCACTACCCTCTAGGGTACACCTAAAAAAAATACCATTGTTGAGCAAATCCTTTCTTGAACTACATATTTAAGGTAGCACTAGGTACAGTCATTCAGGACACATCTAAGTTGTAAGTGATCTTCAAAAGGAAAGAGGATTATATTAAACATAAAACACTCACATCTACTCACAGTGACTAACACTAAATGTCAAAAAAGTACAAGATAGTTTAGTTATATATACAGTGCTCCCTTGCTATAACATGGGTCTCGGGGGACACACAATATGAGCATTATAACTGAAGAGCGTTATAAATGGAGGAAGGGGTGGGACTTACGGACACAACAACACACATCCGACTAAATACAAAATAAAATAACTCCCTCTCTATAATGCACATATAGTGAAGCAAAAATGTCATTTTCCGTGAATTAACCATGCATAAAGCACTGTGTAATTACAAAAAAAAAAGGTAATATTCCCACTCATGGATCATTTTAATTTTCAGTTCTTAAACTATAAATAGCCTGGCTAAACGGGCGTCGGGAGGTTCAGATTATATAGTGCAGTCAAAGTGGCTGCGTCTAATATTTAGGATCTGTGTTTCCTTGGTGTTTAGATTATCTTACCAAAGA
The DNA here is from genome assembly GCA_030684275.1 of Acipenser oxyrinchus oxyrinchus. Taxonomy (NCBI): domain Eukaryota; kingdom Metazoa; phylum Chordata; class Actinopteri; order Acipenseriformes; family Acipenseridae; genus Acipenser; species Acipenser oxyrinchus. The sequence continues at coordinate 95,213,810 of CM060249.1, forward strand.
AAAAGAAAAGCACTAAAATCGTTTCCCGACGAGGAGATCTTACTCGCTATCCCTTCAGCGAAAAGTATTTGAAGATTTGGATTGCCGATTTGCAAGACTTTTGATAGGTCTTTGTTAATACAGCACCTGCAAAGCTAACTAGAGTTGCGAGCAACTTTACGGCTTCCAAGCAGTTTGTGTGAAATTTAAGCGCATTGGTTGTTATAGATGAAACAGTATCACAAATCATTTTGGACACAGCTGACTGTCAATTTTGGCCAAAATATTGGAATCACTGGTTAGATGATCAATGCTGAAATCTCACTGGCCCACAGCAGCCATGTTTTGTACTGTAGCAACTTCCCTTGAACAACCGTAAAAGATAATCATACTTAGATCATTTATGCTCATTTTGGCTTCAATCAGAACTCTGCATGTTATATAACAACCATCTGCAGTCAATAAGAAATTATGGGAAGTTTTAGAGCCAGCTTTAAATTTGACCTTTAGCAGAACTTAACCATACTATATAAAACTATTTATGCATTACACATTACACTACTTGCATTACCTATAGTGCTCATAGAAACACAACAGTTTTGTAAAACAACAAAAGTCACATCTAATAAATTACAAACATACTTTTTTTCTATACCTTGCTATATTTTTTCTATACCTTGCAGACTTGTCCATGTTAACAGCTGTCCCCAGTGGTGGGAATGTGTCATTTCAGGGTGAAAAATTGACAAAACTGGCATGTCACCCATATTGATTGGCTCATGGCGGTCATGTTTGTTGATGTAGGAACTTTTCCTGAGTAGCTTTTTTAGAGGACAGTACAAAGATAACGTATACCCAAGATTCACGTCAATCAGCCAAAGGGCTCATGAGGAGTTGTTATTTAAGTGTTTTACGCAAAATCCAACATAGCTGCCACACCATGTGACTGATCCATTTTTCCTTAAGTAGAATCAATCATGGACATGAGCGCACTATATACAAAATTTTTCACAGCTGTACTATTTACCGTTCATGAGAAGAAGACTTTTGAATATTGTCCAAACTTTTCATTAAATCCAAGATGGCTGGCGCACCATGTGACCAAAGGCAGCCATATTGACCATGACACAACATCCCATAGTCCTCTACATCCGTGTCAAATTTTGTGCGTTTTTGTGCAGCCGATAAGAAGTTATATGCAGTTTTATAGCCAGTTGCATATGTTGATGATGTCATGCACCTTGGACGCCATGATTTTCACAGTAGCAACTTCCCTTGAACAAGCGTAACAGATGACCATACTGAGATGTTTCATTCCAATTTTTGTTTCAATCGGATAAGCGGTTTCAGAGATGTCTGAATTTTGATGATTTAATATTTTTATGGTAATTTTATGTCATTAATCAATGTGGTTGCCAAACCACAGAACCAATCAGCTTCATATTAACAACAGTTAATCATGGACTATCCCTCAACATGTATAGCAATTTTCAGAACTCTGCAGAAAGCGGTTTCCGATACATAGGCGTTTTAACCAATTCTGCAAAATCCAATATGGCTGCCGAACCATGTGCCTACGGCTTGGAAGCCTAATTAATTATTTTGATTTGGTGCTTGTTTGGATTTTGTATAAATTAAAGTGAGCTGGTTCGCTGTTCTTGTGCAATAGGTTGTTTCCAATGGATTAATGTAATGGGATTAGCATATCATAGAGAGTAGCTCTGTAATGAACAACAGACATGACAAGTGTTTCTAAGGTCACAGTTAGGAATTTGGCACCATTACTTAACTATGTTAACTTGTGTTCCACTGCTGTTTAACATAAAATGGGATATGTTAATAAAAAAGCACTATATGTCAATATACCCTATGTGTGTGTGTGTGTGTGCACATGTGTTTAATAATGACTGTAATAGTAGAATATGTGTTTTGATATAGCTATGTATAGGTTAACAGAAATATAATTTGCAATGTGTCTGCATCAACATGTATAGTATAGACTTGAATATTAATTTATAGTACCGCACATATACATTTCAATGCACGGTGTTCCTTTTCTTTTCTGTGACATGAAGGTGCAAGTGCTTGAACTTGTATTCTTTTACCCAGGCAGGCAGATATTTCTTCATTATGTTAAATTGCAGCTACCACTTAAGGGAAACAATTGCTGTAACTGACACATTCTCCGTTGTCTGCATTTAGCCTAAGGGCTTTAGATCTCAAATATGCAAACCGACAGCTCATAAACTGGGCGCCTACATAATGCTCAGAGTGTGGCGGTTGCTTCTTGCCTTCAATTAAAAAAAAATAAGAGGGAGAATCAGAGCGTTTCTTTTTGGGATCTTCATTAAATCAACGCACACAGTTAGTTCCCTTTGGAGACCTGGGGCTACAGTGTCTTCACTTCAGCACAGAATCATTGCTTTCAGGGCCCCGGAAGAATCGGCAAAGATTTTAAGGGAATAACTCATGGAAACGATGTGCTTACCTACAGGTATTTCATAGGCTTCGGACCCAGCGGTATGCTGTCCTTTTTTTTTTTTTTAATGGACATTGCAAACTCATTTGCATGTAGTTTGTCATGGATTTCATCAACAAAGGTATTATTATTTACAAAACAGGTAAAACACGGCTTATCAAGCCTACAGTAAGTCTATTAGCTTTACCCATACTAGGAGACAGAGAGAGTGGGTTTCTGTGATGCTTTTAAATGCAAAACCTGTTCAAACAGCAGTACAGCAGCTGGGAAATTAAAGACCAGTAACTGGCCAACTGTCTTCCACTGCCAATTCAATACAAACACAATAATGTAGTATTACCATTAAAATCTAATACTGTAATTGCATTTGAAAAGATTACGTGCATGCAGTCGTGCAGTGTTGTGTTTTAGCCATTGCTGAGGAGGGAAATGTCCAAATTAAATTTGAAATCTTGTTTAGCTGCAATTGGATACACTGTTGTCTTTTACACAGCGAATTTCAGAGTGCTCTGAACATGCTCAAATTCATAAATATATTATGAGTCAGGCAGGCATCTAGAGACCTTCCACAGGGCAACATACGAATGAAAGGAACTGATTATTTGTGTTTTGCTAGTAACCTTTCAATGTTATTTATGCTCCCATTTCAGAGTATTTTTTCTCCTTTTTCTGCCTCCTCATGTCTAGTCATTTGACTAATAGGATGGGCTGCAACCTTTCCTTTGATCATCCTGAGGGAAAAAGGGAATATTATAGTCACTTAAGCAAGCTGAAAAAAGACCCATATAAATCATGTAAAATGAGCACTGCTTTGTGTGGCCCATACTCTCTGATCATTCTCTTCATTATGTCTATGTCGGAATATATATTTTTGATTGCCTTATACAATTCAATTTTAAAAGACTCAAACTTAAAAGGACTGAGTAGAAACTATATGGTACTAGATATGGGAGGGGGGGGGCCTAAAGTCATCATCTTATCTTACAGAAAACCTTAGAACAGCGCGGAGGAGTACGGATGCACACTGCTCCTCGTTGCTCCATCATTTTCTATAATAGGTGTTGGTGGACATGCATGTTTAATCCAGATCTTTTTCGGACAAATGCCGATGGTAGGGCCTAAATTGTCCAGAATGGAATGATTCACAACGAGGTACATAGTTCAGTGAGAGACTCCGATATCAGGTACTGTTATTTATCTTTAAAGTCTCAGCTGACCTGTGTGAGTTTCAAAGCGTGTTATTTTAATCCTAATAGGCACATATACAGTATTCAATATAGAATGTACACAATGCAACAGAAAAGCATGTGTATTAAATGTCAAAGGTTCATTCACTGTAATTGTAAAGGTTCATACCATTGTACTGTAAAGTAGCTGCATTGACAAGAAAAAAAAACAATCTAAAGTGTTAAAAACTGCATATGCAGGTGGATTTTTTTTATATTAAAAAATGTGGTAGAAAAAAAGCAAGAAATCAGCCATTTTAAATTGATGAGAATGTAAATTATAGAAGATATTTCCACTGGTGCATGGTACTTCCCACAATGTGTTTTCACAAAGTTCAGTGGATTAGTGTTTTTATATTTCATCATAATTTATCTACGGAGCTCCATATAGCTTTCAATGTAGTTTTAACTACAGGTAAAAATAAATAAAGTAACTGGATACAGTAACAGATGCAATAATGCTTGTCAGTACATAGAAATAAACTTGATAAAGAACAAGAGGCCAAGCAACATTAAACGTACCTGGCAAAGGATGCACAGTAAAATACATCTGGGACAAAGGGACTGATGGCAGTCAGTGGATAGCTAATGAACAATGTGTGGTCTCCACCTTGTTTTAAGTGCCAAAACTACTGTTGATACTACTGTTGTGACTCTGGCTATACATGGTTTCTTAACTGAATGTTTGATTTAACAATGATTTATTTACACAATGTATTTGATGTGCCTCCAGACATTCTAACAAATAAATACATTATAAAACATGCACTTTAAAGTAAATCTTATCATAAGAGCTTAACTGTACAGAATCAGATTCTCACTTAAGAAAAGTGTTCCCATGGCAAACATATATATTTAAGGGATACAGTGTAGATAAGTACTGCTGTACATGAAGGTGAAAACCGCCGTTGGTTCAGGGCAGATTTCAGATGCATGGAGAAGCTGGATTAGGTAGGAATATGGGAGAATAAAACATTTTATAAAAATAAGTTTGATCTTTTACATTGGCATGTCAACCCCTCCCCCATTCACTGCATGCCCCAATTATTTATACTTGTGGAAAGCTGTCAGCTGGCAAAACTGCATTCTGTAGGCCCTCTGCTTTAATAAGAAAAACACAGGGGGTTGTCTTATTTCATTTACATTAGCCTTTATGAGCCTGCTAAAGATGGAGATAAGGAACATGTTAAAGCACTGTATACAATGTGTTAAGAAAATGCATTTTAGGGATGTAACCAAATCATGAAACTTGGCAGAAAGACAAACATACTGAAAATCATTTGGCTAGCAAATGCTATATAATGTTGTACTTCCACCTATTGCAGTCTTTGCAAATCCCCTGCTTTCAAAAGGTCATCTGAGATGATGGGTATTACAGTGGAAATGATCAAACCCAGTACACACATAGTGAAAGATATCTAGGTTGATTTATACTGTAGCAGCCTTAGCAGGTTAAAGACACTCTGTCGTAATATAAAACAGTATATATTCAGAACGTATGCCATGAACCATTTCATCTTCATGTTTTCAGTATTGTGGAAACTCCTTGGGGAAAAATCTAAAGTCACCCTTCACTTTGACCTGTGACCTAAGATGGCAGCCATAAGTGCTTTTGTTCAGTAGAAGTTAACCATTTCCCTGCCACATTGTTTTTACCTCTGGACCTCTTTCTCACATATCCTTTGCACTTCATGTTTACAAACCGTTCAGTCTGATGTAAACATTATTTACATATTGTCATGTGTACCGCCATTCACTGCAAACCCCAATTACTTGGACGTCGCTTCGTTGACAGGAGAGACTGTCACAGAAACTCCCAATTCTAGGTATGTTTAATCCAAGTAGGACACAAGAGCAAGCTCAGAGCCAGCTCCCAGTGCGTCTCGTTTATTTACAGCTGTGGAAACATTTCGGGGTAGTAGCGCTGCTATTCAAGAACGCACTGGCTCATAATGTGACCCTTGGTACACAATGGAGGCCTTAGCCCTATTATAATAATGGATGTCATTTCATAAACTACATTCCTCAGATTTCACCACTTCTGCACACATGTTCTTGTACTTTTACAGCCATAATTCTTCTTTGGAAAAGAGAAAGAAAAGCCTTTTTCATATTTTAATTGGTACAATAGCTTGATAAACTACATAAAAGCCTGCATTAAAAAAAAAAAGCTGTGACAACAAAAGCTAAAATGACCTAAAAGCTCCATGATGATGGCGTTTGGGACACGCCATGCAGGAATCTGTATTGTGCACAGGCGATTTTTAGTCCTATTTGACAGGGAAAACGCTGACTGACGTGGGAAGTTGTGGATAATGAGATCCAGGGGGGAAGATATAATCTTCAGGCAGCTGCAGATAACATTATCAAGTATTTTCATCCTCTCAGGTACGGTCCCTAGAACTAACATTGTCAGAGAGCAGGTGTGCAATAATGATACCTCCATTAACACTTGTTAACAATCATTAGGTTATATATATATATATATATATATATATATATATATATATATATATATATATATATATATATATATATATATATATATATAGTAAGGCAGCGGGTTGTATGAGACAGCAGGGAGGGGGTTAAAACCTCCCTGAAGAGAAAAAAAAGGTGCATATATATATATATACAGTACTGTGCAAAAGTTTTAGGCAGGTGTGAAAAAATGCTGTAAAGTAAGAATGCTTTCAAAAATAGACATGTTAATAGATTATATTTATCAATTAACTAAATGCAAAGTGAGTGAACAGAAGAAAAATCTAAATCAATTCCATATTTGGTGTGACCACCCTTTGCCTTCAAAACAGCATCAAGCATCAATTCTTCTAGGTACACTTACACACAGTTTTTGAAGGAACTCGGCAGGTAGGTTGGCCCAAACATCTTGGAGAACTAACCACAGTTCTTCTGTGGATTTAGGCAGCCTCAGTTGCTTCTCTCTCTTCACGTAATCCCAGACAGACTCGATGATGTTGAGATCAGGGCTCTGTGGGGGCCATACCATCACTTCCAGGACTCCTTGTTCTTCTTTACACTGAAGATAGTTCTTAATGACTCGCTGTATGTTTGGGGTCGTTGTCATGCTGCAGAATAAATTTGGGGCCAATCAGAAGCCTCCCTGATGGTATTGCATGATGGATAAGTATCTGCCTGTACTTCTCAGCATTGAGGAGACCATTAATTCTGACCAAATCCCCAACTCCATTTGCAGAAATGCAGCCCCAAACTTGCAAGGAACCTCCACCATGCTTCACTGTTGCCTGCAGACACTGATTCGTGTACGCTCTCCAGCCCTTCGGTGAACAAACTGCCTTCTGCTACAGCCAAATATTTTAAATTTTGACTCATCAGTCCAGAGCACCTGCTGCCATTTTTCTGCACCCCAGTTCCTGTGTTTTCGTGCATAGTTGAGTCGCTTGGCCTTGTTTCCACGCCGGAGGTATGGCTTTTGGCCGCAAGTCTTCCATGAAGGCCACATCTGACCAGACTTCTCCGGACAGTAGATGGGTGTACCAGGGTCCCACTGTTTTCTGCCACTTCTGAGCTGATGGCACTGCTGGACATCTTCCGATTGCGAAGAGAAGTAAGCATGATGTGTCTTTCATCTGCTGCAGTAAGTTTCCTTGGCCGACCACTGCGTCTACGGTCCTCAACGTTGCCCGTTTCTTTGTGCTTCTTCAAAAGAGCTTGGACAGCACATCTGGAAATCCCTGTCTGCCTTGAAATTTCTGCCTGGGAGAGACCTTGCTGATGCAGTATAACTACCTTGTGTCTTGTTGCTGTGCTCAGTCTTGCCATGGTGTATGACTTTTGACAGTAAACTGTCTTCAGCAACCTCACCTTGTTAGCTGAGTTTGGCTGCTCCTCACCCAGTTTTATTCCTCCTACACAGCTGTTTCTGTTTCAGTTAATGATTGTGTTTCAACCTACATATTGAATTGATGATCATTAGCACCTGTTTGGTATAATTGTTTAATCATACACCTGACTATATGCCTACAAAATCCCTGACTTTGTGCAAGTGTACCTAGAAGAATTGATGCTGTTTTGAAGGCAAGGGTGGTCACACCAAATATGTATTTGATTTAGATTTTTCTTCTGTTCACTCACTTTGCATTTAGTTAATTGATAAATATAATCTATTAACATGTCTATTTTTGAAAGCATTCTTACTTTACAGCATTTTTTCACACCTGCCTAAAACTTTTGCACAGTACTGTATGTATATATATATATATATATATATATATATATAATTTTTTGCACAATCTATATTTCGTATGGGTTCTATACTTAACACTTTCTCAAGGGAGCCTGTGTTTGAATCAAAACATTGGAGGTATTTATAGGTTTTTGACGGCATGACAACTACTTGTTATTGTTTACATTCAAATCTATGATTTATTCTTACATGATGTAATGCTGTTCTATATATTGTGACATCATTTTTACTTCTATCTTTGAATCTGTATTAATTCTAATTAACATTACTTTATATAAATTTATATTTTTATTATATCATGCAATGCTGGCTCTAAGGATCAGTCTAGATTTGGCCTCCCCAGCGCATCAGCATGCACAACTTTTGAACAAACTTTGTTTATTTAAATGTTATATATCTATTGAAGTTAATTAGTTCATTCTTTTCTGTTGAGTCCCGCTGGCATAATCGTGTTCAGTCTATTTATCCATTTACTTTCTTTCATTCTTCTATGTCACATTGTCTAATTTTAGCTGTTCTAATACTACAAACTTTACATCATTTATGTCATGTCCTTGACTGGTGAAGTGCTGTACTATTGGTTCATTCATTTTTTTGTTTCTAATTAATGAAAGGTGGTTCTGAATTCGTTTATATAAAGTAGTTCCAGTCTCTCCAACATATTTGATTTCATCACATTTTTCACAGGTAGGTTCTTGGCTCAGGGAGTAGAAAGACTTAAGTTACCCCTTCAATTTTACTATTTATATATGACGATCTTGCTCAGAGAGGCATATCTAAGCTTGTTTTTAATAGTGTGTTATCAAAAAGACAAGACTAAGCCTGGAGGTATCTCTCTGAGGAAAATCACCATTATAGTGTGCAAAAAAAAAAATATATAGCATTGTTTCTCTCCCTTGGGAAACAACCTCTGTTCTCAAAACCTTTTTTTTTTTTTAAACGACTTTTTGAGCCTGTAATATTACCATTTAAATAGTCCTTTTTAGTTGGTGTTAGCACAAGAGATGTAGTAATGGAAGATGGCAGACAAACTAAGGCATGTTCCACAGGGCCTAGCTGCAAATTGGCTTACAAGAACTCTGAGAAAAAAAGGTTTCTTATTTTGTTTGGTCTTGGAATTAAATAAATAAAATAAATAGATGACTGTCCAATCATGGTCCTGGAGGGCCATTCCACTCCAGGTGTAACAGGTAAAATGGAATAGTTAACTACTTTAGGGTGTGAATAGAGGTTGAATTGGTTCTATTAACAAATTAAGAATAGGTCTGGAAGGGCCAACGTTGGCTCACCCCTGCTGTACACCGACAATGGCCCACCCTCTGTTGACCCTGTTAAGACGGTCAAAAAATGACTGTCGCCCTGTCATCAAAAAATCTTTTCCAAGAAGTTCTGAATCATTTCCTTGAGTCTTTTCTAAGTGGTAAAGGTTTAAGGAAATTGGTCTAAAATACCTGGAAATTATTTCCTTTTAACTGAGCAGCACAAACTCTCTGACATGTGCAATGCTTTAGCAGAGTGAGACATAGCTTGCCTTAACTGATTTAAAGGAGATGATATGGACTTTTATATTCTTTATGCTCTGTTCATGATGCCATACACAAAACAGAGCCCTTTAGCTTTTTATTATTTATAATATCTAAAAACTAAATTTATAAGTTACAACTATTAAGAAATGATGTCAAGTAGACAAACGTTTCAGCTAGTGTACACTGAAGAAGGCACTAGCTAATAAGTGTGCAAACTTGAATTTCCAAATTGCTTTTTATTAAAACTTTGTAACAATGAAGTCATATTTAGATGCTGAAACACTAATGTACTGAACAGTAACCACTAGAGATGCACAAACCTGTTTATTCGATCATTCAGGTGAAGGTCATTGGTGTTGATTGTGCTAATTTACCATTCCAAGTATAACAAGTCAAGAAATAGCTGTTTGAATTTGTGTGGAATGCTGTTCTCCACAGAGTCCAAAAAAGCAGCAATCACAAATCCAATTATAAAACCAGCTGATTCAGACCACATTTCAATGAAAACACTTAAAAATAAAAGAGGACTGCCACAGGTTTGTATTGCATCATTTTTATTTAATTGAAGCAGAATACGAGAGCTAAAGAGACGTCACTGAATTTAACCTGCGATACAATGTGATTTTATTTATTTGTGATTTGACAGGGAGAATGCTGAATAAACAGTCAAGTTATGGACTGACACCCTCATTTTCTTTTAAGAGGAAGTATGGTATTTAGTGTGATTTATTTGACTGTTCCACAGAGATTATTTCTATCTTATTATTCTAAACTCATATACATTCTTCTAGTTGAAGTGACTTCTGATAGGGTTGTTTTTTTATTTATTTATTTATTTTTATTTGCATACACCGTCACAAGAAATGCTAATCAAACCACAGTAATAAGTAGAATCATGATTGCTCACCTTTGACCTTGTAGAGAGTTTCATTTAACAAAAGAAGCTAATAGAAATGTACAAGCTGACCCTCTTGTCATTCAGCCCACACAAAGCCCAATCAATCTCCCATTAGTATCAGGCTTATTCATGCAGAGATAGCAATTACATTATTCCTTATGGTTCTTGAGCTCAGTGTAATTTGCAATCTGTAGCATTGTGGTATGAAACATTGAATGCTCTAAACTACGTCGAACAGTTCATTATAAGAGCAGTCACAGGGTTTGTAAAGCACTGGCAACAGGAGGATGTCTAACTAATGCTGGTGTATTCATTTCAAGGTTTATTTAACATGATGTTTCAATACAAAATGTATAGCAAGGCTGTGGCTGTCCCAAATGGCTGTAAATATAGCTGCGAAAGAAAAGTGAAATCAATTGTATATACACTCTTTCTAGCTCTCCTCTTACAATTCCCCATGTACACTATACATTAAACCGACCATTCACTGGATCCAACTAGCATTGATCAGCATGACCATTTAAAAGGAATATGATGTAATGATAATGTACTTCAAGCACACAATATTATAGCAGCAAATCTGATTGTATCTGCTGAAGGGATGGAGTAGGGCACCATAAAAGTGAAATTATTAAGAGCACATTGGAATCGGAGCATGTGAATTATGACTGGTCTTCCTCAAAGGTTATTGCATAATTTGTGTAAGGTTGCAATCACTTTATCATCTGCCCAATAAATCTTTATCTGCATACATATAGAATTAACATTTGAAATGTTTATAATTTAAGCTGTTTACCATCTACATTTCTAGGCATTGTGTTTGGTTTATAAGTAATCTTTTTATAGTAGCAACATTTAAAATAGCCTGACGTTAGAATTATAGCCTGCTAGAATTATATAGAATTAAAGGGAGATGGGGAGGCTTGTCACCAGTATAATGATTAATGGTGTCATAAATTTCTTTCTTTTTTGTACTGTGAACATTGCAGTGTTACAAAGAATGTTATTCTTTAATAGAGCCAATTGTTTCTTAATTAATCAAGTAATGTATCCCTATTACAAGTCACCAGTTCTAAATGCAATTTGATGGCTGCAGTTCTGCAGACCTGCAATGAGCTCACCACAGTTGCATCATAATATAAAATAAAATCTTTGAAACAGTTTTTAAGGTAATATTTGTTCACTGTAATACAGTAAGAGCTGAGGGTACTATTCTAGGCCAAAGGGGTAAAAATGTAATCATAATATAGTTTTATAATGGCATGCCTCATTGCTGTAAAGGTTGCTTGCGTTTGTTCTAAGCTCTTCCAGATTGTGTTGTGCTACCTGGAAACAAGGCTACTGTGTCGACTACCCAATCTCTAACTACAGTAGGTGGTCTCTGGCTTCAATTGCCCTTTGTAAGTGTGTGTGATGAGTAACTGTAACAGTTGCATTCATGGTTTAAGAGATTTTAAGCTAATCTCATCTCACCGATAGGAAGGAATCCGTAACGGCAGTGTATCACACAACACAACTATTTCCACCCATTACACTTCTGCACTTAACACACATTGTCTTCTGATTGTACTTGCTTTGCTGTATGAGTCAGTCCTGTGGTTATAAAAAGAAGTCCATGGATGTTTTACTGTATGCAAGGAGGCATATCTTCTACTTTTTTTGTTCAGAACAACTGAAGGATTTACTAAATACAGACCATTCTATTTTTTCAGCTGCTGTGTGTGTGTGTGTGTGTGTGTGTGTGTGTGTGTGTGTGTGTGTGTGTGTGTGCTCTAATTTTAACAGATTTGTGTGTCATCTCTAATACTCCCTTACGAGAAGATCTGATTTTCTCCTAAACTTTTTAATCCACTGCTTAATTTATTTTAGCTTGTAACTTTCAGAACCATTAATCTTGACCTTCCTGGTTGTGTTATGAATCTCAACACAGCTGGGACTGTCGGGCAGGAAGTTTGTGAGAAATTCTCATCCCTCAAAAAAAAAAAAAGGGAGGGGGGAGGGGGGGGCACTGTCTCTAGTGAGATGAGTTTCTGTGTCTCGATGTTTCCTTATAAATATGTATTGAAGTACTTGCATATGCAGTCAGTTAACCCCCACCATCTCCAAACATGGCTGTGTAGTGCGGTCCTGGGTCTTCTAACCGTCTACAGGTACAGTTTGTATTAATCTAGCTCAGTGAAAGCTGAGCAATTAGTGAAGGCAGCTTGAGAAGTATTCATCTACTTCCATCATTTTCTAACACTCTTCAATGAGGCAGCGATACTGTTCATTTACACACCATAGATACACTGACAAAGTTTGTGATGCGTTAAGCATATTCAGTGAACATTTTCCAGTCCCTGTACAGTGCTGTTTTCTTCTCTGTCTCTTTATTTATGCGCTGCCTCTGTCGTGCTGTCATTAATATGGATAGTTTGTGTGCAAAGAGAAGGTGGAAATGATGAGAGGCGGAAGGTTTCCTCGACCGTGCTTCTTTTCCACTTTTCAGATTTTGTTTCAGCTCATTTTTGTTGAATAAAAACAATCATTATTTAATCTAGTTTCTGGGCACGGTTTTTAAACTGTGAGTGTTGGGAATGGCAATGAACAGCATGACAGAGATTCTCTCTTTTTTTCAGTCATACTGCAAATTTTGTTTGGAAAGAATAACTAATAAAACCCATTACATTGATTTACACTTAGTCTATTTGGGCTAAAATATGAGTCCTGTAATTATTTATACAATATATATATATATATATTCCTTAGCAGACGCCCTTATCCAGAGCTACTTAGTCGTAAATAAAAATACATTTATATATAGTATGCTTATACTTATTTTATACTTACTTTTTATTATTATTATGGTTGTTTTGCGGCAAAATAAATGTGTTGTCACAGAAAATTATATCTCTTTTTTATGATATTAACTAGTAGCACATTCAGACAGCCGAATCATTGATTGATTTAATTATTTATCCGAAACCACAGGTGTCAATACACATGGCTGTCAATTTATTGTAGATCCAATTTTCAAGGGAGGTCAACTATCAACTCTGAAAAAGTGGTCTTTTGTATTTAATTTCAGATTTATTTTAAGTAGGCAAAAACTAATTTGTCTTACTTTCTGTAGCCCCACTCAATAAGACATTTAGAATGCTTACCATGGGTAAGGGTTGATTTTCTGAAGTTAAATACACGTTTTGTTGGTTTGCTTGGTCTAAAAAGCATTTCACAAGATTTTCTTTCGTATGTATTTTACAGATTTGGGAAGTACCGTAAGGATGAGAGGCTAGGAGACAAAATGGAGCGCAGGGGGTCCAGTAAGATGAAGACTGAGGAGTCCCTGCCGTCCGGAGAGGAGAGACTGCGAATGAAGCTGGAGCAAGAGCGGTGAGTGTTTGCCTCACTGTGCTGCTGCTGCCTGGAAATGGACAACATGCGACATGTACTGTGGAAGCAGAATATGTCAAATATAATACTGCTTCTGAAGAAATAGAATCAGCTCCAGATTCAAAGACACAGCCGTCAATGCCTGCTTATGGTTCTTTGTTTCAGCAGCCTGCCACTGTGGGTTGCTTCATCTAATAGGTTTTACACTGTAACCACCCTGGCTAAGGATAAGTATAAACAAGGTTGAGATGCAGGACCATTTCATAGTGCAGGTTTGAACGAGCGTCAGTGAATCTGTCAAATATTCATTGTGATCCGGTTACTTTATCCTGACCACCTAATACCCCCAGCTCTTAACTGGTTTGGAAGCAAGATCTTTCCATGAATCACATGTACACATAACAGAATTTAACTGTTATAAAAGTATAACTAAAAACTTGTGTTTCATTACATATAGCTGTAATACTCCTAGCGCAACCATGGTGCTTCTCTAAATGTCTTCATTTTTTTGGTTGGTCTACATAGTATAAAACTAAACAACGTAGAAGCTTCATTATACATGTACTGTGCCACCTGGTCTGCTGCAACACATTATTCCCTCCAAGGACATTTAAGCTTTCCAGTGGCTGTCTCCTTTGTGTCTTGAACAAGTGTTTTTATGTGACGCAAAAACAAAAACGTATAGCATTGGCAGCCTGTTCTTTGTTTGTATTTTCTCTTGCATAGAAAGTGCATTTCGTGTGTCATTTGTTCCACTTGCCATACTTTCTCTGCATTGTAAATGTGAACTGCTTTTGCTGCTGGCTTCCAATTGAACTTGAAGCCTTGTACCTTTTAATGATGGAATACTTCTCGGAAACCGGCCCAGTAGTAATGAATTTACAGGGTACAAGAGGTCTAGAATACAGATCCCCAGGGATCACAGAACCAGCGAATTATCCATTAAAAAAAAAAATCAATTATTAGCATCATTTTATGAAGTTATTATACCTAATTACAGATTTTATAGTAAGATGCTTACAGTAGTGTTTTTTTTTTTATGGTCGTCTCCAAAAACATATTCTTGGATGGATTAGGAAAAGAAAGGAAACAAGTGCATCTTAATGCTGTTACAGTATGAAATTATAGATCGACTAGCTGGATAGCTCCATTATGTTACAAAAATAAATGTATGGTCGTGTGTGAGTGATCGCAACCCTACCCAGATATGTGGGGGCAGAGATTGGGGGGAGATGAGGGCGGGGGGGTTAGAAAAGATGTTTTGAAAAGCTCTACAGGATAATGTCAAAATATTAGCACATTTAAATTATAATACCTTAAATCAGACTGGAAATTAGACGGAATTAAACAATTACTCTATTGCAGTATAAGTTTAGATATATATTTTAATGGTTCAGGATAGAACCTAAAGTGTTAAGTATAGAACCCATACGAAATATAGATTGTGCAAAAAATTATATATATATATATATATATATATATATATATATATATATATATATATATATATATATATATATATATATATGTTTCTGTTGGATTTAATTGTAAAAATTATCTTTTTTTATTTTTTATTTATTTATATTTTTATGAATAATGCCTTTTGCAGCCAGAAGCTTTTTGTAACTTGTCTAAGGATAAGATAAACTTGCAACTTTCCACGATATGGGTGCTATTCAGCAGCATACAACCTGGAATGTAAAAGTTGTGTGATCAGCAGTTCAGCTTTGGTTTGGTTATTTTTTTCTTTTTTCGCTGGTGTTCAGAAAAGATATGGCAGCATATGCTACATAATCTGCCTAATTTCCCTTCAGTTGTAAATATGTTTGACAAGATGCAACTCTAATTTACCTAGCTGCTCTGGTGAGGAAGCTGGCTAAGGTTGTGTTGTCTTATCCTTATCTTTCTGGAGCCACCTAGTCATTAAGCAGCTCCTTTCCTCATCCCTTTATCACAACCTTTTCCTGCCCTAAAAATAGAAATCCTTAGTGCTAATTTCCTTCCTTTGTTTCGGTTCCTGTTGAACCCAGACACACAGACGTTATCATTTTTGCATTGGTTATTAGATGAAACCTAAAACCCATAGGTGTTTGTTTTATCCATGTACATGTGGTAGGCTGCACAGTATTTGATGTGTTTTTCAGAAAGACGTTTTGTTGTTGTTATTGTTTCATTTGGCCTGCTGCTGCTTTAGTGTGGGCCAATTCCGGAGGAAATGACACATTTCAGGAGAGAGGATTATTGTGAGAATATGGGTAGCAAACTAATCAGAAGACATTAGAATTGAACAGATTTGTGCCTCAAGTATTCAAAAGTGTTCCAGGGAAGGTAATGCTGTTTCATGCCTAGATTAGTGTGGTTATATTCAGAGGTAAAAGTAAGGCAGTACAGCCCGGTACTGTGTACCAGTAAAACATTGCATTTTGTCAAGGTCATATTTTGACTTATCAAAACGATTGCTTAGGCTACATATTTTTTCTTTGTATTTTAAGTCCTTTCCCGCATCCCAGGTTCTTCTTGGTTGTCTGATTTACTATTGAGGTATAAGCAAAATATCTCAGTCACTAGGGTCCCGTTCACGTGACTAAGGATGACAGAGGGGTGATTGCCATGGTAACCGTCACTCTTGCAGCGAGCAATGCTGACTGCGAAAGGGGGTTCCGCATAGCTGTCAACATTGAGTTTTCAAAATTAGGGAGCTTTGAAATCTTAGTGGCCTGAATTGAAGTGAACACAAGACAAAAACATACAACTATTCCTCTTTATTATTTGGTAGAATGATGGACTGTTATATGCTGCTTCTTGTAATTGCTTTAAAAAAGTACAAAACTGCTTTGTGTGCTCAGCAAGTAGTAGGTCTAATTATTATGTAGAAAACATCTAACGATTTAAATCTTTTTTTTAAACTGTTTTTTATTACATTTTATTCAGAACTGATTGAAAAATGAAAACTAATAATTATGTAACATTGAAGTCAACATATTATTCACTTTTTTATTTATTATTTCTTAATTGGAGGTTTTCTTAACCACCCTCACAGTTGTTTTTATTTGTAAAAATTCAGCCTGGAACGGTTTGTTTAGTTATAAAAAGATCCAATCTATTAAGGAAAAGAGCCGTAAACAATCTGAGGAAATAACAGATTTTTCAAATCTTTCAAAGGAAATTTGGCTAAAGATAATTGTAATAATAAATTTAACCATTTAACAGATGTGTGCCTCAAAACTATTCCCAGGGATGTGGTTGTTAATGGCTGCAGTAACGGCGACGGTTTTAAACTGCTGGTTCATGATTAAACACCCTTTAACTGCTTCCTTCGGCAACTCAGTTCTCCTCTGGACATGTCCAAAATGCACAAACCCAAAGGAAAGGCCTGTCTATACATGTTTAAATGAGAGGTGAATGTGAAGCATTTGAAATCTGATGGTTGTTCCTGTCTTGGCCTGTTTTCTCTTTTACATCACCACTCTGGCAGTGCCCAAGTGTAAAATTTCCACACACCTTTTTGTAAGGTTGCTGATTTTGATTGTTGACCTAAAGGTGACCTCTCACAGCTTGGAAAGAATAGACATGGGCAGTAATTAAAGCTTACCAAGGGTACAGAGTACCCAATGAAGAGCCTCTTACAAACAGCAGCTTGTCAAAATGTTGCTTGGGGGTGCTGCAGCCCTTATGAAGAGAGAGAGGCATTTCTCTACTCATCTCACTTTTAGTGCCATGTCGATGTTAAAATAAATCACTAATGAACAGAAGCATTGTCTTACGTTTTCTTCTTAATTATACAGCATCCTTTTTAATTAGGTGAACCTTGCAAATTCAGCGCAGAGAGGCTTAGTTACACTTTTTAATTAGCTTTGGGCCCAAAAGTCATTTCGTAAGATCGTTTTATTTTATTATTATTATCATCAAGGAGTTCATAGGGAGAAAAACGGAAGTTGAAACTAAATCTCATTGTTTGTTATGCTGGTATTTTACTGTATATCTTTAAAAACAATATATAAATAAACATATTTTTAACTTTAAAGTGTCTGTTTTTTTAATTTAATCTTAGCAGTATTTACCAATATTTGCAATTAGGCACTTTTTTTTTTAATCCATTCTACATTGCAGTAGTAGAAATAAGTAGATAAGTCAAATGGTTTATTTTTTTTCAATGGAAGATATATTTCTTTGCAGTTTTTTACCTAAATTTTAAATATTTCAATTTGACATGATACCAATGTGTTTGCCACTGTGCTGTCCTGTGAAATTGTTTCATGGGGTCTTAAAAGCACACACAGTAGACCAGGCCTGATTCCTCTTCCGAGAGGTGTCCCTTTTTACACAGCTAGCACCATATTGGGGCATTGGTTATTGGAGCAGCACCAGAGCGTGCCCTCTATTGAGCCAACACCACTGCTTCCTGGGGCACAGCTGGTGTTCTTCAGAGGTCTCCTTTTCTAAATCCTTACCAGACCCAACTTTCCTATAGCTCCTGAGACCTGAAGAGATTGGAGTCCAAAATGGTATGGCTGCAGGCATGTATTGGTATACAGATTGGTGACCTTCAGTTCCTTTTTGATTGACCCACACTGGATGAGTCAGTGCTGAAGCATTTACACACTTTTCTGAAGCTCCCCCTGGGGTTATAAAAAATATAAGCTATTTTTTGACATTGTGTCACAAGCCCTACCGCAGGCTCCCCCACAGAACATTTCTGAATACTGGCTCCTGCCGGGAGCGGTGTTACCAGAGCTTTCTGTATCTTATCTTGTTTACGTTGCTGGTTGGTGTCTGCTCCTCGGCTTCAGAGGTGCTGACACACTGTCATACTGACATACCATCGTGGGGTACTTTTAATTTATTCCTCCACCCGAGAACCATGAACAGTGATGAACAGCACAATTCAGGTACAATAATGCCCTGCATTCCCTGCTCCACTCCGGACTGGAATTTGCAGCTCACAACTCTGACACAACTTTGCAGCTAGAACACATGGAATGCAGTGGAGACCAGCATCCTACCATGTTCAGACACTTAAGTGGCCCCTGACAGATGCTACTTCTGACCTCAGTATGGTTTTTTTTCCCTCTGAAAGCCTCCATCACATACAAAACGAGACTGTCTTCATTGTTTCCTTTGAATGAAGCTAATCTTTTCTTTCATCGTTGTGCTACTTTAATATTGGCTTAAAGTGTAGCTTTTTAAACACCTGCATTCTGCTAAATTGCTTGAAGTTTTAAAAAAAAACAATTGTAACATTGCAGTAAAACAATTCAAGTAGAAACAAGTTTTGGCTAACCAGTGATGTGTGAATTTTTACTGGATATTTTGTTTTCCCTGCAGAAAATGTAGAAAATCCTTATACTTGTATTTCCTTTTCTATCGCATTACTATACCCCCTTCACACACACACACCTCTTCTGTCCCTGTTCGTACTGATATGGCCTAAGAATGTACGGATTGTAAAATATATTCCTTTCCCAACTATCCTAACATTGGTTTCCTTTCTAAAAGTTAATTTGTTATGTGCCAGTGAATTTATCTTTGTCATGGTTGGACTTTCTATTGCAAAGCCAGTGACAACTGATACTGAATGCTGAGCTGGAGCACTAGTTTGCAAGAAAAAGGGAAAGGAGCCCCTGCTACACAGATACAGTGTGACAGTCTGGGTCACAAAAAGTAAAATCGGGTGTCACCTTGCAGAGAAACCCATCTGGAACTGCTAAGAGTGCTGCTCTGCCATGCAGGGTCACGTCGTGGGACACCATCCCTCTGTCTTCTTATGAGCTCCCAACGAGATCATAATATTTTTATTCTGAAGTATCTGCTTTCTTTCTGCTGAGCAAAATGTTATTTAAAAAAGGCTTGTTCATACAAACCTCCTTTTTAAAGCACAGGAAACTTGAATGGCCCTCTTGTATAAAACAGAGAGCACTAAAGAAACAGATTAAATTAGAGAGAAAAAGATCATGATTTCTGTTTCTGGTTTGAAGCCTGCTGGGATTGTTCTTCAGTTCTGTTCAGGAAGGTATTGTGCTTCTGAAGTGAACACCACATGGAGCCTACTGTCTTTAGTATTCAATAATACAACGAAGACAGCATGCTGGAATATACAACTGACATTTCATAATGGGATATTATTATTATTTATTTCTTAGCAGATGCCCTTATCCAGGGCGACTTACAATTGTTACAAGATGTCACTTTGTTTTTTTTTTTACATACAATTACATTATTTTTTACACATTATTATTACATGTATACACTGCTGTGTAAAAGTCTTAGACATGTTGCATTTTTCTACTCTGATGCATTATGAGCATCAACAATTTAATCAAAGCCTCCACTAAAAGGCTAAAATATGCACAAGAACACATATTTGCTTTGGACTGTTGATGGATGGAGTACTGGAAGAAGGCACAGGTGTCGTTGTCCATCCATCGACAGTACAAGCACCTTTGACCATTGTTTCTTAGTCCAATTTCTGTGTTCATATTTTAGCCTTTTAGTCTTGTTCCTCTTTCTTAACAGAGGTATTCTTACTGCAACACATCCTTTTAAGTCCTGATTTCAAGATGATTTCTTAACAGAGGTATTCGTACTGTTGATTTGATGGACAACCACTCCTGTGCCTTCTGCCAGTTCTGTTGTCAATTCAATGCTCGTCTGCTTTCTATTCCTTAAGGATATTATCTTCAAGTACTACTCATCCTTGTTAGACAGCTTTTTGGGTCTTCCAGTCCTGGGTTTGTCAATTACAGATGATGTTTCTCTGTATTTGTTGATTATGCTTCGGATACCACACCTTGAAAATCGAGTGTTCTTCCTTCTTTATGCGAGTCAAGGTTGTTATAATAGTAGAAAACACTAGTGAAGGCTACGAGTAAATTGTTGATGCTCATAATGCATCAGAGTAGAAAAATGCAACATGTGTAAGATTTTTGTACAGCAGTATGTATGTATGTATGTATGTATGTATGCAGTGGCCTGGGGAGCATTATTAAACGCATAATATATTTTTATGTTTCATTAAATATGTATATTATGTATTTTATTGTTTCAATTTTTTTGTTTTTCTTTTTTTGTAAGTATTTTATTACTTCTCTGAAAACCAGAGATGTTCTGGTTTCATATATAATAAATAAATTTAAATAAGACAAGCACGCCTTAAGAAATTCTAGAACGGATTCGGCCCACCTATGCTTGTTCGCTTAATGCAAGCGTGGGCCTTTAACACTCAGGAGAGGAAAAACAAAAAAAAACCCTAACCATTTAGTTAGCAGGGGAAATGAAACGTCTGGGAATCCATGGCTAAACGGACCACCCTTCCTCCAGGCAGCTAGCTAAAGGTTTTATTGTGGTCACAGAGAGGGTTATACAGTATTGTTCATGACAGCATCCAGTCTATTCTTGAAGGGTCCAATAGTCTCTGCTTCAACAACTCTGTCCGGCAGCCTGTTCTAATGGTTCACCACCCTTTCTGTGAAAAAGCTCCTTCTTACCTCGGTTCTGAATATGCCCTTCAGCTTCCATCTGTGGCCTCTGGTTCTGTTCTCTGTGACTTGTGAAAAATAATTCTCAGCAGTTACTTTGTTAAATCCCTTGACAATTTTAAATACCTCTATTAAGATGCCTCTGGCTCTCCTCATTTCTAGGCTGTACAGATTCAGCTCTTTCAGTCTATTTGTTCTTTCTTATTATTCAATTTTAGGGCAAGTAGCATCAGTCCTTTTTAAGACATTACTTCTTTCTTTCTCAGCAGATACTTTGTTTTTAGTGCAAGGTCTTCAATTTGTTTGATAGTTCATGCCATTCAAGTGGTGATTGGCCATCTCACTCTTGATTGATTGATGCAAATACTGTGAGTGATGTCATGTGTACACTGGCTAGTTTTATTTTAGGTAGTTTTTTTGTTTTTTTTTTGTTTTTTTTGTTTTAACAATGCGGCTCAATACCAACCAAGCTTGATTGTTACAATCTTTTCTATAGTATTGGGAACAATGGCAAAATGAATGTTACTGGATAGGTTTCTTCATTATACTGGCGCATATCTCAATTCAGGGGAAACATTATTGGTGATCAAGTCTTTCAGCACACTCCTGCAACCGATTAAAACTAACTCCCTTCTATAATTTATATATAAATTTTTGTTTCCATTACAGAATTCAGGCTAAAACTCGGGAACTGCGAGAGAGGCAAGCTCGCGAGAGGGACTACGCCGAAATCCAGGATATCAACAGGACGTTTGGATCGGATGACGACCCGACCTACGCTGGGATCGGCTCCTATGAGTCGTCCCTGGACAGCGAGCACCTTTCAATACCCACCCGAGCGCAGAGCCCCCGAGAGGACATGCAGTCCGTCGAGGCTGTGTACGCACAAGTGAACAAACCTCGCAACGGGGGGCCCCCTTCCACTGGCAGGTAGGGACACGCTTTCTCACAGAAAAGCAATACCAGGAGCATCACACGGTGCTATGTTAGTTGAAATCTTCTTTAAATAACTTTGCAAAATTACAGGACTTGATAGTCCAAGTTCAGTTACAGTACACTGTTACAGTGCTGTAAGATTTGAGGAGGTAAATCTGTAAGGAGCTGCTTTCATATTGCCTATTGTGGGTGCACTACTGTATAATACTGTAGTTCTGCTCTTTTGAATTGGTGTTTAATTCTACATAGTATTTAAAAGTTACTGGAAAATACTAATCATTACAGTAAATTACAGGAAAGCACAAACATAATAAATAGCCATCAATCCGGTGTTCTGTGCAGAAATAAAGGATTGCTAAACTTTAATTAGGGTAGACTGTATTTTATTTATTTATTTATTTATTTATTTATTAAGTTTTCCTGAGAAAATATACCACTTTATACAGCTGGATTAAAAAATTAATGAATAAACCAAAGTGTAATGTTGTAGGATAAAAAAGAAATATCTACATGTACATGTTGTATACAGTGTACAGTAACCTAATTTACCTTTTATCTGTCAGTGAATATTACTGACTGAAGTTTACAAAATAAATTGCTTGAACCTTAGTCAGTTACTGTTGGGACAGCTGGTCAGTGGGAGTGCTAACCAGTGTTTGTGTAGCATTAGCAGCTTTGTTACAGGCTGCCACAAATCCAAGTGTTGATTGAGAGGGCAGCAGATAAGTGCTTTGATACAAACTAGACATGCACTGATGAAAGTCTAGATTAAATGTATGTATTGTTTTGATTGAAAATAATAATGCCTTCAAGGGCCTGTTGAAAGAAAGTGCTAAAATAGTTGAATTTATAGGAGTGCCGTTCTAAATGTTAAGTAGTATGTTTGTTAGTAACCCCTTACCCTACATTTTTTGTCTTGTATTAAAACACATTTTTTTGTTTAAACCCTACGGCAACGTCTGTAGTGTTAATTGCGGGAAAGCATAACACAGTTTAGCAACCTGTGGAATTATAGCTGTTAATTGTTGTTTCATACATCAGATTATTTATATATATATATATATATATATATATATATATATATATATATATATATATATATATATATATATATATATATATATATAAAGGGCAGCTGGCTCTTTGAGCTCAAATATATATATATATATATATAAGCACTTTCATGAAAAACAGTGTAGGAATGATGGCAAAACACAAGTGGTTTTTAATGGTCAATAAAACCTGTAAGGTGCATAAACTAATATATCTTGTGTGTCAGGTAGTGTAGAACTTCACCCATAAGTAAACTAATGACTGGACAGCTCCCAGTATTAATAAAAGGTACACATGCCCTTTTAATATTTTTTTTTTTTGGATGAGTACACTTCAAGCTCACGGTGTAAATATAAAAAACAGGTCAGGCTGTCTTTGAGATATAGTGATTATCCCCCTTTAGAGAGAGAGATATTGCAGGTCATAGAACAGCGTGCCCTCTTTTATCACAGTTTCATGGGCTTCCTGCTTTTGCATGCTCAGTACTGTAGCTGCAACCCAGGCGTTGAAAGTGCACATATCTGTAGTACGAACCCCATGCATCTAACCCATGTAAAAATGCAGCACTGCCCAAGATTTCTCATCCTGCACTTTCCCATCAGCAAGTTTTAACTGACACTGCTATCTGAGTACCAAGGGCCGTTCCAGCACTTTAAAGCATGCATAAATGCCACAATTTACTGGAAAACAAACATGGACTTTCTGTGTTTTTATTGAAAGTGATAGTCATTCAGCTAAGAGACTATTGCTGTATCAGGTTTCATCGGAGAATGTGACACATGCACAGATATGAAACAGTAGCTGCAGACATTCTGTAGGACAGCAGCAGTGTATTTTAATGGGGATTGTAATACAGGTTGGGAGTAGGAACCTTGAATTGGCCTCCCTGCTGTGTTTTTTTAAATTTTTAAATTTTTAATTTTATTTTTTATAAACAGTGGTCTATTTCAGTGATAATTAATATGAAGCTGGTGTACATGAACACATGCAAGGTTACCTCTGGGTTCAAGGTGAGAATGCGATTTGTTTCATCTGCCTCTGGCTTGTCTTATTTATTATGCCAGGAAGACTCAGCTTTTCAATCATTATCGCTTTCGTGAAATGGCATTAAGAGTTATCTTTCATCATTGTTTAAAAACATTATTTTAACCATTTTGTTTCTTTTGTATTTTTTTGTGAACAAAAGCGTGACAATCCAGTTAGTGTAATTAAGTGTGTGCGTTTTGTAATTCTTCAAATAGCAGTCCCTATTATATGTGTGCCCTCTGAACTAAGCAGCACACATTTAAATTGATTACAAGTCAATAACACAGGGACCTGTAACAAGCAGCCACTCTTTTCAAAGTGGAGGTGTGCTGTAAGTAATAGCTTTACTTTTAGCATTTTGGTTTTTTATTCGCTTCATTTTTTTTCTATAGACAGTATTTCTGGTTTAGTGATGTGCTGTTACACAGGACAGAAAGATTTGCTTTTAAATATAAAGCTATTACAAACAAATTAGAGCTTTGTAATGCCTCTTTTATTTAATCCACAAGCCTTCTGTCAGTATTATTATATTAAGATTAAATTACAGCTACATATATTTTGTTCCATATTAAGTAGTGATTTAATCCACAGTAGTTGAAACCCTCCAGAGAGATGTTTGAGCATATGGAGCTTTCTCCAGAAAGAGATTCTCTGTATATTTGCAGCATGAATGACCTAATTACTGTACATGCAGATGTAATTACAGGATATTGCATTTCTTTTTTTTAAATCAAAAGTGGGCAATTAGTATTACTGGCACACGTCCCCTTATAGAGATATAGAGACACAATGTTGCCAAAGTCCATCAGAACTGATCTATATATTTTTTTAATGAGATCGTATTGATATAGATCAATCAATCAATCTTGATTTTATATAGTGCCTTTCATAGTGGACCACCATCACAAAGCGCTTTACAAGATGAAGTAACAAGAAGAAAATGCATAATACTTTAAATACAGAGAAATGCATACTTCATGATATACAGTAAAAAAGCAAAGAATGTAGAACATAATACAGTTCAATGAAAGAAAAATTTCTCACTGTGTCTCTGAATGAAATTTAAAGGAAGTTTGGATGCAAGTTGTTTTTTTTGGTTTACTTAGTAGCTAAGACAATTAACACACAATAAATCATGGTACTATACAGATGCTCAGCATGAACCGGAGGGGTTAGTGGCACATGTGTGCAGCCTATTGCTCCCATCACGCTGGGAAAACCAGAAATGTCATAGAAATTTGTTTTCAAGGCTTGTAAGTACACCCTGACTTTAGTGAAGATTAGGTACTTCGGTGTGCGCCTCAAAAACGCATTGAGCACAACTGGCAACGCACGAGAAAAAGCAAACCGGGAAATGCCAGCAACAATTGCGACCTGTTTTAAAACATGCTTTCAAAAGTTCTTAACAAATTAATGCAATTGTAATTGTCGCAGTTGCCTGCAGCTTAAGTACATCTCATTACAATATTTCTTTTTTTGTGAATTTCTGCAGGAACGCCCAGAATTACACATTCATTTAAGGCTGAAGCGCAAATAAGAACTGCGGCTGCAAAGCATTCGTTAAAATGATGCTAACAGCGTTGTGTTTGTTTAGTACATTTCACGCTACACTTCTGACTGGTTTACAACAATTGCGACAAACGCAACACTTTAGTACATCTACCCCGTAGTTGGATTTAAATACACATTCTCCACTAGTCTGAGCAAAGGACCAAAACTCTAATCCTTTACACTTGTATATAATCCTTTAAAGGGAGGATAATTGTGCCATGCCTCTATGCGTAAATATAAGCATCGTCATCTATCTGTGGAAAGAAACTAATACAAAATACGAATATAAAAGTCATAATAATAATGTCCAGGTTTAACAGTTATAACCGAACATTTGGCTTGTTTTTCCAATTTAAGAAATGTCTTCCAATTTCCAAGCCTATAAATAAATTAAAAACAAGTAAATAATTCTATTGGAAATATGTGGTGTAGGTTGACACCCCATTGCCTGAGCTTCATTGTGTGAGTAATTGCATATTATAGAAATGATCTCTCCAATGATTAGCTGTTTGTTTTTCGCCCCTAGAGTGGGTATTTGCTGGATAAGGGGCAGCGATATCAGGCCAGGTTAGGATTGAATGTAGAGTCGAGGTTATTGATTGTTTTATTACTGCTCTAGCTCAGAGGTAAGTGCTTCTGCTTGAATAGAACTCACCCCAATCAGTTATCTCAAGTACAGTCTGTACACACTGATCCAATGTCAATAGCATGATTTTTTTTGTATGTATGTTTAATAAATGCTAAAAAATGTTTTAAGGTGTTTACTTAGTACAATCTGAACCACACTACATTCCTAGTAGCAGACATGGGACTTTGCGTTTCTTTCCTTCATTCTGGAAGAACCAATTCCTCCTGGATACCATTTAATGAGAGGTGAGGGTCACTGGGGCCTTGTCTGCAGGCTGTGTAAGACTGTAGCCTAACATTAGTAGCTGACCTCTGCTCTTCAAAAGTTAAGACATGGTATGCTCTCTCTCTCTCTCTCTCTCTCTCTCTCTCTCTCTCTCTCTCTCTCTCTCTCTCTCTCTCTCTCTCTCTCTCTCTCTCTCTCTCTCTCTCTCTCTCTCTCTCTCTCTCTCTCTCTCTCTCTCTCTCTCTCTCTCTCTCTCTCTCTCTCTCTCTCTCTCTCTCTCTCTCTCTGACTGACACCACAAGCCTTAACCACAAAGAAACCATTTTGAAGTTCAGTCCTTTGTCCTAAGTAGAGGCTTTTTAGTTTTACCTGAGGCATAGTTCAGCCATGCTGGACATCAGGCCAAACTCCCTTGTAAGAAGCTGTTTTCAATTGCTATTGTTTTAGTGTTAAGTAGGAAGGGAGATGGAAGCTCTTGTCATTTAGAAATAAATCATATAAAGTCTGTCTAACATTCTGTTGTGTTTTGATTGAAGGAGCTTAAATGTATTATGACTCTCATCATTTAAAACACCTTTTTCTACTAGTCTGGATTTTTTGTTGTTTTGAAAATACAAGTAAGTTTATATCATGTTACAAGACATTCTTAATAGCTTTTTTCAGAAATGTTAAGACCAGATATTATTATTATTATTATTATTATTATCAGTATTAGTGTTGCATTGTCAGCACCTAAATGAGCATATCCACAGTAATACGCATTTGACATGATCTGGTGTCATGTTTGTATTATTTTGAGATTGTTTTGTTCTCAACAGCATTTTTTCATTGTAACAACCCCACACACAAACATTACATGCTGTCTGTAAGAATCCAGTGACTGGTCAACTAGATTTTCTACAAGAATGTGAATTTCCATTTATTGTGCTAGAAAGACATGTCTTAAACATGAACATCTGTATTTGTTCAAATGGGAAACTGCCTCATAGATATTTCATACCCTTGGAAGAATTGTCTGTGTAGAAACTGATTTGTGGAGTAGAGTGAGAATGCTGGGTTGTCTCAACCTGTTCCTGTATGAAAATGAAAAATGCTGATTTGAGAGTAAATCTTTTTTGTGTTTTCCTTTAAGTAAATCTTTGAAGTCCTTGTTTTTGTCTTCGATGAGAAAGGAAAAACAAAATGTTGCAAGAGATAACAAGGAAGTGAACTTCCTATCTGCGGCCACAGGACAGGAAGTAGATTAGAGTCCACCCAGAAAAAAAAAAAATCCTGTATTTGCTCTCAGGTTTGCTTTATGTTCTTAGTCATTTTGTCTAGAGCACCGTTTCATTAATTACTTGGTCCTTTTAACTTCATTTTGCTGTTTTAAAATATCTTTCTAACACGTGTGTGATAAACGGGCTGCTCACAATGTATTTAAATAATGTAAGTCACTCCCACCTCTTAAATCGATTAACAGTATAGCTATTATGCGGTTTATTTAAAGTTTATGCCTGGTTATTCTCGACTTAAATGCACTGGTCTATTGAACATGCAGAGGATGACATATGATGCATTTAAAAGCAAGCCAATAAGAAAGGTTCAGCTGAATTTTCTAAGATAGCAGTTGCTGCACTCTCATAGCTGTAATTTACGACTTAAAATGTGCAACCAAATCAGAATTCTGTAAAAAGGAAACCAAGATATTTACTTCAGCAGTCTTGAAAAGCACATTGCAAGCCTTGCAAACGATGTACAGATACTGTAATGATATAACTTTAAATTTACTTAGTTATTATTATTATTATTAAGTTCAAAGGAATATTGTTGCATACTGGTGATTATCTTATGACCTCTAATCAGCATTCCACAACAGAGCCTTGCAGAATTGTCAGAAAAACAGATCTGGTGCTCTGCAGGCATAAAGTTTTTGTTACTCACTAGAGAATTTTCATATTTCAAGCTTTTTTTGTACACAATAATAATAACAAAAAAGATTTTAAAAATGCAATTAGTGGTTGGCAACATATCAAAAAAGAGGAGAATAAAGTATTCTGTGAGCTTGCCCTGGATGACTGAACTTGTGAGGTGGGGGTGGGCTGTATAAATGATTACAATATGGGTTTTTTTGGGGTTTTTTTTGAAGTGTTAAAAGCGAACCCATGCCCTTTTCTAGTGACACTGAGACAGAACTGTAGTGCACAAATTAGAGACACTGATTGAACCCTCAAACTGAAGCTCTAAACTGTTACAGTAGGTTGGAGTCGTTCCAAAGTAATTCCTTTGCAAAAGTCAATTACATTTTGTGATAATAGTTTGGGCACTGATTAGAGGTCCAGGGTATTATATAACATTTGAGAATGTACAGAACACGGTGTCATGGCCTTTGAAAGTATATAAGATTAGTTCCCATGTCTTTCAGAACTTAATTTTGTTTTAATTTGTTTTCTTTTTCTTTTTCTTTTTTTTTTTTTTTTTTAAGAAATTGGTTCCCAAGTGTGGTTTTAATTCCCAAGTAGATTAAGTAATTCAGGAATAGATTTGAATAAACTTCACTCCTTTAAGCACCTAATCCTTAGACCACATACAAAAGTTACCTTCGCCTTAAAAACCAAGAGCACGTATGAATAATGTCCCTGCTCTGAATATGCTGGGGGCTCATTATTTTACCGTTTCATTGGGGGGCCTCGAAAACGACATTCAATATTTTGAGAAAAGTCTGGAATGTACAAAACAAGTTTCTTTTAAAGAGATAATCACACTACATGTTGTGCACTAATCTTTAACCTCTTTGTTCTGGGTTATTATCTGGAAATTACTGCATGTACCGTAAAAGGGATCGTTTCTTTGGCTGCATGCTTGGATCAGCTTGCAAGGTGGTTGAGACGGCACTGAACAGTCTTGTGTGAAATGCAATGCCGGCACTGCTATAGTGGGCATGGATTGAAAGCCAACATCCCACGTGACTGTATACCGGACTTTTTCGGGTATTTTTGTCATGGGTGTTCCACACTTTCATTTATTTTATTTTTTTTTAAATACAATGGCTGATCACGAACAAGGTAGTATTTGGAGTCTGGATTGAGTTAAGGAATTGTTAACTTAACGGGCTGACGAGGAGGTGAATTCACAGATAGAAGGGACACTGCGTGATGCTGTAATTTATGGGTGAATTGCCGTTGCCATGAAAACGATCTGTTGACTGACAGGTTTGAAAGTTGTACTCACAGGATCCCTTTGGCTGTGTTAAAAAATTATGATGGCATTATACTGGCATAGATTGCGCAATTTCATGCTGTGTGAATGAGTATTTTAAATCATTTTTTTAATCGTCTCTGAGATTGCTCAGTAGCTGCATTTGTGTGTGGAAGGGGTTTGAGAGGTTTACTTATATTGGCTGGAATTATTTGAAGTGAGTGATTTGTAAGTGTTTCTTATAATATTCCAAATTAAATGCATTTGCAAATACATAGTTGTCCATTAAATAATTGGCACATAATGCTTTAATTGCTATAACTCCACTCAACAAAAGGAACCCCAGTTTTTGAATAGCTGTCGCCTTCAATGAATTGAATGACCCTCAAGTCTTAATTCCATTTTTTGTTGTTATGGTAGTAGGACTGTGGAGCAGGATGACATGTTTTCCACTGGTTTGGCAGTATCTGCCCTGGTTTTCACAAGAATTATTAACAGAGGGATACAAGACAGACATGTATTAATTATTCAAGTAATTATGCTACATTTAATTTGAATTACATTGGTTTCAGTAAGACAAGCTGTCCTCTGCTACTTCCTGTCACTCTAATAACAGAACTCCATAAATCCCCACAGAGCATAGTGAAGAAACTGACCTCAGGGTTGATGCATAGAAGGGAACAACGTGCAGGGCTTTGAAAAGTGATAGAAAGCAAGTCAGTGCAGTGTCTTAAGAATTGCGTTTTAGACTGAGCTTTGGGAGTATGTGGGTCATTATACTTCCAAGGCACTGAAATGGCAACGGCTAATCCCTCTTGAGAGAGGCACTTCACACTTCTAGTTTGAATCTTTCACAGCTGTCCATTAGTGTTAATGTCACACACAGCAGCTCCGGCACCATAGCAGTTTCCCTGTAGATGAATAGCTGGCGCACAGTTAAAAAATAACACCCTATGAAATTAATAATACTTTTTATTAAATATATTGATTCTGTATAACAGAGTAGTTCACAGGTTGCTAATTATAATGGAGACCAGCTGCCTGTATAGTTCATAATTAAAGGGTAAGACCTCAGACTCATGGAATTCCAGCAGGTTTGGCAAAACCAGCAGAAGGACAACTAATGAGCAAGTTTGGGTTATTGTAATTGGTTAGCTTTGATTGAAATGCTTCAGGAAAAGGAGACTTAAATTATTTTTTTGTTTTTCATTATTAATAAAGTCCCTTAATATTTCACTGGGACAGTCCAGATTCAGACTTTGTTAGTTGATTAATGAACATTTCTTTTTACTACCCTCCTCTGACTGATCCTTATTTGGTACAGAGTCCAAAGGAGGGATTCCACTGATTACCTTCAGCCTGCATTTGTGTTTCCCTGTTGCCCAACTTATCAGTAATTGGTCCAGGTTGGTATTTGTGTCTGCTCTCCAGGCTGGTATTTGTAAATAGCAAGCGATACTAAATAATGCACTGGGCAAAATGTAGAAATGAATCCAAGTAGTCCTTTAGGCATTTATTTCTGAAGCCTAATAGTAAGCTAAAGACTACATGGTTCTTTCTACTTCTTAACTTATAACATGCTGGCCTGTATTCATTAAAGTTAGTGCTGGCCTGTATTCATTAAAGAAGTGTTCTTGGAATCTGCCCCATTTTTTTTTCAAAGCATCTGCAAGACGCACATAATAAAGGAGAAGGTTTTAGCGATGCGCAAGTCATTTGAATGGCTTGTCTTTACTGTTTTTATTTATTCCCTGATAGTTGTGGAAGGATGCTAAAAAAACAAACCTGTGCCTTTCTTTTTAGATGTTGTAAAGGGTAAACTGGCTGTTGGTGCTCCTTTCTGATTTTCCACAATTTATGTGCATTGGCCTTTGAAGGGTACTTTTAATATGGTAATGTGCTTAGTCTTTTGCACAGTTGAGGATTGTGACAACAGATAAAATAGCACATAGAAATTTTGAACAGATATATTTATGTGGGAGCCTTACTCAATCTCTTGGCTACCTGCACAGGGATTGATGTGGCTGGTTTCTGGTTCTTTGTCTCACAGGGGAGGTAGCATTGAAGAGAGTGGTTTCCTTAACCTCAATTCATAGAGTCAAAAATACAGTCTGCACAGACAGTCAAATCACTGCATGCATTTTTTTTTTTTACGAAGCGACATGAAATTATATATGACAAACATGTTGCACAACAGACACTGATTTTGCGCAATATACTTGTCTTAATTAAACCCGATACCTGGTTATACCATTATGTGGCCCTATATATGTATTTAATTCCCTCGACTTTGACACATGCTGTGATATGTGAAAACGATTAACTCATCTTCAGCAATCTAACTTTGTTTTGCTGCCTCTCTTTTTTTTGTTTCAGTCCCCGACAGTCCTTGCTCAATAGGTCAAGTGGTGTTGCTGGCCAACCAGTCCTCTTCCAGCCATAATCTAGTCTTAGAAACAATTTCAGACATGTATTTGTGATAAAGCAAGAGCCTTTCCTATTACTTTCCTGACACTGGTCTGTTGTGGGGTTATGGTCCCACCAAACTTCACAGAAACCACAAATAGTTATTGTAGTCCTTCCTCAGATTTCTGCCAGTCAAAGATGTTCCCATCACCTTGAATTACCATCTTAAAAAAGCTTGTTCAAATGCAGTGGTTTTTTACGTTAAAATCTTTCACAATAGTTGTTTCATGGGCCATGGGATTTTTCTTTTAGTTTCTTAATGTTATCTGGCACAAGTGCTTGCTGGTCTTCCTAAGCCTCCCAGATCTTGGCTTGTTTTGCACTGTCATGGTTCTTTCCCATACAGGAACTAGATGCTCCAGTAAGGGTTTTGGCAATCTCAGCTTCTTGGCTGAGCGCTGAAGGGAATCAACCTGCTTAACTTTAACACAGCTCTGCATTAATCTTGGCTCACTTATTTGGCTATCTTGCTCAGTTCTGAGGACATGCATTCCACCCAGTTCATTATTGGGGACCTTAAACTACACCCATCCAGTGATTGCCTAAGATGGACAGTGCATTAAAAATCTCCATGGACTGCCTGGCAGCAATCCCTCACACCTCCCAGATTGTTCTGCACAGTAAATGTTGACCACGGTTTACATTTAAAATGATGCTAAATATGGATTCCACTTACGAACTTTCAGAACTGTAGTAAGCAGATGACAATCCCATTATTTATTTATTTATTTATTTATTTTTATTTGGAATCAGCAATTGTTTTTTTTTAACCCCATTTTTTCCCCAATTTTAAGCCCGGCTCACCACTGCAACCCCCGCACTGACTCAGGAGACACGCGTCCTCTGAAACGTGTGCCACTAGCAGTCCGCTTCTTTCCACTCTGTGGGCCCGCCATGCAGCTACCTGAGAGCTACAGCGTCGGAGGTCCATGCAGCTCTGGGCCGCTAGCAGGCAGGCCTGCAGGCACCCGGCCAGTCTGCAGGGGTCGCTGGTGCGCGGTGAGCCGAGGACACCCTGGCCGACCTAAGCCCTCCCCAGACCAGGCAGCGCTCGGCCAATTGTGCGTCGCCCCCCTGGGAACTTCCGTCCACGGCTGACAGTGGAATAGCCTGGACCCGAACCAGCTACCAGGCTATAGGGCGCATCCTGCACTCCATGCAGAGTGCCTTTACTGGGTGCGCCACTCTGAAGCCCCCATGACCAATTTTTTAGTGATACATAGATGTAAAGTTTTGCTTTAACATAATGGCTAAAGAATTTGGTGAATCCTTTATTATAAATATTTAAATTTTGGTTAGAGATGAAGCTGGAAAAAAAATATTTTGAATTTTTAAATGTATCGGTATATTTTTTCATATTAAGATTTGTGACCAATGGAACAGAGATAAATATTGTACACGGAAAATGCTTAAAAGCAGTAAAATATGTATGTGCTACTGTAACATATTGAGTGCATGGAACTTCCTTATGGTAAGCACTCTCTGTTGTGATTTCCTGTAAACCAGATGCACGTCTTTATCAAAACAGACGCATAGAAAAATGTGAATCTTACTTGCGGTCCCCACGGGCCTAGTCCAAGTATTAAATAGCCAATTGAGACAACAAAAGCGATTGTAAAAGAACCTGAGCCAGAGCTGTGATTTACACAAAGGGACTAATAAAAATATAGGGGGTAGGAGATTTTTAATGACATCAAATTGCCTGTAAAAATTACATTACCATCCTAATTATTGACTGCTTTTATACTAGAGGGATGATGTCATATGCATAGGCTGCTTCTTGTAGAGGTGTTTTCAGAGACTGATAGCATACAGTGCAATTTCACTTCCTTGTTATGTATGCAGCGACTTTTCAGACAGTGAATTTCAATATACTCTTCTCAAGGATCTCTGGTGATAGTGGAAGGGAGGGAGTGTGTTAATGATAAGCAGTGGCAGTTTCATTTAGTCAGTCTTATTGAATAGCTTCGTTGATAGTGACACAAACTCCGCCAACTGCCCAATGAATGATATTTTGCTATTCTGCCTAGTGTCCCTTTCAAATACATAAGTAGCTCACTTTTGGAATATGCGTTCACATTTCGTTATAGCACACATATCAACGTTTATCATCAGTAACTTGACTGTATTGCTGAATGGTACATTAAGGTGAGTAAAAAAAAAACAAAAAAAAAGCTTTGATATAGCTAACTGCCCCTCTGAGAATGGCTTCATGGAAACGGCAATGCTTAGTGTAAACAATAAAAAGCCAGTCTAACCCATTGCAAGGTCATTAATTAAAAGGCCCTTAAAGCTGTAATGCTCTTCCTTTTTCTCATGGTATCTCCCGTTCCTTGCTGCTGTGGGAAGAACTGCTGCCTTCTATTGCATTGTGTGCCGCTTATCATGAAAATTTTATCCATTTAGAAATACTAAAGCATTCTTTTGACAGAAGTCTTTCTCGATGCATTCAAGAAACATTTCTTTTAGGATTACTAGATATACAGTACTGTGCAAAAGTTTTAGGCAGGTGTGAAAAAATGCTGTAAAGTAAGAATGCTTTCAAAAATAGACATGTTAATAGTTTATATTTATCAATTAACAAAATGCAAAGTGAGTGAACAGAAGAAAAATCTACATCAAATCCATATTTGGTGTGACCACCCTTTGCCTTCAAAACAGCATCAATTCTTCTAGGTACACTTGCACACAGTTTTTGAAGGAACTTCGGCAGGTAGGTTGGCCCAAGCATCTTGGAGAACTAACCACAGTTCTTCTGTGGATTTAGGCAGCCTCAGTTGCTTCTATCTCTTCATGTAATCCCAGACAGACTTCGATGATGTTGAGATCAGGGCTCTGTGGGGCCATACCATCACTTCCAGGACTCCTTGTTCTTCTTTACGCTGAAGATAGTTCTTAATGACTTTCGCTGTATGTTTGGGGTCGTTGTCATGCTGCAGAATAAATTTGGGGCCAATCAGATGCTTCCCTGATGGTATTGCATGATGGATAAGTATCTGCCTGTACTTCTCAGCATTGAGGAGACCATTAATTCTGACCAAATCCCCAACTCCATTTGCAGAAATGCAGCCCCAAACTTGCAAGGAACCTCCACCATGCTTCACTGTTGCCTGCAGACACTCATTCGTGTATGCTCTCCAGCCCTTCGGCGAACAAACTGCCTTCTGCTACAGCCAAAGATTTCAAATTTTGACTCATCAGTCCAGAGCACCTGCTGCCATTTTTCTGCACCCCAATTCCTGTGTTTTCGTGCATAGTTGAGTCGCTTGGCCTTGTTTCCACGTCGGAGGTATGGCTTTTTGGCCGCAAGTCTTCCATGAAGGCCACTTCTGACCAGACTTCTCGGACAGTAGATGGGTGTACCAGGGTCCCACTGTTTTCTGCCAGTTCTGAGCTGATGGCATGCTGGACATCTTCCGATTAAGAGAAGTAAGCATGATGTGTCTTTCATCTGCTGCAGTAAGTTTCCTTGGCCGACCACTGCGTCTACGGTCCTCAACGTTGCCCGTTTCTTTGTGCTTCTTCAAAGAGCTTGGACAGCACATCTGGAAACCCCTGTCTGCCTTGAAATTTCTGCCTGGGAGAGACCTTGCTGATGCAGTATAACTACCTTGTGTCTTGTTGCTGTGCTCAGTCTTGCCATGGTGTATGACTTTTGACAGTAAACTGTCTTCAGCAACCTCACCTTGTTAGCTGAGTTTGGCTGTTCCTCACCCAGTTTTATTCCTCCTACACAGCTGTTTCTGTTTCAGTTAATGATTGTGTTTCAACCTACATATTGAATTGATGATCATTAGCACCTGTCTGGTATAATTGTTTAATCATACACCTGACTATATGCCTACAAAATCCCTGACTTTGTGCAAGTGTACCTAGAAGAATTGATGCTGTTTTGAAGGCAAAGGGTTGTCATACCAAATATGGATTTAATTTTGATTTTTCTTCTGTTCACTCACTTTGCATTTAGTTAATTGATAAATATAATCTATTAACATCTCTATTTTTGAAAGCATTCTTACTTTACAGCATTTTTTCACACCTGCCTAAAACTTTTGCACAGTACTGTCCTACCAGTTAATGTTTTGTAGTTATGGAGAAAGTTGGTTTCTTACCAATGGGTTTGCATGACATGCCTTCAAGGGAATTCGATTTGCATGTCCCTTATATGTTAATGAATCTGGAGTCTGCATGTTGTCTAATAATCGTCGCTTTTACTTCAAGTTGTCCTGGCCTATAATTTGAGTACCCTAATGCTAGCAGGCTTTGAAAGAGCAATAATATGCATGTTCAATAAGGGAGGGTTTGAAGTACACTCTTGATTGCCTGATTTTTGTTTTGCATTTCAGAGCTGGCTGCTTCTTTATCATCATTGTTATTATTTTTTAGTTCAGTTCAGCATGCAGGGAAGGAGGAGGGAACAATGCCAGCTGTATGCAATTATTTGTGCCAATTCAAGACCTGTCTTATGGAAAACAGAAATGTGTTCACATAATTAAAAAAAAAAAAAAACACTGAGGTACTCCTCGCTACAGTAGACCTCCATGAATGAAGGCTAATGCTGATTTAACTGAATATGTGATTGACAATTTGAAATACAGACCCACATCCCACACTTAATATTCATATAAAATGTATATTTCTTCAAAAGGATGAGAAGGAAAATTGTAATCAGTTTTTTTTTTTTTTTTTTTTTTAAAGTAGTATTTACACAAAATACTTTTGCGGAGGGGGGAGGGGGGGCAGGCTCCACATATACCCCTTTAAGGCAGAATACTTTTTTAGTTTTTGCAGTGTTTACTCACAGCAATGTAATCTGGATTCTTGCTCCAAATTAATAGATGCTAGAACAGGTCACTGTATAAAAAGGATTCTCATCAAGTTGGCTGTCCCTGTGCAAATGCAAGGATGCAGACATTTGAATTGTTGAGGTTGGTCTGAAACTGCCCCCATTAATCTTTTTAAACCTTGTTTTATTCCTCTTCAGAGTTATTCCTGTGATGAGTGTAGCCTAAAAGGGAATCCATGTATACTGATGCGCACATTCATTATATCTAAACCAGATTGCGGCTTTGGAGAATAAAAGAATGGGCTAACTGCATTCTGTTTGAAAATGGCTTTAGCTTTCTTTCATTCATCTTACTTTAAGAGCAGAAGTTAATTTGCTATTCCTTTAATATTTCTTGGTCCGCTCTGGAGCTTTATGTATTTCCTGAATATATATAAATCCAATTTTAAAAAACCCCTGGGGAGATTTGGGTTTTAAAGAAAGCTCTTGACTGTTGACTTTTTTTCAGGCATAGGTCAGTTAAACCGGCATCTATTGTGAAGTTGATTATTAATACATTTGGGATTTGTCATCTTTTATACAGGGTGATTCATAAACAACATAATGTAGGGAAAAAAAGCTTAACAGATTGTGTGTGTTTTACATTTGTTTTTGTTTTGGGCTTACGAGTAGACAGTCATGGTAAATTGTTGTTCAATATGTAGGCTTAGTGTTCATGTATGCAAGTCATAGCAAAGATAATATCCAGACAGGCCGGCCCAAAGCCAGGTCATAAGACAGTTTCCTGTGTTGTTGTGAGGCAAGCCAATAGAGGAGCTCAATTTGAA
Organism: Acipenser oxyrinchus oxyrinchus; assembly: GCA_030684275.1. Classification (NCBI taxonomy): domain Eukaryota; kingdom Metazoa; phylum Chordata; class Actinopteri; order Acipenseriformes; family Acipenseridae; genus Acipenser; species Acipenser oxyrinchus. The sequence continues at coordinate 95,251,668 of CM060249.1, forward strand.
GAATGTTCTAGATTTATTTTCCTTTAGTGTACATTTAGTATGGTCATTTATTCATTGCTAGGCATTCCATAAAATAATGAGCTACTTCTCACTTTAAAATCAGTAACAGCAAAAAAGAATAAACTGTAAACAGTTTACGATTGTCAAATTCCTACCCTTTAAGAGATGTCAAAGGCAGTTTTTGGTTTGTTCGTGATAATGAGTTTCTTTCTGACAACATTGTAAGGCATAGATTGTATTGTATTGTTTTTTGCAGACTAGACAATATCATTCCCTCCCAGGATCATTGCCTTGATGAGCTTGGATTACACATCATTGCTCATTCTCTATAATATACTGTAGCTATTGTAATAATAATACTGAATAATATTCAATTCCCTTTCACACTCAAACTGCCAAATTAAAAAAAAAATTGTATTATACTAATAAGATGTAGGAAACACCATTAAATACACATCTTTTAAAGGAGAATGAAGCGTGATAACATTGATATGAATCTGCATCAATATATTCAACTAAATGAACAAAATAAAACAGGACAACGTAATATTTCTGGTTTATTATTTCAGGCTTTCTAAATAAAAACGAAGTTGAAAACATACGGTTTAGGGTGTGTTTCTTTTTTAGTTTTACTCTTCAAGATTGCAACAAATAGCAGCTTATGTCTGTTAATTTGGGTGAGGGCACATTTACTCATTAAGGTCTGGCAACATTACTAATATTGTCAATGTTCGATAAGTACTGCAGCATGCTTAATGTTCCTAGAGTCTATTGAGGTAAATTAAAATGTTTAGTAGTAGTAATCTGAACTAAACCTATAAGGGGACACATTTCTAATGCCTGAGGCCCATCAACCTTTACAAGAAAGGGTCTGGAAATAGTGTGGTCTTGAAAACAAGATGAGGAGAAGCATGCAATATTACACCACAGCCGAGGAGAAGGCAGACTGAGTAGAAAAGCTAATGCTGTTGACAGTTGCTTGTTTGTTTTTGTTTTTACTCTGTGCTCATTTTCAAAGGTGCTCGTCACGACTACTAGTTTCACAGATTTTTTTGTTTTTGTTTATTGTGAAGTGTTATAAATTCTTCACAGTTTGTGTACTACCAAAAGGGAGAAACTAGAAAGACATTGGAATTAGTTTAACTAAAGGCGACACAGTAATACAGTATTATCCCCCTTTCTTCAAACTGAATTAAAGCTCTTTGCGCTTGCACTCCTCTTCAATCACCCAGTTTAATAGAGCTTACACTTTTAGCATTTGTATTTCTTCAGTTTAAAAGTGACAACCTGCAGTTTGTCCCGTACGCACAAAGGGGACGGGTTAACCTTGCACTAACATATTGTGTTAAAATAATAAAAGCTGTACTGTCATTTTTATTATAACACCTACAAGCACTGTGGTCCTGATAGATTGTGTAAAGTAAAAAATAAACTGCTGATCTTACAAAACAACCAACAAATAGGCTAATTTAATGAATATTGTTTACCAGTGATATAACATTAACGTTTTTTTCTTTCACAAAGTGGTGTTGCAGTAATTGCATTTTTGGTACAAAACCCAGCTATACATGCCCTAAACTGTGTTGTCCTAACCAGAAGCAATGTGCTTATCACTGTGTTTGGATAAAAGTGTTTTTGGCCCGAATCTTTGCAATAAAGGGGTATCATCTGAAACTAATCCAAATGCTAATGGAAACCAGCGGAGTTCATCTTGTGAATGTTCTCAGAACCCTCAGGAGCTGTCTGTCACAAGTTGTAATTACAAGCTGATTTGCAGGGTTGTCAGAAGATACCGCTACCTTCCAGTGTCAAAAGCCTTAATTATAGGGTAAAGGGATAACTTAGGAAGTAGTACTTTCCCGTCAGTAGCTATCGGATTGCCTTTTGGCTTTGAACCCCCCCATGGTTTCACATCTTGCTTTCCCTCCAGTGCTGTCTTCTCCTCAGCCCCAGGCTTCAACCTGGATTGCATGGCTTTCAACAAGTGCTTGCTTTTTTTGAGACTCCCTACAGAGACTGCAGTGCGTGGAAAATCTGTAGATGTACCCGTTGACTTCTTGCCCCCAAGTGTCTTTGTGAAGCTTCTTCATTTTCTAATTCTGCGGATTATCAAGGTCAAGCGGTGACTCTCGATTTGCCATTTTTGTAGTTCCTCTATCCCGCCACACCATCTACTCCTTTAATATTGTCAGCAACACATCCCTCTGGCATTTCCTGATTCAAATCGGTGGAAGTGAAGATAGGGATATAAACCATAACAGCATGTCCTTTGTTTGACAGCAGAGGTAGAAAGAAAGTTGGCAACATCAGGGTAACAGGAGAGTTAGAATGGGTCATCTGTGTCCTAAAAAAAAAATACCCGTTCACCTTATTAGTACCAGGTTGCAGTCCAAGAATAGAAAAACAGAAAGGATTAGGTTTTTCTTTAGATACATTTGTGCTTATTGGCTAAGTGTGCTTCATATTTCATGAGCCCAAAAGGCAAATATACTGCAACACACAGCAGTGGGGCAATACTTTGCTTCTCACAAGGGGTGAAGGTAATGTGAAATGAATTGCCTTCTTTTTTTAACTGGTTGCTCACTTTTCTATTTCAATGTATTATGTACACACAAACAAAACAATAAAAAAGGAGATACAGTATGTAGTAGTGCAATTATTGGTGGGATTACAACATGTGTTTTAGAATGTACGGCTGGTTCAGAGTCTATTTGGCTCCAGTTCATTTAAGCTAAAGTGATAGATGAAATGCCTGTTCAGTGGTTTATCTGGTCAGTGGCTGCTCTAGATTAATGGTATTCCACTTTGACAGTGGTGATAGGATTAATTATTCTAGGGTTTGCTGATCCATATACTCCCACTACTCCCACAGTACCTACATGATAACTCAGTGGTAACTTACCAGTCTCAGGTGCTTGAAAAATAGTCTGTTACTGAAAGAAAGTTAATGAAAATATATGAGATGGTAACATATCAAAGCAGTCTAATGCAAACCAGTATTTCTGAATTTTATCTATCAATAATAAATCCATGACACTCATGTTGTGATGATAGTTCCACAGCATTAGAACCAAGGTGAGCGAGTCACCTTCTTTAAAAATGGAATAGCTGTGATGATTCAGACTCTTATGATCTACCGTCCAGTACCCTGTATTTTAGCATATAGCGTAGGGCAAAGAATCATTTACACAAGGGTTTCCGCCAGCTGTTTCAATTGGCTCCTAATAAATGTGTCATTTTGTTACAGTTTCAGGGCTTTACAAATGGTGCTCTGCATGACGTATGGCAATCCAATGTGCCCACTACTGTTAAGGGAATCACATCTGTTGTCCATCAGGGATCAACAACACAGAGCACGCTAGCACTCTGTTCCGATAACAATACATTTCAAAGCGGATTGACCGTCATGTTTTCCATTTACTCCAGTCTCCGCTCAGCAGAACCAGCCTGCCATTAATGTTTTGCTAGCTGTGGTCCTTAAGTGACTTCATTTATGTTATTGATTGGTTGTATTGTTCCATTTTGTCACTGTTTATTAAAAACAAAGGTTACCTTACAGAGAAACAAGCCAGGATTCTTGAGGCTTTCATTATCTGTTTATACAGTTTGGATTATTCATTTGCTGTTTTAATAATTAAAAATCAATTACTTAAAAACAGACATGGCCATTGATTAATGAGGTTTAATTAGTGTTTAGGTTTCTCGTTGCATTTCTTTTCCCCACCCTGTGTTCTGCTGTAAAGTTAGCATTTACTGAAAAGAACAATATGTTTTTTGTAAAAGCATTATTTATGTAATCCTTTATTCTCACCATCTGCTGTCTCAACTAGAAAGAAGGCCTCAGGTACTAAAAACAGTACTTGGGAGTTTTGAAATGTTACCAAGTTAAAGAAAAATAAATATGTATGTAACTCTTAACCTAATGGGTTTTGTATTATTATTATTATTAATTTCTTAGCAGACGCCCTTATCCAGGGCGACTTACAATCGTAAGCAAATACATTTCAAGTGTAGCAAATACATTTCAAGTGTATTAGCGTTATGGTTTAGTGTGTTGACCTCAGCATCTGTTAATACTGTCTTTGCTGTACTTTGTTCTTTTTTGGGGGGCTGCTGCAGCAGGAGTGGGGCAGGGTGCTTCCTCCAGTCTAATCCTTTTATAAAAACATAGGCTTCATGACAGAACACCCTGAGGACTGCAGTAAAGGACACTGGCGATATTTCTAAACTCCTTTTAATCTTATTAATAGTGACCATGCCACCTGCCTTGACATAAAATACAGCAAGGAAAGCCGTTAATCAATATGTCTTGTTTTCGCCAAGTGGCGACCTCCTTCTGATTTAGAATTGTATGGGTGGGGACATGCAGCCCTCAGTGGCCTGGTCTCTATCTACAGTGTGGCTAGCATGTCAGCAGGCCATGGTGCAACAAAGCTTGGCAGGTGTGGAGGCACCAAATTATGGGAAATAATGTTCTGTCACCCCGCTAGGTTCCTAAAGTTATATTGTGCAAACCTGAAGATTACGTTTGTACAGTTTAGTATAGATAGCATGTAAGATACTTGGGGAGGGGGGTATTTTTAAAGCGCTTATTCCTGTCAGAGTTTTAACTCAAAAGTTGAAGTCACTTAAAAATAACTTACAGGCGGGTCATTTTCACTGCTTCTGTGTAATTTCTGTTCTGTAAATAAAGTTGTGTTTGAGTGGTATTATAAATCGTTTACAATGGCCTTTTGGTCCAGGGCCATGCATTGATGTTTTTTAGCTCCTCAAACAATTGGTATTCCAGTATCAAAATTGAGAAAAGAGCAGTGAAACAGGTAAACAAGAGGGATCTGTCGCCATATATAATGTTATAAATAATATATTTAAATAAAATATTTAGAACCGAAAATACATTTCAACAGTAATAAAAAGTGTATTTGTATTTTAAACGGGAAACAGTGCTGAAGTTGATATACCTTTTTATGCCAAATGTATTGGCATAAAAGTTAAAAACAAATCACTTAAACGGGAGTTCATCTTAAGCTGTTTGGTTATAGCTTTGTAAAACTAACAGCTCTTTCAGCAGGATTGAAACTGACTTCCTGATTTTATAACGGCCGGGATATTGCCGGCCATTTCTATGATTAACCGATATTTTTTTCCCTACTAGGGTCTATAAACAGTAGAGCTATTTCTTGGTATATGTTTAAACATTCAGTGACAATCCTATGAGTCTGATAATTATCAGGAATCCAAGGCTGTCTTTGTTTGGCATAGCTTAATTTCAGTTACAGCCATTCAAACTAAGAATTAAATCTAAACTAATGGTAAATTATAAACAAAAGAAGAAAGAAAATAAAACATGTTTGCATAGCCCTGTAAAGTCATTTTGCGGTCATGCACCATTAACTAAACTAGTGACCTTGCCTGAAATCAGATGTTAGCTGAGTCAGTGAGTAATGTCCTGTGTTCTTTATTTTTTTTTATTGAGGTAAATACATTATGATAATAGTTTATCTATGGACGCTGCTGATGAAATTGCAGTTGCTATGCAGATATAACCAACCAACCTTTCAAACCAAACTGTGCCCTCTGCTTTAGAAAAACACCTACTGTGTAGGGCTTCCGAGTGGCGCATCTGGTAAAGGCACTGCGTGGAGTGCAGGATGCGCCCAATAGCCTGGAGGTCGCCAGTTCGAGTCAGGCTATTGCACTGTCGACTGTGGATGGGAGTTCCCACAATCGGCCAAACACCGCCCAGTGGGAGTGGGGGCTCACCACGCACCAGCGACCCCTGTAGACTGGTCGGGTGCCTGTGGGCTTGCCTGTAAGCTGCCCAGAGCTGCGTTGTCCTCCGATGCTGTAGCTCTGCGTTGGCTGCATGGTGGGCCTGCAGTGAAAAGAAGCGGTTGGCTGATGGCACACATTTCGGAGGACGGCATGTGTTCATCTTCGCCGCTCCGAGTCAGGGTGGTAGCGGTGAGCTGAGCCTAAAATACAATTGGCTGTTTCAAATTGGGAGAAAAATTGGGGTAAAATCAATTGGCGACTACTAAATTAAAAAAAAAAAAAGCACATATTGTACAGAAAGTTTTGAATATCTAATTCTCCTTCCGTTAAAGTGCTGAAAGAAAGACTTACAAAGTAGGTTGCATGCATGTTTCAATTTTAACAGATGTGGCGGAGAACTCAAAGGTGTGCAACATCTGATCCAAGTACATTCTTGTGCCATTCACTCATTGTTTGTTCAACCCTAAGTAGAGATCATTAGTTTGCTGAAATAGGCTGTCAGGTTTCCCTTTTCCAAGCCACTGACTGTCTATACAGTGTGAATGAATCTCAGGAGCAGTGAACCAGGCTTAGCAGCAGGTGAGTGATCAGTGCCACTAATCTTCTCTTTTTGTTGGTTTTTTGTTGGTTTAAGAGTACATAAACAAAAAAAAAAAAGTTTAATAAAGCTTTAAAGCATAGCCTATATTCTGACTGATATATTGTGTGAAACAACATTTTCGTATACTTTCTTTTGTGGTCTGGATAAGGTAAGACTATAAAACACTTGAGGACTTTTCCAAGCTTTGGGCTGAGCAACGGGTAGCCTGAGTCAAACAGGATCCACTATCTAAACCACCTAATCCCATCCTTCAGATCCCATGCAAGTCACAATGACCAGACTGGTTTCTTGAGTTGCTATTTTTATACCATTAAGACTTCAAGCCTCTTGTAATCATCAATAGCTGCCGTTGTTTTCTGATTTGGGATCCTGAAGTGAAAACAAATGGCCTGGGCCAAGAAGTCAGACATAAGCCTAATAAATTCTGTGACATCATCACAATGCCTGTGTTGAGGCTAAAGGCGTTCTTTGTACATGCAGCACACAGCATATTCTTTTGAGACAGGGGTGGTGAAGATTCTTGCTGAGCTTGAGTCCTTTGAAGCAAGTCAGTCTGCTTGGCCTACGTTGGAGAAGCATCTCTGTCGAGTGACTGTGGGAAGCAATCGGAGAGTCGGTTTACACGTGTCCTTTCTGACTTAACCAAATTAAATGTTTTCTATGCCTTTCAAGTAAAGCCACTTTCACAGGGCAGTTAGACAAGTAGTTTGGGAATCTAATTGGCCATGAGAAATTACCGTATGACATTTAGCAGAGATCAGAATGGTTTGTATATATACAGTCAAACCTGCTTAATATCACTCTGGTTAATATCACTCTGGTCTCGGAAACAAAGATGTATACAAAGTCACGAAGGCTGAAATAATTGCTCTATCCGAGAAGGGAGAGAAGAAAAAAAAAACTCTTGCTTACAAAATTTCTTCGCACCCGTCAACGATCTCAAAGATTCTTAAAAACAGGAATGCAATTTTGAGTGTCTATCTCTCAAGTGGCTTCTACTTTGAGGAGAAATTAACCTGGTTTAAATGTGTACGTGGTTTTGTATTCCAAAAATGTGTTTGACATAATAACCATCAACATCACAACCACCCCTTGAAAGTACCATTTTTTTCTATGGATTTGCTGTGCTGGAAAGATAATTCGGTTGATGCAAAATTAACATACAGTGTAAATGCACAATGGGGGTGCTTTCTATTGATAAACCAGTTACCCAGATGTTACTTTTATATCCAGCTGCTTGTTGGCACTTATGATTCAGCCATGGAACCTGCTAATCAGGGCAGACAGAAACAACTTGTGGTATTGCGGGTGTCTGGTGATATCCTTTAGCTATTAACAGGGTGTTGTGGCCAGCATCACCTCATGCAGGCTAAAATAGTATCTTCTAAAAAATAAACAGATACAAAGCAGGCCCCAGTTTAAGGGTCCCTGATTAATGGCCAGTGAACTCAACCAGGGCTTGCAAAACCCTTTGTTTTGCAGCAATCATGGCTCTGATTGAGGTTCTTAACAGAAGCAATTTATTTTATTGCCACCCCCCTCTGCTGGCTTCCCCCCAAGTGGATGAGATGTTTCAATCAGGCAGGTTTAGTGCTGTAAAGATTTTCATTTGATTTGCAACGAGGAGGTGTGCTCCTTAAGTCAGTAATCAGCAAGCATGGCATACAGGAGGACAATGCAAAGGTGAAACCTCAATTTGATGTATTTAGCTCCAATAAACTTAAAAGCCTCACTTGTCTCCATCCCAGACTTATGTTCTGTAAGAATGCCCTTGTCCTATCAAATTTGGCTTAACTGAAAGTCATGTCTTTTCTTTTTTGTATTTTCAGTAAATCGGTATTTGTTACTTGTTTTGGGTACATTTAAAGGTAAGTGATAAAAAGATCAAGCCTTAGCAAGGTCTTTTAACCAATTCTGCTGAATCGAGTTTGGGGTTGGTTATATGAAATTGCGTTGACTGTTGATGTTCTTATTTTTATATACAGGGAAAATATTCCACTGAGATGCGACATCTAATTTATAGTCTCGCAGTAGGATCACTCAACTTGTTTTACTGGTCATAAGCTTAAGAAAGCATCATTAGTCTGTGTAACTCTTTAAATCTATCACTAGATCACTGTAGTCTTAAAAAAAAAAAATAGATCCAGAGCTGAATTGACCTTTATCATAAGAAATGGTTTCAAATCCCCTAGAAATGTTTCTTCACGGAGTGCAAAGAAACCCAGTGTGATTAAGACAGAAATGACCTCACTGTGATAAGGTCAAACTTATTTTCATATTCTGTGTACTTCAGTTAAGTATCAGCTGTGGTGCTTTCCATTGCAGCTTACCCTTTTCGATATAGCTCTCTGTATTGTCAGTCTTGTCAAAATATGAATCCTCTCCAGCAGCAGCTCATTTTGCTAGTCAGTTTTAACACGCTGTCTTCCAGTCCCCAAAGTATCTATACTGTATTGTGACAAATGTCAAAATGTGTCAGAAGACCCATATTTATTGTCTGTTAAATTAATCTTATTAAAGGAGTGGGTGGTATATGATCAATCCCCCGTTTTCAAAATACAGTCATAGTATAATACAGATATCTTTACAGCAGTATATCAGGGGGACCGGGAGTTCAAAAGCTACTTGTCTATAGATATCAAATTGAGTTGTTAACATTTAGCAATTTCAATGAAGTTCACTTGGGGATGGTGGCCTCAGTTTTACAGTATTGCTTACAAAAAACAAAGAGGTACTACATAAGCTGGAAATCCTAAATGAGGTGGCGATAAAGTAATGTGGGATTGTATTACAGGAAACTGGGACCAGAAGCCAGTTTTATGTCCATGTGGCGTTTGTATCATGTGTTCAGCAGTGGGCCCAATACATTAAAGCTTTCAGCAGCACAGTCTGCTGGTGCCAGGAGATTGTAACGTGTCCTGTGCTTGAACAACGTGTTTAATTTGCCAGATTATTTTTCAATTTGAGTGACAGTAAAGCCAGTCAGTAGTGTCCACTCCATGAATATTATATGACTTAAGCAAACAGAACTGCTGCTATTATTATTATTATTTTTAAGTGGCTGGAGTAATCACAAAACGTCACTCCAATAGATGGATTACAGTATAAATTGTGAAGAGATCAAGCAAGCTTTTTCCCACAACCTTATAGTCCTAGATGTCACATTTTTATGAACTGTTTTCTTGGAATTAGGATTTATATTATTTGTGTTGCTAATTTTATAGTTTTTATAATTTTATAGTTTTAATATAGTTTGTTCTAGTTTCTAAAAACAAGAGGCCCCCAAATCTTGTATACCAATCAAAACTAGTTAAAGAAAATCAAGTTGTCTAAAAGCGTATTACACGACATATCGCTACTGATGATGTTGTTTTTAATGGAAATAAATTGTTTCAGATTGGAAGGGCTGAATCTGGTTTTGCTCAAATTAAACCTAATACATGAAACATGATGCTATAAACATTGCGTTTTTTGTTGGAATTTACCAATATCCTTCATTGAAGTAAATCATCATGCATACATATATGTCTTGTATGTTATTTGACTACAAGTGGTAGTTGTAAAGATGATATTAAAATAATAACAGAAGTGTGCAATTGGACCATGTAGCGCCGAATTAAAGGTAAAGCAGATAACCCATGTATTCTCTGAATAGAGAAAGGCAAATAGCAATTTAATATTTAAAACAACAAATAAAAACATTTTTTGTCCAGATAACACACAAAACAGCTTAATATCCTAAAGAGATGTTTTTGTTTTTATGTACAAACAATGTCAGTTCGCATTATTACATTATCAGACACTTCCCCTTGTTTATTGCACTTTGGATCCTTATGTACTGTGCATTTTAAGGGTTTACCTATCCAACCTAGTTTGCTAGCCTTTGACTACCTAATGTTACCTTAGGTAAGATAGTACGAGATTAGTGCACATTGATGAGATCAGTAAAGGCTTTGCAGAGCTAGCTAGATTTCTACTTTATGTTCTACGTTTAAGGAAGGAATGGCCCTTTCTCTAATTAAAAAAATGCATTAAACAATTAGTCTATTTGCTATTTTGTAAGACTGCAAACTAAACATAATTAATTGGCTGCCAAGAGGTCTTGTTGCTAAAACCTGATTATTTTGAAAGCTTATTTGACGTTTATTTATTTATTTATTTTTTGTTATAACTTTTAAAATGTATAACATGTGTGGCAGCCCAGTCAAACTCCCATACTCAACTGTGCTTCCAAAAACAATACTTTAGTTACCCACCTGTTTATAAAACATACATCAGAAAAACTCCATAGAACTTTCTCACCGAATACAAAAGGTTGCTTAAAATGTTTTTAAAGGAGAGACAAGACCCTAGCCCAAGTCTTTAACGCTGCAATGTGTGCAGTTTGTTCTGTAATTCCAATCAGGTTTATTTCAGTTTCTCAGAAGGTCTTGATAGTGAATTTAAATGCACTTTAATGGGTCCTTACATATTACATTTTCAAGGTGAGTGCAATTTGCCAGGGTTATTAAGATAAATGTCCATCTAAAGGCTTCCTTGTCAAATGAAATTACTGCCTTGCCTTTCACAATTGAAAGAACTCAGAAGCGCCGTGTTTACATTGCTGCCATTTAACCTACGTTAAGAAACAGGTCTTTTCCGCTGACTAAACATTCAAGGACTTTGAGGGTAAACAATGTTGTATTCCTTGAAAAGAAAAGTCTTTGCAACTAAACTTGCGAGCCGTTTCCTGAAACCAGGAGGATGGGAGTCCAAACTTGCAGGTTGTGAAACGTGTGCTCAGAAGATGAGATCGGCCAAATTAGATTAAGCGGCCTACTGTTGACATGTCTATTGATCTGGGTTCAGTGCGGTTTCCTGTCTCCGCCAGCAGTCTGACTGCTGGATAAAATAACTTGGCGGCCAGGTTTATGTGAAACTGGGGACCCTGAGCATCAATTACTCCAGGAAAGCAGTGGCATGGGGGAGATAAGGTTAAGCTGCTCTCTGTGTTTAAGAAGCCTGGAACCCAAGAAGCACATTTGAAGCTTAAATGTTGCTCATAAATTTGACAATGTTCCATTTCTGAATTCCCAAGGGAGCTTTGTACAGCATTTAGTGTGTTTATATATTTTCTGTGATGATGCTGGCATAAATTAGGGCTTCCAGATTTAACTTTGTTTGTATTTTCAGCAATTTGAATTTGCACTGCCGTTGGCAGTCTTTATACGCATCTCTGAAATATCCTTGAGCTACCGCTATCTCTAAATAGTGTCTCGTTGGCCTGGAAAAGGGCATGACAAGCTGCTGCTCCCTGTCTTGTAAATTAATTGCTGGGTCAGCCTTCAGTAATAGATTGAGAACTTTGGTGCCCTTGTTACACAAAGAACATACCCCAAAAAACATGTTTTCTTTTTTTCTCTTTCTATGAATTTACTTGAAATACATTGCCAATTGCCATGACAACAGAGTTTCACATAATTAACTCGGGCACTTTTTCATCAACTTTTAAGGCACTTCTGTTACAATCGGGTGGCCCTTGAATAACATACTTTTCTGCAATCATATATAATTATGTAACATAATTTCTACTGTTTCGGGTCAGCACCCAACTGCACAATCATATCATTCCCCTGCACACTATGTGTCTTCAGTTCAGCACACACCATGAGTTTGTCACTGAGGGAAATTGAAATATGTCTTTCAGCATGCTTCACTTAGCTAAGGGGCCGTGAGTGTCACATAAAGGTAGTTCATCTTTCAATGTTGTGGAAAACAAATTCTCTCCAGAGCAATGAAACTTGACAGGTGGATACACCAAGCAAAGGGTCCTAACCCTACCAAGTCACTGAGGAGGGTCCTGCAGGTGATGCCTAAAATTGGTATTGCATTATCTGCTTAAAATGGTGTTCATTCATCTTGAGGAGGGCTTCCATCCTCAAGATAACACACAAAAAAAAATACAGAAAGTGATGTTAAAGAAAGTGTTCCTCTATTTGGCAATGAAAATGTTGCTAAGTGACTTTATTAATATCCTGTTCACGCATGCATGCCTAGGTCATGAGAGAACAGGCATGGTTCTTATAATCCAAACGGCTAAGCCATTGTCATGGAAATGTTCTTTTATTTAACCTTTAAATACCAATGATGTATGTTCTATGTCAGGCTTTCAGTCCAGACCTGAACGGTGGTAATGTTGAAATATCCCACTATCTACTTAACAGTTTTCAGTGTAGGAGTTCGCTTAATTAATAGCACCAGTGAAACATTCTCATGTTGGAGCCATTACCAGGCACCTGGACAATGTTATAAATAAGTGGTGTTACTAAGAGTATGTAAAGAGAAACAGCTATATATGATTAACCTACCATCTAGTATAAAAAAGAAACATGGTCTCCTTTGTATAAATTAAATTGCACCGTGTAATAAAAATCATTATTGTTCCTGCTGTTACTGTACATGATGGGTTCCCTGAACAGCAACAGCTTACATGTTTAATATTTGATGTCACAGCTTGCTTTCCTTGCTATTGTTTTATTTACATGCTGTTGGGGGTCAGGGAAGACATTTGCTCCCAATGTATCAGCTCCCTGCGTGTACAGTCAAACAGGCTCGTACATCACTGCGGGGTAACTTCTCCCCTTCATGCAATTAAACAGCTTGGCTTGTCCCAGTAAAGGTGGGTGGTGGTGGTGGTGGTGGTGGGGGTCGAGGTGGGCTGTACTGTCTTCACCGGAACTTCATCTACCACTATCAACTAAGAAAGTGATGCCTCTGTATCTTGAAACTATTACATTAACGACCAAGCACCTCATAACCAGTTCATCTTATCCCATATGCATTGGGAAAGAAAATAAAAAACAATAATATATATTTGTAATGGGTATTTTACTGCAAACCCAGCTAAGCAAGTAAATTACCCTAATGAAAGAAATCCATTAATATCAGAATAACAGAAATGAGTGCAGTCAGTTGGAAGAATGAGGTGGCATTTCAAAAGGACTCCCGACTCTCTGTTACTGTGAACCAACATGGACCCCTAATTATTCCATCAGCATCTTCCATTTAAATTGGAAGTTGTGTTTCCCCAGTGGACAACTGGCATGAGAATGATCTTCAGCAGCGTCCCCTGTTATAAATCTTGCCAGTGCATTTGTGGCCTGCAAGATTCTAACTTGTAGAAGAGAAAAAGCTGAAACTGAAAACCATGTTGAATTGTGAGCTCTAGCCCTAGGTCTTTCTCAAAACTCAACTGCATGGGAGTTTTTTCCAGCCCTAGTTTTTTTTATAATTAGGGCTTCTGTTTTTTTAGTTTTTATGTATTTAACTTTTAGGTGCTTATTTTGAGCTATTTTCGAGTTTTATGTAAATCGTTTTTTTCCGGGGCTTTCGCTTTTTATATACTTCATGAAATTATTGTTTTCTGTTACTTTCCAAAATGCTTAGCTGTTTTTTTATGTCAAAATATGTATAATAATAACTTGGCAGTACTTGCACACTTAAGTTGTACCTTCTTTCCTTTGCTGTCTTCCACAACGAAATCCCTATGGTCACGGGCACATTCTTCTGGGGTTTTTGTGTGTAGGCATTTTTTTTATATTTTGCCACAATTTGCAATTCTGTATTAAATTCTCTGCATCTTAACTGTAATACAGCTTTAAATCCCATGAACAAGCCTTCATATATTGTAATCTCGTTTTTAAATCTTGCAAGCGGAGTCTGCAATAGAAATGTGCTATGGTGCTGCCACTCAGTAGTTGTGGTGTTTTTAATGTATTCAGAACGAATCAATGATAGGTGCAAGTCAGGAAGGAGGGACATTGCCTACTGCACTGGGAAAGGTATTTTATTTTTTGCTTTGTTTTTTTTTTCGTAATAGTTGTTTTGTTTTTTTTAATGGGAAAGCGGTGGTCAATGTGAATTGAGTAATCGTTTCCAGTGCTTTTCCGATGTGTTTATTGGCTCTAAACCGATTTTCTTTTTTTTTTTTTTGTATTGGGTGTTTTATCGTTTTCTATCCGTTAAAACTGAAAATCAGAAGCCCTAATTATAATTATTAATATTATTTATTTCTTAGTAGATGCCCTGATCCAGGGCGACTTACAGTCGTAAACAAAAATACATTTCAAGAATAATATATAAGGTGGCTATAAAATCGACTGTCCTTGCAAAGCTGTTGAGGGACAATAATTTGCGCAGAGCAATGGAACCTAGCAGTTGGTGACAACAGAAGATTGGCAGCCAGATTCTGGGATCGTTTTGATGATTGCTATTGTCAAATGTAATTGTGCTTTTTTGGAATTACCTGAGTTCTGTTGCCCACTCTTTGGTGCCTGTACTGCAGCAGTTTACCAAGTCACTTCATAGACTCTGCATATTATATTAATGAAGATCTGAACTTTTAACAAAGTACACTAATATTGAAACAGGCTGTACAAAGTAAAAAGCAGGTGGAAGGGATTGTTTTTTCCACAACTTCAATGAGACCACAGTACATTTCATAGACCTTTGATGGTACTGTGCACCCCACACAGGTATGTAGGGGTGTCTGTAGGTGAAATACAGTCAAGGAAGAATTTAAACCTGTCACCAAAGACTTATGAGCAAAGGTGTTAACTACCAGGGCCAGTAAGCATTGAAAACACTTGGTGTGGATCTTATGAACGTTTGGCATTCCTTCCAAGTCCCCCATGTGGTGTGATGCTGCAGTGTTATTGTGGCTATTTGAGATTTTACTCTCCCAGCAGGTACTATGACAGAGTGAAGTTTGGATCTCCCATATGGGAGAAGAGCACATGGATAACATCCAGCCTTCTGCTTCTAAAAGTGTCAGGTTTCGGCACATCAGGGAGCTTTATTACACATGATTTTATGGTTATTTTAGTGCCTCGGACATAAATCAACTTCCTTCTAATAACTCTGCAGTTGCAAAATAATAGAGATGCTCATTAACCCGAAAGCTCCAAGGAATTTAGCAACCAGGATGATTTCACCTCCATACATATTTTAATTTGGAAATGTACCAAAGTGAGCAAAACATAAATAAAATAAAAATGAAGGTCCTGATTTGATCTTTCCTTAAGAAAATAGCTGCAAGTATAACAGCACCCAGAGGTTCAGATAACCGAGTCATGAATCCACAACTGGGTCTGTGGCTTTCAAAACACACAGAAATAATGATGATAAAAAGAGTAGCTATAATAGGTACTCCACTCGTTCATATTGAGGAACATTGTTTGTAACTAAGTGTCTGCAGGCACAGTCTATAATGCCAGAATATTTTTCTTTTTATTCTTTCTTTCATCATTTTAATTAATTTGTCCCTTTCACAATGAAGCACAATATGGTGCATATTGTATACAAAGACAATTTATTGGACACATAAGCTTTGATTGTTTAGCATTTAGCCTAGATTACTGAACATAATTGAGCCACTTTATAAGCAAACTTGGCTGTGATCTGGGGGTTCTCTTTGTTCACCTCCTCACTGGAGGGTTTGATAAACTCTAATTGACAGGAAAGGCTGGGCAGCTGTGACAAGGGCAGGGTCCAGTGCTCTTGTTCCAAACAGTCTGATGGATTGCTGGTAAAAGGCTCTTGGTTCTACTCCAGTGCAAATGGAAGAACTGCTTAAAAGCATCTCCACTAATGGTCCCAGTCTGAGGAATTTTAAGGGCGAGTAATCAGCCAGGGGTTAGTGTTCATGTTTTCCGAAGTTTTCATTGTCACTGGTAATTATTTTAAAGGCAATTAACTCCCAAATCATTTCAACTGTTATGTAAAATCACAACCACTGCAATTTTTACCGTGTTGGCAAGTACAGCTATATGATTTTGGAAAGGGAGGACAAATATCAGTGCTCTCTTTCATTCATTAATACAAATGCCAAATCTGTGGCCAAAAGTAATAGAAAATATATCCGACAATGGAAAAGACCGCTGTACAATTTAAGTAGAAACTCAAGACAATCCTAGAAGCTGGAATTATTTTTTTTCCCTTTCCGAAAGAAGAGTAATTTTCCCGGCTCCGGGAAGAGATGTGTCCATGTTCACAAAGGGTTTCTTTTGTTTTCTAATGATCACTTCTGCCAAAAAAAGAAAATAATGGCTACCTCACTTTTCAGCTGGGTTTATTCCAGTGATATCGATCTTCTTATAGTTTTGAGGTAATGGATGGCATCGCCTCACTCAGCTCTGTTAGTACAAATAATTATTAATCAATATGCACTCAAGTCTTAGTTCAGAAGATAATTTTAACACACAATTTATTCTGAACATTGAGGCCTAGCAAGCTATTTGAGACATACATAAGAGCAATCAATTGACCAACCAGCTAAAGCCTCCTAATGATACCGAACTGTTTGATGTGACAGCATTCTTTATCAATCCAGATTTGTTTACTCCTTCAGTATCTCTTCACTATGAAAAACATGCAATGGGTCACGACCCGTCACCTTGATTTTGAAAGTAGTGTCCTCCCCTCAATGAGCTTTTATGCAAGGAAATATCAGCAAGGAAAGTTTATAAACATGTATCTGCATTTGTATTATTTTTTTTAATTTGAAGAAAAATGCAAACGCAAGATCTTTAAAAAAAAAAAAAAAAAAAAACCTTAACCACAGTACATTCTGCACAAAAAAAGCCGGAAACACATGGTCTGATGGAGGAGGCTGTAGGCCCCCCTCCCCTCAAATGCTTCAGTAACAAGCAAGTGTTCAAAACACTGAAGGCGCTTCTTTCTGTTTACCTTAACTCAGTTTCTTTTTGTATTACTGAAGGATGTGAAACACCTTTTTACTGAGCTAACATGCAGAGATCAGTCAAACAGCGGCATTATGATCTGAAGTTTATTTGCCGTCAGCTGCAGGTCATAATACGACTTGACATCAGCTTAATATCAGAATGCAACTGTGTGACTAACATGAGTATTCAAGGGCTGTAACAGCACCTTCTGCCTGCTTGTCCTACTGGAGCCTTGGAGCCTTGGAGCCTTGCAGGGCACTATCAATGTCAGTGATAGTGCCTTGCTGAATGCGTGCAGTGTTTTCCATTTAAGCATATGCCTTTTGAAAAGCAGAAGAGGGAGAATATGTGTAGCCCTATTGGTTTATAGGGCTACAAATATTCCACCAAACCATTATGTTGTCATGGAAGCAATAGTTTCCAGCTGGCCAAGAGGGGTGCAAAGGTCTTCCCCCTCATGGGTGATTTAGCTGAAACATCCAGGAAGGTGCATTTAAAACAAAAGGATATTGTCTCTTTAAAGTGTGCTGACTATAGAACAAAGCACAGGGGATTGGGACAGTATTGCACAGAATGGAAATGATGTGAAGTCCAAAAGGGCACAGCTGGCAGCGTGGGGGGTCTTTCGAGGGACCCAGAGAACAGTTGGTGATGGGGCAGCAGATCAAACAGACTGCTTCTGGGGCTCATCGCAGACCTTCCCTCCACAGTGGTGCATGCTGGCTCATCTGTGCAAGAGCGTTCGGCCTTTGTAGATCAGAAACATCTGTTTTGACATCCACTTTCAGAAGTGAATCATCCTTTTGAGGAGGCACAGGTTTCTTTTGTACACAGTTGTGTTCCTCAGCAAAACCGAGAAAAAGCTCCAAGAAAGCTAGTGTGGGAACATGAGCTTGAATCTGAATTGTGTTTCTCCATGGAAACTGCTCAAGCAAAACAACGGTGCCCCCTCCACCCCCCTTTTTGATTCTCTGAGACAGCACGAGTTTTATTGACCACAAATCTCCAGATGTTTCATTGTTGTAAGCTCTTAATAAATATAAATATACAAGGACACTGGTAGCCTTATAAGTTAAGAGAACATTACAGAGTTACCTCAGCATACTGGTAGCCCGCCAGTCAGTGAGTGCATGCTGTTTTGTTGAAGTTCTAAATGCAGGCTGTCAAAAGTGGCATTATACTGTATGTTGCTTCCAGGAAAAAAGACAATAGTAGTCCGTACATTTAAAAATAGGATTTCTAAATGGACCTGCTCACCCTTTTTGTATGGAATGTGGTTTAGTAGGTTTGAAAAGATGGAAGTTAAATCGACCCCTTTCTTTATGAAGCTGTATTACTGGGACACAATAGAGAGCACTAACTGGTCCACATATCTTTGTAAACTGACTGACTGATTCATTTTGCTTTCTGGAGATGAAATATCCTGCTGAGCCTCATATTGGTACAGTGTAGGGTTCTGTTATTATCTCTTGCAAAAGCATGTGGTTTTTTTTAAACCAAAATATACTATACAGTATTGGATTTGGGGTTGCTGTTTCTGTGTTTTGTCATCCATATCTTCAAACTTTCAATCATGGATTCACAATATAAATAAATCCAAAAAGCTATATATTTTTTAGGGAATTGTCACTTTTGACCTACAATGTAGACAGGCCAAACTGACATGTTTTACATACAGAGATCTACCCATTATTTTATTATACCTGAAATGTGGTCAGCCACAAATTGTATTTGTATGATCTCATTACAGTTGGCGTGCAGAAAAGTGAATGTTGGATTTATGAAGGAAAATGTGGAAAGCATGCAAAACAGACAAGAGGAATTAAAAATACCCTTCTAGCATTTCATTGTTGGTTCATTGTGAAAATTGACTCTGCTGTTTTTCAATTTATATCATGGGTTCCAAGTGAATACCCCAACATTTAGTGCCATTGCAGTACGTGGCGAAGTTTAATTTTCAACATGTGTAGAAGTTATTAGAGTGCATTATTAATGTTCTGCTAAACCTCATGAAAATACCATTTGGTTACATGGCAGACCCATCAGACATTGTGTTCAAATTAAAACCTCAAAAAATGTATCATCGGCTTTGTGGCAGTATTGCTTCATGCTTATGCTTTGGAAATTGAACAATCTAGGATTGTTTCAAAAAAGAAACGCGAAATGTGTCAAAATTGTCTCTCAGAATACATTTTAAGCACTGGAGATACCTTCTTCACAAGGCTTCTTATAAATTCCCTGTGGAGTTCTAAGTGACTGGAAGTGTGTTCACTGAACGATAATCCCCATCCACAAAGTTATCGTATGTTTTGAAATGTCTTTACATTTTTTAAATGAAATGCGTCTGAATGTAGAAAAATATACCTACTCATGCTTTGGCTGCTTTCATGTTCCTAGTTCGTTTCATGTCTTATAAGCACCTGATTAATCCTGTTTTGTTTTGTGTTTTCTGTTTGTCGTTTAGATTAGTTAAGCTTTTTTCTGTAATGTTGTTTTTTTTTTCTTTCTCAAAAAGCCTGCAGAATGGATACGGCCAGCTAAACTGAACCTCGATGGTGAGCTGGGTATGGTGTAGGCTTGTAAACTGGGTTGAAATGTGGAGCTAATGCAATGTACAGCAGTTACAGGCAGAGCACGTTGAAAGGTGCAAAGGACATTCCTTGCTGAGACATTACAAACTGAATGGCTCTTGCATCCTATCCTAACCCTAGTTTGTTACCCTTAATAGATTGCAGTATGAAACTGTTAAATGTAAATGCTGCTTTTCTATGACCTCAAACTGAAATTATCTGTAAGTTGTTTTATATGCATTTATTTATTCCTAGTTCTTGTTATTGCAACAAGCCTTTTATAAGATGTCCTTATCTTTGCTCATTATCATCTGTCTATTCACTTCAGTTATGTCAGTGGCTGATTAAGATCGGATTAAGAATAAATTACTGAATGCAATGCTGTGAATCCCCATTTTTGATCCGCTATCCCGTTTTTACAAACCATTGTATTTCAATAATGAAAGTGTTAAACTTCACTGTTATCTTGTGTCTTGATAAAAAGGAAGGCATTTTAAAGCACTTTCACACAGGAAGATCAAACGATTGTAGTTGCTTTGTTGTTTGCTTTTTAAGAGTGTTTTTGCATTTATTTGTACCATGTGCATTTTTTAAAGATAAAGCCAATGCAATAACCACATGGCTTTTCAGATAATGTTTTCTATCAGGGCAGTAATGCACAATGAGGCGTGACACCATTTGTTTGTATTAAACCAGATGTGCCTTTTTTTCTTCATAATTTCAACATTATTATTATTATTATTATTATTATTATTATTATTATTATTATTATTATTATTATTATTATTATTATTAGTGTATTTAGCAGATGCTTTTATCCAATGTGCACTTGTGTTTTTTTTTCTTTTTTTCACTGGGAGATGTTGTTGCCTGTTGCCTGTTGCCTGTTGCCAGCCACCAAATGTGTGTGGCATCCAGTTTATTTTGCCTCAGGCCAGAGAAGAATATTGGGATATTCCTGAAAAATAAGAGTGAATCCTCCACCCCTGCATGTGGGCCGCTGACAAGTTAATAAGGACGAGTGATGGCTGTAATAAAAGAGAGCCCCGGGTACATTCCTCAGGTTTCCCTTCTCTTAAAAGTAATGGCCGTTGTGGTGGGAGGACCGCAGAGATGCTCTGACAGAAACCCGACCTTGTGGCTTTGAAGAGCCTGCTGCAGTGAGGTCACCTCCCTGTCAGTGGTGAAGCCACCGAGAGGTCGACTCTGCCGTCAGATCAAACACCCGGCTGTGTGTTTTGATTTACTACAATTTATTGCACCCAGATAGGTGTGAAATGGGCCATAGTCCACAACCACCGCCCCCCCTAAACCCAGATCCCTCAACCACCTCCCCCTCACACCCAGCTTTCAAAAGAAATTCCTGGTAACTTAAAAACAGAGGCTTCTTCAGGGACCTTTAGCTCAGGGGTGTGCTGGCACCAATAGTGGACCGCTCCATGGATATTTCAGGCTTTTATTTTTTGTTTTGTTTTTTCTTTCAATTAAAAATGAATTTAGTTTTGTGTGTGTGTGGTGTATATGGGAAGTTGTCCCCCCCCCAATACTGTACACAAAAACCAGTGTCTCTAAATCATTGGATGTAGGAAACCTGGGCTGTACATACATCCCAACAGGCACACACTGTAAACTGTGTGTATAGATGGATAGGTATTCTATTTGAAACATATGAGAATGACTGTCATGGTGCTAATGGAAAGCCTTGTTGAAAGCTGCTGCTGACAGCTTCAGCCCCAGTATGGGGATGAGACAAGACAGCAGTGCGAACACCCTCTCTGCGACACCTGACTGATTTTGGCGGTGCTTGGGTGTATCAGCCTTGCGGAGATGGAAAGGCATGTTGTATGTGGTTAGTATAGAGAGGGTGAGGGAAGGGCTTCAGGAGGACAGCATAGCTGTGCAGTCACCTCACCTCTGCTTTCCAGCTGAGATGGCTGGGAGGGAGGAGGGTCTTTTTTCAATTCTAAGTCCTGCACAGAGTCATGAATAGCATATTAGATTTTTTTTAAATGTACAGCTATAGCCAAAAGTTTTGCATCACCCTATAGAATTAACTAATTTTGCTTCAAAGTCGAATAAAACCTGCTGAATAATGTTACAGCAATATATAAAAAATGTGCACTAATCAAATCAAAGTGTACAATTATAAAGATAAAACATACAAGTGACAAATAAATATGTGAAATATAACAGGCGCATTATTGACCCTGTTACAGTCTTAACTGTCTTTTAATGAAGACGAAACAAAAGAAGATTTGAACACAACAATTAACATATTATTTCTCTCTCTGTTGTGTGTGTGTGGCGTGTTTGCCACATATATATATATATATATATATATATATATATATATATATATATATATATATATATATATATATATATATATATATATGTATATAATATTTAAAAAAATAAAAACAGGTTTTGTTGTTTAGGCTCCCCACTTATTAGTCAGGAGCCACTACTGCATATATATATATATATATATATATATATATATATATATATATATATATATATATATATATATATATATATATATATATATATATATATATATATATATATATATATATCTATATCCTTTTAGATCCAAATAATATTTTTGTTTTTTGTAAACAAACCTTCCTGCACTGTGGGCCTTGAAGCTTACTTTGTAGTCATGGCACCAAGGAACCCATGGCAACAACAGATTGGCCTAAAGAATATCCGATTTTACTGTTAAGACTGTCTCAGTGAGTCAAGGAGGATTATTATTTTTTATGGATGTGAAACCAGTGCATGTTTAATACTTTATTACCGTTTATTTTTTGAGGAGCACTGAACAAAACACCATTTTTTTCCTATACATTTTGGGAATTAATGTCTTATTTCACAGCTCCATCTGTGTGACTTTTTCAAGACCAAACATTTACTAATGTCTTCTAATATTCCAATGATTTTAAACAGAATGATGGTAAAATAATGATGTTGTGTTTTCCCCGTCTTCCTATTAACCAAGCAGTATTTCTTATCTCATCATCCCTTTGTAGTACATTGCTGTCCAAACTGGTAATATAGCATGTAGCTCAGCAAATATGAATGCA
Organism: Acipenser oxyrinchus oxyrinchus; assembly: GCA_030684275.1. NCBI lineage: Eukaryota > Metazoa > Chordata > Actinopteri > Acipenseriformes > Acipenseridae > Acipenser > Acipenser oxyrinchus. The sequence goes on from CM060249.1 coordinate 95,274,424, forward strand.
TTTATTTATATCATATTCTTCATGTTAGCATGAAGAGTCCTTAGTACAATGACGGTACTAGAATGCTTCTCTACTGTGGTGCTGAGCAGCAAGTACAATTAGACAGAGTAAAAGGAAATGATACAGCCATTAGATACAAAAGAATAAAGGCATCTGAAATGAAAACGAATGACAACCCAAATGACAAAGGCAGCTAAGATGTGAAACAAGCATTGCACAGAGCATAAAACTGTCTGTATAATGGTAACCAGTGAAAGCCATTTAGAAATGTTTTAAAGAGGCTTGAAGTGGGTATTAGCCTTGTAAATGACATACGGTTTCTCGCTCTTTTTTAAGTCAGCGGACTTGCATCTCAGGTTTTCAGTTAGTAAACCAAGTGGCTGTCAGAGTGCTGACATTTTCTTGATTATTTATAAGACATTTCACTTTTAAAATGAGTGCTGCTTGACTGAGCCACATCTTAAGTACTGCAGTGCCGTCCTCCAGCAGTATGATGTTGAGAGGTGAACGTGTTTTGTGATTGTCGGTAACAATGAAGAAAACCAGGTTTATTAGGGTAGGCTTTCATTTTTTCTTCCATTTTATTTTCTCTGTGTAATTGGCTCATGCTATAATGAGCCTCCAAATTTAAACAGGGAGCCTCCTCCACCGATATGCTGTGCAGACATTCTTTGGTCTGCATTTTAAAAACATTATCCTTTGTTTATCCTGTTGATTCCTTGTATCCTGTTATTCCTTTTATTCATTTTGTAATACTTGGTGCCAGTTGCTAAACTCTCATAAGTTTCAAGTATAAAATCACATGCAGATTGTATTTATATATAACATATATGCACACACATATCTTTTTTCCAGCCCCAGTAGAAACTAGAATAATTAAATTACTCCACTAAGAAGTTAGTCAGTCTGATGGTTAAAAACTAAATTTTGAAATGACATAAAATGGTACTTGAATCTGTAGATTATTTCACAGACTCAGTGATGTATTACTTTAACCTCCATGTATCCTATATTGGTCTATATAAACACAATGCAGACCAGAAAGCAGTAAGATGCTGGATTTTTTTCTTTGGTTAGAACAGCTGTTTTCATTTCAGTCACTGTGTTTTCATTAACAATCACTGAATGTGGTGACTTCCTACATCTTCTGTATCATAGTAGAGCCTTCACCAGCCAGCAAGGGGACTGGCTGCTTATTCAAGCTGCATCTGCCATTCACTGGCTGGTAAGCGCAAGTGACCACTAAGTTCTGTTGATCATTAGTACGTGTTTTTCTGTATAGATTTAAAATGCATTCACATACACTTTGCATTACAACTTTTAGCGTAATCCTAATTACACACTTCATCCTAACTGGACACACAACCTTTTTGTTTTACAGGTAACATACATTCAAGGCTCACAGGAAACACATTCCCTGTAGTGTTAGAATCCTTACTGGTCAGTAGATTGATTCAAAAAGTAAAAATCTTATTAAAGGTGACGAGTTGGATTTTGAGCTAGAGGAAGCTGTGAATGCTCAGGGTCAAAAATATCAATTCTTTCGTTTCCTAAGCAACTACTTTCCTTGCTGCAAAGTTGATATCCACCACCCTTTCAACTGCTGCTCAGCACTTTCTCACAAGAATGTGAATAATCACTGTGACATCTTGCTTTCCAGGAGTGTGTAAGGTAACTTTGGGAACAGCAGTTCTATTAGAAATTCACCTTGGTTAATTTAAGATGATAATGGCCTTTAATTTAAGTGAGAGATGATAAATCAACAGCAGGTCAGTTGCAGAACACTCCAGTTGAAAGTCTGAAATGGAATCTCTTGCATCCGAAGTCTCATGAGTCACTGCAGGTTTAAGTAGAAGAGAAATGCCCTGGCTATTCAGATGTTGCGCACACTTCATAACCCTTTGGCAGCTCCAATCCAATTTGCCAGCCATTTGGAGTTATCCTTAAACCTGTCAATTATGCTGACAGCATGGCTTCTGCACTCATCTATTGTCAGTGCCCTTTCTGAGCTCTATACTAATATACCAGGTTTTTTTTGTTGTTGTCGTTTTTTCCCTGGGCCTCAGCCACTCGTTTGTATGTGGTTTATCACACTGACAATCTGTCTGTTTTTGGAAGGATTACAACCCTGTACATCAATATGCGACATCACAAAGACGGTGCTTAATGATCTAAGACCTTTATGGACACCAAGAACTGTGTTTACTAAAATATATCTGTCAGACCTGTCTCTTGAAAGTGCAACTATAAACCCTGGAATTCCAGAAATTGAATACTATCCTTGCTGAGGGAAAATCTGTTGCCTCCATTGACACCCTGAATATCCCTTAATCCTGCCTGCGGGGCAGGAGAAAATGCTACTGAGTCTATTGTTTTCGACTAGCGTTGGTTGTCAATAATAACAGAAATAAAGAGTAAAAAGGAAATCAATGGCATTTTATTTTAACTTTTAAAGGTGGTAGTTAACACATGATGAAATTAGTCTTCGTAACGAATCCCAGTTAAAATGACTACATTACAAAAAGAATCCTGTTGTATTTAAAACTTTTTGATTCAGCTGTGTGTTGCTTTGTGTAATCATTATGGTGTGGATATTTGTATGGCCCAACCTAAAATGCTCTTGCTGGTCTCTCTTACTTTATCAAGATCGACATGTCCTGACTTGTTCAGGATCTCTCCCCCTGTGATGGTCGCTAAGCAAGGTTAAAGTAAAAACAGGACCTCTTGTAGTTCAGATGTCAGGCCTGTCACCTGGATCACACAGCATGACACTTTTTTATTGTATGTTTTATAGACATACTGGCTAGATCTGAAATACACTGTTAGCCTGTTTTTATTAGCTGTGATGAGTTTATCAAGTCTTAACACACATTGTTTTCAGTAAGACAATGATTATGTATCTTTTATAATAGGAACACCCTCTTTTTACAATGGAATGTTTTTTGTCATGCTCTCATTTTACCAAAAAGGGAACTCGTTTAGCCAAAGAAGCCAAAGATATTTTCACTTCCTCCTTTTTCCTTTACAGGAGATTCTATTAAACTCTTATACTCACGTTTGCTTATGTGCAAGATATCTTCTGATTTCATTTCCTTGTTTCTGTTTGTAATTTTTTTGTCTTGTGGTTATTAAATATACCACAATTCTACGGAACTCAATGTGAAATAGCAGCATCCGCTTAAAGTGTGCAAAACATGTTGGGGCCAGGTGCTGGAGTTTGGTGCATTAAATTGGAATCTAATAATTAACAAAAGATCACTATACCAATAGCTACCTTGATGGAGTAGCATTACAAAAACAAAAGAATAATTCATTTTTTTATATTTATCCAATTTTATTCTTTAACCAAGCAACCTACTGTACCAAACCCACACTTTCAATATTACAACTGGGTCTTGATAAAAATGCCGTTGTGGGTTGACTTTGTGGAGGAGGCTGTGTGGTCCAGTGGTTAAAGAAAAGGGCTTGTAATCAGGAGGTCCCCGGTTCAAATCCCACCTCAGCCACTGACTCATTGTGTGACCCTGAGCAAGTCACTTAACCTCCTTGTGCTCCGTCTTTCGGGTGAGACGTAGTTGTAAGTGACTCTGCAGCTGATGCATAGTTCACACACCCTAGTCTCTGTAAGTCGCCTTGGATAAAGGCGTCTGCTAAATAAACAAATAATAATAATAATAATAATAATAATAATAATAATAATAATAATAATAATAATAATAACACAAATGTAGTCTAATAAAAATCTAATTAAACAGGGAGGAACTGCATTATAACTGTTCCAGTTTTATGTAAACTTTCAGAAATTCCTCCCCTAGACAATGCAGTTGCTCCCAGTACAGTTAGCTCCTTGTTTCACTCCCTCCAGTTATGGACAGCTCTGCCCCTTCCTGACCAGGTACTTGTAGTTTTAATTGAACCACATAAACATTCATCCAAGTCTTACAGCAGTTCATGATTTTGATTAACTTGTTAAACCTGGTGTAGAATGACCCTCCAGTTGCCAATCTCTGTTCTAAGTGTTGTTTTTGGGGGTTTGCCTGTGTGTCGAATGCTACTTCTGCCACTCCTGCAACATTTGAATAAATTATAATAGATGGATATTTAAACTACCCAGCTGACAGACAGCTAGCTGTGCAGTAGGAATAAGCAGTAATGTCTTAAATCTCCTTGTGACTGCTGCTGCCCATAGCATGTGGGAGTAATTTGTAAGCCTGGGCACCCCAGGGTTTGTAGAATGGACAGGGTACCAATGGTAATTGCAGGGACTGTAGTGTTGCTGGTGAATGGGCGTGGGGGCCCCCTGCTGTTTGATAGTCCCTCCTTGATAAGGTCAGAGTGCTGGAAGGAAATGGCTTGTGCAGCTTGTTTAATTGCCCTATATGACCTGAGGTGGTTCTGCAGTTGGACCCTGGCTGAAGGACGTGTCATGGAAGCCAAGGGAACTAAACAGGTCGCACTGCTAGAAAAGGGTTTCATCAACCGCTAGGTATGATGCTTAATTTGCCATTGCCATATGCACAGTGCTGTCTCTACTACAGTCTGCAGCAAAGACTTGTTTGCGAGGCCACAGGCAATTTATTGTCATAAATGTTTAATATTGGAAAATAAACTGTTCATTAAGCGTTTAATAATAAGTTACACTTTCCATCTTCTTTATTTAATGAGGGTCCTCGTAAAGGATGGTACAAATGGAATTTAACAGTGAACACTAACCTTTCTTTCTTTCTTTCTTTCTTTCTTTCTTTCTTTCTTTCTTTCTTTCTTTCTTTCTTTCTTTCTTTCTTTCCAATGAATACAGTTTTGGGGGAATCCAATGCAAAGCACAATGGTGGCTGTGCCACCACTTTTTTTTGCTTCTAACTCAAAACGAACCCTTAGAAAGCTATGAGAAATGTCACCAGAAATAAAAATGGAAGTGTTTTTTATTTGAAAGCAAGTCATTTATAACACAGTTCATTTTTAAATGTCCTGTATTACCCCTATCAGCATCACAGAATATAGACATACTGGACACTAATCACAAAAGCTTGAGTTAAATATTTGTGAAGGGTCAACAGTTACAGCATGGTGAATTTCAGATTCTTGACAATGTAACCTTTTAAAAAGACCAACACAAGATAATCTCTGGATTTGTGTAGGACATAAATTCCAGTTTTGAACAGCAGGAAAACCAAATGCCTTTTATTTTCTGAAATCCCCTCCTTCCTATGTTTGTTATGTTAAAGGATTAAGAAAGATCAGTCGCTTACTGATAACAGACTGATCTGTAAAACATTTAAGATCTCTGATTAAAAGCACTTTCAGGAGAAGAACATTGCTAAGTGATATTGAGCTTGTTAGCCAGGTTGCGTTAAGTAATCTCATTAAGAATAAACCAAGCAGCTTTGATATAGAGAAAATAAAGCCTTTTAGCAGCTTGCTGCATGTTAATTCAGTCATTAAAATGCAATTTAAAGATGTAGCCAAAGACACCCCAGTCTGTAATTACGTATTTGCAATATAGACGATTTTCTTAGTTAATTTGAATGTATAAGAAGTTTGATACGTCATAATAAGGAATAATTAATCAATTTGCTTTCTGATTATACCTTTTGTGTTCATGACATAGTATGAATGACAATCTTTTTGTTTTATTGAATGTACATTAGCTTTGCATTTACTTTTTTTTTACCATTATCACAGTAAATATAGATTACATCAATGCATTGTTTTATGTTCTTAACCAGCGATAAAAACACATGCTACTGCAGCTAACAGTTACAATCCAAAATGAAGAAATCATTTGACAGCATAATTCATTAACCTGCATGTTTTTTATTTTTTTATTTCTTACTTTAACTTGATAAAATGCCTTTGCAAAAAAGCTGTCATATTAGTGTGGGTTTTAAAGCATGATGTGACTGGAGATCTCATTTTGAGTAGTGGGTTGTAATTAAATAATGGCACACACAAAGTGATATGTTATCGCTGTTAATTATTTACCACCTATTGAGTTCTGTCATACCCTCAGAATTATTGGCCATTAGTATTCCATCACAAAATGCATTTTCCCCTTAAAGATATTGTTTCTTTTCTAACTAGATTGCTGGACGTATTGATTTATCTCTAAACCATGGGAACTGATGGCGCTCCATAACCCTGATTATATGGGAGCCTTTTACATTTTAAAACAAAAGTGGGTCTTACAACAAAAGTCCTGTGTGCTCCAATGTAAAAGCACTTCAGAGATCGTTAAATTAAAAAGTTGGGAAAGAAAAAGGGAAATAGTTTAGAAGAGACTGGCATAAACATTTTGAAATCTAATCCTAGCTGCACTGCCTGATTTCCTATTGTGCCATTGCCGCTTCTGGGAAGGGGCAGACTCTGAGTGCAATGAAACTGGCGCTTGTATGATAGTAGACCTGGTCCCATGCCAGTGTCTTACTATGTTTTTGCAAAAAAAAACAGTAGCTCTAAATTGTCTCCTTTCACCAAAGCGGGTCTGTATTTGATAGATAAGTCTTTGCAGCACAATTCCTAGTTTACAAAAAAATGTTTATATGTTTATGAAAACTGTTAGAAATCCACGCTAAAAAAAATAAATACCATTTCCAGGGGTGTTTCCTGTAAGTCTCTAATAAAGTACAGAGCAAGGCGGGCTACAGTGTGGAAGAGACACCCAACAGACACCCAACTGATTGCATTTTTGTGGAAAGTTGAATACAGCCTTTTTTCCCCACTATTGATGAAATATTAGGTCCAAAAAATTGGCTTAGTCGCTGTGTTAAGCATTAATGTGGTACCAATTCATATTTTCTTATAAAAATAAAATCATGCATTTTTCATTTACTGTTTTTGAAGTAATGGATAAATCAGTCATTTGTAACCACTAAATCAAATACTATGGTCATATTATTCTCAGTAGACTGAGCCAAAGCAAACTTAACATGTATCATTCTGTATTAACCTGAGACAGCGAAGGTGTTAACCAAATAGTGAAGTCATGTCGGATATATCTGTTGCACAGAGCTAAAACTTTAAAATATTCATCAAGATGTTTTACACATTACTTAGTATTAATGTTCCAACCACACAGTCTGCTTGTCACTTTCTTGTACAGTATTCTCTGAAGTCATTAATATGGACCTTTTTGTACGTAGCGTAACATTTGGTTACCCTGGGGTAATGTCGCCCTTTAGTCTCAGTATTATGTTTCTGTTCACCATTCACCATTGCCCTTACCATAATCCACTGGATTTTACAGCCATTTGGTGCCTCTATTGGTTGTCACGCATCATTGAAGAAAGTCATTGAAACAGTTTCCAGCCCCTGGTGGTTTTGGGTTATGTGTGCTGCCATTAGCAAGAGCATGGCCTTTGACCTTACAAGAGAGTCCATCAGACAAAATTACAGTAGTGCAGGCCTACAGGAGAATGAATTAGGCAGTATGTGGCAGATTTTGTTCTATGAGGGTTTTATTTTTTCTTAACATAGCTTATTATCGCTGGCAGATTTTGGAATCCTGGTGTTTTTCTCTTTTAATATTTCATGAAGCATGCAGTGCCAGGAGAGGTGTAAATAATTCACAATATGATGCGCTGCCTGCTAGGTTTCACTCATTGACATTTTGTAATGAACCAGCGTGCAGCATGATAATACAAAATAAGATGCTGAACTTGTGAAGCCTTTTTTTATTATTACACCCTATAGATTTAAAGTATCTGCTTGGAAAAAACAAACAACTTAATTTAAGGTTTTAGTTATTTCCTTACAAGCATTCATGCATATAAATAAAAGGCAACATTTAGGGAAATATTATAATTGTGATTGAAGCCTCTTGTCCTACAGACACAATAAGGGTTCGTAGATCTACAGTGCCGTAAGTATCTGTGAGCGTGGAGATTGTAGACCGTGGTGCATTTCAGGTTTCTACAAGTAAAAGTTGGACTTGGATCAATTTCTCCCAAGTCAATATAGTGGAGTCTGTATACGTGTCCTTTGCTTTTATTTTGAAGCTGTATCTTGATAGCTTCTTATCCAAATGGCAGAACTCCTCACAGACCTCTCAATGACCCAGATTGCCTGGTGTCTCTCTCCCAGTGATCAACAGGGTATTTCAGTCCCACTTCTTGTGAGCTTTACACATACTGGACGTTAAACTGGAATTCCATTTCTTAACTCATGGATGTTCATTTGTCACGTGCAACCTATTGCTTCATTGCTGTGCTGTATTCTAGGGAATCACAGTTCTGTATTCAAACCTATGTATTTACATGACCAATTGTACATTATACTAAGATTCTTATCAGTATATTTTAGAGAGATGTTGGTGAGAAACTGGGTTAACATGTTAGTGTCCCAGTCACTGTTTAAAACCTCTTGCTTGGTTACTGCATATAATTGGCGGCTTGCCATAAGAGGCTATGGAGGCTAAGCCTACATGTAATTTTGTAAAAGTGAAAAAAAAAGTATTTCACTTAAAAAAAAAAAAAAATCTCAGTGCATTAACCAGATTGATCTATGATAGCCGTGTATCGCGGGTGGGTTTTGTTTAGTCTCTACTGCCCGTTCCAAGGTCTACTGTATTGCTATTGGCAAACATGACAGAATCCCACCCATTTTGAGTTTTCTATAGCCTCAAAATGGGTGGGATTCTGTGTGTATTCCATCTTCAATCGCCCTCTGTCTGTTTTACTGTATTTGTATTGGCTACACGATACAATTTTACGGCTAGCCTCCACCACTCATAATTAGACTTCATCTTGACGTGTCTGTTGCCAGGCAGGGAAAGGGGCACGTGTGGCTACTCCCTTTCGAAATCCATATGCAGTACTGAGTTGTAGATTGTTTCAGTTAACGATAGCTGACGTTTTAAAAACGAAGGTCGCCCAAAACCTAAATTGTAGGACGAAAACAAAAATGCCTTTTTAATTGCTCGTGGTATGAAAAAAACGAAATGGTTGACTGTGAGTATTCAATAGCAAAAGCTGTTCTGCTTGCCTTGTTTGCTTTTTCAAACTGGCTCTTCATTTTCCCAGTGAATTTCTGTGGACTACGGTGATTTGAAAAATCTTCTACGGGCTGTAAAAAGACACGCAACAGCACCCGTTCACGTATCCGCAGAGGTAAAACTTCAGCTTCTTGGGAAAGTCAGAATTGACATTGTGTTAGATGAAGGTTGCATATACAAATTGCTAAACACAACGCTCTTGTTTAGAGGAACAGAGATGTGGTAAAGTGACTAATATATACTGTTACCTATTTAGCAAGACAAGAGTTGCCATTTCGGGGGCATGAAGAATGTGCTCAATCATCGAATAAAAGGAATTATCGAGAACTAAAAAACTTAGCAAAATATGACACATTCCTGGATACGCACATAAGTGAATCTACTGTGTTTACTGGACTGTCTAAAACCATTCAAAATGTTTTGGTGTCATCTAGTGCCTATACAGTACATGGGGAAATTAAAGGGAAATAGCTGATGCCCCATTTTTTTGCATGGCAAGTGGATGGAACTACTGTCGTCTCCTGCAGATCACAGTTGTCAATTATCCTGAGACGAGAAATTCTTCAGGTTTTTTGATGTGAGTGAGGGCCACGATGCTCAGTCCGTTTTTAATTGTATTGATTGTGCAATGAATGAGCTGGATTATGTAACCAAACTGGCAGCACAAACACATGTTGGTGCTGCAGTGATGGCATCCCAACGGAATGCTTAAGGCAAAAGTTAAGGAAAAGGTGCCTATGGCTATTTTTATACACTGTTATGCCCATCTTTAACCTGGTGATTAGTCAAGAACATCCACCAACACTGACATTAACTCCAGCACTAACCAAGCACCCGTGATCACACTATTTATACACCTGTGATATTATTTAATCACATTCAATTCACGGCTCCGGCCACAGAGAGGATTTTAACTCTTTTTAAAGTACAATAAGGCTGTGGGTACTGTATTTTATGGAAAGTTGATATCTGCAAAATTTAAAATGATATATGTTTACATCCACTATTAACTACTCAAGGACCACTGGGAATTTCATAAAAACGACACTCAGACCATATGTGTGTACAGGGTACCAAAGTGAAAAATGTAGGACTATGCTGGCTTGCCTGGTAACCACGGAAACTTGAAACCACTTTGACGTTCATTTAAAGTCTATGAATTCCTGTCTTTTAAAAGGAGTGTTGGGTACAGTGAAACTATACCTTAATATCCAATTGCCATGAACTCTGGGAAATGTCTTAATGGTAATTGACATGTCATTATAACAGCACCATAAACTTTGATTAAAGTCTATATTAAATTCAGGCCTAGGTAGAAAAGTGTAGTTTCATATTTTAGGTAGCTATTGGTTTCACTGTGCCCAACATGAAGCATGCCACCCACAACCTGATACTCATTGCAAATGTAACAAAGTTCATTGGACAAATATTTCCGCTAATGCCTTCATCAGTTTTCTATCACCTGACGTATCAGCCATATCACCTTTCTGCTTGACTTGAGTTTCTTATGGTTTTTACCCTAGAATGTATGGGTGAGTGTTTGAGTTTATGTATGATATGTCCAATATTGATTTGAGACTGCTTTCATAATCTTGCAACAACACAGAATTACCTTGCCATTCTGAAATTTCATGAGCTTTGAAAATGTGACTTGTTTGTTGTTTGACTGACAAATAGAGGCAATTTAATGCAATTTCATACTGCTGTTTGAGTACAGCAATATTCTATGGGGGGGAAAACATAACAATACCAAACACCAATACAATAAGCTATACCATATTGCCAGCCACAATTATGTCAAAGTACATTCTAGAATAAGAATTTTTACCCCAACAAATGAACTTCTAAAAAGGGATTCAGATTGTTTTGAACAGCAATCTTTTTTTCTCTCTTTCCTTTTCTTACAGTCCAGTGAAACCAGCATTTTAAACATCAAATAAATCCTCTAATAACAATATACAGTAGAACTTTCTTAAACCCTAACTGTAACCCCTTTTCCATCACAACATTTCACATCAAAAGAAAACACAGAATCACAAATTATATCAGTGGTCAGAAGTGTGTTTTTTTTTTCAGCCTGCTTTTCAGCCTTTGAGATGACAGAAGCTGTTAATTCTAGGTTGATTTATTGATGTAATAAAGAGTTGTCTTAATGGTGTTGCCCAAAGCCATTGATATACGGGGAAGAAGCTACAGTGCAGCATTTATTGAATGTAGAGTATGAGGGCCCAGCAAGCCAGCAATGTCTTTTTTTCTTTGAAAAGCAGATCATTCCCTCAGGAGGGAGGGGCAGAAATCCACAGAACACCAGCATGCTCTTTGAAAGTATTGTTTATAACCAGCTGGTGGAAAATGTATAACGTGGACAATCGTCTTTATATCATGTTGTAAAAGAAAGACTTAAATGAAGTGTTCGATGGGTTTGCTCTTCCTTTATTTTAATCCAGTGCAGGAAGAAAACAGACAGTATTCATTAAATATTAATTGAAGTCCAAAGGAGTCTGGGGCTTCCACTCCATTAACCTAGACGGCGCTGCAAACAGACGTACGTTCAAAGATAAGACGTCATGATAATTTATGTACAAGATGGGACTTTCTGCAGCTTTCCCTTATGTATCCTCTGTGGCAATGTGCCCCGCCCCTGTGTGCATGTGTGTGTTATATGTTGCATGTTGCATGTGTTAATGTTGGTGTTTAGCGATTGGTACACGGGATATAAGCGGGTCTGTGTTTCACGTGTGTTTAAAAATGTATAATTGTAGTTAGGCACGAGGTTGCACTTAATTAATTCACGTGCTGGGATTCAAGTAAATAATTAATTAGTAATTGAATCCCAGCACAACAGTATATATAGATGCACGATTCACTCACTCGGGTTGGGTGTTCGTGAGTGGAGAACGGGTGTGGAGAAGAGTAAAATAAAGTAACTTGATAGTTGTTTCACTCACCGTGTTTGTGTGTCTGTCCGTGTCCGCTTGTCTCTATAGTCTGTTTTGTTTATCTGTTTTATTTTGGCCTAAAGTGCCGTGTCCTGTGTTTTTGTGTTTAAACCTTTTATTTTCTGTTCTGTTAATTATTAAATGCTGAGCGATCACGCTCAGCTTCACCAAAACCTCAAATCTCTGTCTGCTGTGTATTACTTCCTGTTTCTGGTCTGACGTCACCCACTGTCAGCCGTCTTTGTGACACGTGGTGTCATCGTGGGATTACCAGCCCTCCTAGACGCAGACCAGAGCAGGAACCGCAATTTGTTGTTTAAAAAAAAAAAAAACCAACAAAACAACAACAACAACAAAAAAATAAAAAAAATATATATATATAAGGGAATGGAAGACTGGAGAGATGGCTGCCAGGATCTGGAGGTCCTCCTCGGTGGTCTAGAGGACCAAGGCTGGTGCCTTGCCTGTGGGGAGTTCGGGCACCCGGTGGTGCGCTGCCCCTACCAAGAGGGAGAGGAGGAGCAGGCCCAGGAGAGGAAGGTGAGGAGGAGGCAGAGAAGGGGAAAGGGGAAGAGGAAGGCAGAGCCTCCACCGCCCAAGTCTCCACCAGCAGAGGAAGAATGCCTGCTGGTTTTGTCTCCAGAGCCCAGGAGGGAGGAAACAGAGCCTTTCCCGTCCCTCTGAGGAGATGTTAGACTGGGTGTCGGACCCGAGTGGAGCGGGGAGGACCTCCCACTGGTTGTTGACCTGCTGTGGGCCAGAGATGGGGAACGCTGGGAGCGCTGGGAACAACATTTCTACCCAGTGCCCTTCAGTGAACCCGCAGCCGTGGTGATTAACTACTTGGCTGCCGATATGGGACTGCCCCAGCAGGTTGCATTCCAAGTGGGAGGAGCCACACCTACCTGCCTCCTCAATGGGCTGAAGGGAGACGACATGCAGCTCCCATCTCCACCAGCAGAGGAAGAAGGTTTGCTGGTTTCAGCCTCGAGGGAGAGGAGCCCGAGCGCCCACAGCCCAAGCGGGAGGAGCCCGAACGCCCTACGCCTGAGTGGGAGGAGCCCGAACGCCCCACGCCTGAGTGGGAGGAGCCCGAACGTCCCTACGCCTGAGTGGGAGGAGCCCGAACGTCCCACGCCTGAGTGGGAGGAGCCCGAACGTCCCTACGCCTGAGTGGGAGGAGCCCGAACGTCCCACGCCTGAGTGGGAGGAGCCCGAACGCCCACAGCCCAAGAGGGGGGAGTCGGTGCGCCCACAGCCCAAAAGGGAGGAGTCGGTAAGCGCCCACAGCCCAAAAGGGAGGAGTCGGTGCGCCCACAGCCCAAAAGGGAGGAGTCGGTGCGCCCACAGCCCAAAAGGGAGGAGTCGGTGCGCCCACAGCCCAAAAGGGAGGAGTCGGGCGCCCACAGCCCAAAGAGAGGGAAGTCGGGCTTCCACAGCCCTAGGACCCAAGCTGCCAGCAGAGGGAGAATGCCTGCTGGTTCCACCTCCACCAGCAGAGGAAGAATGCCTGCTGTCCCCATGTCCACCAGCAGAGGGAAAATGCCTGCTGTCCCCATCTCCACCAGCAGAGGAAGAATGCCTGCTGGTTTCCCCTTCAGAGGCAGAGCTGCACCAGTCCCCTGCAAGAGAGGCAGAGCTGCACCAGTCCCCTGCAAGAGAGGCAGAGCTGCACCAGTCCCCTGCAAGAGAGGCAGAGCAGCACCAGTCCCCTGCAAAAGGGGAGACTACACGCTGCTCCCACCTCCGCCGCCAGGAGACTACACGCTGCTCCCACCTCCATCGCCAGGAGACTACACGCTGCTCCCACCTTCGTCGCCAGGAGACTACTCGCTGCTCCCACCTCCACCGCCAGGAGCAGAGCAGCAGGAGCTGTCTCTGTCTCCATCACCATCAGGGGAGAGGAGCAGGAGCTGCCTCTCCCTTCACCAGAAGGACCAGGACTAGATGCTGGCGGTCCTCAGCAGCCCTTGCATAGGCTGCTGAGGGAAGCACGGGAAGAACCGCCCGGCCGCAGAGGCCGAGAAGAGGGCCAACACCCGCACCCCAGCTTGTCCTGACTGCCTGCCTCGCCGCCCAAGGATGCCTGCCTCGCCGCCCAAGGATGCCTGCCTCGCCGCCCAAGGATGCCTGCCTCGCCGCCCAAGGATGCTTGCCTTGCATCGCCTGGGGTTGCCAGCCGCCCGCATCGCCTGGGGTTGCCAGCCGCTCCGCATCGCCTGGGGTTGCCAGCCGCTCCGCGATCGCCTGGGGCTGCCTGTTGCTCCGCATCGCAGCAGGAAGTACTGTGGCCGGAACCCCACCAAGGGGAGCTGCCAGCCACGAAGAAGGTGGGGAGGTCAGGAGACCTGCTCCCACTGCAGCAGTTTCGCTGCCGGAGATCGTGGGGAGGTCAGGAGACCTGCTCCCACTGCAGCAGTTTCGCTGCCGGAGATCGTGGGGAGGTCAGGAGACCTGCGCCCACTGCAGCAGTTTCGCTGCCGGAGATCGTGGGGAGGTCAGGAGACCTGCTCCCACTGCAGCAGTTTCGCTGCCGGAGATCGTGCGGGAGGTCAGGAGACCTGCTCCCACTGCAGCAGTTTCGCTGCCGGAGATCGTGGGGAGGTCAGGAGACCTGCGCCCACTGCAGCACTTTCGCTGCCGGAAGTACTGTGGCTGGAGCCCCGCAAGGGGAGCTGCCGGCTTTGAAGAAGGGGAGGAGGTCCGAGACCACCAACCCCAGCAGCAGTTTCGCTGCCGGAGAAGGGGAGGTCCGGAGACCACCCAAGCAGCCTTTCCGCTGCCAGGACTGCCCCGCTGAAGGAGTCAGTCTGGGAGCTGTCAGCACGCCTGCTGACAGCATGGCCAGTAGCAGCCTGGCTACTGGCAACATTGCCAGCCATGGGCCCACTGAAGCCTCCCTTCCCAGCCCGAGACTTTGTCCTGGACTGCTGGGTTTTAAGGGGAGGTGGCCGTTGAGGCCATGTGTGCTGCGCACAAGGGGGGGTATATGTGGCAATGTGCCCCGCCCCTGTGTGCATGTGTGTGTTATATGTTGCATGTTGCATGTGTTAATGTTGGTGTTTAGCGATTGGTACACGGGATATAAGCGGGTCTGTGTTTCACGTGTGTTTAAAAATGTATAATTGTAGTTAGGCACGAGGTTGCACTTAATTAATTCACGTGCTGGGATTCAAGTAAATAATTAATTAGTAATTGAATCCCAGCACAACAGTATATATAGATGCACGATTCACTCACTCGGGGTTGGGTGTTCGGTGAGTGGAGAACGGGTGTGGAGAAGAGTAAAATAAAGTAACTTGATAGTTGTTTCACTCACCGTGTTTGTGTGTCTGTCCGTGTCCGTTTGTCTCTATAGTCTGTTTTGTTTATCTGTTTTATTTTGGCCTAAAGTGCCGTGTCCTGTGTTTTTGTGTTTAAACCTTTTATTTTCTGTTCTGTTAATTATTAAATGCTGAGCGCGATCACGCGCTCAGCTTCACCAAAACCTCAAATCTCTGTCTGCTGTGTATTACTTCCTGTTTCTGGTCTGACGTCACCCACTGTCAGCCGTCTTTGTGACACCTCTTAGACTGAATGGTGCCATAAAAAACATTGTCTTTTACATGCTAGAGCTTAATATTAAATGGCACATACTGCAGGTCCTGCCTTTTATAAACGGTGAGACACACCATAGAGGGTCAAAACACTTTCTCAGGTTGTGATTCCCAATGGTATACACTTACTGCCCATGTTTTCTTTCGACTTGCCCTATATACTAATACTCTCCCAACTGAAATAAAAAAGTTCTTCCTACAAATTTGCTGCCTAATTTCTCACTTGTCCAGTAATTTGTGCTTGCCAGCTGACCGTCTCCACCAAAAAAAGAAAGCAATTCTATAATGTGTGTCACTTTTACAATAGACCAGTTATTTTGTTTTGGTTTATTTATATTGGTGTGAAAACCTAATACAGAGGAATGGTGGTGGTGCTGCTGGAAGGAAAGTGCTGTGTTGTCTGACAGTCTGAAAGGTTACGTCTCATTCATTGTTGTTTCTTTATTTCTGGCAGGAGTACTTCCTGAATGCCACTGGGAGCATTTACATTTGTTTTGTTTTTTACCCTGCACTCAGGCAAAACACTTGAGAGGTGACGTGCCAAATTCACCATTATGTTGGAGTGCACATTTTAAAGCATGATCATCCATTCCAAGGCCGACTGTGCTCCTTGCATTCTGCGCTTCAATCAGTACAGTATTTTCTAGTTTAATGGATAGTTGGGCATCAGATGCACTTGGCAATAAATCAGTTGCATAGTCTTATATTTTATCTTAGTTTCAGATTGACTGACTGGGTACCTCTATGCCAGCATTGTTCAGTGTTTGGTTTGTGGGTTTTTATATTGACTTAATATTTCATAAGAACATAAGAAAGTTTACAAACGAGAGGAGGCCATTCAGCCCATCTTGCTCGTTTGGATGTTAGTAGCGTATTGATCCTAGAATCTCATCAAGCAGCTTCTTGAAGGATCCCAGGGTGTCAGCTTCAACAACATTACTGGGGAGTTTGTTCCAGACCCTCACAATTCTCTGTGTAAAAAAGTGCCTCCTATTTTCTGTTCTGAATGCCCCTTTATCTAATCTCCATTTGTGACCCCTGGTCCTTGTTTCTTTTTTCAGGTCAAAAAAGTCCCCTGGGTCGACATTGTCTATACCTTTTAGAATTTTGGTTACTTGAATCAGACCACCACGTAGTCTTCTTTGTTCAAGACTGAATATTATTTATTTATTTATTATTTATTTATTAGCAGACGCCCATATTCAGGGCGACTTACAGTTGTTACAAGATATCACTTATTTTTACATACAAATACATTAGTTTTTACACATTATTTTTACATAGAATTACTCATTTATACAGTTGGGTTTTTTTATACACTGCTGCTGTACCTTGCTCAAGGGTACAGCAGCAGTGTCCCCCACCTGGGATTGAACCCACGACCCTTCAAGAGTCCAGAGCCCTAACCACTACTCCACACTGCTGCCCTAAATTATATTCTTTTAGCCTGTCTGCATACAACGTGCCTTTTAAACCCGGGTTAATTCTGGTCACTCTTCTTTGCACTCTTTCCAGAGCAGCAATATCCTTTTTGTAGCGCGTGACCAGAACTGAACACAATATTCTAGATGAGGTCTTACTAATGCATTGTAAAGTTTTAACATTACTTCCCTTGATTTAAATTCAACACTTTTCACAATATAGCCGAGTATCTTGTTGGCCTTTTTTATAGCTTCCCCACATTGTCTAGATGAAGACATTTCTGAGTCAGCATAAACTCCTAGGTCTTTTTCATAGATTCCTTCTTCATATTTCAGTATCTCCCATATGATATTTATAATGCACATTTTTATTGCTCATGCGTAGTACCTTACACTTTTCTCTTAAATGTCATTTGCCATGTGTCTGCCCAGTTCTGAATGCTGTCTACATCATTTTGAATGACCTTTGCTGCTGCAACTGTGTTTGCCACTCCTCCTATTTTTGTGTCGTCTGCAAATTTAACAAGTTTGCTTACTATACCAGAATCTAAATCATTAATGTAGATTAGGAATAGCAGAGGACCTAATACTGATCCCTGTGGTAACCACTGGTTACCTCACTCCATTTTGAGGTTTCTCCTCTAATGAGTACTTTCTGTTTTCTGTTAACCACTCCCTAATCCATGTGCATGCATTTCCGTGAATCCCTACTGCATTCAGTTTGAGGATTCATCTTTTATGCAGGACTTTGTCAAAGCTTTCTGGAAATCTAAATAAACCATGTTGTATGCTTTGCAATTATCCATTGTCGATGTTGCATCCTCAAAAAAATCAAGCAGGTTAGTTAGACACGATCTTCCTTTCCTAAAACTGACTCTCTCCCAGGATACTGTTAAGTTTACATATAATAGAAGTCGGGCTTATTGGTTTGTAGTTACCTGGTTCTGTTTTGTCTCCCTTTTTGTGGATCGATATTACGTTTGCAATTCTCCAGTCTGTCGGTACAACCCGTGTCAAGAATCTGTTGCATGATCTGGTCAAAGGCTTTAAAAGTTGTCTGTTAAAAAAAAAAAAAAAAAAAAAAAAAAAAAAAAGGTCTTTATATCAACGGAATTTAAGATGAACTTTTTATCTACAGGATTTTACTGGTTACCTGCAGAATGTAAGCAATAGACAAACAAATCCTTAAACAAATTGCTATTTTAATACAGACTTGTTTGTATGTGTTACATCAACAGCAGAAACACTTTAACAGGAAAGGAAATACTTTTTTTTTTTGTGTACACTGGAATATTGAATTTACAATAAGGGGATGATCCGTAGTGAAAACTAATAAATTGCAGTATTAACGGGTCACCAAGGGTTAAGATTGTCTCCTCCATCTCTTGCACTGCCCTGTCAAACCCAAGGTCTCATTAGTCTTGTTCTAAAGTGACCCCCATTCTCATACCCTTCCCATCTCTTCTGATTAAATTACTGTTTATTGGCAGAGGTTTATATTTATAGGCTTCTTGGGACTGACTGTTCTTCATAGTCCCAGTGCTAAGATGATAGTCGGGCCCAGCCTCATCTAACCCTGCCTTGCTTTTCAATTTTACAGCCAACACCTGCTCCTCATTGGAAACTAGCCATGTCATTGGCTGTAGCCCATTTCTGAAGGCCACATACAAGTAAACATCTGGAAAGTGGCTGAAGCATCTCCACACTGTGTATTTCCAGTCATAAAAGCAGTGCTGAGATTCGAGACCTTCTTCTGGGTGTAGGGGGACAAGCATGATAGCTTGTGATAGCTCTGATTATTGTATTACCTGTTGAGCTGTTTTTGATATTTGTTGTGTTATTTTAAATAGTGTTTTTGCTGTATGTTCATGTTCCACAAAAGACCTGGAAAAACAAGGCCAATAACTTGAAATGAGTTTCTGAGGTTGTTCTGACAAGATACCCTGTTGTTTTTCTGACCCAGACTTGTTATTGAGCATAATTCAGACTGTATTCAAAAGGTATAATCTTCTGAAATCACCCTGTGTGTTCAAAGAAATTGCTTTTCAGTCACTAAAGCAAGCTGACAAACAATGTTATAGGCCTCCAGAGTACCAAGCAGCTGGTAAACAATGACCTTTTGAAGCAAGTATAGTCAGCTATTGACTGGGTATCGCTACTTTAAAAGAACAGGATAGGAGAGCTACTACCTGTCCAATATTAACAGTTTCATCGTATGGATTTCATTTAGAATAACTGCTTTTTTTTTGGTTTGAAAACTAAAAACATGTTGTATTTTTTTGTAATTAAATTTGTATTGAAAAATATTATACTAATAAACAGAAGAACACTGGTAAGTTGACCCCTCCCTCCCCCTTACATGGGTTGTCAAGAAATAAATAAGCTATATGTATAGGTCAAGACAATAGTAACTTCTTAATTACAATTGCCAAGTCTCTTCACATCTGTATGGTAGCAGCCTTAGCTCTGCTGGCTGAAGACCTCTCCAGAAAATAATGTCTAAAAACACTTGTAGCGAGGGTCGCATGGAGAGCTGATGAAGAGCGAGCCAGCGCTGAACAATCATTTTCTTTGCAGCAGTCATGCCAGTCAACCACAGTCTACGTTCCTTCTCGGAAAGAGGACATTTAGAGACATCACCCAGAATGAGGAGGGCAGGGTCCTGTGGGAAGCACTTCCCGATAATAGCAGAAATGGTGTCATCTGGGCAGTCCCACAGAAAATGCATTAAAGTGCCTGTTACCCCTAGGTTGAGGGATGAGGAGCTAGACCCATATAATGCCTTTTGCAAGGGGTAATATAAGTTGGATGATATCAATACCACCCCTAATGCTTCACTTTACAATATCTTTTGGTTACAACACCAGCATGTTCTGGTATATGAGCATGAGTCAGGGAAAGTTAAATGTATATTTAATACTGGCAACTAATTCAAGGTTTGGTATATAGTTCTACTGCTATCATTTTAACACAAAATGCATACAACATAGAGCTTGTAAGTCATTTTAGTGATAAAAAGGGAAAATATTGGAGGTTTACAGAGCTAATTAGGAAGTGTCTATTGACTCTGATCCGCTGTACTGATGTGCATGTTCTCTTGCGTGGTGTATGGTCCTCTGCGGAACAAAAATGTCTTCCCAGTAGCTACAACGTTATTAAAAGCAGATGGAGCATTTACAGTATTGGTCCTAATGCAAGCTGTTTGTGCTGTCAAAGTAACTGGTTTCCTGCAAAGCATTTCAATGCAGTAATGCCTCTTAAGTCGTTCATATCTTGTCCCGTCCCTGTTAGAGACATTTGCAAACAGACTTGTGGTAGGGCATGTCGGCACCAGACAAGTGTGTAATCACAAACAGGAGCTAATCTCTAAATTCATTTATGCAGATGTTTTTTAGTTGGCTCCTGATTTTCTTTTTAATCCCCTCCCTTAACCTCTTGTGTACAAACCTCTTGCTTCAGGACATTAATATCACTAATCTAGTTACGAGCTGTTGCATGCAGTCTACAAGGGTGGGTTATTTACAGTGGCGTTGTTTTAATCTTGATGATAGAACTACAAGCAAGAACACACAAAGAGGATTTACTTGATTTTAACACAAGGGTTATTTTATTACCTGGATGCAGATGCTTTTCTTTAACTATGAGAATGCCTGTCCATGCTAGCTTTACAATTAATAATTATTACTATTTTAAAACATTACCAAGTAATCTGGGGGTAAGTCATTGTATTACTAAAACCTCACCTTTTACTGGCATTATTAGGAGACTTACAAGATGTGACCATGATAGTTACTTAAATTAGCTTGACTCAGTTTATTGTGTATCATTCTCCCACAGAGTGGTGAAATGTTTATCAGATTATTAAGCATCCCTGTGAAGAGAGCGTATGAATTGGCAAATCAGCCATGGCTTCTACAGCGAGCAACAATTTCAGTTAAAAAATGAACCTTGTTTTAATGTCAGTCCTCAATGGTACAGGCCACATGCTTTCACATAGGGTCTTTATACTTGGTAGAAAGCTGTATTTTATGATTCTCTCAATGAAGTTACATTACTGGTGGTGTCCGGTGAACTTTAAATGTTTTCAATGCCAGATTGTTTTACCTTTGGACATATCTTTTTCACTCATTTCTAGTTATAAATGTGTCTGGCTGAAAATACACCAATAACATATTAGCCTAGATCACCATACCTGCCTTCAGGGCAAAGAAATGAGCTCCATATAAACAAAAGTATCTCAGTACTGTTGCTGTTATGAGACAGACAAAATCAGACAGCGATTTGAATAAAAAATTTTTTTAAAAACATAAAAAAATAACTCTAACATTACCAAGCATGAACTAATGTGAATGTCATGCAGATGATCTTGTAGCAACCTGCTCTGTAGATTTAAGAGTAAATATAGCCGAATACATTCACACTGTCGGTGTATCATTACCTTCACAATCCGATTGCAAATGAGTTCAGCACCTAAACTCTGCTCAGAATTGCATGGGTTGGAAAGGCAATCATAATGTGCCTCTCATGGAAGAACAAACGGAAAGACGATATGCAGGGGAAGGGCCAATGCAGAGACTCATTCAGAGTATTATTAGAGGTATTCTCATTGTATTGAAATAAACAGTCAAACACGACATTGGATTAACACTGCCAGTGTAACATCAACACAGACAGAATCACCTCCTCCCCAGTAGTTGTTGCTTTAAATGCTGGTCTGCAATTTCCAGGCAATACTTAAATGACTTGTTATTTAAAGGGATTGCTTATCATAATCACAGGTTTGTTACAACCAGGCTGTGCAAAGGTGATAAAAGAAGATGTCGATTAACCAAGTAAAGTTTATTGATCACCACTGACAGCAGCACTCAACCTCTCCTAATGAAATGGATGCAAATGAGATTCCTGCAGCAATATGTTAAATGGAAGGAAACTATATAGCAGCAGATTTTCCCAGTTGGCCATAAAATATTTACTCAGTAATAAAATCAGTAAACTCAGTAGTAAAGAAAAATAATAATAATAACATAATTACTTTCAGGGATGTAGTGTTCAGTGCAATACTTAATCTATACATGCAGTTAAACACGCTGCTGCTGTATATAGAGTAGGCATACGTGTGTTGGTGTGTGGTTGTATTGATTTTTCCATTGATTTATTTGTATTGAATAGAGTGTTATAGATAAATATCAGGTTATACAGCTGCTAAATTCCAAGATTTAAAAAAAAAGTTAAAAGCTTGTGAGGTTTTTAAGTCGTTTCATATTTGGGTACCCACATGCAAAATAAATCAACAGTTGATCTCCGAATTGTGACACAGTCGAGTGGCTTTGGCATGTGTTTTTTTCATTAAGATGTGAGACAAATGCATAATTGTCTATTTAGAATCCAATGGTAATACAATTGTAATACAACACTAGTCTGTCACTACGAAGGCATTTTGTTCTGGTTGTTTTTGGACTGATGCAGATTCCTCAACTCATTCACATCAACACCATGGTCTGACTGCCTATTTATGAATGATAACCCTTGGAACTGACACCAGACATTGTTGTGTATTTAAAAAAAACAGCCACATGTCCTAATTCTCCTCTTCTCTTCAGTAACAGGCTGGCTCCTAGCAACCACGACCGGATACAAAGGCTGAGACATGAGTTTCAGCAGGCCCAGCAGGAGGACGACGGGGGCAATCGCAGGCGCACCTACAGCTTCGAGCAGCCTTGGGTGAGTGTTTAGATCACGTCCAGACGTGGAAGCAGCAGGTCGCACAACTTTCATTAACTCCTCAGCAGCTGCTGACCTTTGAACTGCATGCAGCACGGCGACATGGAGCATCATGTGCCCCTAACATTTTAACCTCTAACATCTCACACATCTCCACCTGTGGTCCATCGCTCTCTCATTTCATCACGTGTTGTAGCTGTCCGTCACTGGACTGGCACGGAAAGGATCTAACACACTTCCATGAGCACTTCCATCACTTCTGGATGAACTCATTCTTCTGCAGTTGATACCAATCGAGGACTTCATTGGGAAGATGTTGTCCTGCATTGCTAAGACTTTTAACCACAGTGCTTAAAACCACATCCGTCAGCACTGACAATCAAGCAATTGAGAGGGGGACACAAAAGCAAAGGACTACTGTGTTGTACTTTACAAAGTGCCTGTTATTGCTGGAGGATTGTCCTGATGTCTTTTTGATTTGCATGATGTTTAAAGTCTTCTAACACTTTGTAACTAACACACTTGCATTGAATAATCGTGTTTTACAGCAGGGTAACACTGGATTTATGTAATGTAAAAATCTTGTCTGGTGTGGTTTCTTGGTGAAATGAATGGATAAACAAAAAAAACAGGGCACTTCAACCATTCTCAGATATATGGAAACCTATCCTGCATATTTTTTTCTAGTGTGCATAGTGTGTACGGGATTTTATTGTTCTTTGGGAAAACTTTTTACCTCTCACAACCTTTTATTGTTTCCAACTTATTTGTATGTGTGAATTGCTTGTCTTTTTTGTATTAAAGCCATTCATAACATTGAATTGTATAAAAAGAAGTGTATTCCTCACAACATCACATATTAATAACTGCACAAGACTTTTTCTTTCTTAAGAGATCAAAACAAATAAAAATGTTGGTTACATTTCTAATCACTGGCAGTTTCTTTTCTATGGAAAAGCATACCACTGTATTTATCATTGTCCTATGTTTCCTGGCACTTGTCCTCTGGGTTGAGTAGCTTCTGTCTGTTTGACTTTTTTGTGAGAGAAATCCATGAACTCTGAATTCTGGGAACAAAACTACTAAAGGTTAAAGTTCAAACCATTGTGTAACTTTGCTTCATGACAGCTCGAGACAGACAGCTAGGCCTGTCTTTTATAGTTTCCTGTAACAGTTGGGAAGGGAATTTTAAGGACGACAGGCTAATTACCTAACAGAATAGAACAATTTCTTAAATTACAGGTCGAAACACTGACCTTTTTCTCCAAAACGATTTGTGAATCGCAGCAACGGATTGGTGCCCACTGATAATATCTCGCTCAGGTCTGACTGTAATTACTTCAGTTTAAGGGAAATGGAAGAGTTGGAATTGGCTTTGTGAAATATAATTAATAGAATATTCACAAAGCTACTTAAGGAAAAATATGGCTGTGTGAAATTAAAATTACAAGCGGACGACTTCCAGCTAGGTAGATAAGCTGCTTTGTCTGATGAAGCAGACTTTGATTTTTAGAGTTCAAGTTTCTCTGTTACAGAAGCCACTTGTTAAGATACAGTAACACTGTCTAAGGCTTTATCCTGAACTTTTGTCTCCTCCCTGAATAAGAAGGTATACCCTATCAAACTTATATGCTGCCATTTTGCAAGAACAAGGCTCTTAGTTAACAAAGTAGAAGTGATTGACACAAATAGAGAGAGAGAGAGAGATTTGAAAGAACTGTAGTGTACAAAAATGGAAAATAATTTACTTTTTTTTTATGTACATGAAAGGTTTAAATGGTGAAAAAAAATCATGTATTTCAGACAAAAGCCCTTCTTGTTTACACCCAAAATACACTTGTTTTATGTTTAGGATTGTAGTGTTCTGCATCTACCACATTTGAACAAATTACCAGTAATGCTTTAGTTTGCTTTGGAAAATAACATATTATAAGAGGCTGGAGGCTTCAGAAATATATTAAAGTAAAATGGGGTTAAGGCTTTCTGCATCTGCGCACATACTAGTCAGAGCTTCTGTTTCCCTTCAGACCGTGTCTATGGTAACTGCTGAGTCTTGATTATTATTATTATAATTATGTATTTCTTAGCAGATGCCCTTATCCAGGGCAACCTACAATTGTTACAAGATATCACATTATTTTTACATACAATTATCCATTTATACAGTTGGGTTTTTACTGGAGCAATCTAGGTGTAAAGTACCTTGCTCAAGTGTACAGCAGCAGTGTCCCCCACCTGGGATTGAACCCATGACCCTCCAGTCAAGAGTCCAGAGCCCTAACCACTACTCCACACTGCATATGTATCAAATACATATGTATCAAATATACTTATAAATTGAAAATATAGTTTAACAAAAGCTTTAACAATCCAGTAATATATTTTATGCTCAGAGCAATTTGTTTAAAAGGCATCTAAGCACCAAGTATTCTAAACTTTTTTTTTTTTTTTAAGTAATCCTCTTGTGTGCATTTGTACTGTACGTTTTGCAGGGAGGCAAAAAAGTGAAATTAGCTCAACTAATTCTGCTGTTGTCTTCATAAGAGATATTTTAAGTAATGTCCGGAGTCAATTTTGCTTGCAAAATATTGTCTTAAGATGCAAACAGTTGTGTTAGCGGTTAGTTATATTAAGCAGCCTCCGACCTGTTTGGTGGGAAATGAAGCTGTAGAAAGTTGTCTTTTGTTTGGCAATCTCTGCAGTGACTTGCGGACTGCAACTGCTCTCCTTAGCAAATGTAAACAGTGCCCTGGAATTAAAGATAATCATCTCAGCACGTTCATTTAAGCTGCCCTTACTGTTTAAAAAAACGTGTTTCATGTTATTTTAACTTCTGAATATATGGTTTGTTTGCTCTCTGCCGTGGCTAAAATAAACCAAATCAATAAGGCTGGATACGTGCCATGAGAGGTAGGCTATGTAAAAAAAAAAACTAACTGTGACATTGGGTCAGATACCCCTGGAGTGAAAAGTGAATAGGTTGTCCAAGAAAGCTTTCACCAGGTTAATTATTGTCATAGCAATGCTTCCAGATTCTGTATCACACAGCAGGGAAAAGGAATGTGATTAAACCCTAACCATCAATCGCAACACAGGCCTAACGTATAGGGTGACTATGTACTCCTGAGGACTCTCTACATTAGCTTTTCATTGATTTAAAGGTGATGCTTCTTTTTGCACTGAAGTCTTTACTGCCTTTCAAAACGCCCTACAACATCAATAGTATCTTAAATTTGCATAACAACAGAGCTGTCCAAAGACAATAATACTTGCTGCTTGGACAATTTGTAAGGCCTCATCCTTAGAAGAGTAAGTGAGCAGGATTCGGAAATGTACACAATTAGTGTCTCCATTTTTTCCCAGTTTTAACCTCAATAAATAAATCAAACTACCTTCAATATAAGAACTGATGCATTTATTTGAAAAAGTTATGTTTAGTTTTTATTTTCTCTCTTAAACCCCATTAATAGTCTGCAATGTGCATTTACAGTATACGTTTTAACCCTGCATCCAATATACTTGACATTGAGAGAATAGGCATTAAATAGGTATGGGAACATACCCAGGACAATAGAGGGTTAAAGCAGTAAAAGAGTCCTTAATTCAGTGCCAACAATTATACACAGTGTTAAAACACAGGAAATACTTGAATGTATGATAGCAGGCAGTGAATTACGGTCCTTATTTCATATCATGAGGGAAGAATGCCTTAATTATCACAATGAGTGACAGTTAATTGTTCATTGAGTAGTCTGAAGTATAATGAAAGTTATTGACTTGTTGTTGACATGGTTTATTCAGATTAGGTTGGCCTTGCTTTGTTAAAGGGGTTATCATAGCTTCACTCTGCTTGAAAATGCCTTATTGTGTCAACGCCACAATTCAGTGCAGACAACATCCGCCATTTAGTGTTGACAATTGTTCCCGTAAAGTTAAAACATCTAGGACACACTGCCAAAGTTCAGACACCAGTAACTAGAACAACAATGGAAACCAAGCAATGCATGTACTTATAAAGTACATGGTATGGCCAATTAAAAAATATATATTTCTGCTTCTGCTGGCAAGCTGAAATAGCATATAACAGCTTACATACTGGGTCAAGTAACTAAAGATTTATTTAACCATGAACAGAAATGCTAAAAGGTTGTGGTACTCATTCCCTTTGAAAACTGGATTCAAAAGCCTGGCTGGAGAAAGTACAGCAAATCTGTAAAAATGAAAAGAAAAATCATACACTTGTCATGGCAACGTGTGCTTTTTAAATATCATGAATAAAATATTCAAGGACTCATTTGTTTAAGTACCATGTAAAATTTTAGACATATATAAAAGATTTCATTTCGCAATACATTTTTATATGTAATATGGTGAAGATCATACCACTGTGTCAAGCACCAATCAACAGCGAAGCCACTTGGCAGAAAAGTGATTTTTTTTATCAACTGTCTCTTTGTGATGACAGTCTCCTGTTGATAATAGATCTGCTTTTCAGCCATTGTTGTGATACCTGAATGAATCCTGACTTGTTTCAGAAAACCAAGCTATTGTATGCCGTTTAGGGACGTTCTGCCTGTGTGTTTTTTCACATGCACGAGTTTGTGGCCCCAATGTCTGGAGGGGATATTTTTATATAGCCTGATGCATATCAGTAGAAATAAGGAATTCATGAAACTGGGACAGGGGTGTGTGGTAGTAACATGATCATTGTACAACTTAATACAAACCTGGTATCTGTACATAAAACAAAAGACTGCTGGAGGGCTAGACCTGTTTTTATACAGAAACAAAGCCCTTTATTAGAAGATAAGTGATGAGGGTATTATAGTTTCCATATTCACACCTCCTCAGTGAGTTGGAATGGTCCGAAACTAGGAAAATAGCCTGTTACTTGAATGCCCTGTTCCATTGTCCGATTCTAGAATTTAGAAAGACACAGATAATAACCATGTATGGAGAGATTGGAATAAACACAACTGACTAGCACTGCAGTACAGGAAATCACACGTTTAGTGTGTCAGACTGAATATGCATGCATGATAGCATAGAAAAGGCCATTTATCAAGGGATGTGGCCAGGAGAGTATTTAACATTTCTGCAGCTCAGTTTTAGAGCTAGCACCCAAGACATCAGTGAAACACACCAGCAGGCAGCGAGCAAAGTTCTGATGAACAGGGCGGTTTTGTTGCTAATAAATTTGCTGGCATGTGTATGTATGCATCTTGGGTGGGGTCAGAGGAATGATTGTTAACAGATCTTTCTCTGTAACTACAGTTTCTCAGGCCTCTTGAAGGCATGAATTTAAACTGAAACACTGAGAATATAACGTTGTCCAGGAAAATTCAAACCATATGCTCATTTGTTAAATGCTGGAAATTGTTCCGATCCCTATAGGGTAAAAGTTATTGCGTGAGACGTAGGGAATAAGCTGCATATACAAACATAGCCAAAGTCATTACTGGAGCCTTAACGCTGCTTTTGATATGTCGGGGGAAGATGTTGTATTATCCCTATCAAGGCCAGGCTTCTTTGTGCTGTTGAAATTCAGAGCTGTGTCCATGTGGACCCTGTGCGTCTCCTGATAGCTGCAAATCATTTTGATAATTACACCTTATTTTGTGCTTGGCTGTTTGTACAGGTGCTGGGGTGCCTTTTATGTTCTTTTTGCACTTAAATGTTAATGGCATTAACTAAAAACACAGCCTGCATTGATCTTTTTTGTTTTTTGGCTGTTTGTTTTGTTACAAATGCAAAGGCAGTGACCATGCTTTACTTTTTTTTAATTTTTTTTTTACATGGGGACAAATGTAATGTTGCACAAAGTGTAATACCTCAAAATTATCAGTCTGTGTTTTTTTTTCCCTGATTCCATTATCCTGACTCATTATTTTACGGAGAATGAATTAGTCATTTGTCATTGGTTATGCGGTGTCAGTCGTGGTGCATTAAAGTGACAGCTGAACTGAATTAATCTCGTCAATTTGGAGCTAATCAAAGCTTTGCATAAGTCATCAAAAGCACTTTATAATCAGTCGGAAATAATTATTTAAAACCAAAATTGAGCTTTCCTATAGAACATTAAGAAATCAAACCTGATACTTTTTATCTCAAGACCATTTGTATTTTTTACTCCATAAATCACTGAAAACTTGCGTAGGGCTAACCAGAACCAGATGGTGCAAGAAAGTTATAATTTTTCCTGCTGAAACTGTTTTTTTTTTTTTTTTTTTTTTAATGTACTTAATTGTGCTCTGTTATCGTAGCTGTTCACATACAAGATCTTGGCAAGGTTCACCAACTAATTATATACGGAAGAATTGTAGATTCAATCAGTTTCAGAACTTGTGTTTACCTTCAAGATTATTGTTCTGAGCTTTTAATTTGATCTCAACTTTCAGAGTACCCAGGACCCCCAAGGGCAGTGCTGGTATCATGCAGTACATGCACATTATACATCTCTTACTCTGAGCCAGTCAATTATGCTCTGATGGTATCCCAGGTGTTGTGCTGCAGGAACTGACAGATTATAACAAGGAAATTGCCATAAAATAAGACTCAAGCCCTAAATAATTCAGACCTTTTTCTTTTAAAGTCATGACTGATAGTTCTTTGCTCATACAGTGGATCTATCTCTGTTTTAACACATATAAATACCTGGGAAAGGAACACAGATCAGTGTAATTCTGCTGCACGGTTTCCATGGCTACGACTGCTATATGCTGTCAATCATCATAGTCACTTGTACATCTCCATTGGTTTTAATTTGAATAAATCAGAGGTGGTTAAAATCAGCTTAGGCGTGCAACTGTTATTATGAAAACAAATATGCTAGGTTTTCATGAAGTTACGGTACTGAAAACGAGATGATATTTTGAAGCTAGAGAGTATTAAAATGTGTATCCAGGGGTGTAGTGTTGTGGGGTTATCAGGGAGCGCCCTATATATGGAGATAGATATACATGTGTATATAACCCATACAACTAAGCAAAGAATACAATAACCGTAAGAAACACTTGAAAGATAAATAATGAAAATGTTTGAATATGTCGTGCCTGGTCTAGAATAACTAGTAAGAGAGGTGAAAGGAACCTGTGTCAACGCTGTGCTAAGGTGTCAGCATTTTACATTTAGATGTAATAATTGGAACAGTTCTTATTTTTAGATCCATATATCAGAAATCAAATAGATAAAATAAGCTAAGCATTTATTTAAAAGATAAAACTCAATCGCAACAAACACATAAAGGGTACTTTTCTTTTTTTTTTGCAAACAGATGCACTTCTGTTTCAAAACCTCAGTCTCATTCGCTCATAAGCATCTACAATAGGACAGTGAGATGAGCCGATCCTGGACCAAACCGAACCAATTATACATTCACAGCTGCGACTCGCGAGTTACAGTTATGTAACTACTGTTGTGATAAACTTCGGTTCTGTTGAGTGTATAGGAAAACAGGGACAGCAGGGGACGTGTTAGGGTTGGGTGTGTGTGTGTGTGTGTGTGTGTAGATAATAGCGACCCCTCAAGTCTAAATATAGCACTAGACCCCTGTGTGTATCTGTTAAATAAATTATAAAGGTTAATTATTGTACTGTTGTAAATCGCCTCCAGCATCCTTTTGGGATATATCATCATTATATGTCTTATTTGGCTGGGTTTTATTTAAAATGTACAATCCCAGCTTCCCTCTCAACAGCAGCAGCATTGTGAACATACTATCAAACATCCACGTATGTACTTTAACACCCACTCAGGCATTTAAAACATATGGCTTCCATGATGTCATGAAACCCAGTGGAATTCAAAAGGTAAGTATAGGCTACATTAAACTGCTGGTTTGTACTAAAAGTTTGGTGACACACATATATATATATATATATATATATATATATATATATATATATATATATATATATATATATATATATATATATAATAATTTTTTTTTTTTACAGCCCAACTCCAGCACGTGCACACAAAGCGGCCGTCATTCTGTGTCCATAGAGGTGCAGATGCAGAGACAACGTCAGGAGGACAGCGAGAGCTTCCAGCAAGCCCAGCGCCAGTACAGCTCACTGCCACGGTATGGGGCTCCTAACCAGGGGTTCTAGTCTGGGGGACTTGTACTCATGTTTCTGGGTCTTTACCAGCTTGAGAAAAGTAACCTTAGAGTCATTAACAGTGTAGATGTGGATAGTGTTTTGACAATTATTCTTTGTACAGATTTGGGTTGTTGCAACTTTCCACAGAATCGCGTTACCATTAATATATTGATATAGTAATATATTGATATAGTAATATATTGATATATTAATATATTGCTGTCGTCGCTGCACTGAATTTTTGGCTTTGAGTATTTTACTTGTATAGAATGAAAGTTTGACTTCAGTAATGCAACGCAATCAGTTTACCACAAAGACGACACATCCCTGCACAAAGATGTTAAGAACATATCTGCAAGATATTTTTGTTGAATTATTTAGAAGTATGTATAAAAAGGATGATGCAATGTTATTAGCATTGCTGTTAAACTTTATTAATTTTGGTTTTTAGCATTTATTTGCTGTACACTTGCAGACCTTAATACATAGTATCCAAAAAGGTATCTAGTTTCAAAGAGAAATTAGTCATTAACACAGTGGCCGGAGTGATTCAGAAGTGTTTAGCTTCATGTTTAGTGCCATCATTGAGGTGAAAATGTCAAACTCTTTTTGTTTTCTATTAAAATGCTTACTGCCTAAATGCCAACTCCTTTTTGCTCAGATTTTTTTGAGAAAGTAAAATAATGCATTAATAGCAACAAAACTACTCAAAAGTGTGCTTGCATCATTTGTTACTAGTTTTGTAAATGGTGCAAATTACACGTTGTTGCAAATATCGAGATGAATCTGTCCCTTAATGTTTGAGAAACAAAATCAAGGCTAACAAGATGAAGGTATGTGTAGATTGTAAAAGGTCTCATTAGCTATGTGTGTAATTAACATTGTTAATCCTTTTGTCCTAATGATAGAATTTGCTATTGTGTGTAGCAGCTGTCATTCCAAAGGTCAAGCTTAAAAGTTGTTTTGGGGAAGGTTGAGCAGAATAAATTTCAAGCTGCACTGTTTCCGCTGGTCTTTGGAAAACTGAAACACAGCAGCAGCTTCAACAGAGAATGTGTGGGGGATGTGTGTGCCAGATTCCTGGGAACATCAAACAGGAACAGAGAGTTTATCAGAGAACAGAAGTTGCCACTGTGGCTTGGACAAAACACATTGGTGAGCTGAAATGAAAAGAAACAGTCTTTATTATATAGTAGCACTACCCTGACAGGCATGTAAACAGTTAAGCAATGTGGGCTGGCATGTTTTATAAATGCGTACTTCACACAAGTCTGAGCTGAAATTAAGCAGCGTGCATTGTGCTGCTTGGAGCTGCTTTTCACAAATATAAATGACCTATCAATTCAGAATACAACCCCTAGAGATAGCGCTGTGAAGTGTTAGATGGCTTCTAGCTGCTTGTGATGCTCTGTTAACAAATGCTGCTTTCAGACAGCATTCCGTTTTGTTGGCCATTTTTGCTTACTGTAACATGCCCCGTAACTTAGTTTCTGGCTTCTCTGTTAAGGTGAGCTGTGCATAAATTTTTTAAAAAAGCTGTCTGCTGCCTGAAAACACCATTTGTCAGTAACCAGTGACTTATAAATAAATCCATTTTCTGAACAGGCTTTAACATTTCTAATGTAATGCTTATAGCAGAACATAGATTCACTAAACCTTACTGAAGCAGATCTCAACACTAAACGTGTTTTATTTTTCATTTTATATAGCAGCTATCAAGTTACATGTTAGAGGAAATGTTATCTGTTCGAGCAAAGGTTAAAAAACATTGAAATAGTACATACAATTAGAACCCAGTCCTCCTGCTTTTTTGGAAGCAGTTGAAATCTTAGAGGGAAATGCAGGATGGTAACAATGTTTTGGGGGAAAGAAAAACATCATTAAAGCCTTTTTGTTTCTGTGCAAATGTGTCTTGAAATGTGGAGGTTGGGGGTAGGCTTCAACGTTACCTTGCCTGATAGGGAATGGAAGATGGATAAAGTACTGTACAATTATTAATGTAGGTTAGAATTAATCATGTTCACACAGATGACCAATTAAGTTAAGCAGTCATTTATTTTGAGAAACTGCTTTTAATAATGTAGTATATAAAGTATCAAAATATAATAAATGTTTTTTTTCTTCTTTTTAAACGAGTAAGGAGAGGATCAATATAGTTATGGGCAATGAACACAGTGTTTTGGCATGGTTAATTTTGGTGGTCCATGAACCTGACTTGGGCCATATGTATACAGTGAAAAAATGATCAATCCGTCACACAGAAGCGATTGCTCCGTACAGGTAGCTGTTTTGAAAGTGCTTTGAATAAAAGCTCATCTGCTCTGGATTGTACTCATTGGAAGGAACAGAAGACCTCTTAGATCAAGTAACCATTTAACACAGGCTTTATTGCACAACAATATTTACAAATCTATAAATAAACTGGTATCCATGTTAAAAAGTGCAAATTCACATATGTTTTGTGTTATCGTCCCACTTTCATAATCCGTTCCGGGCTAATTTATAACTTGGGATCTGAAACAAACAAAAAAAATGTTGTACTACATCTGTTGAGAAACAGTCCAAATTAATTCACTTGATTGCAGTGGTCCCACAAATGAGATGGTATGAAAGAACTGGCATTTGAAATGCATCCACAGTATAAACAGATGTTACTGTCATCATTGCACCAGGCAGAGACACATTGAAAAGTAATCTCGTTTGCCTTTTTCCAACCAGTGGTATTTCCTAAAATGATAAATGCCCATTCTTAGCAAGTTTCATGTAAAGATTTGATGTAAAGTCACCCTGCGTGCTGACATTTTGGATGTTCGAGTTACACCCAACACAGACCTAAAAATATATATGCAACAATTCTCATGTTTGAATGTGGGGCTCTGTAGTCGTGCTATGGCTGCCTTAATTAAAACAAGTCACATAGAAAAGAAAGAAGTAAAAAACATTCATGTTGATGCAGATCTTTGGATCAAACCAGAACTGTATTATGTGGTACTTTGCTGTGGGATAAACTTATAAACACAACAGCAACAAAAAAACTTGGTGGGTGTTTATAGTAAAAATGAACAATACAGCATGCCTAAAACGTTTCACTATGAACGTGCATGGAAATATCACTCAAGCGCTGGTACAGAAAAGACCAGAAAATAATGCTGATCCATTTAATGTCCCTTAAAAGCGGGATAATAAAAAAATTAGTATAAGTATAGTGTAGTAGTGTTGTTCATCCAGTGACATGGTTTTCAGAAGACCTAAATGTGGTAGGCTGCTAACAGAGTGTTCTCCCTGAAAGTCTTTTAATAGCACTTGGGCTGTACAGTAAGCCATCTGGTTGGGGTCACTGTTCTTATCAGATTCTTTCCAACGCTTCCATTTGACCCTGTGATGTGTAAAGCTGTCGACTAGGTTTTCAATCGCAGTTTCATCTGACTTT
Source organism: Acipenser oxyrinchus oxyrinchus (assembly GCA_030684275.1). Taxonomy (NCBI): domain Eukaryota; kingdom Metazoa; phylum Chordata; class Actinopteri; order Acipenseriformes; family Acipenseridae; genus Acipenser; species Acipenser oxyrinchus. The sequence goes on from CM060249.1 coordinate 95,308,622, forward strand.
CACTGATATTTCGCCCTGGCTACCCAACCCAGCCCTGGTCCTCACTGAGCTCCCCTGTTAGAGCTCTTAACAATTAGTTTTTCTGAGGAATCCAAAATCCTTATCAGGGTCTGCAAAGGGCAGCCACTTTATCCATCTCTAATTTGCTTTCACAGCTGGTTCAATACAGTTTAAAAAAAAAAAAACAACTTAATTATGATTTGTGTGTGTATTAGAATCTCTGAGATTCATTTTTTATTTATTGTTTTTTATAATTTACAATAATATCTACCTGGGTGCATTTAATTGAATTGACATCATCAGGAAGAAGAGTTTTTAATAGTTCTTTTGGATATGATTACAGAAAAGCAGGCAGGTATACTGTGGATCATAAAGGCTGGCTAATTTAAAATAATGATGAGTACAACAATTGTAGTTTGTGAAATGAATGGATTATCTGGTACTGTTGAAGTCCCAAAATTACGGTTTGTGTAGATTTATAGTGTGTGATACCCATCTGTTTATATAGTATCATTTATAGTACTTTACCACAAAAATTCATAACCCCTTTTCTTTATTTCTAGGCAAAGCCGAAAGAATCCAAGCTCAGTGTCCCAAGATTCTTGGGAAAAGGCCTACCCTCCCGGAGAAGGATTTCAGAGTGCCAAGGAGAACCCGCGCTACTCCAGTTACCAGGGCTCACGGAACGGTTACCTGGGGGCAACTGGCTTCAATGCCAGGGTGCTCCTCGAAACCCAGGAACTTCTGCGGCAGGAGCAGAGGCGCAAGGAGCAGCAGGCGAAGGCGAAGCCACCCTCAGAGGGGTCAAAAAGCTATGACTCTTACTCCAGCCTCAAGGATCCCAGCACCACCTCAGCCAAAGGCCCCTATAGACAGGATGTCCCGCCTTCTCCGTCTCAGGTAGCCAGGCTCAACAGGTTGCAGACACCGGAACAGGGACGGCCATTTTACTCCTAAAGGAAGGGACGAACAAATCTGTGTACGTTGGCAATAAAAAAATAAGAGTAAGATCAAATTAAAAACAAAGTGAATGAACTTTTCCTTTTTTGTCTCTCACCCCCCCCCCCCCATGGACAATTAAAAAAGACTGCCTGTGGAATATGTCTGTGATCCCATCTTTAGTGCCTTTCAGGAATCTAGGTATAAAGACTCACTAGCCTTGATATATGGCCCCTGTCTGCCTATTTTAAGCTTCGTTTGTCAAGGGACTCCACAGACAATCACGGGAGTGTCAAGGAATGCAAATCTAATAATGATAAGTAAGGGAGGCCATACAGACCTAGCCCTAATCATTGATGTTATCTTTCTTATTAATGGTACTGTGTCTTGAACTTTGCATATGTTTCCTCCAAGTGTTGCTGTTGCAGTTCCTCTGTATACTATATATAAGAATCCAGGTAATGCATTACCACCCTATACAGCAGCCAGAGAAAGCCTGCCTTACAAATTGTCCTGAATATATATTCTAAGCTTAAGCTAAAAAATGGCCCATGGCTTGGACGATGCTCTCAATTTTGGCATGTGTTTAAAAAAAAATGGTAGGAATGTGGGAGCTTTCTTTGTGCTGCGTTTTCAGAAAACAATGCAGTGGGTTTTATATGCCTGGGCTCTCCCATGTACATTTTACAGACTCACAAACAAACATTGCTGCCAGTCTCTGCTAAATTGTTTATTAAGTTACAAGGGAGAAAAAAAGTATCAGCTGGTTAATCTGACTAACCCTCTTGTACAACCGATGAGCGTTACAAAATGCTGCAGAGTGACATTTGATTATTTGGGCTGAAATACAATCTGTGTAATCTGTTTAAGTGTTTTTTGGGTTGTTTTTTTTACTGTCGTTATTTATAACAGAAGTGAAAAGAGTAAGAAAGATAATCATGTTTAACTGACATCGCTGTAACATAGATGTATCCTCTTGAGGAGAAAACAAATAATCTGTATGTGTAATGTGAGTGTCCCCATGTCTATGAATTGTGTGTTGGCAAAGAGATGAAACGTTTGGATTTAGCGGTGGATACAGGAAACGAGTCGGGCTGAAGATTGATTGTTTTGATGTTTTTTTCAAGAAGTATTCCACTGTGTTTGTGTTGAGGAGTTCACATGGTGTTTGGTACTTCCGTATTCTTTATCTTTCTATTGTAGCACCATATGTGTGAAGAAAACTCTGTGCCCTTCGTTTCTGTATACTGTACAAGGCAAATAGAATACACATGGAAGACAGCGAGTGGTTCACCTGTGATATTAATGTGCAGCTGGGGGACAGAGAGCATTCTGTCTCTAGCAGCTGTTTCAGTGTTGTTTTCTTTCATATTTCATGTGCTGAACGCAGTACGGACTGGTTGAGTGCCTGAGAAACCAGATGTGAACACAGCATACGTTTAAGTAAAAAATAATTATATCATAATTATAATATCATATTATTGTTATTGTTATTATTATTATTATTATTATTTTTACAATATGTGAAACAAGTGGTGCATAAGATACCAGTGTCTTTTTATTCCTGTTTGTCATTGCCTTTAATAATTATGTACTACAGTGTTTAAAATACAAACTAAAAACCTGTTACTAATGTAAGCACAGTGCAATTGGTTTATAAACTTTGACATGATGTATGAAGAGCAGTATACAGTCACTTTTCCTGTACAGAAAATAAAAAAGGCTGTTTCATTCTGTTTGCAATAATCTCTGCTGTATGTACTCTCTATTTTCTGCAATGAGCAATTGAGCTAATCATTTCTGAAGCAGATAAAATTGTAATATACTTTTCTAAAAGGATCTGGGCTATAATGGCATGGTATGTGAAGTCAGTATTAAAAATATGCCTTTGACGAGATGTATTTTCTTTGTGTAGGAATTCTTTTTTCAGGCTTTTAAACCCTATCATTTTCTTTGAATCGGCTTTCTCAAGATGAGGCCCATTCCTTATTACGTTTACTTTTTATAAGAACTAATTCTGCTGAAGTGAAGCCCCAGAACAATTATCTTGGTAGGAAATGAGGGGAAAAAAGAGACTTGAAGTCAGGGAATGTAGAGCATAGATTTTATTATTTTTCTAGATATGAATATCTCTGATACCAAATAAAAGCACAGGGTCTAGATAGCACAGATTTATATATATATATATATATATATATATATATATATATATATATATATATATATATATATATATATATATATATATATTCACCTCCAAAATTATTAGCACCCTTGATAAAGATGAGCAAAGCTGTATAAAATAAACAACACAGTTTAGGCAAAGGGAAATCCAAGGGCCACAGTTGGAGAATTACAGAACTTGGTTGCATCTTGGGGTCACCAAGTCTCCAAATCTACAATTAGACACCACCTCCATGCCAATAGGCTATTTGGAAGGGTTGCCAGAAAAAAGCCTTCATTGAGAGCAACCAACAAACGTAAGCGCCTGGAGTTTGCTAAACGGCATTGGCACATCAATTGGAACTGGGTGCTATTGTCAGATGAGACGAAACTAGAGCTGTTTAGCCACGCACACCAGCGGTGGGTTTGGCGTCGAAAGAAGGATGCGTGTGCAGAAAAGAACCTCATACCTACTGTAAAATATGGTGGCAGATCTTTGATGTTATGGGGCTGTTTTGCTTCCACTGTTAAGGTCAACGGCATCATGAACTCTACCCAATACCAGGACATTTTAGCCAAAAACCTGGTTGCCTCTGCCAGGAGGCTGAAACTTGGCCGCAAGTGGATCTTCCAGCAAGACAATGACCCCAAGCACACATCAAAATCCACAAAGAAATGGTTAATTGACCACAGAATCAACATTTTGCAATGACCATCTCAGTCTCCGGACTTGAACCCCATTGAAAACCTGTGGTTTCAATTGAAGAGGGCAGTTCATAAGCGCAGACCGAAGGATATCAAGTATCTGGAAAGATTCTGTATGGAGGAATGGTCTAAGATCCCTCCCAATGTGTTCTCCAATCTCATTAAACATTATAGAAAAAGACTCAGTGCCGTTATCCTTGCAAGGGGAGGGTGCACAAAGTACTGAAAACATGGGTGCCAATAATTGTGAAACTTCATTTTTTTTGGAAATGTATAATTTGAAAAATGTGTAATTTAGGTTGATTCCATTGAATCATTAATAAAGTCAAATATATTCCACATGTTGGAAAATTACAATATAGCTCAATATAGCTATAGGTGACTATAGATTAGCTATTGTCACATCATCCCCTTTTGGCCAGGTGTCCACAGGTTAAATTTGGACAATTAAATGTATTTCCAGTATATATGTTGTAGCACTATGATAATAAGATTATGTGCATTAAAGATCACCCTTTTAGAGATGAAGAAAGTGGTTGACCCTACACGTGGCTTGAGTGCTGGTGGCTTGAGCCTGGATCTCTGTTAACATTTGTTCTTGTAACATTACAAAAGCACCCTAGCAACTGACACAGTATGGCTTGTTTCAGAAATGCAGCATTTGTATTCACCCACTTGCCAAAGGCGTGTCGTCTCTGATTTCTGTAAAGCACATTGGCTACCCCAGCATCACCTCCCTTGCCTGCCCCAACATTAATCTGTTGCTGGAGTTCAGCAGATTGCAGTCCCAGGTTTGTGAGCTGATCTCCTGTGCCGATAGTCAGGAGGAGAGCAGCAGACTTCAGTACTTGTAGCCTGATGATCATTAAGAATGACTTTAATTCACTGCAGCTGAGGACATTATTGGAGGTTGTCTGCCATGAGCATCAAAGAAAAAATACTTTTGTAACTTTAGATTGAGGACTGTGAAGTGGATACTCTTAAAAACAGAATATATGTCTCGGAGTTGCACAGGAATGCTTTAATTATAATGCTAATTAGCTGCTCTGTTTCTTATCTTGATCATACTTGAGTTAAACATTTGTAAGTCTGTGCACCTTATCCATGACCTTTGACAAGAGTTGCCACCTGTTTCTTTTAACCAGCTATTAGCGTTATGAACAGTATTTTCTTTGGCTACCTTCTTAGCGCTATGTTTCCATTCTTGCAATGTCCTCCTCTGATAACTCGTTACATAATACTATACTGAAACGTAAAAAAAAAGAAATATATCACTTATATTTGAGCATCATAAGAAACATATCATTTATATTTGGATAAAGTTCACTAAATGTGATCGAAAAATGACAAACTGTGTTTTAGAGCAGGTGCAGTGACTTTATTGTGCTGACATTTTACTGTCTGATGTTATGGGGGGACGGGCGATACTGTGAAAGTCACAGGCTAGTAGCGTGTGTGACCACCATTGGAAGCAATACAAGCAGTACATCTGCGACGCATGCTTTGCACCAGGTTTTGGATGTTGTCTTGTGGAATCCTGGCCCATTCCTCTTCTAGTGCCTGGATAAGCATCTGCCTGTCCAGTGGTCTCCGAGCCCTAGAAGCCACATGTCTCCCAGTTCGTGGCCTGTCATTGACAGAGTGTGTCTGGTTATACCATCTCGCCAGGTTTGAAATTGCTGGCTGTGAGGACCCAAGACGGCGAGCAACAGTACGCTGCCCTAGTCCAGCCTCCAACATGCTGATTGCACGAAGGCGCTGCTCTCTTGACAGACGTGGCATATTGGTGTTTTTCTATGATTTTCTTTATTGCTTTTATTCAAGCTTGCAATTCAACAGCTGAAATCACTCCATATCCAGTGTCCAATCAACTGTTTCACTAATTAGGTGATTAAGTGCATATGCTTCAGTCATAGTCACTCAAGCATGTCATGGTCCAGGATGAATTCAAGTGATTAAAAAGAAACCAAACAATTTTGTTTATATGCCTTATTTCTTTTTTGGAAAATAAATTTGTTATAATAGTGATAAGTTTCTTTTGATGCTCCATATTAAAAGCCACTTTCACACACAAATGCCAGTACTTGGCCATTTCAGAGACATCTATAATCTCTAGAAATTTCTCAAACAACTAATTTTAGGAAAAATATTCTTTAGCAAAAGTTGAAAAAAGTTACAATAAATACAATTTTTTATTTCAGCAATGTTTTTGTAAAACTTCAAAAATGCTAATTCAAAAGTATTCATACCCTTTGATGCTATGATAGTATTGTCGACAAGGTGCTAGAAATTTCAATATGATAATGCAGAACCTAATTCTAGAAAACTCTAGAAAATGCTGGATTGTAGGTGAACATTCTTAGAGAGTATAAAAGTGTTAGGCATAGGATGATTGCTGACATTACCAATAAGTCATTATGGGGAAAAAGTAAAGAGCTATCTGAAGACCTTAGGCAGAAAATGATTTATGGTCATAAAGCTGGAGGATACAAGAAGATTTCTGAGCATTTGAGTATCCCAATTTCAACTATTGTTTCTATTATCAAGAAGTAGAAGACTCATGGTACTCCCTCAGTCTGGAAGAAAGAAGGTTCTTTCACCAAGAACAAGTAGAAGAATTGTGAGGAAGGTTAATAACAATCCGAGATTGACTGCCAAATATATTCAAAGTGAAATTGGCTTTAAGTGGGACTGAGGTTTCCATTTCAACCATAGGTCGAGTATTGCATCCTTCCACTACAAAACTTGGCTTAAAGCACAACTGGATGTTCCAACACAACAACGATCCAAAGCACACATCAAAATCTACTTCAGAATGGTTAAAGAAGAATAAAATCAAGTTTCTGGAATGGCTTAATCAAAGTCCCGATCTAAATCCTATTGAGAATCTTTGGTATGAGTTGAAGAAGGCTGTGCACAAGAGAAGTCCTCGGAATTTAAATGAACTGGAACAATTTTGTGTTGACGAATGGTCAAAAATCACTAAAGAATCATGCCAAAAGCTCATTGACAAAGAGGTTATTATTGTTAAAGGTGCCTCAACTAGCTATTAATTTCATGTTCCTTTGTCAGGGTATGAATACTTTTGAATTGGAGTTTTGCAAAAAAAATTGCTGGAATAAATAATTGTAGACATCTATTTCTTGTAACTTTTTTTCCTCATCCACAAAAGCAAAACTTTTGCTACAAAACATTTTTCCTCTCTCTCTCTGTCTCTCACTCTATATATATATATATATATATATATATATATATATATATATATATATATATATATATATATATATATATATATTCAGTACTGTGCAAAAGTTTTAGGCAGGTGTGAAAAAATGCTGTAAAGTAAGAATGCTTTCAAAAATGGACATGTTAATAGATTATATTTATCAATTAACTAAATGCAAAGTGAGTGAACAGAAAAAAAATCTCAATCAAATCCATATTTGGTGTGACCACCCTTTGCCTTCAAAACAGCATCAATTTTTCTAGGTACACTTGCACAAAGTCAGGGATTTTGTAGGCATATAGTCAGGTGTATGATTAAACAATTATACCAAACAGGTGCTAATGATCATTAATTCAATTAAAACAGAAACAGCTGTGTAGGAGGAGTAAAACTGGGTGAGGAACAGCCAAACTCAGCTAACAAGGTGAGGTTGCTGAAGACAGTTTACTGTCAAAAGTCATACACCATGGCAAGACTGAGCACAGACAGGGGTTTCCAGATGTGCTGTCCAAGCTCTTTTGAAGAAGCACAAAGAAACGAGCAACGTTGAGGACCGTAGACGCAGTGGTCGGCCAAGGAAACTTACTGCAGCAGATGAAAGACACATCATGCTTACTTCCCGCCAATCGGAAGATGTCCAGCAGTGCCATCAGCTCAGAATTGGCAGAAAACAGTGGGACCCTGGTACACCCATCTACTGTCCGGAGAAGTCTGGTCAGAAGTGGCCTTCATGGAAGACAAGCGGACAAAAGCCATACCTCCGGCGTGGAAACAAGGCCAAGCGACTCAACTATGCATGAAAACACAGGAACTGGGGTGCAGAAAAATGGCAGCAGGTGCTCTGGACTGATGAGTCAAAATTTGAAATATTTGGCTGTAGCAGAAGGCAGTTTGTTAGCGAAGGGCTGGAGAGCGGTACACGAATGAGTGTCTGCAGGCAACAGTGAAGCATGGTGGAGGTTCCTTGCAAGTTTGGGGCTGCATTTCTGCAAATGGAGTTGGGATTTGGTCAGAATTAATGGTCTCCTCAATGCTGAGAAGTACAGGCAGATACTTATCCATCATGCAATACCATCAGGAGGCATCTGATTGGCCCCAAATTTATTCTGCAGCATGACAGCGACCCCAAACATACAGTGAAAGTCATTAAGAACTATCTTTAAGCGTAAAGAAGAACAAGGAGTCCTGGAAGTGATGGTATGGCCCCCACAGAGCCCTGATCTCAACATCATCGAGTCTGTCTGGGATTACATGAAGAGAGAGAAGCAACTGAGGCTGCCTAAATCCACAGAAGAACTGTGGTTAGTTCTCCAAGATGTTTGGGCCAACCTACCTGCCGAGTTCCTTCAAAAACTGTGTGCAAGTGTACCTAGAAGAATTGATGCTGTTTTGAAGGCAAAGGGTGGTCACACCAAATATTGATTTGATGTAGATTTTTCTTCTGTTCACTCACTTTGCATTTTGTTAATTGATAAATATAAACTATTAACATGTCTATTTTTGAAAGCATTCTTACTTTACAGCATTTTTCACACCTGCCTAAAACTTTTGCGGTACTATATATTTATATATATATATATATATATATATATATATATATATATATATATATATATATATATATATACTAATGACTGTGAAAAACAATGTATTTAAATTGAAAAGGGTAGTTGCATTGTAGCAGTGTTTGAAAAACATTTCATAGTGTTAATACAATGTGAATAATCAACCACATGGATAGTTAGTCACAGAGCTTGTGTTTGTTGAAGTGTTACTTTTAGTGTAACAGTTTGTAAGTATGGAAATAGGTAGATGTAGTAGCCCACTGTCAGGGCAAGACATAAGTAAGGATTTTGTCTTGGCATCATCTGTTAAGTCATCTCATATACAGTAATAATCTCTAAAGAACCATATTTATATTTTATTAAGCAATATGTTGTGTCTTTTTATAGCTAATGTTGCAATGCAGAGGCATCACTGATCTTTAAAGTAGCTGTATATTTTGTACAGTATTGTGTCCTCCTGGTCATGGGACCACAGTGAATCAAATGATGCTAATATGTGTCAAGGACTCCATTGAAAGGAACAGGGTCATGAAAGCTCTAATGGTGTAACATTCAAAAATATTTTCTGGATTGTCTACCCCGATAACACACCAAAGCCGTTGATTAAAAACGTTAAATGTACATCAGAGTGACTGACACATGTAGTAGTACTTTTCCTAATCCAGTACAGACATGTCTTTCCTGTTAAATTCAAACATCAATGTTCAGCATCATTTAGTTGACTAAAACCAGGTTTTGTTTGTCAGACTTTTCAAATTTGAACTTCCCTGTTATCAAGGAGAAATTAAGTTACAAGAAAAAGGAAGAGAGTATCAGGTTTCTGCCTTCAAATCAACTGGTTTGATCTCCAGTAAAAGAAACCCTTGGGTTAAAATGTGATATGCATTTCAAGAGCTATAATATAGAACAGTAATCTGTGATAGTGTGGCCTGAGTTATCGCTGAGCTGTGCTCACCCGCACATTGAATACAATGCAACCTCATTATTGGTTCTCATTCAATGGCTTGTTAGGTGTTCAGCATTACAGAGGGATTGGCTTGAAATCAGGTAGGGGGGTCGCCCATTGATCTTCACTTCACCTGATCACTAACATTATTTGCAATCTATTAAGGGATACCAAGATATTTAGCAAGAAAGCTGAGTACGGTGAAATAGACAACAAATGTGTGAACGAACTAAGTTTTACAAAAGCAAGTACATAATAAAAATATACGTGCCATCCTGCGGATGAGATGTTAAATCAATGTCCTATTGCAAGTGACTCTGTAATAAATGCACAGTTCACAGCCTACCTCTGTAAAACATTTTGTGATGGTGGTCCTTTATGAAAGGTGCTATATAAAAATAAAGATTATTTTTATTATTATTATTATTATTATCATTATTATTTATTTGTTTTAGCTAGTTTTGTAAAACCAAAAAAAACTGTAATAATGAATAATTTCCCATTTTATTTAATCTGTTTGGACAGCCAAATGTATTTCCAGTGTATGAACATTATAAATCAAAGCATATTAAATGGTTGACCTGCACGTATTACATGCAGAGTGGTTCTGTGATTCACAGAATTATCTAGTTCAGTGGCTTGGTCTGATTGTGAGACATTTTTAATTCTGCATGTATGCTCATTGTTGACATTTTACCAGACAATTTTTTCTGTGGAATTAAATCTTCCATTTTTCTTCTTGACTTAAATAATAATTAATTTATATATATATTTATATATATATATATATATGTGTGTGTGTGTGTGTGTGTGTGTGTGTGTGTTTTCAGGACTACAGAGCTAAATCTCTCTAGCAAAAAAAGTAGTCTGCAAGTTACATACAGCAAATCCTGTTACACGTCGCTGCATACACGCAGGAATGGCTGCAAGCAATTACATTGACAAAGAAATGTTTTCACATTTAAGATGAAGTTTTTCTTCATCTTAAATTAATCCTTCTTTTTCTCAAACTGGCTAATGTTGTGGTCTGTGAAGAAGAATAAAACCAGTACCAACTGTGATGTTTGGTTCTTTAATTATCATACTAGGATTTTTCTTTTCCTGGGAATGAAACAAGATAATGAAAAATATTTTCTACAGTAAAAGCAGCAGACATGGTTATTTGGTCAGCGTAATGAAAACTGGGAGGTCAAATAGTCATTGTAGGAGAGAATATTCAGATTTTTTAAATTTTATTTTTGAGGGGGCAGAAAACTATGGATGAGCACAGGAAGTGATGGTGATTATTTACAGTTCACGACCCGACCGTTAGTCTCTCAGCTAACAGCTGGGTTTATATATATATATATATATATATATATATAGATATGTGTGTGTGTGTGTGTGTGATGAAGGCAAAAACTTTTGTTTATATGTCTTTGGAAAGTTGATAACCTCATCATCAGTGGATAACAACACCTTCAACAATCTCATAAAAAATGGTTCAAAGGCTATATTGAATAAGCCCATCCATTTTCCAACAACATCTTGGACCTACCCCAGACAAGCAAATTAACTTCAATATTTAACTATCTAGAACTACTGTTTAGAACATCCCCGCCTCCATTTTACAGTACAATACAATCCAGAGAATGCAGAAGGAAATGGTACTGCCACGTGACTTGAAGGCCTTCCTAATAATGATTCAAAAGGCTACAAAGATGAAACATCTTATTTGTATCTGAATACCGCAATTTTTAATCAACGACTGGTTTAACAGAACTCTTCGGTAAAGAAATATGTGTCTGGTAGGCCTAATAACTTGGAAATCGCATTCACTAATCTGGACGTTTTCACTGTCGCAAACTCTGTGATATACAATTTATATAATACACTGTTTAAAACGTTCCCCAAAATAACTGTTACAAGGGACACATTGCTAAATAATATAGGTAAACTAAACAATAGACAAATATATCAGTGAGAAGTCTTTCATACACCATGTGTACAATTTGGTGGAAACAATTGGTGATGTTTCTCAATAACCCAGAGGACTGTCTTGAAGAATGGTTCAGTGTATACAGTTTCAATTTTCTGTGCATGCTTTGTATTGTACTGGAAAACCAGCCTTTTATTGTGAGTCTCAGGTAGGCAGCGTGCTTGGAGTCATGTTCAGATTCCATGTTAATATTCAAAGGCGACTCAGAGTGAATTCTTTATCTAATTTAGGCTGGTGTGAAACTTCCCTACAGAAGGTTACTTGAGCGACATAAAAAAGAAAAGTTAAATTATATAGAGGAAGGTTTTATTTTGAAATGTAATTGATTTACCAATTCTAAACAAGACATGTTTGGCATTAACTGATTTGGATGTTAGCTGCAACAGGGACATTCAATCTTTACATATTTGCTATAGTGCCTGCATTGGTAACGCGCTAGAAAACAGAAGTGCATTTATTTATGGAAAAGTCTCTTGTGAAACAAGATGTTTTTCTACCTGAGCCAGCAGTGCTGTGATTCTGCAGTGGATCTACCGAGGAGTTCAATCCTTTACATTTGCTGTAGCCTTCTGACGTTACAGGGTTATTAAAATCGGACTTGGGTTTTTACACTATAGAAAAAGTCACATCTTTAGGGCATATAACCACTGTTTATCACTTTTTGAACCATGGAGACAATCATTTTAAACATAATGTGATCTATCAGTGCTTTTTTCTTGCAGCTTTGTCTTATCGGATTCGTCTAGACAGTTCTTAATGTATCCCAATGACTCAGATGCAGCAGCAACAACATGGTAACCATTCACCACTTTCAACAAAAAGAGTCTCCTTCCCACAGTGTCTGTCTCCACTCATTTCCCCACCGTTTTCTCCAGTTCTGTTCATGCTATGCTTGAAATAGTTACTAAGGTTAACTTTGTCGACTACATTATTACAATGTGTAACCCCACATTTGGTATTGAAGATTATGTTTTTCTGACAGCACTATATACCACTCAACCTTTGCGAGGGATCTGTGCCATTTATTGATTGGATGACTGTTAATATACAGTTTAACAGTTCTCTTCACTGACGAATCCAGACTTGAATATACTGACAGAAAGAAGCAATCGAGAAGAGGGATTGGCCAGCGAGATCTCCTGACCCAAACCCAATCTTGAGACATGCTGTAGAGGGTGATAGCAGCAAGTCCAGTGCAATCCAGGACTGCAGGAGCTCCAGTACACCCTTCGCTTCCACAACAAAGTGTATGCTGTCTGACTGATGGGATGCACAGGCATTGCTAAAGTACCATTGTGTCTCAGGTCAGACATAAATGGCACTGGTCATATTCATGACTTTTCATAAAACTCTTTTTAGACAGTGTGTCACTTTCTGTTATTATCAAAGTCTAAGTAATGACTTTATGAACCTTATTTTTTTTATGGATCATTTTCCACACGTTAAACTGTGTATTAAAACAATCAGCCAATCAGTACATGGCACATTATGAAAGCCAGCTTTGTGTCGTCTGCAAATGTTATAAGGTTGCTAATTACAAATGTTGGCTGGAGTTGAGGCTTGTAGTGGAGTAATTTCTTGTTCAGTGGATTACCGAGGAACAGTTCTGGAGGTAAGAAAAGAAGGCCCTTTAGGCATCCCCACCTAGGAAACCCCCAGCACATACAGTGACATTCCATCCAAACACTCTAAATCAATACAGAGTAAGCCAAGTAGACAAACGATTTAATAAATGCTTTCTTCAGTGGTGGGCAGATCATCTAATCAAAACTGTGTAGATCACAAGCCTCTAGTGACTCCTCTGTGAGGAGATGAGGAGCTGGAAAACAACATAATTCCATCCCAGACGCTAAACCGTTGTTTTCTTTTCTAAATTTAAAAGCTGGTTCACTCAAAACAATTTTCCACTTCACAGGATGGGTTCCAGAATTTAACCAATCTGCTCTCAAGTGGTTTACTGCAGGCGGTCAATTTCAAGTAGTTTCCAGACATAGAACCAGGGTGAAATGTGTACCATAAAGCCTGGGGTAAAATGCTAAGTTACTGTGTTGAAGCAAATTAAAATATGAAACATGGTCAATTATTAAGGACTATGATGTACAAGCTCTGTATGTTGGTTAACAGAAAGACACATCATAAAAACTGTTGTTCTGTACTTGGTATGGAGACTTGTTTCAACAGAACTGACTTAAACTGCTAAAATAAAAGCACAAAGGAATAAAGGTCTCATGAAATCATGGAAGACCTTTGACCTTGCTGTTACATGTTTCTGAGGATTGCTATGGCACAAACTTTTTTGTACATAATGGAAAATTAATAGTAGCCCGGTCTCAAAGCAAGCCGTTCCAAATGAAAACATGGTATGTGTGACCCTGGGGCAAGTCACTTCACTCTCCTGTGACTCCAGCAGCCCAGCTGTAAAATTGGGTACAAGCAAGGCCCCTCTATTATTAGGAGCATGGCATCTCACATTGGGCAATCCTGGACAAACAATGTATAATATAAATGGTAAACAAGGACAGATCCTCGTACAGGCTATGACATGAATTGGGTTGTGTTTGTTGAGTAGATGTGAACTGAAGTTCACAGTGTTTAATGAAGCCTACCCATAACCTCATTCTAATTAATAACACTATAATGATGTTTTTGTTCTGTCTTAATTGATAAATGTTTGGAAGCAGGCTGCATGTGATAATGTGAACAGAGCAGTTTCCCATAATCTTGTTTCCCACGGATCATGAACCGTTACCACCATGGTATGTGCAATGAACACTTAAGTGGGGTTCTCTTTCTCCAGATTTGTTAATGACAGTACATAATGCATGTATGTAAATCATCACAACTTATTATAAATCAATACAAACTGCTATCTTGTTGAACACTCCAGACATATGCACAGACATATGTCTGATATTTGCCTTTCACTAACTCTGTTGTATTTCAGTAACTTTCTTTGTAAAATGACGCACACAGAGTAGAGAAAATAGGAACTTTCATGAAAGTATTTAGCTCAGAAGGCTATATCTTGGGAAAGAATCCCAGCTACAGCTATGTACAAAGATGTAACACATGCACAGTCCCCTTCAGGTTAGCATGTGTACTTATTATTATTATTATTTATTTATTAGCAGACGACCTTATCCAAGGCGAGTTACAATTGTTATCACAGTACAAAGTATCGCATTACAAAATATCACATTACAGGTTATCACATTATAAAATATCACATTACAGAATATCATACAGGTAAGAGCAGATATGAAAGTACAATAAAATCAATTCAAGTAAGCGCAAAATAAAGCATACAGTAACTTATAAGAGCAAATTCGACTAAGTGCAGTTAAACCTTATAGTAACTATTTGCTTATATGAGTAAAGTCCAGAAAGAACACGTAGTAAGTACGATAAATGGATAAGAACCATTACAGAAAATGTGAGTACAATACCTATAAGAGTGAAATCAAATACAAGATATAGTAAGTTGTTATAGGTAGGAGCAGTAGTTGAATGCAGCAAGGTATGGAGCAGTTCAGTGCAAGTACAAGCTGATGCAAGTACTGGTACAAGTGGGTGCCATATAGTCCAGCATGGACGAGAGTTGTAGTGTTTACAGATGCTGTCTGAACAGGTGTGTCTTGAGGAGGTGCCGGAAGGTGGTCAGGGACTGAGGCTATCCGTGGGTAGGGTGGAGAAGGAGCGGGCTTGGGAGGCAGGGGAGCGGAGGGGCGGTACAGCTAGTCTGCCAGAGGTGGAGGAGCGGAGAGGGCGAGAGGGGGTGTAGGGAGAAATTATAGTCTAGAGCTAGGAGGGAGCAGATGCAAACGCTGCTTCTCCACTGTGGTGCCATGATGTTGTTTCTTCCTTTGAAGTTTGTAACTCTCATTGACTGACATGGCTATTCAAGAGATACCTTTAATTATTACTGCTGTTGCTCCTTTCTTTCAAGTGCCTTCCCATGTGCAAAAGTGCATTGTATAATAACTGTAGAGAGAAGCCATACTGCGCTGTTAATATAACTTGATAGGTGAAATGACAGCCATATATCTCCAGAGATGATAGACAAAGAGAAGGAGAGGAGATAACTTTTATTGGACTAACTAAACCATAATTATTATTTCGTTAGTCCAATAAAAGATATCACCTCTCCTTCTATTTGTCTTCTAATATAACTGCAATTTGAAGTTATTAAAATTACATTTGAACTGCATTTTAAGAGCTGCATTAAAGCAAAGGCTTAAAGTTGCAGTGTCCCACAGCCATGTTTAATTTTATACTTAAATATAATGCCTTGAGGGTCTGATTACTGTACCTTTTCAGAAAGCAGAGGGGGGTGGTTCAATTTCAGATGGCCTTTTTCTTATACAAATTGTACCTATACCACTGATATTTTCCACATGTTCTTCTAATATAACAACATTCTTATGTGTTTAAAAAAAAAAACCTTACAGAATAGGATACTTTCCTTAAGATCTAAGTTACAACCACAAGTTAAAACAATCTGTCTCAAATGTACTTTCATTGCAGTTGCTGTCTATATGGGGTTATTTGGGAGTAACCTTTGCTTATGTTGTAGCTTCTGTTTGAAGCAGCGGGACTGATTGCAGTAAATCCAGACCAGTTGGCCTTTGTTCTAGCCATGCAGGCTGCGTTTGTTACAGTTACAGTCTCGCTTCTTGCTATGCATGTTTGTAAAATTACCTTATGCGATCAGACACCTGCAGTGCCAGTGCTGCCTGGGCCCCTGTCATCCTGTTCTGACTGTGGTATTTGCCAGTGGATAGGGACTGGAGCTTTAATAAAAAGAAAAAGAACAGCTGGAGGCTGGAGGACTTGAGGATTCAACAGAGAATGGATTGTTTGTACTTCAGGAAGCCCTCATTATTTCCTCTGATAATAAAGTTAAAGTTGTGGTTATTAAAAAAGAAACCTGAGGAGTAGATATAGGACAGCAAGCACTTCATGGTGATCCTGAACCTCACTGGTCATTGAAATGTTGGCTGCTTCCTGCACCAGGCTTCATTCTCTGCAGCTCTCCTCCGCTTCTGCCAGTATAAAGATCCTGGCTTTCTTTTAACCTCAGGACTCGGGTCTTGAAGTCATATCAATACCATAAAAGGTTGACTTAGGACATAGGAAAATAAAACGATATGCAAACATATTTTAGGAACACATGCAGTACTGTTACTTATTTGATATTGCTGCGCCCTGCCCCAAGCCTGAAAAATGGTATGTCATCATACTAAAGTTACTAACTGCCAATGCAATATAAAGAAGCAATGTCAGACTATGCAGGGACTACATTGGTGACACAGACAATGAAAAAATGTAATCCAATAAAAAAAAAATAAACAGTGGTCTATAAATGCAGGAATGAGAATATTTTTTACTGAAATCTGCATCTTTGACCCTGCCATGACATTCAAAAGTGAAAATGTAGCATCCTCTTAAGAATGGTTAAGCAATACTTAACAAGTGGTACTTAACACTGTATGAGCAATCAGGAAAATTATTATTTTTTGTACATGGGGTGCTGAACAAATTTGTGAAAATGTTATATATATTTTAAAAAGTGAAAAGAAAAAAGAACAAACCTACCTGTTTCAGGTGATTCTGCTATTAAAGTGCACCTAGCTGTACTTTCAAGTTGAACTGCATGATCATTCTATTAGTTACTCGCTCAATAACTAGCTCTTCCATGTGTACTGGGCAGTAATTATGTACCTGTCAGACAACTTGACCCATATTATGAGACAAACATTTAGTTTAAAAGCAGCTGACTGAGATTACCAGACATTACCAGCATGCTTCCCTTAAATAAATTGCTGACATTTAAAAGTACTGCTGGTGCTGACCTAACCCAAGCGTATCATTGACCAGAATTGCCATTTCTACAAACGTTTCCAATAATATACCAGGGAGTCTTTGTGAAATGTACTCTTCCTCCGCTTGCTTCAGTATTACAAGCTGAGATGGAAGTCAAATGGGCCTTTTTTTCTTCTTGACAACAGATCAACTACTGATGTGATCAAGTTGTTAAAGTATCTTCTTTCTGCTACAAAGGTACTGCTGCTTCACTCTAGGAAGCTGCCTTGGGCACTTCAAGCTCATTAGCAATGTTAATTGGTGTTTTTTTGGAAATGTATACACACCTTTGCTCAAGTCTTCAGAACTCAGCATTTGATAACAGGGGCCCTAACCTCTCAGATAAGGTGCTTATGTTGTCATCTTTTTGTATATTCCAGACTAAAGCCTGTCTTGATCCCCTTCTTTGATATTGAATATCCATGGTGTTTATTTGTATTCTAGTACTAGTGTTCTGAGCAAGTTTCAGGGAACGTTCTTTAAATTGCATTTAGAGACGTTATTGAGCCCTAATCATAATCTGCCTTTTATAACTCCATCTGTTGCCCATAAAAGTACATTTAAGCCATCTCACGCCAAAAATGATACAGCTTTGACTTACAGTAAATGTAAAAAAAATTAATAATGCTCTTGTTTTTTTTTCCTCAGAAATCTCCCCCATTAAAAATGCTGGGCTCTGAGGACTGGTAAAGCACAGTGGCGACGCGTAGGGGAGGGCACGCCTGGTCATGTGCCCCCCCAGATTTCTGCCGGGCAGTGGCTTAGCCACTGTGTTAGGATTGTTCACACTGAAACATGTGTAAGAAATAAAGAAATTGCATTATTGTTATATTTTTCACTTCCCATTACAGTCTATGCGGGGCGGATGCAGCATGGGCGGCGCTGATTTTTCTTTTCGCTTACGGAGCGAACATTTTATTTACCGCGTTGCTGTCAACCAGTGAGAATACATAAGCAAGCTACACCACACACAGATGCATGTAACATGTAGGCTATGACTGTATATGCTATGTGGCCTAACTACTACACACATAGATGGGGTAGAGGACATCTACAATGTAATGAGTAGCCTATGTATTTACGTAGAATGCTCTCGCCTCACGACATATCTTACTGCCAGCTGACCTCTCCAGCGGCCAGCCTACTAATAAGATTATCATTTTTTCACGGATTGTGCAGCCAGCTTCATCAAGGGACAGTAACCAAGTCAATCCTGGTCTTGGAGATGGAGTGGTAAATGTACAACCTATTATTAACTGAATAACTAAAGAAATAAATCTGAATGAAAACAGTTCTGGACACTGCTGAGAGAGAAACGGCAAAACTGTTTTAATTCCTGAGTTCGGTTACCTATTAGTTTTCATTCTGATTATTTATTTAAGCTACAGCGCATCCGTCAGCTCAACAAAGCCCGATAGGCTAGCGAATGTCAGTGCAGTGCAATACCATAAAAAATGAGTGGTTGGATTTGTCAATCAACCCAAGTTTTTTTTTGGATCAGCTGTTCGTACATTTTTTTTTTTTTTTAAGGCACTGTAGTTATACAATGTAGTTAATGCAACTGTGTGCACAAGTCCCTCCTCCCCCGAACCTCCAGAAGATTAGGTACCACCGGCAGTCCTGCGTCAGTCAAACGGTAATTAAATTAGTCAGGATTTGTGAAATTAAATAAAATGGTTTGCTTTGCTTTGAACACAAAATGATAGTTAACAAAAATGAACAACCATAAGTACGAATTAAAGTATATATTATATTAAAAGTTCAAGTCCTTTGCTTTGTATTTCCTTTTTTGTTTTTAATCGGAAGTGTTCTAAACTGAATCTTTTTTTTTTTGCACAACAGTGTATTTGGTTATTGGATCTTCTATTAAAAATAAAAAAAGATTGTTCTTTATTTTTCGAAAATAAAACGTCAATGCACTAATAAGAAATCAGGCTGCCAATTGCACCGCTGTGATTACTCACCTTAAAAAAGTTACCATTTCCACACTCTCCCGAAAAAAAATCCTGGCTATGCCACTGTTGCCAGGGTTTATTATTTAAAAATACGTAAGTGTGTAGTTTATTTCAAACTTTCAAAACTTAATAACATAACCAAAGACTGTCTAAGACCCTTCACCATTATATTTGTTCTCGTGTGAGACTTTCACTTTTTCAGTCAGTGAAAATATGTGCTAAAAACAGAGTGAATTTGAGCCCTGTTAAAATGGCAAAAAGACAGATACGTTTGGAGTTTTTCTACAACAAAAAAACTAAACCACCAATACCAGAGACATCAAAAGAAACCAAACCTGACTCTTCTGTAGTTCAGAATGTTATTAACAGCACGCGAGTGTGACGATACTTCCATTACAAGCGCTCAGGTTAGTGCATGTGCAGCTGTCTGTCAATAAGAGACCGTTGCCTGTAATGTGTTGTTTGCAGGTCTCTTGATTGTGACAATCTGGCGTAGAACTGTTTGTGATGAAAGATCTGGTAATGTTAGAAAACTAGCTTAATGTTTACATAAAAATGGTTCAAATCGGGCATCGGGTTTGAGCACAGTTTTTTTTGTTTTTTTTTTGGGGGGGGGGGTGCCCCACCAGTTTTTCAAGCCATGAGTTGCCAGTGGTAAAGCAATATGTCTCCATAAAGAAACACTGAGGAATAATAATTTGGTTGTAACAGGTCAAATCAGGCCTTGCTTTCCCAGGGAATAGTGTGAAGAGCTCACTCACTTTGTCTGTAACTGACACGCCTAGTCTGCTTTCTGAGCAGCTTGGAACATCAGACATGTTTAGGGCTTTGAAGTTTTTTCCAGGCTAGCTGATTTTATTCCACGGCGGGGATGAGAATGAGCTTGATAATACAGTAATTAGAGTTTCTTTGACGCTTCCCTAACTTCAGCACAGAGCTTTGCAAACTTAACCAAGTCACTATTCATCCAGGATTACAATGAGATTTAGATTTTTAAAAAAGGAATCTAGCAGCAGCAGGAAACAGTTGACAACACTAGGACTGCTGGTACTTGTTTTAGTATTGAGGCAGAAATGCATAAAACATTTTTTAAAAAAATATTGAAAAGTACATTTGCAGACACCACCCTGTAAAATGTGAGTAAGCAAAGTTTCCACAATATAATTCATATAATACGGTTGAAAGAAAAAAATAAGATTACTTCTTAATACCTCAATTGCTGTTTATATAGAGTTCAAACCGTTTAGAGAACTCAAATAAATAATGTTTCTAAAAACACCAAAGTACGCTACTTCACGTATACTGTACAAAAAAAAACAGTGAAAATGCCTGCAAAACAAAGCACTGTAATATAGGATTTTACAAAACAGCATTTCAAAAACAGCATTTTCAGTCTATACCAAAATAATCTGTTTTTTTTGGGGGGTTTTCTTGCACTGTGCAAGTCGAGCCAGATACAACCAGAAGAAGCGCGCACACAAGAACAAACTGTCTTTGGAGCTTGGCAAGAAAATGTGTTTCAGCTTTTTAATCCATTGCTTGTTTTCTTTTATTGAACATGGTAAAACTGTGCAGTTATGTGAAGTGACAGTGAAACTGAATTCCCAAAATGCACATTTGGGAACAGGAGAGTGAAGTTACTTACCCATTTTTTTTTTTTTAAATCTGCAACATTAGCCATTCTGTCTGCTAAGAGCTGAATTTACTGGTTTAGACCCATAATAACATGCGCAGTGATCAGTTTCCATCTGTACTGTTCAGTTGGTAGCAGTGGTCTCTCAGTTAATAGCAGGGATCCTGTCTGTCTTACAGCATCAGATATAACAGGTTCTACTTTAAAAATAGGTCCAAAATCTGGTGTTTCACATCCTTTTATTAAAGACAAAAACACTCCCACACACTAAAGAGACCAACTGTTAGCGATGTTGGTTTTCACAAAGTCTCCTCCTTTCAAAAATGTACGTAGAACCACCACCATTTACATCAATGCAGTAGACCCCACTGTATCTCACAGGGATGACCAACTCCTAAATTGACCATAAAGCAATGGATTATGGATTTTTTTTTTTTTTAATTCATATATATATATATATATATATATATATATATATATATATATATATATATATATATATGTGTCCAATATTTGAAAGAGTTAACATACCATTTTGTTAATACATTGTAAAAAAAACCAGAAATATTGAATAATAGTAACATATAAAGACCACTGAGACTGAGGTCCCTTTTGCCATTGTACTGCAGCAGTGTAATGCAAGAGTTAATATAACTATGGACCCTATTCATCAACCAGAGTAGAATTTGCATCGGTTTTGTGAAAGGATAATCAAGCTGTTTTACAAAACCCAAAATGTAATACAAAACTCTGAAGTCCGTCTAAAAGCTGTGGAACATGTCCAGTGAATTTTCATTTAACAATAGATGTGTATGTTCTGATTGAAAAGAGGGACAAACTCATTTTAAAATGTTAAAACAATATTTTTTTTAAACATGAATTATGTATAGTTCCCGATAAATGATTGAAACCTTCATTTCAGTATAACTGTTATACTATTACAGGATTTCCTTACAAAATCCCATTTATTTTTAATTGTTATCATCAATGCAGTTATACCTGATGAAGGAAATTTCCCGACAATGAAAATAGTCACACACTGCAGACGGCTCCAGGATGTGTCAGTCATAGCGAGGTGCAAAGTAACTCACTGGCTCTCATATGAGAGCTGACAGACAACCTGCTCATAGAAGAATGGTCCAAGCAGATGTCCATGGCATTGATTTCATCAGCTTGAGTGTCTGAAATGTGAATTTGCCCTACTCTCCCTGTAGGTTCTGTATATAGAGTAGACACTCATATACTGTGAAGATGTGCTCAAAAAACAGAATCTATTGAGAACAAAGAAGAATTAGGACGGGGCATGATTGAAGTATTTAAAATCTTAAAAAGAGTTGACATAGTTAACCCAAACCATTACTTTAAGCTCAGTACAGAATTGTAGACTTGGTTGCTTTTCTACAAAGGAGTATCTGCCCCTAACCAATACGTCATCAGCAAGCGCATAAAAGCTCAGTGTGTTATTCTTTCATGTCGCTTCTTTTGTTTCGCTGCTCAGTCAAGCGCTGGAAGGCCAAAACGGGAGTTGACCGCTTAGAGCCTGGAGGAAGGGCTGCCCTCAGCCATGGATTTCCTGAGGTTTCCCCCTAAAAAATTAAAAATATGTGAGTAGGCGGTTATTCCTTACCTGAGTGCTGAGTGGTTCGTATTTAGTTCTGCGGGGTGAGTGGTCAGGTTGGACAGGCTGGGCTCTCTCCCCTAGCGCAGTCATGCTCTGAGGGACAGGCCGTGTCTCAGCTGCTGATTTTCATTAATTTCAATATTTGGGGGTTAGGTGGCAGGGCGCCACTGTGGAGCGTGTTAATTATTTATTATTATTCATTCATGGTTTGGCGGCCCCGTCTTTTGGGGGGGAGGTGGCCTATAGCCACTTCCTATCTGTGGCACTGGGATGCAACTGTTCATGTATTTTCAGCAGGCCTCGCTCAGGTAGCCGTTGGGCACCCACGGACGAGGCCTCCAGCCAAATTTATCTTTCACTCAGGCCCTGAGTGGCCACCACAGTCATCGGGCCCTGAGCGCCCTTCACAGTTCATAAATCATCTGCAATTGCAATCATCATCATTCATTCATTGCCATTCATTCATAGCAGATTCTCCATGCTGAAACCAGGACCACAGTTGGAAATTAAGTGGAGATAGACAGGACAGAGGGAAGGAGGCCCTTTTCCACACGCAGAGTGGTGAGGGTATGGAATGGGTTACCTTGTCACTGAGGCAGAGTCAATTGTGTCCCTTAACCCTCTATGGCCAAATGTTACCTCAAAGTAACATACCAGTTTTTGCTCCCTTACACACACAAAAAACAACATCAACCATAATGCAATTCTCTCTCTTTAAGGGAGGAAGCTAAATAAACCAATATTAGACTTACATTTGGTCACATGACTAGTATTGCCTTTCTTCAACACCTTTTAAAATCAGGATATAGCACATGTGTGACGGCCATTAGAGTGCTCTTAAAAATTGCTCTAAAATAACAATTTTTACAGCTTTTTCTTCAATAAAAAATGGTTTCACAATCTTGGGTAAGTTAAGAATTATTTTTCATCACTTTACCTCATTTTCATAAAATATATATTATGATAAATTAATGAAATAGGTATGTTGCCTCAAAGCAACATTGAACCACAATGGACTCAATTTCCAACTTATTTTTGTTTACATTTGGTCATATTCTACAGTAACCAGCCTATTACCATCAATATTATGATTATCATCATTTACTGTAATATCATGAATAAAATATTGTTCTACTATTATTTTATTATACTGTAATATGGAATATTATATCAAAGCTTTTCAGCATTACATTATCATTATCAATTGGTTCTGTAGCGTTGACCTGCAAGTGGCTCTACAAAAGAAAGATCCACAGTGTGGGGACAGTTAGACAAAATTGTCTGGCTGGATGCACCTTCATGAATGACAAGGAAATGAAGAAGAAAGGAAGGGGAACCTTTGAAGAGAAAGAGGCAAAACATAATGGTGTGTACCTCAGGGCAGTCAAATGGTTTGACAATAGTCTGGTGACTCTCCTGAGCACCTATGCAGCGGCCAACCCAACTTCCACAGTTGAGAGATGGGACAAGAGGAGAAAAGAAGCTGTTCAAATGACACGCACCAATATTGTCAAATTGTACAACCAGAGCAAGGGTGGGCCTCCTGTATTCGCTCATCGCACTGTACCGAACCAAGATAAGATCCAAGAAGTGGTACCATCGCATTGTCTTCCACATGATGGATTTCACACTTGTGCAGGCTTGGA
This sequence comes from Acipenser oxyrinchus oxyrinchus, assembly GCA_030684275.1. Taxonomy (NCBI): domain Eukaryota; kingdom Metazoa; phylum Chordata; class Actinopteri; order Acipenseriformes; family Acipenseridae; genus Acipenser; species Acipenser oxyrinchus. The sequence continues at coordinate 95,332,861 of CM060249.1, forward strand.
TCCTGTACCGGAGAGATTGCAGAGATTGTGGCATCCAAAAGAAAGAGCAGCTCAGTTTATTGGAGTTTAAAACTGAGGTAGCAAGCTGTCTCTGCAAGCAGAACAAAATCAACTTGAAGCGGAAGGGAAGACCATCCCACTGTGTTGAGGCAAGTCTGGCTGAAAAAAGAAAGAGAGGGCGTGTGGGTCCAGTACCACCGACACCTGTCTGCCAGGACAACACAGACCACTGGCCTGTTTGGGCAGAAACCAGAGGTAGATGTAAATACCCAGGCTGCAAAGAGATCATCAAGGTGCAATGTGTGAAGTGTGGTGTTTTCCTCTGTTTCACTGCTGAGAAGAACTGCTTTGTGGACTTTCACAAGCAGTGAGTTGGACAGAACACATTTGCCCAGGATCACTGGACAAATGTACTTTTTGTTTGTTTTTAATTTATTTTTAACTCAAAATGTTGCATTATGATTAATTGTTTTTAAATCTGAGTGAAAATGATCATTTTGTTACAAGAAGAAAATGTAATGTCATGCAGGAAATTAAAATAAAAAGTTTGACTTTCAAAAAAACTGTTACTTTCATTTGTTCTATAGTGGTTCAAATGTTGCCTCAACGTAACGGACCCCAAAGTACCCCCCCAAATTTTTTTGGGGGGAATTTAAGCTTTGGTAAGGCTAAGTTGGACCATTTTAAGTGCTAAAAACAAATGAAACATTTTTTTCAACAATGTTTTCACAATGTGGGCAATAGAGGGTTAAGACCCAACTTGACAAAGTTTTGCAATTCAATCAGCAACTAGGAACTGGACTATCTTAGATGGGCCAAATGGCTGCCTCACATTTGTACATTTTCTTATGTTATCATGTTCATAGCTCTGAACAGAATTGGATTACTTCACTTGTACTTGTGCCAGTATTTCTTCATACACAGGCGCTCCTGTAATCATGGAATGTGGCAGTATTGCAGGCTGCATTGGACTCAGTTTAAAATAACTCTTTGACCCCTTTCACACTTAAGGCCGCCTCAGGGCCACCTTTTCTCATATGTGAACGCTTCAAAAAAGAAAAGGCAGCCCAGGGCCGGCCTATATTTAGGCCAACATTTTGATGTGGCCAAGGGCCTGCAATCCAGCCTTTACATATATATGAACGCAAAGCAGACTTAGACATTTATTTTAGCATTAGTAACTACTCAGTAATTGGTATCACTGTATACAGTAAATTAACAAAGTTAACTTTCAGTTACAGACACGTACCCAGACATTGCATGCAGCAGTAGTAACTGTGTAAGTACTACATTACCCCATATTGTGAGTTCAATTAGCATTTTAAGTGGATAATTAGAAGATAGGCACACATATGTGTACACTCTGTAAGGATTATAAAATGAATAGTAGTACCAAATATGTCTAGCATAATTACCCAGTGATTGTTGTATAATGACCCCATGATAATTATTCCACTGTTGAGCAGTAACTATTAATAATTAAGAGCTACATATGCCCTGTAACTGAAAGCTTCACTCTGAGTTGTATTCTCTTATGGCAGGAAAGCAGGTATATATTTGTCATGACAGTTTGCTTTTTTGTACCAGGGCAATGCAGGCCCTGCCAGATGTACCTAAATTGATATTTCGGTTATATATAGCACATACCTTTCCTGACACTGAAATGTACGTAACATTTCAAATAAAATAGTTCTTAGAATGCAAATATTGCTTTTTGATTGCATTTCAATTCAATGTTAATTTGGGGGAATTAGACAGTTGTATAGTTATTGTATTATATAAAACTCGATATTGGGAGGACACAGTTGTGTGTGGCTTTAAAGACTCTTCATTTTATTATGTTGGGGTGGGGAAGTGACAGATGTTACATTTTTCCACATTCTGTTTGTGTATTTGTGAAAATGCTTAAGGGCAAACGCATGATGGAAAGAGATTGTTCACATAACTGACACATTGTGTAATTCTTAGTCAAACAGGCATATTTCCCAATGCAGAACATGGATCTGTCCCTGTCCTGCCTACATTGTGTAATTGGTTGTGGCAAAGTGGCTTGCAGTGTGCAGGTGCAGGAGTGATGCGATGATTAATGAAAAGGCAGACAATAAGAATCCATGTGCAACAGTGTTTTAATTATAATCCCGGGCTGGCGACTGCAAATAATAAATCCCAAGCAATACCCAGCAATGGGTAATACACTGTTCAAAATCAAGGGCTTACAGTCCCAAATAATAAGCAGAGTCAATTTTCACACAACAATACAAAACACGGTCACCAGTCCTGGGTGCGTGTTATAGTGCTCGTGTTGCAGGTACAAGTGAATCGTGCTATAGGTGCAGTGCTGATCCGGGTTCCTGCTGGCCCTTGGCAACAGCTCCGGAACGTGTTAGCTGTCTACTAATAGCAACAAACAGTAAATTAGAGACAAACAAACAAAGGCTCATGGTACGAATACACAAGTCGGGTCCTTTGTTTCTTAACCAAAACAAAGCAACAGATTACGTTGCTTCATCCCCTTTTTGTACCATCACATATGACCCCTTGGTAAACTATTGCAGACGCTCCTCCAATCTGCGACTGCCACATTGTTTCCCTTCCGGGTCGATGAGTTAGTGCACCGAAACTCCGAAACCGAAACACTGAAACTTAATGTAACGTGTCACCCAGTAGGTATTACGAAAAGGAAACTTTTATCAAATTTGAACTCGATAACAGCAAAAATCTCCCAATACACAACATTTGAGCTATAAGGGATTTGTGGCAGTAGTATAATATAACGTAGACTAGAACTTTTTCATAAGAGACAAAATCATTGTCAGCTTCCCCAGTTGACAACATAATTGTACTAACTAAATGCCGATTTTTTTAATGCATTAAATTGTTTGTTTATTAAAATATTTATATAGAAGATGTCCACTGAGATGCATTCATCTTGTTCACATGGCTCCCTGTCAGCAACAGCAGGCTTCAATTACAAAGCAAAGATGCAAAATGACATGATCAGACAGAAACAACGTGTTACACATGGAAACTGCTGAGTTTGCTACTGCCTGTAGCGTTAGCCCTTATCTGTGGTTCCAGCTCAGGACATCCTTGAATACAAGATAATAATATATATTCTCTGGCAAGTAAACAAAAAAAACAGGCAAATGAATAGAGAGACAAACAAATAAATAGCAAATGTAATCTAGTTGGTTCAGTCTAGTTGACCAAAATGAAAACATGCTGACCATTGGAATTCTAGGGGTTCTGGTTGATTGCCTATTTCTATGTTACGGTAAAAGTCAGAATATTGGGAAATCTTAGGATTTACTGGTAAATGTCGACATTTACCAAGCAAAGCGGTAAATGTCCGAAATAAACATGATAACGCTTTACTTTTACTGGACATTTACTGGCAAATCTCAAGAGTAACCAAGTGCCGTTGGCTAATGAGCAAATATCTCGCTTTCACCCATTGTAAGGCTTCAGGAGTCCTGTATAACTCCAACTGCCACAAGAGTCTACCATGCTGCAACTAAATATATCTATTGTGGTGTTTTGTGTCATCATAACCAAAGTGTGTTTTGTTGACAAATCTAAGGTCCTAAATGATTTAATTTGTATTTAACATAATGTTATTTTTCATCAAACTATGCATATTTGGAGTACAATACCCTTCAACACCATTGTGAATTGTTTTACATGCAAATTTACCAGAATGTTGGTTGTTCTACATAAGTGGATCACAATATTGTTCAATACAATGTTGAACTAGTTTAAATTGCTCAATTGTACATTAGTCTAAGCTCATTCATGATTATTTTCTTAATGGAACATACGTATGCAGAAATAAATATATTGTTCGACTTCAGTGTTTTTCCTCAATAAATATATTCTTTGACATGAATGATTATTTTGTTAATTGACAATTTATATGCAGGAATAAATACATTTTTCAATGATATACCTTCATTTACCAATAAGCTTCAGTAATTCATAAGATTAACCGGCAAATTAAAAAGCAATTTATTTCTTCATCATTTCTGACATTTACCAATAAGCCTTGGTAAATCTTAAGATTAACCGGTAAATGACTGAAAAGCTATTTATTTCATCATCGTCATTTTACCACCTTATTTGGTAAATGTTGACATTTACCGGTAAAACTTTGATTGACCAAATTCAGACTTTTATCATAACATCTATACCACTCAAACTAAGATAAACTATCAGAAACTAAGCCAAGTGCATTAATGTTTTAAGCCAAATGTACTGTACATTTCACTTAAGTAATGTTTTATCTAATGTCTTCATCATATATTAAAAAAAACACTGAATAAGACACAGAGCTTTCTTTTCTTTTTTCGCACTGAATTTATGACTGTTTACAGTCACGGGCCACTTTGAGAGGGAAGAAGGATTGCAGTTGTGGAGTCGAGAATAACATATATTTTATTTTAACATCTGATTTTTGTCTACTGTATAGATTTTACATTTCAATATTAACCTCTTCACTGGAAAAATTACAGCTTTGTTTTAATTCCATGACACAGCAAAACATACATTACGTCACCCACCTTAGATCATATATACATAAGCTGATAATTGGTTATCATCATTTCACTCTCCAACTTACACATGAAACATAAAGGGAGGTAAATTTATAAAGAAATCTTCTAAAGTGAAATAATTGCATTAACAAATTTAACAAATGTATAATGATAACATCTTGAGTATCCTGTCACGTTTCTTCATCATTAGCCTGATAGGATTTGGATTTGAGCCCAGTGATGGGATTAGAACTAAAATGCTAAGGTGTTGAACTGTTCTAGTCCCAAAAAATGATTAGCTGAGAAAATGAATTGAGGAAGCAGGTTCCATTTGTTCCATGGCTGCTCAGCTCATTTTAGGTCAAGCAGGAGGCTTGCCACACAGTAGATTCAGCACCGACAGCAGCTGAACAAATCTGCTTCTCTCCCAGCTGCTGAAGATCAAGGATGATGTTAGGGATATTAAAGGATGTCAAAAGTAAAAAAATAAAGCAACATACTGTCCACAAACATAATTGATTTTTTGTCATGATTCCTTAGTGGCAGCAGAGTAACATTTTGGAGTGTTTCATTTACAAAATAGGTATGGAAATAGGTATACAATAACAGTATTGCCTATATGGAAAATGTACTTGTGATTTCATTGACAGTGTTTCTTATGAGACCCAGGATTGCTCTCACCTCCCCAGGAGTGCTACCCACAGTGTGATTTTAAAAGAATTCAACCAGCCTAACAGTTAGCCTTAGATTTCAGGATATGTTTACCTAATGTAGTTCGGGGGTGGCCACAGTTGGCTCTTCCATTTCTGGTTTTTGTTCCAACCCTGTTCTAAATTCTTATTAAACCAGTTAAACCTACATCCAGACCCTGAAGTCGTTCATTATCTCATTTTACTTGTTAAACCTGGAGTGGAATGGCCCTCCATGACCATGATTAGTCCTGTTAGGGATTTTTTTAGGGTGTTTTACAACCGCTGTTGCTATTCTTTTCTGGACAGCAATGTTCTCTTTGTGAATGGCCATGACATCTTTTTTCTCTGAAGTCCCAACTTTGGAAATGAACAACAGGTAAATGTCGGAGTTAAGCTTTAAAATGTGACCTCAGAAGTGTTGATGGAAGCAATTACAATCCAGCCACACTGATGTGACTAAGAAAAGAGGCTGGAATTCCTAGATTATTCCTGCTGCTGAGTTAAGTATTTTCCATGGAGAAATAACAGGAAGGGACCACTAAAAAAAACAGCTGTAGTGGATCGGTTTTAATAATTGATTACTCCCACCACCCATGTATTAACTCTTTCCTGATTAGCAGATGCTGTGACAACAAAGGCCACCATACCTCCGTTCTGTATACTTCAGGAGGAACAGCTGCTGCCAAATGCGCCCTCCAAAAAACGCCTTTCCATACCATTCAGGATCCATAAACTGCTGCTGAATACCAGGTTGTTATAATTACAGAGCGTAAAGGTGAAGCTATAAAGGAACCTCGCAAGGATCATCTGGAGGGGCTCCTGTAATTGTTATGTCTATGTGTTATAAAAGAGGGTGTAACATTGTCATTGATCCTGGGAGTGTTAATGTGATGTGGCAGGCTGTACCTATTATACACACCTCGACTAATCTCTTCACTCCGGGGGGGGCTCTAATGATTATTTTTTGCCCTTCATTACTAAATGGGCCCAGTAGCATGTCCTGCTCAAATGCAGTGCACCTTACTCTGACCAGGGTACTGTAGGTTTCACACTGTATCTTACTCCCAGTGGCAGCCTGTACTCATTGGTGTCTCCTATTGAGAACCCGCCACCTAGCCCTCAGGCCATTAGAATAAGCTCTGACAATGTACAGCTGATTAAGGGAGTAATATGCTTGTTTCTGTGGCTGTGTGGGCCTGTTTTCTTGCAAGTAACTGACATTATAATTAAGGATTCTGAAGGGAAATTGTTATTTCAAAGGGAAAGGCTTTTCGTTCTGAATCCAGGAGTTCAAGGTCAGGACTGAATTAAACACAAGCAGCACAGGCAGCAGCAGCAGCAGCAGCAGCAGCCACAGAGCTTCCTCAGTGCTGTACCTGCTCCACACACCTTCCCCAAGGCTGCACATTTAATCCCACAACTTTCCCAAAGGCACCACTTTTTAATTCCATCTTCATCCTCCTGTGGGGGAATATTTATCAGCTTTTCTTCTTTTTTTTTTTTTTCTTTTTTTTTTGCATCTGCCAGCTGTGATAAGGCAAGGAAATGTTACCTTTACAATGTTATTAAAATATTTCTCAGGCGGTTTGAAATGATTATCGCTCAAATCCTGTGGTCGTGGCTTAGCAGATAGCTCACCTTCATTCCACCATATCTCTGCAACACTTTGAGGCTCTGGGGTTCCTGGGCGCTTAGAGATTGTGCAAGTTTTTTTTCTTTTAGGAGGTGGGAACAAAAAAGCAGACAAATTAAAGAACAGGACAACCACAATAAGGTAGAGCTTGATAACATTTCCTTTCCATCTGTTCTTCAGTCTGACTGCAACCAGGTAACGGGCTGACCTGTTTTAACTGCACAACAATACGGTTGTCGGAGAGAGGGCAGGCTCGGGCAGCCTTCGAATAGAGACATCCATTAAGCTGGCAAAGGTTTTGCATTCTTTTCTTTTTCTGTATAATTATCTAGCCCACGGATGCAATACTACCAGATAGCAGGCCTTCAGAAATGTGCATTCTGGCAATTCAAAACTTCACAGCGAAATCCAGATCATTTAACCTCAGCCGGCCTGCTAATACAACACCTCTGAAAATTAAAATGTATCCTGTTCTTCAAAAAGAGAGAGCAAAGCCGATAACTTCATGAAGACTTTTCCTTTTCAATTTACTGAGCATAAAAAAGGAAACTATGTTATAATATTATACAATTCATCATTTATATAGCCATCAACATATTTCTATAGATTACTATAAATTATATATATAAAAAAAATAAACTTATAAGGAACTACGGACAGTGTAGAAAAACGTCATGCTCTGTACCAGATTTCATTGTATGTTGAAGGGTGTTCAGTCTTTGAAAGCAATACATCTAAGATGTTTTTTACCGATTGATGTTAATTAAGCAAGAAGAGCGTTTGCCCTGGGGTGAAGTTAACCCATATATACACAGTGCTATGAGAGAGTACAGTAATTATGGTATGCAGTTCTGACACAGCCATTTCAATAAAAGCATTTCCTATTCAAACCACCCATAATTTATTTATTCATGTTACCTTTCTTTTAGAATACTTTAATCCTTTGGCACCATTTATGTAAGGCATGGCATAATCTGCCTTAATGGCAGCCAGATCAATCCATTTTAAATTCAGCCATTTGTGAAGTATCCCAATAAGCACTCCTTAAATACTGTATATTGAAATGTAGTTTTCAAATAAGCCACATTCACCAATGCCTGTTTTCTGTAAATATTTTAACTAAATGTTTTCATTATTTAAATAAACCACGACCACAGAACACCCATATAAATCCCTTTCTTTTTTACAAGGTCATAGTGTTCTCAGGTTTCAGTCACCCTGTGTCTTTGCTCCGAGACACAATTTTACTAATGCCGTATAGACTGTATATAGACACACTATCTGAAAAGCAATCAATCTGATTGCTCTTCCATCTGTTTTACCTTTGTATTTTCTTTTTTTCTTCAGTAACAATAAACTCTATAAACCAAAGCCTTCTCACAAAGGTGTGCATTTACAACCTTTGAGAAAACTGTCAAAGCCAACCGCAGCTGAGCCTTGTGAACTAATATCCATCACTTTTCATTCTCTATTCTGCATTGTTTTTGTATTTAAGTATTCCTAGTGGAAAAGCCCGCTCCTGCTTTCATTAGTAAGAGTGGGTGGCTCTGGCATCCACACGAGACCCCTGCACAAATCAACTGAACTCGTGTTTGTGAAATGTTGACCTGCTTGCTGCAGTCTTTGTTTTAGCAGAAGTACTGATTTCCAATTCTGACATGCTGACAAATTGACTTCTCGCACTTCTAATAATGACACCTGCATGTGGCCACAAGCTCCTGTTGTCAGTGAACTAACCAACCAAGGCACACCTTGGTTGGTTGGTTGCTTGCTTGGTTGGTAAAATGACACTGCTGTCTTTTCAAATCTAACCAGGGCATGTGGCATATCTCCATTCTTCCACCTGGCCAAAGCTGGAAATGTTTAACCCCCAGGCCATGTTCTGTCCTCCTGGGGCTTCACATTTGGACAGCCACCTTGTAGCTTCTCATTAGAAAGTCAGTCCAAGATCTAATCACTGTACTTCTGCGTGACACACAATAGCTGGTAAATCCCTACCAGCATCATATTTGGAAAATGTTTTCACATTGTGGGTAATAAAGTTGCAAGCCCAGGTCTGTCTCGTAAAGATATGAAAATGAACAGCCACTGGCAGATGATCCATTAACCTGCCCTTCGTGTCTCCTTTTCTACTGTTTTCATCTTTTTTTGTAAAAAGAACCAGAACGCTTCATTGCTTAGGGCTGGGTGGCCAGGCTGCCTCATATGACTGACTGAATCTGAAGCAGTGTTTGGACCCGGGTTGTACACTTAATTTCATGGTCCTTTCTTTGAAATATCCAGCTGAACTGTTTTGTAAATGTACAGGGAGCATAGAATACATTTTACAAACAACAAAAATACATATAATGTATTATCTGTCATATCTGTATGGGACAGACAGAGTAAATATGTTTTAAACCAATATAAAATGTAAACAATAAGACACCTAAATTATAGAGAAACTTTCCATGTGGAACATGCCATATCTACATTTAAGAATGTTCAATGGGAAAGCCAATCCAAACTCGTGTCCTTGCAAATAATTATTATCTCTACCATGCAACCACCCGTGCTAGTTCCATTCCTAACTGTGTCATTACAGTAAGCATGCAGTGCTGAAACACTAAACCAGTACCTGGGACAGGTCACATTACTTTCTAACAAACAAAGAAAAAGATCAGTGGTATGGTAATTTGACACCATAATATGTCTGCCGCTATTTCGAGAGAAGTAAATGCTTTTGAGAGTGTTTCTCTTCTCACAGTGTTTAATTAAACTCAGTAATTTTAGAAATTATTCAAGTTGTTTAACTTTCTGCACCTGTGTTTAGCTATGTGGGTACTACATCAGATTAAACTGTTTGCTTGTGCGTTCATAATGTTTTTTGCACCATGTCAGTCCGTGTCTATTACTGTTCCCAAGGATTTTGTTTTTTTGTTTACAGTTAGAACCGCACTTACACACACTGTGCCAACTTCTGTAATACTAAAAGATAGATGTTCACAAAGTTAAAAAAAGGATATGAAAAACTGTGCTGAAGCGAATAAAGGGTAGCACAGTGTATTTCAAAACCCATAGTTACTAGTTTAACTACACATTTAACTAAAATGCAGACATGATGATACTAGGTTTTCATTCAAGGCTGTTTAAGTAATGTACATATTACAATTATTATTTAATACATTTTACAATTACTGTTGGGCTTTGGGTCCTGGGCACCTTCCCTTTCAACCAATACCAAAGTCACTACTGTTACTAGCCAAATAACTCTGCTTTCCCCACCATGTTGTACTGATTAAACTTCTATATTGTAAGGGAATAGTGAAGCTACATATGCTTTGAGTATCCCTCGAGGTGTAGCAGCCCTCTTAAACCTTTTTTAGGAAATGTATTTCAACAAAAATGTAAACATATTTGACAGCCTTCTGATAAAGAGCACAGGAAATGTATAGGAGTAGTAAAAAGACACACCAATGAATAATATATTGGTATCAAATGTAAAACATGATTGAGGAAAGGAAGCTTTTTTTAGTCTTAATAGAAAAGGGCAAAAATTTGTAAACTGATCCCTAAGTCTTAAGCATTAGCAATATATTGTATGATAGCCAATGTACAGATGTTAGAAAGTGAACTAACATACTGTAAACATGTTGGCTAAACTATGTTGAACCTGGAATGTTCCAGGTTTTTCATATTTGTCTATTCATCTGGTTGCAATACCTGTAACTATTTTAGGTACTAATAAAAAGACCAGATCCGAAGGTGTGTATTTACACATCTGCACTGAGCCTTGTGGTCATTTGCCCACAGTTTTGGACACTGGTAAAGTGGTTAAGCAAAACAGATTGTAAAATATGTGTTCACAGCGGTGTATGCATGGGTGGCAGCAGGTTTGCCTTCAGCATTTTGTTTCTAAGGCAGATTGCACCTTGTACATCTTGGATAGAATCCCCGTGTGAATTCAAATTGTTAAATACATTCTGATGAAGCATTGCAGGTTGGCACACTCTTTTCATGCTATTCTTTTTAGGCCTGTCATTTTTAAAATATTAAAACTAGAAAATAAATCATTTTTATTCAGGGGAAGTGGATTCCAGGTCTAGACTTTTCATGTTGCTGCGTGATGCGTCGATCAGTGATAGCTCTGGGAGGGCAGTTACTGGCAGCTGTGTGCTAAGCATGTAGCAAGTGCAACTGCATGAGCCTTGAGCTACTTTTCAAATTAGAACATATGTACTACTAAATTCTGTCAATATACAATATGCTACATACAGTGCCTGCCAAAACACAATGGGGAGTAGGACCATCACGGTAGCCGAGATTTGATGTGACAAGTCTGCAAGGTTTTTAAATTGTTCTAGAGAGGTACGTGACTTCATGTCTTGGTTTACAAGCAGTTCAGTAACTCTAAATTCTCTCTCCATTGTCGTGAGAATATGATGTAGCACAGACATATCACGCTCATTCCCTACACTTGGAATTGTACAGACAAAATATGGTATGGCTATAAAAGGTTGAATAAATCCCCTTACCCAGCTAAAAAAATTGACGAAAAACAACAAAGCTGTACCATATGTTCTCAAAACGTGCAATGAAGACTGTGTGATCTAGTTAGTGACATAACCCCACACAAATGTCTGCTTACAAAAGGCCTCTTTCTTAACAACTGAGTATACCATGCATACAAGGGCAAGCTGCTTGACCAAATACGAATTAATAAGCATACGAGGGGGCTTGAGGTTTAGGGCCTCTTCCTAAAATGCTGTTTATTGTTTTATTCATGTGATATCATTTATATTAGTCCAGCTCTTATTACTATAATTATTACAATGGCAGACATGAAAATGATATATTCATAGAGAGGTGGTATGTAAGACTTTTCGGAGACTCCATGTGGGTTTAAACAATGGAGACCATTCCAGCTATCGTCTTGAACAAAGTGACTTTCAACAATACAGATGTTTAACATTAACTCACTCACTCGTTGCATAAACATGAGCAGAGACAACAAGCCACTCACTTTAGTAGTGACTGCGTTACTACTAAAACATTCCCTCCAGGAAACACTATCTCATAAACTCGTGCTGATTCCGTTTCACTACGTTCAAACACTCCTGCTAGTTTATATATAAAGAACACATTTAGCAACTCCTATTGGTTTATTTTTACTGTTTTATTTTCAGTTGTTATCAATAAATGTTATTTCAAGCTACTAATTATTTGAATTTCTACCCCTTGCTTAACCATTTAAATGTAACCTACATTATGATAAAAAAATAATGGGTAACCAACATTTTTGTAAACAAGTTTGGAAGAAAACATGTAAGGCTGCGGGTAGCTTGTAAACCACCAAATTGTGTGGCTAATCCAAGCACTTCAAGATTAGCACAGAGAGAACCAGGGGGCATCAATGGAAGCTGAGTAAAAGTAAGTTTAAAAGATAAGGTAGGAAGCACTTCTTTACACAGAGTTAATGACCTTTTATTTGGTAATACTTACATTGTGTCTCTAGTAATTACTGTGTATTTACATGGGAGTTACTGAGCAAATACATGTGTACTGACACAATTACAATGTTATTTTGCATAGCTGCAAAGTACAGCTTCTGTAATGTGATATTTTGTAATGTGATATTGTGTAATGTGATATTGCGTAATGTGATATTGTGCAATGTGATACTTTGCATTGTGATATTGTAACTGTAAGTTGCCCTGGATAAGAGTGTCTGCTAAAAAATAAATAATAATAATAATATTTTTTCACAATATATATAAGTACACAATTGTATCAGACAATGGTTAGGGTTTGGTTTAGAGTTAGGGGTAGGTTTAGGGATAGGGTTAGGATTATATCTTGAAAAAGAAATTACATATTAAGTACATTGTAACTATGCATAATAACATTGTAATTATGTGTACATTTGTATTTACTTAGTAAGTACTATGTAAATACACAATAATTAGAGACTCAATGTAAAGTGTTACCTTTTTTTATAATTTTATTGTGAATTGCTTTTTAATAATTTGATTGATTGATTGATAATAAATATGTCCACCACCACTTTCTATCTACTGCAAATGATTTACAAAACAGCTGTCATAATATAAATAAATATTTTGTCTCACATTTCCACCCAAGACAAGCCACAATGATATTCCTGCAGCATACAACAAAAAAGCAATCCACTTTTCATATAAAATGTCATTTATTCTATCTCATGAAGTAGTATGGCATTACTGATATCCATTCCTATATAGAGAGGGTGGGGGTGGGGGGTAACCAACACCTTTGTGTAAATTTCCCTTGCCTCACAATAACTTTGCAGATCACACAAAGGAAATGTTCTTCACAATGGAATAGGCTGAATTCAGAGCAGCACTTTTCTTCTTTCGGCATTCGGGAGGTGATAGATGGCTTCCCCTGCCGCTCGTTATTTCTTTAGTAATATTTGCATTGAAATGTACTTTCCAACCAGCTTCAGACAAAAACAAACAGACGCCCATTGGTACTTATTATTATTGCAATAACTTTCAGAGTGAAGAACAACGGTTCCCTAAAAGCTAGACTGCCAAGTGAAAATGTATTCCTTGCCTTCAGCTCTGCAAGTTTTGAGAAGCACTATAATCGTGAAGAATTAAATTGCTTCAGCCTGCTGCATACAGATGGCAGCGTCTAGTGCCAAATACAGGTTTCCTTTTCAGGAAGCCACAAAAGAAACTGTTACCTTCACACCTTCCTCTTGCCAATTAGAAGAAATAGGTGAGCCTCAGGGTCTAGTTTGCATAATTCCATTTGCATAAAATAAGACTTTTTCTTTTGCTTTTTTCTTTAAAAAAGTCCTTGAACTATTACTTTTATGTGTAAAGGCACAGAAACAGCATTCTTCTCTATGGGATTCCTGACTTGAATTCTCAACAAAGCCACTGCTTTATCCCGAAGGTCATATGTTCTCTATAAAGGCGGCAATTTTTTAGTCTGATTAATTCACTACGTGGAATGTCAGAATTTGCCAAGTGCTTCAACATTGACGTTTTCTTTTCTTTTTTTTTCTCTCGGTCTAAAACTTGAGTCAATTGTGCCTTTACAAGCAAGCAAGTTAAACACTGCATGAAATGCGAATGCCTTGGATATTGTAAACACTGTGTGCCGAGGCAGACACCGAGTTTATCAGAACACAGCATATGCATCGCTCATTTAACACAATAGGTCAATTAAATTGCATAATAATAATAATAATAATAATAATAATAATAATAATAATAATAATAATCAGTTACCGGTTTCAGTTTTACAACACCTCATCTTACACAACCTTTAACCTTCCTTCATTATTAACTAAACTAACTTTTTTAGGTAATCAGTTTTGCTGGGGGAGTCTAAAAACTTTCTTTACCTTGTGTACTGATCAGCAGATATAACTATGTATTTCTTTCAAAACTTTTAAGACCTATGTAGTGAATGGAAAGTCAACTCTTGGTTGTCATATCAGTGTAAAGATTGGGTTCTGCTATGCTTAAAGGGTTCTGCTATGCCATTGTAGGTAACAAAATCCTATATAGTGTATAAGAGACGATTGCCACACAGGCTCGCTCAGGTTCTTTTCCCTTCCAAAACACAACTCAACACACTGATTTGAAAGAATCAAACAAAAAAGGCTTCACAGTACCTTTTACTACGATTGAGCACACTATCAATCAGGCTCTCCACACAGCAGCAGCCCTGAGCAGACTGACGGCTCTCCTTCAATACCCTGCAATGATAGCCAGGTGCAGGTGATAATTAACAATAAAATAATAATCAAATTAGGGCTTTGTAGTCCTGTGCCCCCTTGGACTACACTTTCTCACGATAGGTATAGCTATATATATATATATATATATATATATATATATATATATATATATATATATATATATATATATATATATATATATATACAGATTGACATGCTTTGCATCAACTGTGAAAGCCTTAACCTTAATAAAATGGTGTCATTATTAAAATTACAGAGGCGGTAATGTTGGCTTGGTCCGAATCACCCCTTCTCAGTATTATTAGGATTAACATACTGTAAAAGCCAATTCACAATTGAACACAATACGTTATTCATTCAAGTACAATTAATAGTATTTACCAGATGGGGAACAAAGCCTTGATTTAATGTGGGAAGTAAGCTGTGCATATGCAGTATTTATTTGTGTGTTTTGGCCTTGCTGAGACACACACTCACACTGTTTATGGAAAGTGAAACTAGATCTTGTATTTATCCGCACCCTATGTGCTAACACGTTTTATTTCCGGCTTTTAGATAAAAAATATGTTAAATATTTGCAACATACGTTAAATATAGGCAACATGGCTTTTAATAATAGCAGTGTGGAGTAGTGCTTAGGGCTCTGTACTCTTGACCGGAGGGTCGTGGGTTCAATCCCCAGTGGAGGACACTGCTGCTGTACCCTTGAGCAAGGTACTTTACCTAGATTGCTCCAGTAAAAACCCTACTGTATAAATGGGTAATTGTATGTAAAAATAATATGATATCCTGTAACAATTGTAAGTTGCCCTGGATAAGGGTGTCTGCTAAGAAATTAATAATAATATTTAGACAGACTGTTTCGCAGCTTGTGAAAAGAATTAACACTTGTTCATGTCTGCTTTTGTTTTTGTTGGCTTTGAATGAATAAAAAAGTTTCTACATTTCCTTTGTTGACATTCAGGTGATTGATTCTGTATTACAAGCTGTCTATGGGTCTATTGATTCTGTATTACAAGCTGACTATGGGTCTTGCACATGCAGTTGTTCTGTCTGAATAAGGACATGGTAACCTGGATGCATGACACAGGTGAATCCCATGGTGGGACTTGAACACGCATTTGTGAAATATCATTCTGATTTGTTCAAAGAATCTTGAGTATTGAACTTACAATTCTAATGCATTTTTTGTGCAACACTTAAACTGCAGTTACACTTAAATGATATGCTTTGTTAGCTTGATTTTATACATTAGGTTATGAAAAACAGACCCTTTATACTAAGATTAATCAAACTGCTTTAAAAAGCAATGTTTTAAAGGGAAAACAGAATAAAACGCCACTCGGCTCTACAGTATAGAATTTTAAACTCTTAAGTCAGACTGTGGTTTTAAGTACAAACTGACAGGCGCACAAGAAAGACACGTAAACACAGTCTTTGGAAATGTATGAACCCACCTGAATTGCAAGCCACAGATCAACCCATCTCCGCTATCTAATCCGTTAAAAGAAGGGCCATAGCTCAATAAAATTAGACAGTTGAAGAAGGTGGTATTGAGGATAAACCCAAAATGGTTTCTTGACAGCTATGTAGATAAGAGGTCGAAGTCGAGGTTGCTTGATAAATTCCCCAGTGGTGGTTGTTATACAATTAATAGTCCCAGAGATAAGTAACCAACAATAATCCAAGCATAATTGAGATAGATTGCTCTTTGGACTGATGTCTCAAACCTTTCTTGTATTGGTTGTGCTGTTGTATAAACACAGAAAATGTTGTTTTCAGAAAATTATATTTCCAAAAATCAGTTTTAGACACTGAAAAAGCCTCATGTGAGTTAAATTCTCTAGCACTTATTGAACTCTTCCTTTGAGTCGCTTGCATTGCTTAAGATGTAGGAAGGACTAAAAACATGTCCATTGTAAATCTTTCAACAATTTACCAGCACCAAATGCATGCATTGCGATAAACTGTTATTGAAATTTGAGACTGTGTATATTGCTAATTAAAAATAGAAGCCTGCAATACTTTGTAAATCATTGCTTAATGTAACATAAAGCATTCCTGGCAGGCAGTTTCGTTGTTTGTTGTATTTTACAGCTACAGATTCCTACAATTCAAAGTGTGGGAGCAGACAGTCAGTGTACAAGGCAATTGTGGAATCTCCTTCTAATGTGGAGAGGTAATAATAATTCAATGTAAATTATACATGACATTGTTGCTAGAAGCCACTGTCTTGCTGTGTGTATGTCTTTTTTTTTTGACATCAAGTTCACATCAAGTTTTGCACAATATATGGAAGTACACTTAATGTTGTGTTACCCATAATAATAATACTATATATATATATATATATATATATATATATATATATATATATATATATATATATATATATATATATATATATATTTGTAAGATTTTTGTATGCTATAAAATATGGATATCTGCACACAACAAAACAGCAAGACACATTTAAAAGCTCTAAAGAAAGGGACATTATCATATTGAAAAAGGCTCCCAAGAATACTTTGAAAGGATTATTTTTACAGATACATTTGGAAGTGTACAGTAAGACTGAAGGACCTATGCTGACCTATGTCTTACACAGTGGCCATTACTGGCTAGATAATTGACAACAGAGACATTTAAGGAGATAATTGCTATTAAAACCTTTTTTTTTGCATTTGAAAACCTTTTTAAAAATAATTTGTTTTGGTTTTTGTAAGATAGTGTGGTCAAGTGGCTGATGTTGTGCAGGAAACAGTCAGGGGAAGCAACAGCAATGCAAAAGACTTGTCATTTTGTTTCGAGGCCCAGACAAAAAGATTTAAAAAAAACAGTTCAAATGTAATCCAGACTTGGATATGAACTAAAAAAAAACAAAACCCACAGGATCCACAGAAGTCGAAGGAAGAACCCTCAGAGTATGCACCTACTCAATAGACTCAACAACCAGAGCCCTCGACTTCTCTCAGGTAAATTCTTTTCTCTTTTACTTTACCAATCCCTCGTTTATATTAATAATGTTTACAATATTACAAATACATAAAAATAGAAATAAACCCCGGGTTTGAAAACAATGTCTTTCAATCGAAGGTAGGGTACTAGTGATGGAAGGCATTTAATCCTGTGGCGTTATATAAAAATATGTAATTTACATAATAGACATTACATTTTAGAGGATAAATGATAGGGAATAATTGTGTACAGTACAGCATGTAACATATTCCCTTGTAAGGCACAGGTACTCAATCATAAACTGCACTTAAATAGGCATTACATGAAAATGTGCCAAAATCTTAATGTTACATTAACCATTTTTTCCGTTTCAGAGCTTGCTTGGATAAGGATGCCGCAGGTTTGACCACCAATCATTCCCTGTGTTAAAAATGAAAGTGGATTGTGTTGTAAAAACAAGCAGTCTAGGGGGATTTCACACTATTAGTAAAGGGAACTGCGTGTTGTTTTATGTCTGCTCAGTGCTCAACCTGACCACTTTATCAACATGTCTTCCACCTGCTTAATCCTCTCCATTTCATTCATCATTTATTTCTGGTATTGTGTGTCTGTGAGCATACAGTGAGAAAGCTCTTTGTCAGTGTATGAACTCATAAGTCTTGAGGTTAAACTTCTTTTCAAAAAGCCATGACTTCAGAATCTCCTACTTGTTCTTATTATTTTTAAAAGTTATGAATTAAGACACAACGTTTCTAAATGATACTTTTTTATGCTGTAACTGTGAAAAGCTTCTACATGCAGAGAGAAAAGGGTTGAAGATTATTACTGTATAACCCAAAAACTAGAAGACACCCATTAAATACAGCAATCACACAATAACCTGTTTCCAGAGGTAAGGCATACGATAGTGTATCTACTGTAGGACAGTGCTTCCAAACTTCTTTGACCATCTGCTCCTTACCTGTGGAACTTGATGACCCCCACTGTATGCCACTGCTTTTGCACGAACCGGCCACTGATCCACCATAATAACAGCAAATAATAGTTTACCGATTGTGTCCAATGCTTACTAATGCACTGTGCCGTCTAGAAACTTTGACATGCCAAGAGGTGTCAGCAGTAAGATTTGATTTAAGTTAATATATATAAGCTAAGATGTGCTCTGTAATTTTAAACAACAAAATCCAGAACCTTCTCATCCCCCCTCCCCAGTTTGATGGCTAGGAGCTGCATAACAAACACATTTACAGGAATACAACCCATTGCCAAAAAGTTACACTTGTTAAATGTAATCTTCTATACAAACTGCTTTGATTTTAAAAAACCACATCGTGCAAGCAACAGAAGCATCTGATTATAAGCTGGCTTAAACAAAATGAAGGGACACAAGCGACTGACTTGGCCAGCTTTTGATCAAATTGCTCGTTAAAACAACCACAGTGGATCTCATTCGCTCTGTTATTTATACATTTGACAAGTAGAGCCATTGTATTTTACCATCACTTTGTTTTGTGCTTTGTCTTGCATTCTGCCAATATGTTTTGAACTCTGTTACCTCATTTATTGGAGGAAAAACTGCTAAAACAAGTCCAAAGTAATTGAAAAATAGGTTTTAAATCACTCATATGTGTGTTTGTTTTAAAAATAACATTAGTGCATTACAAGAAGTGCAGTCAATTTATTTGCTTATTATTATTATTATTATTATTATTATTATTATTATTATTATTATTATTATTATTATTATTATTTTCTTATCAGATGCCCTTATCCAGAGTGACTTACAGTTGTTACAAAGTATCACATTACAAAATATCACATTACAGATAAGAGCAGTTATAAAGTACAGTAAAATCAGTAGAAAGTAAGAGCAAATTCAAACGAGAGAAAATAAAAATGACAGTAAATAATTACGTTTGAGAGTGATTACGACTAAGAGCAGTTTGGTTATAAGAGTACATTCCACTAAGTGCAAGTAGTAAGTACAATAAATGGATAATTCAGAAATAATAACTAAAGTGTGTTAGAGCTAGATTTGCTGGGTAACTATAAAGGAAGCCATCACATTTTACGGTGAATATGAATAAAACTGACACCTTCTGATCTTACAAATTAGCAAGTCTCTGACATTTGGCAGTTTTTTTTTTCTTTTAAACCAATTTTCTCCTCTGTAGTACTAATACCTACATGTTAATTACTAGGATGGCTCTTTTTGCGATAGGATATGAGAAACTTTTGAATACAAATGATAATAATCCAGAGCCACCCAGAAAGATTGCAAACACCATAACATAGTTAGTAAAATTAAATTAAAATTACTTTTGAAGCTTTTTTTTTTTTTTTATACCAGTGCTCTTCACCAGTAATGACCGGTAATGCTTCATCCTGATTGTCTCAGACAATATCCAACATTGCATTAGGTTTATATTATATTATATTAATTATAAAATGGGTTGCAGTAGCATTGCCTTGGGACATTTAACTACCCCCTTCAGGGCACCACTGGAGTTGAGACTTCTTAATTGTATCTTATTGTTTCATTACATGAGATTAGATTGGATTAGAAACAATCACAAACAATCATATTATAAAGAGGAAGTTGTGCATTGTCATTGGGATTGTTTGTTCTATATGAAGCTGTATAGACATGTCCAATGATGTGAAATGAAATCATGAACTACATACTGCAGATGATTTGTCCAAGGCAAACCAGCTCCCCTTTGACTTTTTAATTTTGAGTGCCTATATGACAGGTAGATTCTTCCGCTGGTTCTTGAGTGCATGTGTGCCTTTATGGAAGCAGCTGGGACGTGCAACAGGAGACTAGGCAACTAATTGAGCAGGTAGGCTCGCCCGGCGCCTAGCTGATCAAGAGGTCCGGATTAGTTGAGGGGTGTGCTTTGTGAGGCTGCGCAGTGCTCAAAAAGCATCTGCGCCACAGCTCGTGGCAACTGCACGGCCATTGCTACACACAGTGTCTCAACTGCAGGAACTACTGCACAAAACCCTTCCACTCCAAGACGCTGCTCATGAAGGCATTGCCCAGCCGACGCTGTATGAAAAGGCCATTTGAAGAGGCAGGAGTGGCCGTGAGGATGCCGGGACTCCGGCAGCCCAGAAGTAGGTCAGTTTGGGGATGTTGATCCCAAACAGTGTAGAGAGGGTTTGCATAGTGTAGTAGGTTTCTGGAGCAGGACGTTCCTTTTAGTGGGACTAGCGCTCGCCATTTGTGTGGCAAACTTTTATTTTTAGATTTGTTTTCTTTTCTTTATTAAATGTGACACTATGGACTACCATTGCTGGTACCCTAGTGTCCTCACTTATGTTGAATAAATCTGTACGCCTGTGCGGCATGTCAACACCCAATGCTCTGTGTCTACCTCAGTATTGTTCAGGGACGACCCACACGTGACAGTACCCCCTGCTAAAGCCTAATTATTACCCCAATTTTCTCCCCAATTTAGAATGTCAAATTCTTTTTTTCCTCTCACTGCAGCAACTGAAGGTTCAGTGAGCTCCCTCCAATCCCACGACCAAGCCAGTTTCCTCTTTTACAACCAAGAACTTGAGAGTGGATGTCAGCGAGCTACCGGCCTCTGGAGGACAAAGGCCAGCCCTGCAGTTGTCCGCCTGAGCTCACTGGGCACCTGGTCAGTAGAGTCCGCTGTTGCACGATGAGGAGGAGTACTCCCTGCCAGTTTTGACTCCCTAACCTGAGTGAGCACCAGAGCCAATGTGACGCTCTCATTGGAATCCCCAGGGAAGACCCTGACTGTATGACTCACCCTGCACACCACGCGGCAGTACTTTTACCAGGTGAACCACTCGGGGGCTCCTATCTCCCCTTTGACTTTCACTATTATCCTGTGCTGGTATAAACATACCTTTGTGCGCTGGTGCATCATAGTTGGCAGGGACAAACTGGCTTCGCAACAAAACATGTTTGGAAAAGAGAAAAACAGCAAGGCTGGGGAAAAATTAGCACCATATTTTCAGTCATAAAAATAATGCTGTTAGGGGGCAGAGTGCCCCCAAGAATGTGCCTTCATCGCCAGGCCCAGCTTGATGAACAGCACGTTGAAGTTTATGAAAGATTGCCACAACCTGACAGTAAACCCATTTGCATAAGAAAACAGAACCAAATTAGATATTTCTGTGAAGTCTGAAAACTGATGACATTTCAAGGTCATCACAACCTGAAGGAGACACTAGAGACTTGGAGATGTTGACATGCACTCACTGTTTCAATACACTACATTGCAGTTTATTATTCACATCATCTTCTGCATGCATAGAGGCAAAGCACCAAAAACCCACACACATCAGTGTTAAATGCAGACAATAGGCCTCATCAAGAACAGCATTATAGAACATTATACAACACTGTATGCAGTTGATTATAAGACACAGAGCGGATATAGTAAAAAAATATCTACCTGCTCAGAAAAACTGGAACGTTTGTCATGTGTATCAAATGTTCTTAATTAAAATAAGATTAGTTAGAATCATAATGGCTGAGCATCAGATTGCATCTCATGGTTCATAATTATGCTGTGTTGCTAAGCAGATCTTGATCTGAGAAAAGTAACCCTGAAAATGGAACTGTTTAATTTAGGGTTAAACACCCCATTGCTTCTGCTGTTTTGATTTGTTGTACATATGAAATCAAATCCCTGTAACTGAAAATCTTGGAAAATTCTACAAATAGGCAAATCAGTGATTGTCTAATTTAAATGATGACTTTAATTTTCATTTAAAATAGTAAGAGAAAAGGAACACATTGCCACACATGGTAAAATGCATGATACCTTTTATAAGTTGTTTAAGTGCCTAATCAAAGCACAAAAAAAGAAAGAAAGAAAGAAAGAAAGAAAGAAAGAAAGAAAGAAAGAAAGACTCAGTCACAAATACAAGTTTACATTCCTCTGCAAATTTTGGATGGCATTAACACATTTTCAAGGATACAAGATGAATGGCTTTTCAGGAGATTGCATTAATCCCAGGATTCCATCTATCACGCCTTCCATTGAAATGAACAGATGGACTCCCACACTCGGATAAAAATAAAACCTGATAAACCATTGTTTTCCAGAAATGTGACAGATATTTATTGGCTTTAAGCAGCATATGGATGATAACAAGGATGGGTATTATGCCAGATTAGTAAACTAAAGATTGTGTATTCTTGCCCAAAGAAGATAAGCTTATAAAAATAACACTGTACCTGTAGAGGCCAGTATGATATGCACATTCTAAAAGTTATAATAACTGGATTCTAATCCGTAGCCTGGTATTATTATTATTTATTTCTTAGCAGATGCCCGTATCCAGGGCAACTTACAATTGTTACAAGATATCACATACAATTATTTTTACATACAATTACCCATTTATACATTTGGGTTTTTTACTGGAGCAATCTAGGTAAAATACCTTGCTCAAGGGTACAGCAGCAGTGTCCCCCATCTGGGATTGAACCCACGACCCTCTAGTCAAGAGTACAGAGCCCTAACCATTACTCCACACTGCTGCCCATAGACTGGTATCCTGTGGCTACTGCAGTAATAAACCAGCTCCCAGCTATTTATGTTTGATTAATAAGAACATCATAAAGTTTACAAATGAGAGGAGGCCATTCGGCCCATCTTGCTCGTTTGGTTGTTAGTAGCTTATTGATCCCAGAATCTGATCAAGCAGTTCAAAATTGCAACACACATTTTCTCCAATGTGTATAGTTTAGACAAGCCTAACCTGTGTACTGTATACAGTGCTCCCTCGCTATAAGGCTCTCGGTTATAACGCTCCTCGGATATAACGCTCCTACAGCATGTCGCCCAATTCTCTATACTAGTGATTCATGCAATATTTCTACAGTAAATACAGTACCGGTGTTGTTCAAACTGTAAACAACTTCTCAGTCTAACTTCTGTTTCTGTCTTTCCCTTTTGATACAGTATCTGAACTGAAGAAAAGCTGCACTGACACTTAACACAGATACCTTATTCAGCATTTGTTTTATAACTAAATAAATATTAAGCCTATTATGTGGTTATCTTTCCTAATGTGTTTATTTTTTTTGCTGCGAGAGGAGCTGCGGCTTTCTCCTGGAGACCAGACGCTTCAGCTTCACTTCAGCCCCGCTCCGGCAGCCTAACCTGAGCCGAGCCCCCCCTTCCCCTCTCCCAACCCTTTCTCCTTCTCGCACTTGGTTTGCTTGCCTGACACTTCGAACTGAACTCCTGACCGCCGTTTAGCCGTCTATTTATAGTTTAAAAACAGCTAATTAAAATGATCCACGAGTGGGAATGTTACCTTTTTATTTTTTTTTGGTAAAAAATATAGCATTGATTACATGGTGCTTTTCCAAAAAAAAGAGGAAAAAAAAACGAACATGGTCTTCAAGCCAGTAATCTGTGACAACTGCATGATGTGGGAAATCAGAGAAACCCGGCAGAGCTCAGCCAAGTGTGTGTAAAGTGCCGCACGATCTAGGACTTGCTTAAACTAGTAAGTATGCTAGAAATGGAGCTGCAGGAAATGAGACAGCAACAGGAGCTTGAGGAGCTGGCACACCCACAATTCATGCAATTCATGGAAGTCAGCACCCCTAGCACACTGAAACCCACCAGGGAGATAGAAGAGGGTCAAAACAGCTGGGTTCAGGTAGGGATAAGCAGGGAATAAAAGAAACTTCGTCAAACACAACCACCAGAAATCAAAACATCCAACAAATTTGAGCCACTTCAAAATTTAGATGACCAAAACCAACATCAAGAGAACGAAAGAAACAACATCCAGGACCCTATAAACAGTGCTGGCTAGGCAGCAAAAAGAAGGGAGGTCATGATTGTTGGGGACCCCATATTAAGAAATACAGCAAGTTCAGTTTGCAGCTTGGACCCCCTTACAACAACAGTGTGCTGCCTTCCAGGAGCCTCTGTCACGCACATCACTGAGAACGTGGACAGGCTCCTAGAACGAACAGGAGACGACCCGGTAGTAGTCGTCCATATCGGTACAAACAAAATTGGAAGAGACAGGCCAAGATCCCTGCAAAACAAATTCAGAGAGCTAGGAAGGAAATTAAAAGACAAGACCAAAACTGTGGTATTTTCTGGGATACTGCCAGCACCTTGCAAAGGACCATACGGTCAGCTGGAAATACAAAATCAAAATGCATGACTGAAATCATGGTGCACACAGGAAGGCTTCATCTTTCTTGAACATTGGAGCACATTCTACAACAAGGTCTATCTATATAGGCGGGACGGACTGCACTTAAACAAAAAGGGAACCAATCTACTCGGAGAAAGGATCCCTGAGGAGGTTCCGAAGCATTTAAACTAGAAAGGAAGGGGGGAGAAAACAAAAAAAAAACAGAAGGGAGGTCATCTGCTATTCCTAATCTACATTAATGATTTAGATCCTGGTGTAGTAAGCAAACTTTGCAGACGACACAAAAATAGGAGGAGTGGCAAACACTGTTGCAGCAGCAAAGGTCATTCAAAATGATCTAGACAGCATTCAGAACTGGGCAGACACATGGGAAATGACATTTAATAGAGAAAAGTGTAAGTAACTGCACGCAGGCAATACAAATGTGCATTATAAATATCATATGGGAGATACTGAAATTGAAGAAGGAATCTGAAAGACCTAGGAGTTTATGTTGACTCAGAAATGTCTTCATCTAGACAATGTGGGGCAACTATAAAAAAAGGCCAACAAGATGCTCAGATATATTTTGAAAAGTGTTGAATTTAAATCAAGGGAAGTAATGTTAAAACTTTACAATCCATTTGTAAGACCTGCATTAGATATTCACCTAGAATATTGTGATCAGTTCTGGTCACCTCGTTACAAAAAGGATATTGCTGCTCTAGAAAGAGTGCAAAGAAGAGCGACCAGAATTATCCCGGGTTTAAAAGGCATGTCGTATGCAGACAGGCTAAAAGAATTGAATCTATTCAGTCTTGAATAAAGAAGACTATGCAGTGATCTGATTCAAGCATTCAAAATTCTAAAAGGTATTGACAATGTCAATCTAGGGACTTTTTCGACCTGAAAAAAGAATCAAAGACCAGGGGTCACAAATGGAGATTAGATAAAGGGGCATTCAGAACAGAAAATAGGAGGCACTTTTTTACACAGAGAATTGTGAGGGTCTGGAACCAACTCCCCAGTAATGTTGTTAAAACTGACACCATGGGATCCTTCAAGAAGCTGCTTGATGAGATTCTGGGATCAATAAGCTACTAACAACCAAACGAGTAAGATGGGCTGAATGGCCTCCTCTCGTTTGTAAACTTTCTTATGTTCTTATCTTCTTATGTATGGTTAATTCACAGAATGTTACATTTTTGCTTCACTATATGTGCATTTATAGAGAGGGAGTTATTTTATTTTGTATTTTAGTCAGATGTGTGTGTTATGTGTCCCGCGGCGTCCCCAGCCCCTCCCCCGTTTATAACGCTCTTCGGTTATAATGCTCATAGTGTATGTCCCCCGAGACCTGCGTTATAGTGAGGGAGCACTATATTTACTTTTTGGTGGTTCAAAATGTTATCATTTGTATTAGTTTGCATTAATTCTCTTTTTATATTAAAATACTCACAGTAGAATATAATATAAACACTGCAAGACCCACAGAGATCAAAGATACATTCATGGAAAGCTTTTAACACCAATACCTTGCATGCAGTATTAAACTGGAGACACAATCAAAGTATTACATGGAAAACTGGAGATTGTCTTCACTTCACACTGCCAGTAAAGGATTTGCCTAAAAGCACCTGTTCTACTGTTACTAGCCACGGGTAGTACAATAAGTGCCTGCCTGCCTCTCTGTGTAAAGCGTCTCTTGAATCTCAATATAGGTTGACAGATCTTTAAAATAAGTGAATTTGAAAACATTTGCTTGTATTCAACCTGCACTCATTTCTACAGTTTAGTGCTGTTTAGTCCATTATCTCAGACTTCCTTTAGCCACTGGGCTGAAAAGATGACTAACAGTTTCGGGAAGTTCTCAGCCTCCATTCCTTCAACCATGAATCCTGGGTCAATCCGCATCTCTGGTTTACTGCTCATTGCTCTGGGTGGTTTTCCTTTTGTCCTGTTTATGTTTAGTTTACCCAGTGCTGGGTCTCTGATTTACTATGCTTGCCGGAGCCCATCAGTATTACTGCTGCTGTTGCCGAGGGTCGGTTGCGGGGGTACTGCCTGCTTGGCCCAGGTGGAGCAGCCACCGGGACAGTGCACACAATAGTCTGACGTGCAGCAGCTCTGGGTCTTCATCGCTGTTGCCCCTGGTGCTGGATATGTGGCAGGTCACACGGGCCTATCAGGCAGCTTTTTAAATATGTGCTCAGGTCATGTGACATGAGAGTCATTTCCCAACTCGTAATGGTTGACATTTCGTGAATGAAAGGGAACTGGTTATTGCTCACTGTGAGGCACAGTGAAGGCTTGCATAGCAGAGCCGTTTTAAGTGTCATATTTTTCTCTGGAAATCTATAAAGCTCATGCTGAGATACATTATTTAGTACAAACCCAAAGGCATTCACTACTTCCCCAAAGTAAAAAGCCAGTTAAGGGTCCTTTTCTTGTCGTTTCCAACATGTAAAATAAAAACAACACGCATTCATATCACATCACTGTCATTAATGTTATCCTTTCATTCTTGAGTCTACCCAACACAATTGCAACATTATATTAACAGGTGGGTGTGAAAAATAATTGCAGATTGATTACTTTTTTTTTCTGGATTAACCTACCTCTGCTTTAACAGATTGTATTCAATGTGTATGTATCTGAAAATTGCCCCGATTGTTTTGAGAACCCTATTATTACCATTATTATTATTACAGACCCCTGTGTTGTTCAATGGTCAAAGTATTGTTTAATACGCATTTTGTCCTGAGGTTTATGCAGAGAGCTTGGAATTACAAAAGGTATTTGTTGTGTTTTTGCTGTTTACTCAGGTATTTACAAAGAATAAAAATAAAAAGGTTTTAAGGTTCAAAATACAAATGTACTACAATTCATATTGTTTTTTAAATGTTGTAGTATGGCCTTTAGAACAGCTTGCAGTCAGATATATTTTGCCACTGTTCTCAACAGATCACTTCAACTGCTTTATACCTGAAGGCTATCTTCTTTTAACCAACCTCTTCAGCTTAAGCCAGCATTGCTTCACTGGATTCAGAACAGGAGATCTGTCTGATCTGATAGCTAGGAATGGTTCATCCCTAGTGTTTAAACATTTGATCAAAAGAAAT
Organism: Acipenser oxyrinchus oxyrinchus; assembly: GCA_030684275.1. Taxonomy (NCBI): domain Eukaryota; kingdom Metazoa; phylum Chordata; class Actinopteri; order Acipenseriformes; family Acipenseridae; genus Acipenser; species Acipenser oxyrinchus. Next base: position 95,360,685 of record CM060249.1, read on the forward strand.
GTGTTGAATGTTACTCCGGGAAATAATGTCGCATTGAGGGTGTCCATTTTATGGGCACCAGTGCTATATCTTTATTGTTTGCAGTTCAAAGGCTCAAAGGGTTAAAAAGCATCCAATCTCTTCATCCCTGGTACTGTAGAAAATGAATCAGGTAACTTTGCTATTAGCAAGCTTGATCTAATTGAATGCATGGTCACTAGGCAGTGATTAATACTTGGGCGTTGTGCAGAGAATGAAGATCACACAGAATACTGCAAGCAAAAACAAGCACATGGAGATCAATTCTTGCCATTATTAAATGAGTCATATTCCCCGTGATGCCTGTCCCTTTTATCTCTGGAGTTGAAGTGGAGGAAAAATGCATCCTTTGCAGCTCACAACAGTGAGCTTGTGAAGGATTCAATAGAATCAACAAGGTAAGGATAAGGATGTCGTCACACAGATGGTAGAAGCTGGGTGAAGTGGAATGGGTCCCTGGAGTCTTCGGAGTCATGGTATTGTAGCATCACCGGATTGGGGGTGTTCAGTAGCAGGAACTGCACGCAATGCTCACAGGCAAAGGAGCATGTGTCACAGTTATAGTCCACTGACCACTGCAGATCCATGCACACATGTGTCTCGAGCACTCAGTATTCAGTAAACCAGAAGGTGACATTTCCTTACGCTTGTCCATTCTGTATTCGGCCTTGGAAAATGTATCAGTTTACACACCACAAGAAGACGTTTTACCCACAATAGAAACAGACACAACTGTGCACTACATATCTAAAACATAGGGGGTAATAAGACTTGTGTTAATCAATAATGATAAGAAAACATATGTTTATACAGCTACATTGCAACATTGTAGCACAGCATTGTCTCACATTGGTCTGAAAGCACTCATTGACAGCAGGCCATCGAGAGGGTAAACACTTTGGTAACACTTATCGTAACATTATGGTAACACTTATGGTAACATTAATCGTCTCTAATTAGTGTGTATGTACATAGTAATTACTTAGTAAATACATGTGTACTTAAACATAATTACATTTTTTTTAAGCATAGTTACAATGTACTTAATGTGTACACATTTATGCACACTATAACCCTAACCCTATCCCTAACCCTTTTCTGATACAATCATGTAGTTACATATGTTGTGCAAAAAGATCTACACATTAAGTACATTGTAACTATGCATAATAACATTATAATCATGTGTAAGTACACATGTATTTACTGAGTAACGACTATGTAAATACACAGTAATTAGAGACACAATGTAAAGTGTGACCTAAACTTTATAAACAATGAAAAAGCTCAACGAAACAATACAGTGTCACAAGCAACACCTTAGTGAGTTTGGCCTTTAGTCTTTTTAGATGTTAAATTTCTCTGGTTTAGTGACTGAGAACATCTTTTACTTTGCCCTGCACTAGTGTGGCATGGAGGTTCATAAGTTTATTTATATTCCAACAGGCCCGCAGTATCACAAGCCAGTATGAAACTAACACCCGACTTTTCCAGGCGCCTCTAAGTCAGGTTGGTGGAGTAGCATGCCCTCAACTCATTCATTCACACTGTCCCTTATCTAAACAGACGCTACTGCGGCGACTGCTTCTTTATTCACACTGTCCCTTATCTAAACAGACGCTACTGTGACGACTGCTTCTTTATTCACGCTGTCCCTTATCTAAACAGACGCTACTGCGGCGACTGCTTCTTTATTCACACTGTCCCTTATCTAAACAGACGCTACTGCGGCGACTGCTTCTTTATTCACGCTGTCCCTTATCTAAACAGACGCTACCGCGGCGACTGCTTCTTTATTCACACTGTCCCTTATCTAAACAGACGCTACTGCGGCGACTGCTTCTTTATTCACACTGTCCCTTATCTAAACAGACGCTACTGCGGCGACTGCTTCTTTATTCACACTGTCCCTTATCTAAACAGACGCTACTGCGGCGACTGCTTCTTTATTCACACTGTCCCTTATCTAAACAGACGCTACTGCGACGACTGCTTCTTTATTCACACTGTCCCTTATCTAAACAGACGCTACTGCGGCGACTGCTTCTTTTCACAAGCATTCACTGCAGTGCTTTTTGAGTGAGTGACTTGTTTTAAACAGGGATAAATAACATGTATTTTACATATATTAACAGCAATATATGTAAGACATATATGCCTGTCATTTGTTTTATATTTATAATACAAATATTTTATGTGTAACATATATTGCTACCTATATTGTTTATATTAGGAATATATGTACACCAATATATGGATATGTGAAGTAGATAGGTAACATATAAAACATTATATATTGCATATATTTATAATATATTGGACATATGTTTTCTTATTATTTTATTTTTATTAAGCAAGCTATTTGTGGATTGTGAAAGACATGGACAAGCGTTAAGATCCGTATATGTGAAGTTATTTACTTTTCTCCATGACTCTACTGGCTGGATATATCTGCTTGTTATTGCACTAAGTGGTAAAACCTCACTATTACCAGGTTTCGCAGTGTTCCAATGAAGAACCCAAGTCAGCTTAAAACAAATACTGTACTCGAAAAGGCAAGTGCTTTATTACAGTATTGTGTACGCTCCTCAAATATAAACACAGAACATAAAGAACCCGAGTTATAGTTATTCATTAGGGCTAGGGTTAGCTATTAAGGTTAGTGTTTAGGTAAGGGCTTAATGAACAAACGCTAAAACATTTGTTCATACATTTTTCATCTACACAAAGGCTAATGGAGGAGAGACTTGATATCCATTGCTTTCATCTGCGTTATTGTAAGTTAATCACTTAATTGACAATATTTCCAGTCCCTTCAAATTATAATATCAAAAAGCAGAAACGATTAAGAACTACAACAAAGATACAAACCAGATTGAAAAATCAAGAATATTATGTTGGAATCATTACAGGGTGAGCCTTTGAAAGGTAATCCAGTATTTCACTCATGCTGGGATCTAACAATCTCCTATTAAAGACACCCATCACTGCACATATCATCACACTGTCACCCATATTCTAGTTTTCAGCTTCGTAACAACTTTCATGACTGTTGACCCAATAAAGTCCTTCTCATTGCCTGGCTTCATCTTGCAAACTCTTCTTCCAAAGCGAGACTATGCATTCTTAACTGGATTTTAAAAAATTGTAATAATTGAATTTGGCATTCAATCATTTTCCCCATTGAATAAACAGTCTGGTTAACCTTTGCCTCTTTGTGGCACAGTACTATGTCATCCATCACAGATGAAATTTGCATGTGAATGGAGGCTCAGTACTGTCCATTTCTCCTCCCAAATGTATACACAGTCAATAGCTCATAATGGACTGATTGTCATGTGAGACAAAACTCTTTATCTCTGTAGCAGCAAGATTAAGGGCAGAATATGACTTTGTCATTACCATTTTTATGGTTGATTTAATGTTTTCAAAAAGGAATATGATCATAACATCATTCATTATCCATAGTACTGTAACTGTTTTTCAGTTCATAAAGAATTAACAATGTGTTTTAAAAACGTTAACCTACATACAGACAACATTCCCAGAATTGAAGCCAAGACACTAACAGAAATATAGATTTAGTGCTCCATTATTCAGAATACTATATATATATATATATATATATATATATATATATTATTTGTTTATTTAGTAGACGCCTTTATCCCAGGTGACTTACAGAGACTAAGGTGTGTGGACTATGCATCAGCTGCAGAGTCACTTACCAATCTCACCCGAAAGATGGAGCACAAGGAGGTTAAGTGACTTGCTCAGGGTCACACAATGTATCAGTGGATAAGGTGGGATTTGAACCAGGGACCCCCTGGTTAGAAGCCCTTTTCTTTAATCACTGGACCATACAGCCTCATAGTTAGAAAATGACAGTCCCTGTGCAGGATATTAGAGAGAATCTAAAACCTTCAAAAACAGCGCTCAAGTAAATAGGAAAATAAACTAGCTGTTTTGCACCTGGACCCCACATTGAGGGAACTGAACAGGGCATCTATTGCTGTCGCCCATGAAACCTGACTAATGAATATGGGTATGCATCTGGACACTTGGCTGTTTTACAGAGAATAACAGGGAGGGAAGCTGGCAGTCTATTAAGTGGCCAACTACTGGAAAAGCGCTGCAGGGAAAGATGACGTTGAGGTATATATTTAACATGGTTTACACTAGAGCCAGCTATCTGACCTCTAGTTCTGTTCTAGTTTCTAAATGCACTCAGAGCATGGTGTTACATGCAAGTTTGTGTCAGAAATTCAGGGATTCTGGATCTCAAAGAGGAGAAAACTTGGGAGAAAACATGTCAATTGTATCTCATCTTTCTGATAAACTTGAAATGTTTTTATTTAAATTTAAATTTTTATTTAATTTTTAAATTTTTATTTAAATTTAAAAAGTGATTTAAACGGCCGCCACTGACGTCTTTGTATCCTGTCTGCTAGTGTTTTAACAGTGATGTAATCGCTAATTTGACTGGCTAACATATGCACCTGGCAGCTCCTTGTATTGTGATTGGTTGCACTGCCTCAATCTGAAGGCTGATCGGAACGCTCAAATTCCAAAGCATGGTATGGTATCATACTCAATTAGATGTCATTTGAGTCACTGAAATCTTGCATGTGAATGTGTTGATTTTTCATGCCAAGAAACTGTTGTTGATTAGCAAACATTGTGTTACTTTTAAACCATGTGAAACAATCTTTACATTTTCACATTTAGGAACATATGTATAGATCACGTGCCAAAACATAAAGTGATCAAATTTGAATGGCAGAAATCTTACAAACATAGCTACTGGCACATGGGCAATTATTTTTTTAAATTTTTTTTAACTAATTGGTAACAAAGTGCTGGGCCTGTGTCAAAGAGTGACTTTCTTGAATAAGCATTGCAATCTGTATCTCAAAACTAGGACACTAATTATTTTAGGCCATCAGCCAAATGTTTTGTATTACAAAGTCAGGGTTCCATTCTGTCATTTTGCTTTAATTTTAGGTTCAAGATAAAAGATAACCCTTGAATAAGATTCACATCAGCCTAATAGTGTGGAAAAGATCCTATCATTGGAATGATGTAGCATTGTCTCTGATTGGGGCAATATTTTTTTATTTTATGATGTAATTGCTTTTCATTTTTCACATTGATTTCATATAACTATACCTCCATTCTTTTCTACATATTAATAATTGTAATTTAAAAATCAATTCTGTTGATGTACTTACACAATATATTGCCTGTGAAGATTGTGGTATAGCTATCCATCTGAAAACAATCTGGTTCAATTTGCAAGGTCTGTGCACTTATTGTATGTCATCTACATACAGTATATTGCAAAACATGGTTCTAAAAAGACTTCTCAAGAATGATTTTCTGAAGTGAAGGTGTTGCACAGGCTTCAGTACAAAAAGCTTCACACGTGGGCTTACACTAATATGCTTCCCAACCTCAATTCTGAAAACCCTGAGTAGCCTTTTCAGAAGCTAATTTTGTCTGGAATAGACAAATTTCATACACAAGGAAACATGCTTCTGGACAAATGTTTTGTCATGTGTGCTGGGGCTGGCAAGTAATGATCTAGGCAGAAACAATGCAGTGTCCTGAGAACTCAGAACTATCACATAACCAATGAGATACAAAGGGTGTTTTTTCAGAAAGGAAAATGCACCCAAGAGTTGCCAATCCAATAAACATTAAATAACTCATCAAATTATTTCTTATTCATTTTAGAATTGGAATTGGTGATGGGTTTATTTTCTTAATTGTTTTCCAGAAATGCTGATTTGGAGTAAATAGCTTTCAGAATTTAGTCTCAAGTCTATTTATACAACAGAATAAGTAACTGTGATTTTCTTTAACAGATAATAGTAATTTTAACACATATTTAAAAAGGGACTCACAGCATACTGATATCAAGACACAATTCTGAGTTCGCTGGCTTCTTAGTTTTAACATTTAATGTTGTCAGTACGTACATCGTACAGTAGTCATTTGCAGATCAATATATCTTATGAACAATTTTGAGTGTTAAGCGGTTGAAAGCAAGTATATTAGTGTTTGTAATATGAGTCCCTGATGTAACATAGATAATGCATTTATTGTATTCTGTTAATTTAACTGATGAGAAGTCTGTTTTTTATTAATAAAATAGTTTAATATTCACTAAACTGTTCTAGAATGTTATTGTCATATGTAACAAAAGCCTATAAATGTTTACTGAATATCAACTTAATTGTATTTATTAAAACAGACTTGGATTGATGATTACATTTACATATTAAATAAAATATGATAATAGGCTATTCTACCTATTCAGTCATGTGAAAGGATTTGTTAAATTGTATATTTTTGCATAAACAGTTTAATGCATACTTCTTTTTAGATTTTGACTTCTTTTTAATCTTTTTCTGACATTGCTGGAAGTCTAAAATGTACTGCTTAGATTATGATGGCAAATGTAAATAAATCTTTGTTTGAAATGCCGAAGAGTTGTGATGACTGTCAAAAAAGAACAATAAGAAGTGCAGACATGACAATTATATGAATAACAATGAAATAGGTGGTAAAGAAAAATACAAGACAAATAATGTTTACCTAGATTTTTACTGATGGATGTCAGAATCGCAGTCCTCAAAATTCATTCTGTTGCAACTCTGGTATATTGTAAGATAGAGAATATGTAGAATATACAAAGCAAAAGTAAAATGTTTTTTAAAGGAAATATTGGTCAGGAAATGCTAGATCTTTATTAAAGCTTAGACTAGACAACACTACTACATTATGTACAGTATATTTTACAATACATTATTTGGCCTTTGGCATCGCTTTTCAAGGTACCCCTGCCCATAAATTAGCTCGCAGATCAGTGGAGAGGCTGACTGTACGGAGGCTGATGAACCTGAAAAGCAGGTGGAAGTTGGGCAGGAGAGCGAACTCTGGACGTAGTGGATTGAGGTATATAAACAAAATGAACAGTCTTGGGGCTTCAGTAACGAATGCTGTATTTTTTAAACAGGGATAAGTCTCACACATGTAATTATATTTACAGGGTCTGAGGTAAGAACTAATAATAAAATCAATGATTCCTTTACACATTTGAGAATGGTGCTTATCCAACCAGCAAGAATGCTGCTGGCAGTGTGGCAGTGCCACTCAAACAGTGGCGGGTTAATTGAAGTGCATTCACCCGTGTCTCCAATACCTCATATTCCTGTAATAACAGGTACACCAAAACTCAAAAGTATGACATTTTCATCCAAACCTTGCTTATCCATAGACGTGCATACAGTCACACACACACACACACACATACGCACACACGCACACACACACACACACACTGTGTTGTTATTAGAATACTTATGAAGATGTGCTCCAGAAAGCTTTACTGTCAAATCTCTCATGATTCAATAAATCTATTTGCTTGCTACTATTTTCATTATCATATAGACCGTACAGATTGCTGATAATATCTTCTATTCCTCAACTGCAGATGTGTGAGGGCCAGAATTAAGCAATGCTGGTCGATACTTACTGTAAGGTTCTTGTGTTACAGTAAAACAAGCACACACTCAAGGACACATACAAACAAACAAAGAATGCACCAGCCTGTCATTTTTACTTAGAATACTGGAGGTATTTAAATGTACTGCTATCATTCCAAATTGATACAACTGTAATTCAATAGAAATGTCAAAGATTTATAAATCAGTTGACTGTGCTGTGTTCTCCAGTGTCATTACTGTGCCAGATCCCTGAAGCTTTGATAAGATACGGCGATAATCTTATCTGCATTGCTACCTCTCACACAACTGACTTGATATGAAAAAATCCCTTTGTGCATATTGTGAACAGGCTGGCTGTAGGGGTGATGTCAGGCCAGAAAGAAACACACACGCAGACAGGCAGTACTGTGGTTGAAACTGAGACGCTGTGGCGCTCAGTATGTTTAATGATACACAGAAAATAAAATGTTGAACAAAAACAGAATATGGCACTTGAGGCTTAAATAAACAGACAAACAAAACGAACAAACACTAACAAACAGGGCATGAACACTAAACACAAAACAAGTACGGTGTTGGTGCTTCCAGCACTCGTAGCAGTTGTTATTTATTTTTATTCTCGATTTTTACCTCCTCACTCTCTCCCGTTCTTTCGCCTTGAACACACAACCCCGAGTGACTGCTTTGTGCATCTATATATATTGTTGTGCCGGGATTCAATTACCAATTAATTATTCACTTGAATTCCAGCACGTGAACTAATTCTGTGCAACCCCGTGCTCACATATTATTACATACTTTAAATGCACGTGAGGTGAAGTGCAATCCCCGTGCCTAAATACAATTATACATTTTAAATAACTTGTGCTACACACACCCATTTATATCCCGTGCACCAACTACAATACACCAACATTAACACACCACACGCAACATATAACACACAAATGCACACAGGGGCGGGGCACATTGCCACAATATACATACATATATGTGTGTGTATATGTATAACAAGAGCATTTGATGGAGCTATAGAAGCACAAGCTACAGGTAGCTGCACACCTCTCAAGTACCCTTGGTATAACTTGGTATAATATTAAAAGGTGGATTTGGTTATCCATTTTCCACTGCCTTTCAGTGCTCTGCAGTAGCACAAGTGGCTTATTGCTGACAAACAGCTTTTACAATTAGTTTAATTGTTCATTAAGCTTAAAATAAACAGGTTATTCATAAAGAAAATGTTACTGTAGCTGAAGCTTAATTATTGACCCATATGAAAATGAGAGGAATATCGGTAATTGGATTTGAAATATATGACTTTTTTTGCCATTTAAAGATCTGAGTAGCATCTGACACATTGCATGTAAGTCTGGAGCTGTGTTTGAGTTCAGTTTTCTGGGCTACGTATGGAAGTCTGAACAGCTGTCATCCAGTTAATCCAGCTAATCAATGCCTGCCTCGGGCATGTGGGGAGAATTAATGCACACAACAGCACCTGTCGTACTTAACCTACACTACAGACACGTATCTCACAAAAGAAAGAGGTCCAGTGGCTTTTTAAAAGCAGTTTTCAATTTCGATGGAAGATAAAATGGTAACTGCTGGTTCTGCCTTTCACTGCCATTATTCCAAGCTCACTGTCAATGCCAAGGGATTTCCTATTTTACCAAAGACCCACATTTTGATCTTTATTAGACACTGCGGCCCATCATTGCAGTATGTAAAAGTGATGGTTTAGTTTGCTTTTTAAAAAAGAGTTTAAAACATATAAAACTATTAACATTTATGGCTTAAAGTAAAGTGTTCATTCAAAAATAATTAAATATTATATTTTGTCAAATATAATGTACCGGAGGGACAATGGCATTGGAGGTTGTGATTGTAGAACATAGATTGTGTGTGTGTGTTTATATATATATATATATATATATATATATATATATATATATATATATATATATATATATATATATATATATATTTATATTTATTTATTTTAAATCAGACTCAGAAAAGTTCAGTGATAGTTTTGGGAATAAGACCATTTAAATTTTTCTCGATAAGATGTTTGTCAGTTTGTAGGAGCTAATTGACTGCACCGCATTCATTTTTAAAAAGAGGTAATTAACCCATTCAAAAACTATAATCAGTATGTAAGAAAGGTTCACATTCCCAGTTTACACAAAGCAAGGCTGCCAAGCATTGCAGCCTGAGGATTGCAGTCTCTTCTGATTTAGAATTACTCGCCCAGAACATCTCTGTCCCATTACAGGGACTGGGGAGTTTGCAGCCTACCACTGAATAGTTTTCCCCAAAGTAGAAATAGCATCTTTAGAACAGGTAGAAATTTAAATCAAGAGACTAAAATCCCTTGGTGTGTGAAATAGATCCTGATCTTCAACCCTGTGTGTTTTTTGGTAAACTGGTAAATAATCATAATAAAACAATCAACAACAAACCATTTGTTTGCCTCTTCTGCTCTTTGGCTGAAAGCTACGTACAGAACGGCCATGAAGCAGAAAGGAATCTGCTGTATGCTTCTAGTATGCATTCCAAGCATTTCATTCTGAATCAAATTGTTATTTAAAACTTCATTGACTTGGCAATTTATGTCGTTTTCACTATCCGATATAATATATATCCAAGCAGGCCAGTGTGCAATATGGTTTAATTTATGTTCATCCTTATTCATATTTCTTTTTTTATTAAAACTTTAAACAGTCAGAGTTTTAATGATATACATATTTTAGGGCGTCATTAAAAAAAAATCAATGCCTTGATTATCACTTTGTAAATCAAGCCAGTATTGTCAGTGTCATCTCAGATTAAGACTATGGGGGGAAAAAGTCTTCTAAATTCCATTTACTTATCATCATCTATCCATGTTTGATACTATAGCTTCATGGCCTCTGGTTGTACAATATGACATTGTTATCATGGTTTCTAGATTGAAGTGGTCCGCCTCCTAGTTTGATTGAAATCATAAATATTTAAGTTAACATCTGTTCAGCCACAGGTATACATCGGCACAAAGCAATGCTTTTCATATCACAACACTTGCATAAATGCATGACCCAGTGCCTTTCAGCTATGACATTGTTTTAAAGCTGATAAATAGGACCTGTAGGACCAATACAGCATTCTGTAGAAATATTTCTACACCAGTAGAAATATTTTGTTGTTGTTATTCCTATTGTTAAGGGGCTACTGTTTTGAAGGAACCACAAATTCATTCACATTGAAGACGATGGAACATGTCCTCATGTTTCACAAAATGTTTCCAGCCAACCCCTATATATAGCTCACTGTATATCCAGTCTTATACTTTAAATATATAAATTATAACACATATATTATAATGTAACACAAATGTGAAAACACCTTCTCTTTCTGAATTGGAACAACCCAAATAAAATGTCAAAAAACAATGGTATCATAATTGGTGTATCCTTTGTTTAAGGCGAAAGGCTCAAGCTTTTGTTAAAATGAAAGGGAATCTTGTGGTCTCAACTCATTGCCTGTGGACTGAAAAACACCAGAACTAATTTAGTCACAAATGACTATGCCTGTTATTTTATTACTAAAAATTGTCATCACTGGTCTGCATATTAACTTTATAAAGGCTCTTTTTTAAACCCACCTTGATTTGTTTATCATTAGTTTTAATCCCAAAATCCTGAATACTGCCCTCCCTCTCTCTCACGCCAGTGAACAACAGATACACTCCTGCGACTCGGGGATTTGTGTTTGTGGATGACAATTCAGAGAGAGATTGAGTCGGCATGCCTGATCATCTCCAGAAAATGAAGCTGGTGTGACGTGAGGGTAGTTTACTGAAGGTGGTTCACATGTATTCATTCACATGTATGCATTGCTGTTTTCATCAAAATGATCAGTAAAATACATCAGAGATCTACACTGCAATATTTATTTGTCTACCTATTGTATACCTCTAAATGAAATCTGTGTTAACTTCACAAAATAAAGGTGTTCTTAAACCTACTATACATACACTGCTCTGAATAAAATCACTGTACATATACATACACTACTCTGAATACAATCACTGTACATATACATACACTGCTCTGAATAAAATCACTGTACATATACATACACTGCTCTGAATAAAATCACTGTACATATACATACACTGCTCTGAATAAAATCACTGTACATATACATACACTGCTCTGAATAAAATCACTGTACATATACATACACTGCTCTGAATAAAATCACTGTACATATACATACACTGCTCTGAATAAAATCACTGTACATATACATACACTGCTCTGAATAAAATCACTGTACATATACATACACTGCTCTGAATAAAATCACTGTACATATACATACACTACTCTGAATAAAATCACTGTACATATACATACACTGCTCTGAATAAAATCACCGTACATATTGTGACAGGCAGTGTCACTGGCGCGCTGTTTCTACCAGGAAGGAGACTCAGACACAAGAAAGCTGCAGGTTTAAACATGCTTCCGCGCCCTTTAATCATAAATGCAAAACAATAAACAAAACACAGGAACAAAATAAACTGGCATGGTGGCCAAAATAAACAGTTTAAACAGTTTAAACAAAACCATACAAAACACTTTTACTGTGGTTTCTGGCAGAGCCATAACGTGAACATGGCTTCACAAATACCAACTCCCCTGAACACCCATGATGATTCCTCATATATTTAAACAGTGCAGCACAGCGCAGCGCAGCACAGCACAGCACACAAAACATGAACCTCCACCTCTATCACCAACATTAATTCTCAAACTAATTCTCCATTACCACTTGTGAACACCTATTTTATACACCCGTGACTGGAGCCTAATTAATCATTTAATCACTTAATTCAGTTGACGGCTCCAGCCACATTCCCACATGAGTTTGCAGTTAGGATTTTAACTCCTTCCCAGCCACTCAATACTCCCCACATATACACACCCTGCCCCACTGCCACACAATGATAATACAAATAAACATAGAGGCAGGGCGTACCCCGTCACACTATCACTGCGCTGAAGAAAACCACTGTACATATACATACACAACGCTTAATAAACATAGAGGCAGGGCGTACCCCGTCACACTATCACTGCGCTGAAGAAAACCACTGTACATATACATACACAACGCTTAATAAACATAGAGGCAGGGCGTACCCCGTCACACTATCACTGCGCTGAAGAAAACCACTGTACATATACATACACAACGCTTAATAAACATAGAGGCAGGGCGTACCCCGTCACACTATCACTGCGCTGAAGAAAACCACTGTACATATACATACACAACGCTTAATAAACATAGAGGCAGGGCGTACCCCGTCACACTATCACTGCGCTGAAGAAAACCACTGTACATATACATACACAACGCTTAATAAACATAGAGGAAGGGCGTACCCTGTCACACTATCACTGCGCTGAAGAAAACCACTGTACATATACATACACAACGCTTAATAAAGTTTTTATTTTAGGAAAACAAATAATACATAGAAATGTCTCCTCAAGCTAACAAATGGGATGATACAAACACAAGACAAAAAGATTGGTGCGTGTTATGTACCATTTACTAATATGTATATTCACACTTCAATTAGTGCCACATAAGAATAAGTAGTACCAGCAACTGGGAACAGCTGCTTTTTAAAGCAGGGCCTCTTTTAGCTATAACACCCAAGGTGAGTGGATTATTCAACTAGAAGAAAGCTACCCCATAAGCAGCAATAACCTAATTGTATAAATAACCTAATTTAAGAATGTGCTTTGAAACGTTTCACGTAATGCAGGACACAGTTTGATTTATTTTGCCAATACATCTGCCCTGTTTTTTTTTGTTTAACAGTGTCAGTTTCTTTTGGTCCTAATTACATTTTGAGGGGGAAAAAATGTTCTGAGTTCATCTCTACACCATATGGACAGACTGATAGATGCTAAGTGGTTCTCTCAAACCATCAAGTGAAAATAATTGTAATTTATGATGCCAAATCTTTGAATTCATCGCAGCTTACACACTTTTCTCAGCCACAGAACATAATATTATGTTGTATCACATTACCCAAAGTTCCTTGTAATCAAATTACATGACTATTCTGTTAAAGCTGTTTTTTTTTTAGATTCAATACACTAATAATTTTAATAAGGGCCCCAGCATTCGATGGAGAGTGGACTGAAATGCCTGTGTAATGAAAGTTTATGTGACATGCTGTGTACACCGTGCTCATTATTCTGCTTTCTGGGACAGTTAATGGCCCCTTATTCAAGCTTGAATATCAAAACAGGAAGGCAACAAAAAATGGGGAATGTCTCTTCAAAAGAAGATGTGGAAGACGTTTATATTCAAAGGGAACCATTTTAAAAATGTGTCTTGGAAAAACATGTGTGGCTTGAATGTACTGCCCTGCTGAAGATCATTCTCATCATCAAATATCTTGACACTGCTCAATGAAAGCCTCTCTGACTTGATGCCAAGTGCCTTTTCTATTGTTAGCCATTATATAACTAGGCCCACATTTTCTTAATCAAAGTTCATAACTCAGTTCTTAGATGTGCCCCGAATAATATATACAAGAGAGCAACTTGTAAGTAAAGCAACAGCTGCAGTTGTTTGCTTTTTATGTCTCCTCAAAAGGTCTGCTATATTTTCATATGAAGTAAGAAAAGCCATTAAACAAAAGGAATATTACCATACATTGGAATAATATGTTACGTACAGCTAATATAGCTTCAATATTAAAGGCCCTGTTCATAACATTAAAAGTTTTTACAAGTGTTTTTATGAGTAAAATACAGTTTGCTATTTGTCCTGTGTACAGCAGCATATCCCCTTCAGATATGTGATGTAAGGATACGTGTAAAGTGATTTGCGGCTGCAAAACACCCACATTGCGGCCAAAGTCTGTGTTTTGCATGAGCAAACCATGTTTATCTGCTGTAAAGTGGGACTTTAGCAGTCACTAAAAATGCGGCGTATGTAAAGAATGGTTTTCACCTGGCGTTCTGCACCCACTATCAAATTAGCACTTTGCCATCATTAATCCATGTAAATGATATTGAAATGTGTTTAAATGAAGAAAAGAGCATGGAATTGGGCAGGGATCTGGAATAATAAATAGATGCAAACATTATAATAAGATGTAAGGATTTTGCCTTGCACTTGGGCAATTGCTGACCCTCCAAAAACTCTCCTCTTACAAGGTGCAAACCATTGTAGAAGCGAGTAATTAAGAGCTGTATAAACCCACACACCTGTAGAGACCTGTCATTGGCCTCAGGATGGCTTCTGTGATCCACTTCCTGATGTGGCGACGCTTGACTCTTGTTGAGGACAGGCAGGAAAACCTTTGGAGAAGAAGGGAAAGATGGAAAAGACCCTGCATATTCAAACCCAGGGTCACTTTGTTTGGGATGCCGGAGGATGCAGTGGTAAGGCGTTATCATCATCCTAGACCTAATAGCTGAATTTCACCTTTTCATCACCTGGTTGACTGTCCTCCTGGTAACACCGACAGCATTGACTTTCTCCACTATAGAGGACCATATGGCCTCTTTGGTAGCATAACTGATGTTGGCTGAGGCTTTTCTAAATTAACTCAATTTCATGCTGAGTGATCTCGTTAAAAAAGCGTTTCCTTTCCGCGTGCCAAGAGGACTTTGCTGCCCTTCCTGTGACATGTTTTTGTTTGGTTTGATTTTCGTGCTCCACAAATCTCATACAGCGTCTACAGCTCTCTGTACTCCAAACTCACCTCACCTCTGAGCCGCTAAATACCCCGATGCACAGGCAGCGCTCACTGCGACCCTCATTATCATGATTGCAGCTCATTATTTGTGCGTGTTGAGTAATTCGCATTGCTTTAAGCTTATAGGCCGCAGTGCAAAATAATTGCATGGCTGCTATGCAATTTGGATTTTGTTGCCGTGGGCAGCAGTGTGGAGTAGTGGTTAGGGCTTTGGACTCTTGACCGGAGGGTTGTGGGTTCAATCCCCAGTTGGGGGGGGACACTGCTTTACCTAGATTGCTCCAGTAAAAACCCAACTGTATAAATGGGTAATTGTATGTAAAAAATAATGTAACTGTATATAAAAAATAATGTGATATCTTGTAACAATTGTAAGTTGCCCTGGTTAAGGGTGTCTGCTAAGAAATAAATAATAATTGTTTGCACTACGCCTATCCTTACATCAGCCCTTAAATTTCCTATGTACGTATCTATGTTTTTTTTTAAAGTTTTGGTAGGTCAACTTCTCGAACTCCATAGACTTCACAGAAACTGTTTTAAAAATTCTAAAGATTTAAAGAAACAAATTGTATCTGAAGGGAATATACCCTATCACATTATATTATTTAGCTTTGGGAAAGACTGCTTGTAAAAGGTGCAACGATTCTGAAATGTTCAAATAGTATCCACTGTCCACAACTGGACAATGTAGAGAAAGATCAAGGTGTCTGACCTACCTTTACTTCACTTATGAATGCACTTAAAAAGCTTTCTACTGTATCCATTTTAGTAAATCCATCCCAATATATTCATTACCAGTATTAAAAATTCTATAAAGCTTATTCCAATAATTTTTACCAATGGACTATCAGGAATCCGATAATATCTCTCTATGTAATTGAGCCTTTAAAATAAAATGTACAGGAATTATGAATAAACTAATATAAGTGTATCAGTATATTACTCTCTGAGTTACTTTAGATTCCACAAATATGAAATGAAACAAGCCACAGGGTGTTTCTCTCTCTCTAGAACACAAGTCAGGATATAGCTCTCAAGGGAGCCCAGAACATTACACCACACGAAGTGCCAGCAAACAGAAACATGGTTGTAACTGCCAGAGGAAACATAACTTCATTTGTAGATTGTAGATTGTTTAAAAAGAATTGCAACAGGGACACTTGAAAAAGAGATGTTTCTAGTGCTTAAATAAATGGCATTTGAATTTGATTAAGTTGAGATTCATACACCAGGCATACTACCCTACTGGCAGGCTGCAGATTTTTTCTTCTGATATTTTCTTGCTTATAGCTTCCCCTTTTCTGTATACACCTATTATTCACAGGTGTTAGGCGAACATACTGTACATAAAACAGTGAAACACTGTCATATGAAATAGAAGACGTCATACACAAGAAAGAAACCTCGACCTTTCACCTGACTGATAATCGGGTTGAAAGAAAAACAGTTCATTATAAAATAACAGTGTTCTTAGGAGCCTCGGCTGAGCCATTCACTCTTTTGAGGCACAGTTAATGGACTTGTACTCAAATCTGTATATGTACTGAGGAATGCATTCATCTGGCTGGATACAGTGTGTAAAACTAGTACATTCATTTAGTAAATGTAACCCTGAACACCGTGCTTGTGCTATGCTTATCTCAGATGCTTGGCAATAAAAGACTCTTTAAGGGAAAGAGCTGAAATTACAGGTGTACATCCCCAGGAGTAATTTCCAAAACCACCTTGTTCAAAAGGTCCTATTAGTTTATATATAAAAAGCACATTTAGCATTTCTTATTATTTTACTTTTAAACATTAAACATTCAGTTATGTTATTTAAAGTTTGTAATTATTTTATTTTACACTTTGTTTTTCAATTCAAATATAACCTATATGCGTTACAGTATGATAACCAAGTGACGGAAAACAATCGTTAACAACATGTATTTTACAATGGAATAAAAACAATGGAAGAAACTGCCGTGTAGCTACAGGCCAAATCTAGACTGATCCTCAGAGCCAGCATTGCATGATATAATAAAAATAATATAGTATAATAAAAATAATATAATACAGTACATGTACAATAGGTAATGGACCTGCATTTTGAAGTGTGTTAATTATGCCATTAGCAGGGTGATGTCTGTTAATTACATAGCTTGGTTAGGGTACATGACATTTGGGCCATGTTTTTTTCTTTATAGGGGACTCAGTATAACTTCATAATCCTAACACAAACCCTCCCCCACAGGATGAGACCAATCCCTGCCTATCATTAGTGCTTTACGTACCACCACATAGACTAACAGGAATCATCTGACATCTTAGTAGGATATATATACAGTATATATCTATATATAGCTCTATATATATATATACAGTACTGTGCAAAAGTTTTAGGCAGGTGTGAAAAAATGCTGTAAAGTAAGAATGCTTTCAAAAATAGACATGATAATAGTTTATATTTATCAATTAACAAAATGCAAAGTGAGTGAACAGAAGAAAAATCTACATCAAATCAATATTTGGTGTGACCACCCTTTGCCTTCAAAACAGCATCAATTCTTCTAGGTACACTTGCACACAGTTTTTGAAGGAACTTCGGCAGGTAGGTTGGCCCAAACATCTTGGAGAACTAACCACAGTTCTTCTGTGGATTTAGGCAGCCTCAGTTGCTTCTCTCTCTTCATGTAATCCCAGACAGACTCGATGATGTTGAGATCAGGGCTCTGTGGGGCCATACCATCACTTCCAGGACTCCTTGTTCTTCTTTACGCTGAAGATAGTTCTTAATGACTTTCGCTGTATGTTTGGGGTCGTTGTCATGCTGCAGAATAAATTTGGGGCCAATCAGATGCCTCCCTGATGGTATTGCATGATGGATAAGTATCTGCCTGTACTTCTCAGCATTGAGGAGACCATTAATTCTGACCAAATCCCAACTCCATTTGCAGAAATGCAGCCCCAAACTTGCAAGGAACCTCCACCATGCTTCACTGTTGCCTGCAGACACTCATCCGTGTACCGCTCTCCAGCCCTTCGCGAACAAACTGCCTTCTGCTACAGCCAAATATTTCAAATTTTGACTCATCAGTCCAGAGCACCTGCTGCCATTTTTCTGCACCCCAGTTCCTGTGTTTTCGTGCATAGTTGAGTCGCTTGGCCTTGTTTCCACGTCGGAGGTATGGCTTTTTGGCCGCAAGTCTTCCATGAAGGCCACTTCTGACCAGACTTCTCTGGACAGTAGATGGGTGTACCAGGGTCCCACTGTTTTCTGCCAGTTCTGAGCTGATGGCACTGCTGGACATCTTCCGATTAAGAGAAGTAAGCATGATGTGTCTTTCATCTGCTGCAGTAAGTTCCTTGGCCAACCACTGCGTCTACAGTCCTCAACGTTGCCCGTTTCTTTGTGCTTCTTCAAAAGAGCTTGGACAGCACATCTGGAAACCCCTGTCTGCCTTGAAATTTCTGCCTGGGAGAGACCTTGCTGATGCAGTATAACTACCTTGTGTCTTGTTGTTGTGCTCAGTCTTGCCATGGTGTATGACTTTTGACAGTAAACTGTCTTCAGCAACCTCACCTTGTTAGCTGAGTTTGGCTGTTCCTCACCCAGTTTTATTCCTCCTACACAGCTGTTTCTGTTTCAGTTAATGATTGTGTTTCAACCTACATATTGAATTGATGATCATTAGCACCTGTTTGGTATAATTGTTTAATCATACACCTGACTATATGCCTACAAAATCCCTGACTTTGTGCAAGTGTACCTAGAAGAATTGATGCTGTTAAGGCAAAGGGTGGTCACACCAAATATGGATTTGATGTAGATTTTTCTTCTGTTCACTCACTTTGCATTTAGTTAATTGATAAATATAATCTATTAACATGTCTATTTTTGAAAGCATTCTTACTTTACAGCATTTTTCCACACCTGCCTAAAACTTTTGCACAGTACATATATATATATATATATATATATATATATATATATATATATATATATATATATATATATATATATATATCAGGTAAAAACATGCTGGTGATTTTATTAAGCATGCCACAAATAGTATGAGTGTTAAATAGTAATAAATGACTGTTAAGAGAACTTATATCATGTCCCCCCATTATACCACAGAATCAGTTATAATGCGGCATGATCAGGGCTCCTATTTGATCCCATAGTGCCATTACAGTAGCACTTTATATTCTCGTTACAAGGCGGAACACAAGAAGCACGGTCTTGTAACTATGGCTCCCAACTATAAAGGGGGTGCACTGCAATGGGATGTTAAATAAATAAATGCATTATGCAATTCCAGAGGGTAAAAACTACTTATTTAAGATGTTCTGCCCCCAACTGTACCTGTGCAGCTCAGTGCAGCTCAGTGTTTCCACCTAAATTGACTAAGTTAGCTTAATCACGTCAAACTCACTGAGAGCACTTTTGAAGGTCAGGTTGAGTGTGGAACTGGTACATTCAATTACAACAGGAATTACACCAGAATTGAATTATCTTTGGGTGCACTAAAGATGTAAGCCTATGGGAACCTTTTATCGGGGACTAAGTGGAACATCTTTCGCAATCAACAGCCTGTGTGATGTGATAAAGAAACTGAGTGCTTCTCTACAGTACCTCAGCAAAGTTAGCTGAATTGTGAAATAATTGGCCTAATTCACATTTTAGCAAGGGAATTTCCAAGATTTCCAAGCTTTGTGGAAGACAATTAGGAGTACAGGCCTGGTGATGGGGTGGCATATATATTATACATTTACTTCATTGCATTCCAGATTAGTAACACAAGTTTGCACAAAAGTGTCGTTGCTGCAGATGAGTTCCAATGCATACATGACTCATAGTAATGACTAAGTTGGCCCATAATTTATATTTATCCCAAGCTAGGGTTTCTCATTTCTATCACAGACATATAAAAACACCTCAATGTGGTCTTTATGTGTACGTTTTTCAGGCCACCCATGGGAAAACTGTGAAATCAGACTCAATTCTTTCCATTTTCTTGGCTTGATGACTACATCCTATATTTGAAGTGATTGTTTTTCTTATAAACATGCAAGTGTTTTCCTTTGTGAGGTGGTTCACTCAGAGGAAGTGTTGTTGTCCCTTGGGACAATCTTATCATTTTTCTAGTCCAGGATATGTACGGAATGCAAGGCCCTGCAGCTCAGTCAATCAACTCACATGTCACCTCAATACAAATAAAAACAAAACAAACAAGCTCAATGTCAGTCACACACAGGGGATCCCAGATCCGGTACCCTTTTTGTCTGACAGGCGAGAATTATACAGTTTGCAAATTATGAACCATATGAAAAAGAAAATAAATTGATGATAAAAATGTACTGTAACAATATATTTTAGGATGCGACATCTATGAGTTACAGTCTGACACCCTGACCATTGCTGCCTTGTTGGCACGGCACCTGATTTTGATGGTCTGGAAACAAGCTGCCCCTCTCACGTAGATTTGGTTAGGGGTCGTCTATATTTCCTAAAATTGGAAACAATGGAACACTCTGAGCGGATCCAGAGAACAATTCTTCAAGGCATGCACCCTTTTCTGCTGTATGTTGAATAACTCTGACTTCAATCCCATGTTCCTACAATCTCCTGTCATTGCAAAGCACAACTCTCTATCTTCCTTCTTCTCTTATCTTTACTTCCTTCTGTTTCTCACTTTTTTCTTCTTGCTCTTTGTTTTTTTTTATTCTCTTGAGATAAGCTTGTTTATCATCTGTTACTGATTTTTTTTATATATATACACTATGACTGACAATTCAAAACAAATATTTAAATAAAATGCACTAGAACAAAGGTTCGGTAAATTTGGCCTAGCAAAATTATCTTTTAATAACACAGTCAATTATGATTTTCTTCTTTGTTTTATATTTGATGCATTTGATGGTTTTGTAAATGTATATACAGATTAACAATTTTGTTATATTCAGTTTTTTCCGAAAACTGAAAAATCAAAACCGATTAAAAAAAAAAATAAACATGGCTAGGCAAAGGCTGGCATGCAGCTACCGACACCAGCAATAGGGCACGAAACCCAGATCCACAAGCAGATGAGAACGAAGCATAGGCCTATGGTCACAAGGAACCTGAACATCCATCCATTTGAGGTGCAAATTACACAGCTGTGTGTATGCCAGCAGTCTGCTATTTCACTGAAAACATAACACCGATGAGGAAATGAATGACCATAGTCTGCAAACACAATTTATGAGGGTTAGAAACACTGCAACTCGTCTAAAATCACCATCAACCTACCTATTACTTAAACCATCAGGTTCCCTTCTTCACCTTGACAGCAGTCTTCAAGAGCATATCCTGTGGGTCACATGACTCTTTACATAAACCTGGTCATGAAGCAACCACAGCCCAGTTGCAGGGGGGTTGTAAGCTGACAGCTGCTGGGGTGATTTTGAACCAATTTAGTTATAGACAAGAACAATTGCAGGTACAGTACATTACAATGGAGGTAATTAATATTAAAACCATGTAATATACATTCTCTTACAATGTTTTTGCTAATAAATAAAGGAATACTTGAATTAATCTCAGATGGTTTACTACTGTATACTCAGTGTAAAAACATTTTAAAAAAACGCTAATGTTTACAAGCTGCGTCTGGCTTCTGCTAAAAAGGCCTGGACAGATCCCTTTGGTCCAAACAAAATCAACAACAAACGTCTGGGAAAATCCAATATAATTTGGCAGTTTCCCACTGGACATGCTGCAAAGCTCTCAGCTCACTTATTGTTTAGAAAGATACTCTGCTGTGGATAGATACATACAGTGGACTGACCCTTGAAAAAGTGAAAATATATTTAAAGCATCATTGCTTTATTCAAGATTTCCTTTATGCATTACCATGAATGTTTTAAGGAAAAGTCTGTTTCTGTTTATCATAAGGATACCAATTCTGATAAGCCACACGATGCTTTTGATTTTGTTATTTTACAACACATCTAATTTGTGACATTTGTAGATACAGTACAGTGGCACCCATAAGTATTGCCTCCCGTTGATTTCAGTTGATTTCATTCCACTGAATAGTGTGAATTAAAGGATGTCTTTGATTGTATTAACCACAGGGGTAGAAACACCCAGGTTATTGGTTCATTGCATTGCTGGATCAAATTGAAGAGGTCATGAAGAGTAGACATTCTTCAGATATTGAGCTGGTGAAGCTGGTCTGTTGAGAGACTTCACTTGTAGATCCCCAGTGTTTATCTGTCTACAAACTGTGATAAATCCAAAGGAGGTCAATACCAAATTTGAATAAAAATTAATTAAACAGGTATCAATACCCTGCATATGAGCAAGACTCTTCTTTAAAAAAAATATTCAAGTATTATTTTTCATATGAAGTTTGGACCAATGCTAAAAAAATAATACGCATGCATTGCCTTGGAAATGTATGTCAACAACAGCAAAGTAAATATTTAATTTGCGAATAAAAGAGCATTTAGGCAGCTCAATACTGTATATTACTTTATTTTTACTATTAAATGTGAAGTATTTCTTTTTATATGTAAAGCGATTATTACATTTTTAAGTTTGGTAATAAATACCACAAAACTTTCTTTCAGACTCCCTCTCTGGAGAGGCTCCTTATTCTAATCACAGCTCTGATTTTAATCACAGCCTCCATCCCAACCTGCTCCACTTCTAATTAAGTTTTGCAGTCTTGGGTCAGATTGAGCCAGTTTTGTTTTCCTTCGGACTGCTATTTCCAGTTAATGATATACTTGTTTGAGATATATAGCTCAGATATCTCTCTCCGCATGCTTTCTCATTTCCAAAGAGGCCCTGTCCTCAATGACTGGTTGACCTTCACTGGAGAGCAGGGTGTTAGGCCAGGTCAGTGTGGAGGTCCTTGGAAATGGTTGACCAAACTGCTGATTTCCAGTAGAGTAATGCAGTGGAGTGTGCATTTTTGAAGAAAGAGAAGGTGGTATAAGACCATATTTATTGTACTATAGTAAAGTGATTCTTAAACTAGGGTCCGCAGAGTTTGGGCAGGAAAAGAAACTAACAAATCAAAGTAGAATAGTGTACAAGACCTTGGGAGTGCTGCAGAAAACAGCCTGGAATCCAATATTCCTTTATCTTGCAATAACCATCAAACACTCTTGTGGGTGCGTGACAGGGAGCGAGAGGATCGGAGCTGCAAATCTCCTTCCCGACCCAAGCTAAGTAGAGGTACTCGCATGCCTGTACAGAGACTGGCTGGCTTGGAGAGAGGGGTAGAAACGGAAGTCGGCCATCTTAGTGCAGGGCGGAATGACCATATTAGGGGACAAGATTACTGTGATCAGCTGTGCTGCATTAGACAACTGGCAGGTGTGCTGAGCTGTGCTGATCATGGGGTGGAGTCTCCTAGTATATAAGGACTGTCATTTTGTAAGTGTGGGGCCTTTGAGGTAACACTGAACCTTTGTTGCTGAGCCGTGTGTTTGTTTGTTTATTGTCAGGACCGGGGTCAGAGTGATTTATCAAGCCAAGGAGCTTCCTCACTACTGCCAGCACTTTCACCTTGGATATCACACACCCCGCACGACTGGACTGGACACTTCAGCACCTGAGCACCTGCACTTTCACCTTGGACATCACACACCCCGCACGACTGGACTGGACACTTCATCACCTGAGCACCTGCACTTTCACCTTGTACATCACACGACCCACACTCCTGAACTGGACACTTCAGCACCTGAGCACCTGCACTTTCACCTTGTACATCACACACCCCACACAACTGAACTGGACACTTCAGCACCTGAGCACCTGCACTTTCACCTTGTACATCACACACCCCCCACAACTGAACTGGACACTTCAGCACCTGAGCACCTGCACTTTCACCTTGTACATCACACACCCCACACAACTGAACTGGACACTTCAGCACCTGAGCACCTGCACTTTCACCTTGTACATCACACACCCACACAACTGAACTGGACACTTCAGCACCTGAGCACCTGCACTTTCACCTTGTACATCACACACCCCACACAACTGAACTGGACACTTCAGCACCTGAGCACCTGCACTTTCACCTTGTACATCACACACCCCACACGACTGAACTGGACACTTCAGCACCTGAGCACCTGCACTTTCACCTTGTACATCACACGCCCCACACTCCTGAACTGGACACTTCAGCACCTGAGCACCTGCACTTTCACCTTGGACATCACACACCCCACACAACTGAACTGGACACTTCAGCACCTGAGCACCTGCACTTTCACCTTGTACATCACACACCCCACACAACTGAACTGGACACTTCAGCACCTGAGCACCTGCACTTTCACCTTGGACATCACACACCCCACACAACTGAACTGGACACTTCAGCACCTGAGCACCTGCACTTTCACCTTGTACATCACACACCCCACACAACTGAACTGGACACTTCAGCACCTGAGCACCTGCACTTTCACCTTGTACATCACACACCCACACAACTGAACTGGACACTTCAGCACCTGAGCACCTGCACTTTCACCTTGTACATCACACACCCCACACCACTGAACTGGACACTTCAGCACCTGAGCACCTGCACTTTCACCTTGTACATCACACACCCGCATGACTGAACTGGACACTTCAGCACCTGAGCACCTGCACTTTCACCTTGTACATCACACACCCCACACTCCTGAACTGGACACTTCAGCACCTGAGCACCTGCACTTTCACCTTGTACATCACACGCCCACATGACTGAACTGGACACTTCAGCACCTGAGCACCTGCACTTTCACCTTGTACATCACACACCCCACACAACTGAACTGGACACTTCAGCACCTGAGCACCTGCACTTTCACCTTGTACATCACACACCCCACAACTGAACTGGACACTTCAGCACCTGAGCACCTGCACTTTCACCTTGTACATCACACACCCACACAACTGAACTGGACACTTCAGCACCTGAGCACCTGCACTTTCACCTTGTACATCACACACCCCACACAACTGAACTGGACACTTCAGCACCTGAGCACCTGCACTTTCACCTTGTACATCACACACCCCACACAACTGAACTGGACACTTCAGCACCTGAGCACCTGCACTTTCACCTTGTACATCACACACCCCACACAACTGAACTGGACACTTCAGCACCTGAGCACCTGCACTTTCACCTTGTACATCACACACCCCACACAACTGAACTGGACACTTCAGCACCTGAGCACCTGCACTTTCACCTTGTACATCACACACCCCACACAACTGAACTGGACACTTCAGCACCTGAGCACCTGCACTTTCACCTTGTACATCACACACCCACACAACTGAACTGGACACTTCAGCACCTGAGCACCTGCACTTTCACCTTGTACATCACACCCCACACAACTGAACTGGACACTTCAGCACCTGAGCACCTGCACTTTCACCTTGTACATCACACGCCCCACACAACTGAACTGGACACTTCAGCACCTGAGCACCTGCACTTTCACCTTGTACATCACACGCCCCACACAACTGAACTGGACACTTCAGCACCTGAGCACCTGCACTTTCACCTTGTACATCACACACCCACACAACTGAACTGGACACTTCAGCACCTGAGCACCTGCACTTTCACCTTGGACATCACACACCCCACACAACTGAACTGGACACTTCAGCACCTGAGCACCTGCACTTTCACCTTGTACATCACACGCCCCACACTACTGAACTGGACACTTCAGCACCTGAGCACCTGCACTTTCACCTTGTACATCACACACCCACACAACTGAACTGGACACTTCAGCACCTGAGCACCTGCACTTTCACCTTGTACATCACACACCCACATGACTGAACTGGACACTTCAGCACCTGAGCACCTGCACTTTCACCTTGTACATCACACGCCCCGCATGACTGAACTGGACACTTCAGCACCTGAGCACCTGCACTTTCACCTTGTACATCACACACCCCACACAACTGAACTGGACACTTCAGCACCTGAGCACCTGCACTTTCACCTTGTACATCACACGCCCACACAACTGAACTGGACACTTCAGCACCTGAGCACCTGCACTTTCACCTTGTACATCACACACCCCACACAACTGAACTGGACACTTCAGCACCTGAGCACCTGCACTTTCACCTTGTACATCACACACCCCACACAACTGAACTGGACACTTCAGCACCTGAGCACCTGCACTTTCACCTTGTACATCACACACCCCACACAACTGAACTGGACACTTCAGCACCTGAGCACCTGCACTTTCACCTTGTACATCACACGCCCACACAACTGAACTGGACACTTCAGCACCTGAGCACCTGCACTTTCACCTTGTACATCACACACCCCACACAACTGAACTGGACACTTCAGCACCTGAGCACCTGCACTTTCACCTTGTACATCACACACCCCACACAACTGAACTGGACACTTCAGCACCTGAGCACCTGCACTTTCACCTTGTACATCACACACCCCACACGACTGAACTGGACACTTCAGCACCTGAGCACCTGCACTTTCACCTTGGATATCACACACCCCACACAACTGAACTGGACACTTCAGCACCTGAGCACCTGCACTTTCACCTTGGACATCACACACCCCACACAACTGAACTGGACACTTCAGCACCTGAGCACCTGCACTTTCACCTTGGATATCACACACCCCACACTCCTGAACTGGACACTTCAGCACCTGAGCACCTGCACTTTCACCTTGTACATCACACACCCCACACAACTGAACTGGACACTTCAGCACCTGAGCACCTGCACTTTCACCTTGTACATCACACACCCACACAACTGAACTGGACACTTCAGCACCTGAGCACCTGCACTTTCCACCACCCCGAAAGTACACCAAAAGAGCTGAGAGGGACTCGCTCTATTGGGACCTATGATTTATAGTTTTGTTTCTTTGGACTGTGTTCCCCATCAATAAAGTACACCCCTCTACCATTGTTGGTATTGGGGTTGTTTGCACCTGTACCCGTGACTCTGTGACATCTGTTCCACCACCACACCCACCACAGCGTCACAGGGTGCTAGCAAGTTGGCTTTTACACATTCAATTGTTTTCCAAAAGTCAGTTGCTTGTGCCAGAGTACCGCAACGAACAAGCCAATAACCATCCAGTTGGAGATTTTACAAAATGGTGTATAGTGAATACCAAAAATGAATTTAACTATGCATATTAACATTGCAATTATGTGTAAGTACACATGTATTTACTAAGTAACTACTATGTAAATACACAGTAATTAGACACAATGTAAAGTGTTACTAAAGTGTTTACCCTCTCGATGGGCTGCTGCAAAAATCTCACAATGATTGCTTTCAAACCAGTTTGAGACAATGCTGTGCTGCAATGTTGCAATGTAACCTTGTCTGTCAGTCCCTGATGGTTGCCCAGTAAGAGCACTTGCTCACCAGCAGTTGCTGGAATTTTCAACAGAATTGCTGAGGCAAAAAATTCCTTTGCACTGTTTGATATTTAAGTTATGTGTTCAGAAAAGCACCAGTTAGAGAATGGACATTTCAAAAAGCTGTATTTATACTGACTCTATTTACACATTATTAAAGAGGGAAGACAGTTACATCGCATATCTTTAATCCCATTTGGAATATATCAACTTAGAAACACAGTAAGCAAAAAAAAAATGTTCTGAACTTACTATTTTCTTGCAGCATTATCCATCGTGGGTGACAGTGGGAGGCTTGAGCTTGCTTGAGACAAATCTTCTTAACCACGCCCGATGATAACAATGTACATCTGACATATAATACTGTGTGCAGCTTATATTTCAATGAAAGAATTCTTGGAAAAGCAAGCTGAATATGCACTTTAGGCTTGTTTCTTTGAATAATTTAGACAGATTTCCGATTCCCCACTTGACTCCTACTGTAGATCAGCCAAAAAAAACCACATTCGATAGCATGGAGCCATATGGAACTTTAAACTGAAATAAAATGAAAAACAATGTGCATGCCAAACATGGAAGGACGACACGCTTTAGTGCCACTGAAATTATAAATGTACGTGAACTTTATCACAGGTATAGTAAATGGCAAGCAAAACTGACCGAATAAATAGCCTAAATAAAAAACTATTACAAATCGCAGTGAGATTATAAGCGAGGTGAGAGTGAGCTGTTTTTTTGTTTAGTGTACTGCAAATCAACTGAAAGTTCATCAGTTAATTGATACAATTATGGCTGGTGAAAAAGAAACCCTTTAAATGGTTCCTGATCACTATAAATATACAACCCCTATCTCTTAACACTTGTTAACATCTTACTGCCTGCAGTTGGTGCAAAACCCACGCCAGGGACTGGCAAAGACTCCTCTGGGGAGCGGCACAGATCCATGGACTGGTCATTGGGAAACACTGCCTTACTGTTATGGTAACAGTCACTAAATAACCTTCTTGTACTTTTATCTTTCCGTGTCGCTCAATTGTCAAAATGTATAAAGCCCTGTTGAATGCTTTACTAGAACAGAGATATTGCTGCCATTGTACACTATTAGGGCTGTCGTTTCAAACCTTTACCCTTCAAAACGAAATCATTGCTTAATAAAAGCAGACCTGTCTGAGTATCGAGTGAATCAATTGACCACAGCAAGTGTAACATGCTTGCAATTCATTGCAGTGAGGTAACCGAAGGAAGATTTTTGATGGCAGAACTGAACCCTCTATTTGCCTGAATGATAAACACTCTGACAGCCTTATAAGATCTCCTGATCCCTTCTGCAGATGACCTACTTATTATTATAGCTTCCTATATCACTTTACCAGCTGCCAAAGGTTCCCTCTGTTTTAAATGACCAGAGTCTCAGTTTAAAGTTTTCTTACTTCTTCAGTGCCATCTATTAAAGTAGTCATTGTAAAACCTAGGAATGGGGTTTTGGTCCGTCCATTATATACTCCCAAATACACACACAAAAAAACTGACACACAAGAAATCAACCAAAATGAAGCTTGTCTAGGTGGACATTTCAATTCACGTTCCCAAGAAAGGGAAAAATAATAGTAATTAAAAATACAAAAACAAAAAATATATATTTAAAATGATATAAAACAACTGGGGCACCAATTAAAGTATTTTCTAGTCTTATGAAAGATAAAACATTAACGAATGTATTTATTTATTTATGTATTTATTTTTTAGAAAACTAGAATCAACAACTATAGATAGATTGCTAGATAGACAAGACCTTTACTAAGAGAAAGGTTAGAGAGTTTTGACATCCCAAGCCTGGAAATATCTGAAAAGGTTATATAAAAAAAACGGATTTTATTATTCAATTAAAATATTCTGAATGTACTGTACTTTTATGTAGTAACCAAGTGAAGTTGTCTGTTTTCTGAAAGCACAGGATCAGCTACTGTCTCCCACACTGGAAGTCTGATAGAGGCACAGCTGACTGTGCCTGTTCAGAAAATGGAAATGCTAAAGGGGTTTAGGTAGTGCTGACTGCTTGTCAATCAGGGTGATCTCATTTCAGTAGACTGTGTGGACATCTTTAGGTCACAGGTGTCATTCTCAATGGTTCATTAATATTGAATCTTAAGGAGAGAAAAAAAAGAACAGAAATATTTCCTGTGGCAGAAGATATTTTCTTCCTTTATTATGTTTATTTTACAGACAAAAAAACCCATCCACCCATCCACGCAGATAAGAATCGGTACATTTCTGTCTCTGTGTTGATGTAAAACACATTTTCAATTAAAGAAACCGATGATGATAGAGTTGAGTTTGTTTGCACAGCCGTGTTGGAATTGACTGAATCTGGGTGAAACCTGGGGGGATAGTAATGCTTAGATTGAATTTCCATATCCAACACATGTTTTTTTGGTAAACAGGTAATACTTTACATTACGTGTCTCTAATTACTGTATATTTATATAGTAGTTACTTAGAAAATGCACATGTACTTATTACACATAATTGCAATTTTATTATGCATAGTAACAATGTACTTAATGCGTAAATAAAAATGTTGCACGGTATATGTAAGAATACAATTGTATCAGAAAATGATTAGGGGATTAGAGTTAAGGTTAGAGTTAGTATAATAACATTGTAATTAGGTGTAAGTACACGTGTATTTACCAAGTAACTACTATGTAAATATACAGTAATTAGAGACTCTTACTGTAAAGTGTTACCAGTAAACACACGTAGATTCTCCCTTTGCAATAAAGGCTTTGCAGTAATCAAGAAGACAGGAAGGGAGATTCATCTGGCTGTGGTGAAGAACTTTGAATTTGAGCCCATGCCCAGTGCAAGTGTGGGGAAGTAGGCCTCTTTCTCGGGTTTATTGCTAGAAGGAAACTCTGGGCTAGACTTTGAGCAATGCCTGTAGCCTGTTCTATTTATTTTTACCGTTTCCATTTAAAGATATCGACCTGGGTGTCCCGTTGCTTAATGCTTTAACATTACAATATACTGTATATGTATAGTGTATTTGAATTAGAGTGTTTTACAAGTACAGAAAATAATGAATAGTAAATAAGTTTCTGGTCCAAAGTCAGAAATTGATTAATGGTAGAATCATGCATCTAATTCTACTCCCTCATGTTAGAATGAACTGGATAACCCATGTTTTACCTTAACCATGAAATACATAACATATACTAATATTGTATTATTACATGTACTGTAACACTTGAAATGTATTTGCTTACAATTGTAAGTCGCCCTGGATAAGGGCGTCTGCTAAGAAATAAATAATAATAATAATAATAATAATAATAATAATAATAATAATAATAATAATAATAATAATAATAATAATATGAGGTAAATCTATCTTTTATATGTAACTAATATGAAAGGATTTTTCTAAGCTGATGCGGTGAAAGACATGGGGTGTGTGTCGCTTGGTTGGATATCCAGGACAGCACCTCAGGGAAGCAACTGCTATTAATATCTGTCTTATTAATAGTGATTACATACACATGTCTGTAAGTCATGCATTACATTATGCTGCTCTCATGTGCACGTTTATGTAAGAGGACCACATGCAAAAGCCATCAGTGCAGCCTTTAAAGTATGATGTATAAAAGCTGTATATCTTTATTATTTCAATTCCACTGTTTTGTCTTGATCAATCAGTGTTATGATCAAAGAGATTCAAGATGGTTTGGGAGGAAATGGTGGCTTATGTATTCTGGTTGTGATCCAGCAAAGAGCACAGGTTCTGTTTGATTTAGAAATGTCTAAAACCACACAGAACTAACATACTAACGTGAAAGTATGTTCTACATATATCTGCAAAACTCAAGATTAGAGATGAATGTCATTCTATCAAGCTATAGAGAACAGGGTGGTGGTAATACACATATTAAAGTATTACACAAGGATTGTACTGTCACTCAGACACATTTTAAATTATCATATGATATAAGTGTCAATCTTTGAAATGGTAAGCATAATAAACTAATGTTATTTATGTATTTATTTATTTATTTATTTATTTATATTTATATAGCGCCTTTGACCAAGGCGCTTTACAATTATTAAACTAAGCGGTACAATCAAGATAAATGGCGGAAGGAAAAAGGTACATTTATTGGGCAAGGGTGAGAAAATAAAGAGTGGTGCTACTGTGAGAACAGAGGCTAGGGCAGGGTTGGGCAAACAAGCAGGGTCCTGACCGGGGGTTAGGGGCTAGGGCACGCAGTGGGATAGGCTAGGGTGAAAAGATGTGTTTTAAGGGAGGAGCGAAAACTGCGTGAGTGTAGGTGACTGTTTTATATGGAGTGGGAGTTTATTCCAATGAAGGGGAGCCAGGAGGGAGAAGGAACGGAAACGGGATTGGGCACAGGGCGAGGTGGAACCGAAAGGACAGCAGAGTTTGAGAGCGTAAGGGACTGGGGGAACATAGTAAGAGATAAGTGCAGCCAGGTAGGGTGGGGCGAGACCATGGAGGGATTTATAGACTAAAGTAAGAAATTTGAATAAGCAGCGATAGTAAACAGGAAGCCAGTGTAGCTGAAGGAGAAGACGGGAGGTATGAGAGGAGCGGGGAGGTTGAAGATGATGCGGGCAGAGGCATTCTGAATTTGCTGTAGTGGTGTGAAGGCGTAGGAGGAAGGCCAATGAGGAGGGAGTTGCAGTAATCGAGATGGTGAGGATGAGAGCATGAACCAGAAGTTTAGCGGCAGAGAAAGAGATGGAGGGGCGTATTTTGTGGATGTTAAATAGGTGGAATCGACAGGTGCGTGTAGTGGCCGAGATATGACCAGCAAGGGAAAGGGTAGCGTCAAAGATGACGCCGAGGTTACGAGCAGAGTTAACCGGAATGAGGGACAGGGGAGGAAATGAAATGGTGGGGGTGGGAGGGGGAGAAGAAGGGGAAGGAAAGAAAAGGATTTCAGTTTTTGATGGGTTGATGAGGAGGTAATGGCATGCCATCCAAGATTGGATAGCAGTCAGGCAAGCAGTTATATGGGTGGAAAGGTCAGGGGTGAAAGAAGGAAAGGAAAAGAAAATCTGGGTGTCATCAGCAAAGAAATGGTAGGGGAAGAATTTATTAACCTTTGTATTTCTTTCTTTTTGCTTTACAAAGGTCATTTTGTTTTCCAAGGTACCACCAAGGATCACACAGGGAGGAACACAGGCAAGAAGACCAGGTAAGTGCAATAATACAAACATTATTTCTATACAGGACCATATTCTATACAGCTAACATTTCCCATTGCTACCAAGATAATAAAAACCATAACACCATAAGCCAATCAATTAAATATGATTTCTAAAACAGTAAGAATATAAACTAATAAAAAGTATTTATAAAAATAAAGTCTCGATGTTTAGGTTATTCGCTAACTTCCTGGCAGTTCTTTGCTCATCAGTCTATACTACCAAAGCTACTTCACTTTAGTTAGTGTCCACTAATATCCATTAACCACAGTTATAATTCCAAACAAAAAAAGCAGCATACTCCCCTGGTTACTTTCCAGTGTTCTTCATCTCCCGTTCTGGATACTGGCACTTCACCTGGATTTATTTGTTTCTTTATGCAGCATTCTCTGTGCAGTGAAATCTCCTGCTCGGTTTACTGCTCGTAATGGCTCCGGGCTCCCAGGCTCCCGGGCTCTCGGGCTCTTGGCCTCTCTGGCTCTCGGGCTCTATGGCCCTCGGGCTCTCGGGCTCTATGACCCTCGGGCTCTCGGGCTCTCGGGCTCCCGGGCTCTCGGGCTCTCGGGCTCTCGGGCTCTCGGGCTCTCGGGGTCTAGGGCTTTCGTGCTCTCGGGCTCTCGGCCTCTCTGGCTCTCGGGCTCTCTGGCTCTCGGCCTCTCTGGCTCTTGGGCTCTATGGCCCTCGGGCTCTCGGGCACTATGACCCTCGGGCTCTCTGGCTCAGGCTCTATGGCCCTCGGGCTCTCGGGCTCTATGACCCTCGGGCTCTCTGGCTCTCGGCCTCTCTGGCTCTCGGGCTCTCGGGCTCTCTGGCTCTCGGCCTCTCTGGCTCTCGGGCTCTATGGCCCTCGGGCTCTCGGGCTCTATGACCCTCGGGCTCTCGGGCTCTCGGCCTCTCGGGCTCTCGGCCTCTCGGCCTCTCTGGCTCTCGGGCTCTATGGCCCTCAGGCTCTCGGGCTCTATGACCCTCGGGCTCTCGGGCTCTATGACCCTCGGCCTCTCTGGCTCTCGGGCTCTATGACCCTCGGGCTCTCGGGCTCTATGACCCTCGGGCTCTCTGGCTCTCGGGCTCTATGGCCCTCGGGCTCTCGAGCTCTATGACCCTCGGGCTCTCGGGCTCCTGGGCTCTCGGGCTCTCGGGCTCTCGGGCTCTCGGGGTCTAGGGCTTTCGGGCTCTTGGTCTCTCGGCCTCTCTGGCTCTCGGGCTCTCGGGCTCTCTGGCTCTCGGCCTCTCTGGCTCTCGGGCTCTATGGCCCTCGGGCTCTCGGGCTCTATGACCCTCGGGCTCTCTGGCTCTCGGGCTCTATGGCCCTCGGGCTCTCGGGCTCTATGACCCTCGGACTCTCGGGCTCTATGACCCTCGGGCTCTCGGGCTCTCAGGCTCCCGGGCTCTCGGGCTCTCGGGCTCTCTGGCTCTCGGGCTCTCGGGGTCTAGGGCTCTCTGGCTCCCGGGCTCTCTCCTCTCTACATTTGCTCGATTTCTCTCTGTTTCCATCCAGTTTATATAAGCGGGGCTAATACAGTTAATCTCCTATAGGTGTGCTGGAATGCTGCACCTGAAGGTGATCGATGGTGTCTGGTTGCTTGGAAACCAATCTGTATTCCAAATATCCCTCATTTAACCCGGTGCCCAAATACAAAAACAACATTTGCTATCACAAATAAAATAATGAAAAGAAAAGAAATTAGTCGTGCACAACAAATCATAATACCAAACAACCAAACAATATGCATACCATAAATCAAAACCAATTATTGTGTCAATCTAATAATCAGTAAATTAAATTAAACCCCCAATTCTTTCGAAACAGTTGTTGACTCAAGCCCAATGAAATCCATGCAACAAATTCTTATATATTTATTTTTACTTCAATGTGTCAGCAAAACTAAGGCATAGTGAAAATATGTGACTGAATTTTTTTTTGTTCTATTTTATTTTAATTTCAGAATATCCCAAATGAGGTTCAAGATCTGTTTTTCCATTTACTGACAAAAATATGCAGCAGCATAGACAGTACAGAGCTTTGTACTTTTAAAGTACACTTAGAAGCCTTCAGCTTGTCCAGAACGCAGCTGCCAGACTGCTTTCTCATACTCAACAATTTACTCCAGTGTTCAGGTCCTCACATTGGTTACCGGTGCATTACCAAATTGATTTGAAAGTTGCCGTAATAACTTAAGGTCCTTCATGGATTAGAGCCATCCTATCTACAAGAACTACTAATTCCATATATCCCGACTCCTTCCTTGAGATCAGAAGATGTAACACTTTTAATTGTTCAAAAACATTGTCTTAAATCAACTGAAGCCAGAACTTTGTGCTGTTGTGCACCTCTATTCCGGTTGACAGTACGCAGGTTGAAACATTTGATTCTTTAATATCTAAATTGGAAACGCTTTTTTCAATGTGTTTTTATATAATTTGCTGAAGATGTAGTGTATTGTACACATGAGCTCTCTTGTTTTGATTTTAACTTTGCACAGTGCTCTGGGATGCCATGCTGAGAAGGATGCTATATAAAGATATATTTGTATTGCATTGTATTGTATTAAACTTTTAAATTTAACATTTTATTTTTTATACAACGTAACAAAAAAGCAGCCTGTTTAGATAAACCAAAATCGAACATTTCTGCAATAGACGCACTATACCACTATAATATCAAAAGTGATATTATACAGCTTTCACTTGGATGAACAGTGTTTTAAACTGTTACAATACGTATCTCCTCCTTTGTGTGTAATTCCAAAATGTCTTCTTTAATTGTCAGATTTGCTTACATTTAGCTTTTTCAACTATTCTCTATTTCAACATTTCAGTTTTATTAACTGTTTTCCTCATCACAAAGCAATGTTTTCTTCTTCATATTTCATTCAATAATTTGCTCAGAATCCTGAAAAAAAAGAGAATTTAAAAGAGTTAAATAATATATTGTGTTTACACTGTACCTAGCGCATAACATCTTGGATTAGTGCGTTAAGGTTTATACATTTTTGTCAATCTGTTTAAATGTCAAGTTGTGACATTCACAGTATTTGTAAATTCCATCTCCATTGTGTATGTGATTATTCCATTCTGGCTATTTAAAAACGTTAGCTAGCTTGCATTGTAATTGCTTTTTTGAGTAAACTGCTGTCTAACACAGTATTGTGTCACAAAGTACCATGCCTTAAACAGCGACATGACAGACCTGAAAACAGACTATTGGATTCCTCTGAAAGGAATAACTTCACTCTGCTTCAGAGAAGGAATACACATACTGTATTCATCCTGGTAGGTTTGACCTTTAAAAACTGAAGCCTAATCACCATTCCACACACTGCCCTGTCAGATTAATGTATTCTTGAGAATGCTTAAGAGACCTTCCACGATTTCATCTCGCAACCATAAACAATCATTTTTGAATACAAATATGATAAATCTAAATGGCAGAATTCAAAGCAGTGGTAAACGTGACAGCTGTGCCTGGGGGAAATGTAGGTAAAGCTACACATTCAAAACTGAAACTACTGGACGCTATGATTGGAAAAGTTAAATCTCTGTCTCTTTCACTTCTCAGAGAAATTATTGTTTTCAGCATGAATGTGATATACAGGTAGTGGACAATAAAATGGAAACACCTGGGTATATGAGAGACACCAAGTATATTGAAAGCAAGGGCTTCCACACAGGTGTGGCTCATGCGTTAATTAAGCAAATAACATCCCAGCATGCTTAGAGTCATGTATAAAAATGTTGGACATGCCTGGTTGCCTATAATTATGGCTAGCATGGCTGCAAGAGGAGACCTCAGTCTTTGAAAGAGGGGTGATTGTTGGGGTGCATTTGGCAGGAGCTTCAGTGACCAAGACAGCTCAACTTGCTGATGTTTCACGAGCAACGGTGTCTAAGGTGATGTCGGCATGGAACTCCAAGGGAAAGACATCTTCAGCAAAGGGCAACAGTGGGCGGAAGTGCATGCTACAGGATTAATTCGAAGTGCAAGGCAAAACAGGCGAGCAACTGCAGATCAATTGACTGCAAATTTCAACCTGGGGCTCAAGCAGCCAGTTTCATCAAAAACGGTCTGCCGAGAACTCCACAGAGCAGGATACCATAGTGGCCCAACGCCCTATTAAGTGACTTTACATTGGTGTTTCCATTTTTTTTGTCCACTACCTGTATGTCTCCAGGGCAACATGCCCCCCCTATCCCATCCTGAGTGGTCTGGTTATTGATTGTGTTTTAAAAAATAGTGACTTATATCAATTGAATTTGACATTTTCTGATGTTATCCCGATTTTTCATTCATGTATAATATTGTGTTAGCTTTCATTCCTGACATGTGCTAACAGAGCAATCTTCTAGATACAAATAAACCAGAAATGAAGAATATCTAAAAAGTAAAAATATTTGAAAATTGACAAATATATCTTCGCACATATTTAAAGGAAAAAACACTGATGAGTAATGCACAGTTTGATTAAACTATTGTTTAAATTTCATTAATTGAGTCCAATGCAACAGTGAATATTTGCCTATGTTGCATTGCTACACTGCTATACTTCTATCAGCAAGCAACACATGTTTATAGCAATAACACATTGCTAATTCTCCTATCTGTCAACAACACATACTTCTGCATGTATGACCTCCTGGCACAGACTTCCTTTGTCATTACCCACCCCTTGCCTGGGACCATATATATATATATATATATATATATATATATATATATATATATATATATATATATATATATATATATATTACAGTGCATCTGTATCTTCCAGAAACAATTATTATAGAAAAAGGTGTTATTTTTTATTTTTGTGATAAAACCAAACATGTGTTTTTAGGCTCCCTAAATTAATAATAAGTGCACTATTGTAGAGTTGAGCTATTGTAAATTTCAGTTATCTACAATGGCCATGACAGAGCAACCAGTTCGTCCCTCAGCTCCAACATGTCTCTCCAGGGTGCCTGCAGGTGTGTGCAATACATTGAGACAAGCAACCAACGTGCTACAGTAGCCCAAATAACAAAAACCTTCAAAACTGGACAAGATGTACCAATTTCCACTTGAACCATGTGTCAGGAGCTGCGCATTGTTGCCTTCAAAAGCAGGTCCCTCTAAGTTCCTTGGCAGTCAATGTACAATATAATTAGCCAGGCTCTGGGAAGGGGAAATGTACAGTCTTCAAAAGTGTGTTTTCGCAGGATCACTTAAAATGAGAACGGTCCACTTGTCAACAAATCCCTATTTTCATAGCTTTGCCTAAATCAGTAAATAATCACAAACACTGTACTTGAAACTACAGAGGTTGGAGTATATCTCACACAATGGCACTGTTATACTGTAGGAGACTCCTGTAGGAGCAAGCCATATTAATGTCTAAAATGAACTACATTCTGTTCTGAATGCCACTCTCATGGGACTCGTCAGTCTTAATAAATTCAAGAAACACTGTGCAAGTCCACTAGACAGCATCCTTTCCATCAGAATAATACAGTTAATGAAGTGTAAAGCATATTGCAGAACAAGACAATTATCCATACTTAGTATTGAACCCATTAGCTATAAAAGAAGTTCAAATGCAATTAGCGTAGTCAGATTTTTATTTTATCTTAAATAAGGTGTATTAAAGCAAACGCTGATTTACTATAAAGGACCATTAAATATAATCTGCAAGGCATTTAAATAAGACCAATCCAGATTTAATAAGTATGGACAAGCTGAGAGAAAATTGCAAGAAATCTTACCCCTGTACAGAATTACAGATTTCTTGGAAAAGAGCAGATAAATGAAAAGTACTTTGCCAACATGCTGCTTAGTACAGTAACAATTGAAGATTGAGAACAGATTTCATATTCTGTAGTTAAACATACCTATTATGGTAACAGATTGTGCTTTCAGATCTGTTGAGGGGTATATCAGTGATCAAGCACTGTCCTGATCTCCTCAGAGCACTGTGACGATGGTTGAGCCACAGTCTCTACAACGAAGGCACACCTGTCAACAAGCACGCACCTCGCCACATACACCACAGAAGTTATGCCAAAGCCATCCAAGCGGCAGTTTAGAAAACCAGCTCAGAGCCAGCAGCTTCCTCTGTGATAATCTGTGATGTTGAGCTGGGTGGAGGAAGTTTGTAACCAGACGTCCGCTCATGTATTACTGTACATAATGATGCGTTTGGAAGAATATGTCATTAACATGCATCCCCTGCAATTGCTGTGAACTCAATATGAGAGCTATCAGTATGATGTACTGTATATCAAGTCAATGATATTTATCAAGTCAATGATGTATATCAACGGTATATACAGGTAAGCAAAGGAGGTGTTAGTATCATGATAAAGTAGAGGTATAGTACAATTACTGATATACAGTATGTGGAATAACTTCTTGAGTTCTCAGGATACATGTAATGTAAGTGTGACGTAAAGACAAACGGATGCACAGACAGATAGACACCTCCATATATCCTCACAATCTGCTCCTCCCAAATTCATCACAGGTTAAAATGTGGTTTATGCGAAAATGTGTGACATACAAATGTACTGACAAGTGGACATCCCTTGATATCCCTAGAATCTAATACTCTATTAATTGAGACACAAGTACAATGGCTTCCGCTATATCCCTGTCACTGAGGGATAATAAAAGTCAAATTTAGTCCGTAGATGATATCAGTAATATTAATATGGTGCTACACAGCATGTTTTAAACAGCAGTATTCACACTATGTGGATAAGAATGATATCTGCAGGGTACCCCAGAGCTCACCATGTAATTGTACTTCCTAGTCATGTGCCTTTGTGCTCACTGGTTGGAATTCTGTTTTCATTCTCTTTGGGTATTTTCCCATGACTTTGTGACAGTGGATAATACACTTCTAACAAGATGTTTTGTTCCTAAAAAAGCTGGTCACAAAGTTGTCAAGCTTGCATGTGTGTGCATGTGGGTGGTAGTTATTTCACACTGCAAACGTATCATTAAATTACATGGCGCACTACAGTGCACTGCCCCAACTCCTTATTTACGGAAGCTATGAATGTTGTAGGCTAGTTCTAGGGGTGCAGTCTGCTGATACTTTATACCATGTACATTGTTTAAATATTTGCAGTTTTGTCCAATCCTGACCAAATACCCTAGAAAGGGAACCGCTTGTTTGTCAGCAGAAGCATCACCGGACACATCTGTATGTTGCAAGCACTTACATTTTGATTTCCAAGCACTTCAAAATGTACTTTATGTGTAGCATCTGCTACACAAAAAAAGATTATTGGAATAAAACTGTCTAAATCAATACCTAACGTACTGTAAAAGTCATATAGCTCTACCTGAAGAACTCACTCTTGTTGTTCTGTTGGAAGATAGATACTCTATGTTGGCAGGCAAACAACTGTCTGGCTCGGCCAAGAACTAACACTTTCAGTTGCAGCTACTGAGTTTTACTCTGAAGGCAGCCAATGGTAATCCATTTCATAGCTACTTGGTGGACTGAAAACATGTATGCCAAAGAATTGATTGAGTCTCAAGCTTTCTGATTGGCTGAGAATGATTTCAACAGTCCAGTAATAGCCTTTTGATATCTGTTAATTTATGGAATAATCTTCTTTTTATCTTTTTTTTTAAACTTTTTATCACGTAATTGTAAAACTGATTTGTGTTGGTGTTACTGCTGAAATGGGTTGCTAGACCTGATAATCCTAAAATTAACCAAAGATATTGTTTAAAGTCTTACAATTGAAATGTTAAATTGAACCACCATTTTAAAAATGAATGATTTCTCTTTAGTGATATTAGAAAAATACACAATATACTGGAGCTGTTATATAGTGGTAAAAGCATAGTGAAAACATGGTAAACACAGTAAATGCTTTGTAATACAGAAATGGGATATTTGTCACTGTTTGGATTCATATAATGTGACTTTATAAAAAAAACATTCTAAACTCCTAGTTAGGTCTGTGTGCTCAGTTTTACTTTTTAAACTCTTCCAAGCAACAC
Source organism: Acipenser oxyrinchus oxyrinchus (assembly GCA_030684275.1). Lineage (NCBI taxonomy): Eukaryota > Metazoa > Chordata > Actinopteri > Acipenseriformes > Acipenseridae > Acipenser > Acipenser oxyrinchus. The sequence continues at coordinate 95,401,684 of CM060249.1, forward strand.
TTCTTTCTGATAGAAAGGGGTTATTTCTATTTTATAATAGGAATTATCCTCTCTAAAGCGGTTCTTTTCCAGTAGGTAATGTCTTTTCTGTCTCTCAACTGTGTCTAAAACCATTACATTACCTTCTGATAATGGGGCATTTTATCACAGATTATTGTTTAGGCTACATAATCTAATAGATGGTACAAATTAGTATACCTAGTATAGTAGTTTGAGATAGTGTTACCAAACGCCATTGGACAAAAGCCACTGAAGAAAACCAGCATTCCAACACAGTGACGAGTGGAAAACTAAATACAGCAGAAACATGGCAAAAGAAAAATGACATTAGCATGAGGATTAATGTTAAACAAGAGAAAATGCTGTCTACATGCTTTAATTAAAATGGAAATTGACTAGGTTTAGTTGTGACATGGAGAAAAAATCCTATTTTTACATACTGTACCATAACTAAAGCCACAGAATTATTATTATTATTATTATTATTATTATTATTATTATTATTATTATTATTTTAATCAAGTTAAGTTTGTAGAATGTAAAGCACTATTTCTAGAAGTCCTGGTTCTTCTGTGTTTAGTCTGGAAAGCCTTTGGGCAATATGCATTATCTTCAAAGTGAAATGTCCCCAGGATTTTGCATTTGAAGGTGGGGGAAGAAGAATAAACCTTTCCATTGTAGAAATCCAGCGTGGACCACAACAGTCACCAAGGGAGGGCTGCCCCCTAACCATCATTTAAGACCCCTCTCCAGCACACACTCCTACCTCCTTCCCCACCACAATCACCACTACTAGCAGCTACTACCAAAGTAGAACTTTATTTACAGAGTCACAAGCGTGAAAGAGTGGTCTAATCTGCTAATGTCAGGATGTACATTTTTATGCTCCTCCTGCCTGCAGTACAGTACTATAAATGTGTTTAATTGAAAGCAGGGGCTGGAATCAGGAAATGCAGCACAGCACATGGAGCAGAGCTGGAATGAAGGAATGAATGGAAATTCCAAGCAGCAAATGAATGAATAAGCCAAGACTTTTGAACTGTGCATGGGAATAAAAACGGATTGTTAATTACAGTAAGAACTAGAGGTGCACATAAGGCCAAGGAAGCCAGTTGGGAGCACCAAAAGGAAATGTTTGTGTGATTAAAGAAGTCTATGATACGGGACTGTGTAGATAGGCAAGTCTAATCTAGCAGGAGAATACTAAACAGATAATAACTGCATATGTTGAGTACATGTTGCAGAGGAGCCAAAAAAACAGCAACATTGAGATGTGAAGGCATGTGGTTCTGAGAAGGGGGCAGTGTGCAGTAAGACTGGCTCAGAAGAGAGGACCAGGCTTATTTATTGTGTGATTGCATTGACAATTCAACTTTGCTAATTCAACTGCATTTTGTTGTGCTCTATAGGGAAAACAGAAGTTATTAACCGTGCCTTGCATGTGGCCTGCACTCCCGACACCCCATCCAATGCGCCTGGGTCCCCTGTCACCAGGTCTCAGTCTTGCATATATGTTTTGAGTTGTTGTTATTATTATTGTTATGATTTATTATTGTTATGATTTATTATTAATTTATTAGCAGACGCCCTTATCCAGGGCGACTTACAATTGTTACAAGATATCACATTATTTTTACATACAATTACCCATTTATACAGTTGGGTTTTTACTGGAGCAATCTAGGTAAAGCACCTAGCTCAAGGGTACAGCAGCAGTGTCCCCACCTGGGATTGAACCCACGACCCTCCAGTCAATAGTGCAGAGCCCTAACCACTACTCCACACTGCTGCCCACATTTATTATGTGTAAATATGACGGCATAGCCGTGTTATTGTTTATTTGTGTATTTATTAAATATATATGATGGCAAGAACCGTAGCTTTTGGTTTGCAGCATGGATGGGAAGCCCCATCCACAATTAAAAACCTTGTGTAGGAGGAGGCCATCTCCCGAATTAAGTGATTAATTTGGTGCTAATCGGGAGATGGTCACCTGCATAAAAGCCTGCAGCTCTCTGCACTCTGGATGGGTTGTTTAGAGAGAGAACGGAGCAAGAGAAAGAGAGGAACAAGAAACTAAATGAAAAGTAAAGTAAATCTAGGAACAGTGAAGGCGATTTGCCCAGCGTGATCTGGATCACTTATTTGGTTACTATGTTTGTGATTTTTGTTTTGTGTAACCTTTTTGTTTCACAATGCGAGCAAGTGTTTTTGTAAATTTTTTAATTTATTTTTGTCTTTAAAATAAACGGCACCGCAGTGCCTTTGCACCTGCAGTACTGCCTTTGTCTTGTTCCTTCTTCTGGCCTGACGTCACCACAAAGCCATCCCTGTCACACTGCCAAATAAATGTAATATTCGTGGTTGGTGGACCTGACACTAAGACTAGTCTACATTGGGCATGTTTACATTGAGTACTTTCAAAATCCTAAACAAAAACATTATATTAATAGTTTTAAAGTTTATACATAAATAAATCCTGTAAGAAGTACAGTAAGAAAACATGAAAGTAACATTTCTCCTGTCACCTGTATTAGCAGATGATTTGATATATATATATATATTTTTTTTTAATGAGTGGTGCATTTATTTTCATTGTCATCCAGATTGCATAATTGAGTATAAAATTACCAGTCACGCTAATTTGCATTCATGCACACGTTTGGATGAACGGGTGGTACTGCTCACTGAAGACATTTGTCTGGAGACATTGTTTAATTTAGCAATTGTAAAAGAAATGTAAGTAATATTGTTCTTTAATTCTCATGTTTTTTTCTAAATTAAAAATTAGCCTATTAATTTGAGAAGGAAGACTTTCCAATAGTGGATGTTGCTCAATTTTTTATGGTTTTAATGGCTTTCTTGAACCTAATGTTCGCTTTTTTTCAGCCAAAACACATGGGGTGCAACTTTAGCCCATAAACAGAATTTCACATGCACTGCGTAGCCAACATAAAAAATGGGAACAGTAGGTTTGTCTTTGTTTTTCTCTTGGCTCGATTTGAAATTCCATAGACTGTATGCAATTTTTAGTTTTAGATTAATGGCTTATCATATTATAACACAAAAGACAAAATATGTGTGCTTGTTATAGTATTTTTCCATCAAAAAAGCATGCAGTGCACTGTACTGTGGGAAATGTGTCATCTACCTCCACACACATTGTCACATTCCAGTGCGCTGAAAATAAAACCATGCATTAATCATATACCATATACCCACCAGGGAGACCGCCATTTCCTGACTTGCAAAATGTAGAGTGTCTACAGACCACATGCCACATCCAATTCCTGACATGTTGTGATTTATAAATAAAGAATAAAGTTTAGGTTTCTGTAGCCTGAAATGCACCCGAATCACAATATAAAAGGACACAGAAATACAGACTGTTTGTGCTTGAAGTAAAGTGTAGGAATTGAATCCCCAGGTATTTGAGCCTTGCTTTGCTGTTTCTGAAGACTATAAACCCAGGGGAAGACCAGCTCTCATTAAGTGTTACCCAGAATGCTTTGTGCACATTATATGATACACAGTACATACTGCAGGAATAATAATAACATTGTAGACATTTTAACCTTTAAGTAGAGAACGCTCGTCGGTAAATCTTAAAGTAGGAAGGTAGTACCATGTAAAATTTCAAACAATGGCCAACCTAACTTCAATGGAATGTCTCATTAATTCATGTTGCCATCATATAGTTACACGCAATTATATTTTTCATAATGGAAACTAAAATGAAGCAGTTTTTAAAACCTCTTCCTATTCATATCAAGGGTAAAGTCTATAGTAATTGTTACTTCACGGTGGACATTTGCTTTGTTTCTGCTTGTAAAGTTAGCTGGCAAAGTTTGGGCCTACTGTATCTAAGGTTACAGTATTATTATTATTACTGTTATTGTTGTTGTTGGAAGACAAATGCAGTAAAGCAGGGAATACAGAGTCAGACCTCACAAAGGCTTCCCAAGACATTCATTAAAGCTGTGAGCTGTCAGACACGTCTTCTTAAACTTAATTGGATTGATCACAGATTTGCTAACACCATTTATCATGTTTTCTACTACTTTAAGGGCTGTCGCAGATGAATGCGATACGTCAGGTGCAGACAGCTATAAAAGCCGTGCAGCTTCACTCCGACCATGCAGCTAATGTTGACATTTTTCAACATTATCCGACCCTATATGAGTTCAGGTCACAGACGCATGAGGAAGGGCTGTACGACTTTCCAAAAAAGACACACGTTGCAAGAGAGTGGATGATGTAATTCCAACCTGTCGCACAGGGTCGCAGACCCTCGACTCCGACCAAAAATTAGAGTCTGAAGCATGATCCAGCCTTAACTTCCAGATACATATATTGCATTTTTCAGTACACTCTGTATGTTTTGTTTATGACTTTAGTGTTCACTGGAAAAAATAGATAGCTAAAGTAGCACTTATGTCATGGTGCATTTGAGCTGTAAATATTTGTTTTTCTTTGCTAGAACTAATGCTACAGTTACTAATGCTGGTAAAGTAAGAATCAAAATGTATTGGAATAACTTAATGAGTTAACGCTTTGTGGATAGAGCCCCACGTTTCATAGATACTGTGCATACTGTAAAACAACCAGTGTGGTTGGATTGACATATTCATAGACACATTGGTTTAGTCACAAAGCCTATTGTATATAATGTTAAATGTGGAAAAGCACACTCTTTTTTACTTTTCACCTGGGCAGGAAATACATCACTTTGCATAGGTATATTAATGTTTTCGGTGAGTGGAGAATGGGATAGGAGACGGAGGTAATTGTGATAAGTGTAAGGAAAATAGAATCTCACCGTGTTTGTCTGTGTAGTCCGTTTTGTTTGTCTGTTTATTTTGGCTACCAGTGCCGTGTCCTGTGTTTTGTGTTACAACCTCTTTATTTTGCTGTTCTGGTTAATTATTAAATGCTGACGCGATCACGCTCAGCTCCACCAAACTCCACCTCTCTGTCGTTTATTTCCTGGCTCTGGTCTGACGTCACACACGCCAACTTGTCACACGTGGTGTCAGAACCGGGATCTACAGCCTCAAGACTCAGGCCAGAGCAGGAACCGCAATTTGTTGTTTAAAAAAAAAAAAAAAAACACAACAACAACAACAACAACAAAATTAAAAAATGGGATGGGAGGAAGAAATGCAGCCATGGCGTAATCGCCAGGAGGAGTTGAAGGAAGGAGGGGCTCCATGGTGTGCCTCCTGCATGGAGTATGGGCACCTCCGGGAAGGTTGCCCCTATGAAGACCCTCTCTTTTGAAGGCCCTCGATCAGGGAAAGGTGGAGGATGCGGAGGAGTGGCTTCGCTTAAAGGCCACGAGACCAGTCCACCGCCAGGAGCTGCCTTGCCTCTTCCGACCGCAGTTTCTGGTTTAAGAACAAAAAAAATAAAAATAATAAAGAAATGGAAGGCTGGAGCTGGAGAGATGGCTGCCAGGATCTGAAGGTCCTCCTCGGTGGTCTAGAGGACCAAGGCTGGTGCCTTGCCTGTGGGGAGTTCGGGCACCCGGTGGTGCGCTGCCCCTACCAAGAGGGAGAGGAGGAACTGGCCCAGGAGAGGAAGGTGAGGAGGAGGCAGAGAAGGAGAAAGGGGAAGAGGAAGGCAGAGTGTCCACCGCCCAAGTCTCCACCAGCAGAGGAAGAATGCCTGCTGGTTTTGCCTCCACAACCCAAGTGGGATGAGCCCGAACATCCTACGCCTGAGTGGGAGGAGCCCGAACATCCTACGCCTGAGTGGAAGGAGCCCGAACGTCCTACGCCTGAGTGGGAGGAGCCCGAACGTCCTACGCCTGAATGGGAGGAGCCCGAACGTCCTACACCAGGACAGCAGGAGCTGTCTCTGCCTCCGCCACCTCCACCGCCAGGAGCAGAGCAGCAGGAGCTGCCTCTGCCTCCTCCACCAGCAGAGGGTGAATGCCTGCTGGGTCCCTGTCCACCAGCAGAGGGTGAATGCCTGCTGGGTCCCTGTCCACCAGCAGAGGGTGAATGCCTGCTGGGTCCCTGTCCACCAGCAGAGGGTGAATGCCTGCTGGGTCCCTGTCCACCAGCAGAGGGTGAATGCCTGCTGGGTCCCTGTCCACCAGCAGAGGGTGAATGCATAGGCTGCTGAGGAAAGCATGGGGAAGAACCGCCCGGCCGCAGTGGCCGAGAAGAGGGCCAAAACCCGCACCCAAGCTTGTCCTGACTGCCTGCCTCGCCGCCAAGGATGCCTACCTCGCCGCCCAAGGATGTCTGCCTCGCCGCCCAAGGATGCCTGCCTCGCCGCCCAAGGATGCTTGCCTTGCATCGCCTGGGCTGCCAGTTGCTCCAAGATCGCCTGGGGCTGCCAGTTGCTCCGCATCGCCTGGGGTTGCCAGCCGCTCCGCATCGCCTGGGGTATCGCCTGAGGGAAATGCCGGCCATGAAGAAGGGGAGGTCAGGAGACCAGCTTCCCCAGCCGCACTTTCGCGGCAGGATAGTGTGTGGCGGAGCCCCGGAAGAGGGAGCTGATAGCCACGAAGAAGTGGGGAGTAGAGGACATTCCACCATGGCCACCCCCCAGAAACACCTTGCTTCTCCCTCTTCCGGGACTTTGAGGGGGGAGGTGGCCATTGAGGCCATGTGTGCTTTGCACAAGGGGGGGTATATGTGGCAAAGTGCCCCCCCCTGTGTGTATTTTGTGTTATGTGTTGTGTGTAAATGTTGGTGTATAGGCATTGGTACACGGGATATAAGCGGGTCTGTGTTTCACGTGTATTTAAAAATATAGATTTGTATTTAGGCACGAGGATGGCACAAATCACTTCACGTGCTGGTTAAAATGTAATGTGTGGTCACGAAAGTGCACTTTAATTTATTCACGTGCAGTTGTACCGAGATTCCAATTGAATGATTGACTAGCAATCGAAGTCTCGGTACAACTGCATAAAAGCAGCATGTTTTCACTCACTCGGGTTGTGTGTTCGGTGAGTGGAGAACGGGATAGGAGACGGAGGTAATTGTGATAAGTGTAAGGAAAATAGAAGCTCACCGTGTTTGTCTGTGTAGTCCGTTTTGTTTGTCTGTTTATTTTGGCTACCAGTGCCGTGTCCTGTGTTTTGTGTTACAACCTCTTTATTTTGCTGTTCTGGTTAATTATTAAATGCTGAGCGCGATCACGCACTCAGCTCCACCAAACTCCACCTCTCTGTCGTTCATTTCCTGGCTCTGGTCTGACGTCACACACGCCAACTTGTCAGAGTCACACATTATTGATTTTGCTCCTGTTTGCCTAGGCCAGGGGTGTCAAACTCCAGTCCTCGAGGGCTGCAGGGTCTTCTGGTTTTCATTCCAGCTTAAGCTCTCAATTAACATAATTGATCTAATTATTTGTTGAATTTGACATATTTAATATTTTTCAAGGTCTTTTACAGTTGATGGGTTTAAAAATGCACTTGATTCAAGGTACACTACCTATGAAACATTTTGAGGCCTGAAGAGCAGTGTTAAATGGGTCCAGTTAATCAAATAATTAGACCAATTAAGTAATTGAGAGCTCGGTGGAATGAAAGCCAGAAGACACTGCGGTCCTCCAGGAACTGAGTTTGACACCCCTGGCCTAGACCCTACTATACAGGATTCAAGCAGGAACCTTTTTTTGATTACCAATATAAATTCAGGACCAAATATAATGCACATTTATACAATTGAAAAGGTTGTGTGAGTGGGGGCTCTGTCTGCAGGCCTTGGGGTTGAGGGAAAGAACATTTTAACATTTAACTACAATACTTATGTCAATTATGTTTTTCCAGAAAATACATATGGTGTAGTGAACAGATGACCATTATAGTATGCAGATGATAAAAATGCATGTAACTTTATCAAGAGGCTGACAAGAGAAACAGAGTGATATGGAAGGGAACTGTACAGATGACTAGAGATGCAACAGTTAGTCAATTGATTGTTTGCCTAACTTGGGAATGGCCTCACCTGTGATTGCTGGCAGGGACAGATTTAACCCCATCCCTGCCAACCTTACATTCCCCCCACACGCTATTTACAGCAGCAGGGCTTCTGCCCTGCCACAATCCTGTTCTGCCTTACTGTGCCATCTTCTCTTAGGCCTTTAACACACTGGTTGCCATGTCTCCACTGCCTTAAATCAGGCAACCTCCATGAATGTGGAGAATGTCTCCAGACTGTACACCACCAATTCATTCAGGCTTCTTCAAGCCTGTCACGTTCTGTATCAGGGCCATCTGATGCCATCATGAACCCCAGACCAGCCTCAGGCACCCACTAGCAAAGCCATTTAGCTGCTTTTCTATCCCTGCTCTCTTGTCAAGCCATACATCCCACACATTGAAAAAGAAAAAAAAGAAAACAGTGTTCTTTACAGCCAGAAACTGCCTGCACTTTTTCATCCACTGCCACAACATAATGTCAGAAGCCTGTTTTTTTATTTCATTCTCTGATTAAACCTTTCATTGATTTTCCAGAAGGACAGAGAATATCAATATCTTTGGTTTCAGGAAACAATCAATTGAAAGCACACATCTGAGGATGGCTTAAGAATGAAACAGTTGCTTTATTAAAGAGATGGTATCCTCTTTCCCGCACTTGTACTTGTTTAAAACCAGCGTCTAACCGAACGGCTATAATTGAGTCAACAATGTTTTAAAAGATACCTGCCAAAAAGTAACACTATCCCTGGAGAAAAGGGCCAACACGTTTGCAGAAAATAATTAGACTGTGCCAAAAGAAGCCCTGAGGAAATATTTCAAAAAATGTTTTGGTTGGAAATTGTTGCTGATTTGCATTAAAATGCAAAGCGATTTAGCCACCTAATATAACGAAAGGTAAAGTAGCCCAGCTGTAAATACAGCACTTGGGTACAGAAGTCAAAATAGATTATTTACAAATATGTTATATGTATTTTGTATTGCATTAATCGAGCCAGAATGCATTTCTGACATAACAGATATACAAAGTATTCTCCTGGATACTTCCACAAGTGCATCTACACCAAAAATAGATGCACTTTAAACAAATGATCTTTAGCCCTACTAATGATTCCATTCCATCATTTTCCCACCATCCAGGCAGATTAAAACTAAGTCATACTGTGGTGAAGAGATCTCCAGGTATCCTGTGTAATTTCGTCACTGTGCATTTCAACTGGTACAAAGAGATGTGTTAAATGGGATGTGGTGAGAAGGAGAAAGAAACACTTGAAAAGTACATACAGTAGATATTTCTATTAATAGAATTATTAAAATCCAATCAATTCAATAGCTACCCATTGATAGCAGCTATGAGAGTTTTGCCAGCAAGTCAGTGCTCTCAGGACACTGCATAAACTGTTAAAAATAAAAAGGATTTCAACACTTCCGCACACTCCCACTCAAATGAATTACAGCGAGTTGTTTATTTTAGAATTGTTAATGTTCACCTTCGAGTTCACAGCACTTAAAAAACAAAGCATTGCTGTTATACACCATGACTTTATAGAGAATCCACTTAAACATGTTTAGCTCTATTTCTTTTGTTTTTCATTCTTATACTGGAACACATCTTTTTTTTTTTAAATCTGGACATTTTTGCTTATCTTTTGTGGTTATCTCCATGTAGTGATGACATGTTTTTTTTCAGTTTAAACTAGTTCCATTTCATATACTACAGAATTTCTTTTTTAAAAAAAATGACATATCCTATGGCAACGGAGCAATCTAATTGACTGTAAATGTTGTGATGGTGTAAAATAATGAATGCACCTACTATCCCAATACTGACCACCTGTAACAAATCATACAAGATGACAGCCTTGTGTCAATATTGTGTGTCAGTTTTCAAAAACTGAAAACACTAACTACCACACTAACCACTAAGCCTGTAACCCTGCTCAATGACATCATCCAGTTAAATAACGTTAATAATAAAGTAATTTGCCACGAAGCGATTTGCACTTTGTATGAATAGCTGTCATTGACAAGAGCACTGTTTGGTCAATATCAACAGCTTCAAATCCAGAATTATTAAACTAAACTAAATTAAATGTTGTTAGTAAAGGCACCTAAAGTGAGGAAGGTCATGGCAGGTTTGGTTCCTTAACTGGGCCTGCCACAGCCTGGAGGTCTTAACACACATATATTACTCACATAGTCTGGGTGAGAGGTTACCAGTCCAAAAGGCATGGGAGAAATGCTATTCAAATAACACAGATCTCTGCAGGGACCAATATCAGCTATGCTGTAACATATCTAGTTGTGCAGAGTGCTACAGTCAACATGCATCCCAACTGCAAACTTGCATGTGTGCTGAACACCCACACTACCAGGGGCATGGGAATAAAAGCCAATATTTACAAGCTTGCTGGTAAAAACAAACGTTATCTTTAATTATGGATAAGCAGTTAGCTTTATTCAAACTAGGGACCTTGGCCTGATTGAATATAAGGTCTTTCCAGGTCACCCATGCTGTGTTCACGTGAAGAAGTGCAGCTGAATTAGCTAACAAAACTTCCATTCATGTCAAAGCTAGAATGAGAGGATTCCTTCATCCCATGTGCTTTGCTCTTCAGAGAAAAAAAAAAGATGCCCGGAGGAAGTGTGTAGCTTACTGGGGTCATCAGAAATTAAAAATAATAAGAAATTTAAAAAAAACTAGACTGATAAAAATAAACAACTTTAAAAAAAAAATATTGTACCGAATACTGCCTCAGATATCAAACACTTTTAGTGTTCTAAAACTGTAATTAAACAGACATTCACTTTAACAGGGCTATTTCTTACCATTTATACAGTATATAGGCCTAAAAAGAACTGAGACGCTTGCTGTTTGTGAGTTAGTCGTAAAATGGGAAGAAACAAAGAGTTTGAAAGAGGCTGAATATTGTTTGACCAACTTCTGTGTCCCAGACTGCAACTGAGAAATCAAGGATCACTGAGTCATCTGTCTTTGAGCACAACTGCTGTTCAGTGAGTAAGCTGTAGCGACAGCATGTTTGATTGGTAGTTGTTTTCTGAAAGGAAAAAACAATTTGCACAGTATAACATTGGCCCATGGGGTACCAGCTTTATTATGGGGGTGTTCCAAACGAAGAGGCCACACCCTCTTCATTGTACCGTGCTTTTATCATGGTTCCCCAGCAAATAAATAAATAACCCAGCCATGTAATGGGTAGATGTAATCACTACAATCCCTGCAGATAGCTTTATCACCCAGTTTCATTGCCGCTGAGTCTGTCACTGTGAACCTAATAGAGATGTCACAGCTGTGAGTGACGTCGTACGGAAGCCTTGAAGACTGCAGAACTGCTCGGTTTAAATATCACTGCCATTTGAAGATGCAAGAAAATCAAATATATTGATGAAAATTCTTGACTGGGCAAAGTCTGGGAGTCTGGATCAGGACTAAATGTTATATTGAAAAAAAATCTGGTTTTCAGTGCTCATAATAAAAATGGTGTAGATAAGACAGATATCTATACCGTTTGATGAAAATTCATCATATTGTTATGTACTGTATTTTTATTGTCACCTCTACTTATGAACTTAGCAAGAGGGAGTTTCATGGTGATGCAATGCTATGAAGTATAAGGGAAACCATAGACACATAGATCACAAATTAATTAGTATTCACTGGATTTGTTTCATTAAGTGTATATTTATTATTATGAACCTCACATTAAAGTTTTCCCAGAAAAAAGAAAAATCAGCAAGAAGAGTTCTTGTTTTAGTTCTTGTTTTCAGTCGTTCTTGCTAGCTGTAAAGCAGTGGACCAATAAAGGCATTACATTACATGTTCCATTACTTGGCTTCAAGGTCGAAACTAAATCAAGTAGTCAAATGTTTTGGCTAATGTCTTTATCGATATGTTCAACAGCTTTGTTGTGTATTATCTAGACTGCGCTCATGAAAGCATTAGCTTAAATGTTTGTCAACTTGACTTCCAAGGTAGACATTATATATATATATATATATATATATATATATATATATATATATATATTTTTTGGCTAATACTTTTATGAGTGTGTTTTGTGGTGTAATGCTTGGCTGTGGTGTACTACAAAGTGTGTGTGTTTTTAAACTCAGATTTATCTATATAAAAAAGCAGGAACTATGCACTTGTAATGGGACCATAAGACTTTACTAGCATAAGTGTCAAATGAATCATGAATAGAAAAGCATGTACCAGTATTACTTGTTATATAATTGCACTAAAATGTATAAAACATGTTTTATTACTTTAATACAGGAAAAAATGCAAAATTTGCATGGGAGCTAAAGAACACCCTAATTAGTCTTTCCTCTCTGAACAATGGGGTGCTGACAATCACATACAGCATACAGTACAAGCTGTTTAATATTATTAATGACTATTATAAAACAGAGTGTACACACCATCGCCCCCTCGTCCATCTACCGAGGCTGTCCTTTTTGGGGTGGGAAGGTCTTTAATTAGCTTTGCTCTGATCACACCTTGTTTTCTTTCGTGGCCAATAAGGAACTGCTCTTAGTTACTTGATAACTTACCATCTGGCAAAGATATCTATGTAATTTAGATTGTATTTAAAAGACAATGTTTTATCATGATTGCAAAGATTTGGTTTGCACTGCTGTATTCGCTTTTCATTTATTACACAGGCGATTTGTGTCAAAATCCAGAATGTACCAAAGGGATCCTGGAGCACAATGAAGAGAAACCAGACTAGTCCCAGAGCTTAAATCAATAAGCTGTGAAAAACGGCATCTGTTTATCTAAGAACAGAAAATGAGGGGGGGGCATGATTGAAGTGTTTAGAATCTTAAAAGGAGTTGACATAGTTTACCCTTAACAATACATCAAGAGCAGCACATAAAACCAGGACCAGAGGACACAGCTGGGAATGAAGTGGAGGTAGTCCTACCTGCAGGACAGAGGGAAGGAGACGCTTCCTTACACAGAGAGTGGTGAGGTGGAGAGAATGGGTTACCTAGTCACGTGTTGATGCTGAATCACTGGGATACTTTCAGTTTTGGGATCAATCAGCCCTTAGGAACCAGATAAGGATTGATGGGCCGAATGGCCTCCTCTCCTTCGTAACATTGTGTATGTTTTCATAAGTTCTTAATGTCTGTATTGCTATTAATCCAAAACATTAAAGATCCAGTATGATGGTTTAAACTTTATAGTGTTGTACATGCATTATTTTAAAAATATAAATGATTTTACCTTGCCTAAAAAAAGAACTGGTGCTGTGCTTTGCTGTTCTCTCGTTTTGCTATTTCGGAGAGACCCACCTCCAGCTGGGTTACCTAAGCCAAAGCATTTTATATTTAGGATCTGGATATAAAATTCCAGCCATCAGTGTTACTTGAAAAAAACACCAACTTGTTCTCAAAAGACTGCAGGAATCACGACTTACCTGCTCACCGTAATAGAGGCAACCTGTCACTGAAATACTGCCCCCTTGTCAATGGGGGAGAACGAATCCCGGGTTAGCTTTTTTTTTAAATCACAAGTAAGGATATAAGTTTTTAGAATCATGTTTGTTACAAACATTTGCAAATGATTTATGAAGAGGTGCGTTTACAAGAGCCATGGTCCTGACCACAGTCAAGAATAAGCGGTATAAATTTAGAAAAAATAAAATACAGATGACACTGCTGCATGTGCTGCCAGGCAGAGCGTATCCTAGCAACCTGAGCAGCTACTGTCTATAAACGTTAGCCCGGGCAAACCTACCACCAAAGTGGTTCAAGTGATCTGAGAAGTTAGGAAACAACACAACAAGACTAATCTCATTGGTAATGGTATTTGGTATCACTATGTGCCTGTCTTTATTGTGTATTAAAGGTCATCTCGTCAGTATACGTGCCTCATAAATGACAAAAATGGGCCGCAAATACGCTGGTATAGGGGGATGAAAATCCAATAAATACTGTCCTGTGCAGTATTTCCTCCAGTTCTTATTTATTTTTTCTCATTATTTTTGTATTTGCTGTTCTGGAATGTCATCCATGTACACATACATTGATAATAGAAAAGCATAGCAATAACATGGTGGTAAATCATACAGTTACAAATTGCAATTGAAAAATATAAGAAACAAGACCGGGAGTGGGGGTGGCTTCCGCATTTAAGAGCAGAGGATGAAAGGGGTTATCGTGAGATGTATTGCTCAAACACTTTATACAGTAAGAAGAGTTATAGCTCCAAAAATAACTGCATAATACTGTTCTTTCAGAGTTGCTTACATCTTAAGCCCTAAACACTCTGCAAAACTGCTGTGTAATACAAAAAAAATGTAGAGATCAATCATCACATTCACTGCAGTATTAAATTGTGTTTTCCAGCCAGTCTTATAATACAGTGAATCAAAGTCTTCTAATCTAATCTCTAGTGAAAACAGTTTCTGACAACTGAGATGTTTCGAGTGTTGTTACTGTAAGCACTTAGCCAGTGTATTTAGATTCAGACAAAACCAAGGTTAATGGGAAACTGGAAACATTTCACCCAGAATCACTCATACCTAATTTATGTTTAAAAACGTTACTTTTTTGACAGCAGAAAAGCAAACTAAGCAGAAGCATGTTCTGATTTAAAAGACATAATCCTAACCCTAAATCTAATCCTAATCCTAACCCTAAATCTAACCCTAATCCTAACCCTAAATCTAACCCTAATCCTAATCCTAACCCTGCTAAACATTCTATTGGCAAAGACCTGTAGTTTGTTTTGTTTTTTTAAATTATATATGTATTATATATGAATAATAGTTTGATACTGGTTCCAAATCTTCTGGGAATTCACAAATAATAATAATAATAATAATAATAATAATAATAATAATAATAATAATAATAATAATAATAATGATGAAATCAACATTAGTATTCTACTAATTCTGACAGTCACAAAGTCTAATTACAATTCTAAATCATCTAGAGCAAATAAGAAAGACATACAACTGTCATGTAATGGGGGGGTAAATGGGGAAAACCCCTTCAGAGGCTGGGTATTCCAGCTCAGAAACCAATGCCCTGATTAGGGAGTCATGTAGTTCTAGAGGGGCAGCTACACTACTTACCACAGGGGTGTCCAATCCTGGTCCTGGAGGCCATTGCACTCCAAGTTTAACAGGTAAAATGATATCATGAACTAGTAACAAGAACACAGCAGCTAATAGCAGATATCAGGCTTAAAGAGCATGGAAAGCAAGAGAGAACAGATGGGTCTTGAGAGTTGATTTAAAGCAAGCAATGGTGGGAACATCACACACCAAAGCTGGGAGAGAGTTCAAGAGAGTCAGAGCCATGAAGCTAAACGAGCGTTCTCCAAGTGTGGTGCACTTTTGCTTGGGGATAACAAGCAGGCCAGAGTCAAAGGACCTCAGCTTGCGGGCAGGGACATAGCTGGTCAGCAGGTTGAGGAGGTACTCGGGACCTGTGTGATGAAGGGCATTGTAGTGGGTGCATTTAACCAAAAAAAGGTGCTGATGACAATTTGAAATACAGAGCTTTGAGAATGAAGCTCTGCATATCTGAACTTATCAGAGTCTAAAAAAATATGATCATTCAGACAAATACTGAATATCAGAAATCAGGCAATGTTAAAACAATATCAGTTACCCCCTCCTCAATGTTACTTTTCTGGATTATTAACCTCATTGTGCCTATATCTGTAAATATGTTTCCAGTAAACTGTTTTGACTGATAACTCATGGCTGAACTGGTTGATCTGATTAATCTCAGCTTGTAAACAGACCTGTAGTGCTGAGAAATGCTTTTTGGTTCACAGCTGAGTTGGCCTGTGGAAATGTTCTGAGAGGTCCAAAGTTACAATTCCATAGATTTCTTGTTTGGAAAGCAGTGGCCATGACTTTCCCCTGGGTTTGTTTTAAACTATTTTAAACCACCACACTTTCTAATTAGTGTTCAGAGCAGGGGAAAATATGATTAATTATTCTTCAAAACCAGACCCCTGTATGTCCTCACATTTAAATACAGGAAGCTTAAAGCTCATACAGTACAAGTTATTATTCAAGCACAGTAAGCATGGACAAATAGAGTCGTTAGCCAATTTCAAACAGCAGACACATGCTCCAAATGAAATTGTATACTAAATGTTAGTTTGAAAAATAGGCATAGTAATAGCAATCACATCCTTAAAGCAAAAAGTGATTAATCAGATTACCATGGAAACTGTAATTGTAGAACTGAACCTTAACATTCCACAGATGTTAACACATAAACACACAGGAACACTGAGCTATTGGTGACACTTAAAGTGCTAATGAATATCCAACCAGTGGTAAATGACAATAGCTTCCTGTTATTTTGGACTGAATGCCCCAAATTATTTAGCAGGTTACCTTGGAAACCATAAAGAAAATTGGCCTTAATTTGAACCCTCTGGAGAAATGTGTATCCTATTTGTCTTATTTTTTGTTAGCATCAATGACTACTTTGCCTAATACCCATGTCAGTGTCATGTGGGCATCATCTAATTCATGTCCTAGTGACAAGCTATTCAAATATGTTTAGTGTGTTAAATAATACTACATTATTAAGGTGAAACTGCCTTTAAAAATCAGTGTACTCTTTTTTTCACAGCAACATAAAGGATGCAGATAATTGTTGTAATTGTTTTTAATTAGCTGCTGTAGATCAATTTAAATCCATGAGTCAAAATTCTTTCCAATTGCGATTTCAGAGGTAGTATTGGCTAAAATACTAATATATATTTATCTTTAAAGACAAAATGCAAATTAGACATCATCTTTCACCTAGGCCTGGTGGTATACTTGTGATGTCGGGTGAAAAGCAATGATTAACTATGTGCTTGATCCCACACAGAATATGAAAGTAACCTAATATCAATTTAGGTTATGGTTTAGTTATGGCAGTTTGTGCAGTAATAAACCTGAAGTGATTTGTGGACAGTATGTCGCTGTAAAATGTAATATACATTTATCACTGTTTGCTAATTTTATTGGGAAACTGTAACTATGAATCTTGCTGTGTGTGTAATAAGAGTCCATTATTTCTTTTGTTACCTAATGTTTAACAGCAGTGTTCAGTACTCACTTATGGCTTGGCAAGCTTCCAAGATTGAAACCAGACGAAGTTACTGAATCCTTAAGATTCTCTTTTCGTGTCTGAAGGAAGACAATTAGTCAATACTAAACTTTAGAAGAAACAGTTGTGGGAAAGCGGAGCCAGAAAAGAGAGAAAAAAATGTCACATTAATTAATGTTAGATAATAGCATCTGTCTGGGTTTTAAAGTTCATGTATAATGTATCAAGAAAAGGTGCTCATGAAAATGACCTCTGTAATCATTGTTCAAATAGACAGCCCTTTGCCGTTTATCGTGATGAAGTACATTACAAAGCTGAAGACTCAGAGTAAGAGATGGAGCTCAGGGGGTGCAGAGAGCAACACATTTTGATCCAAAAGTTTACTGTGTTCTCAAAATGTTTAGTAACAGACTTTTAGAGTGAGTCAGACAATTTGTTTTTATCAAGCCCACTTTAATATTTCGAATCCAGTGGTATTGTATTGACAAGGCTTGCTGTAGAGAACCCCTCTGCAGAGTACAGGTACCAGGTGCCATTATTATTTGCAATGAGGAAAGATCAACAGGCATGAGAGCTCAAATTATATCTTCAAGCAGGCCTCATAATGGAGCGAGAGCCAGTACGGGCTTCATGTCGCTCTTGTTGATCCTCTTCACCACCTCATCCTTTTGAATAGTTTTTTAAAAGTTTGTGTGACAGGACAGCATCACTCACTGGCCAGGCTCTTGACCAGAGGGTTGTGGGTTCAATCCCAGGTGGAGGACATGGCTGCTGTACCCTTGAGTAAGGTACTTTACCTAGATTGCTCCAGTATAAATGGGTAATTGTATGTAAAAATAATGTGATATCTTGTAACAATTGTAAGTTGCCCTGGATAAGGGCGTCTGCTAATAAATAAATAATACTAATAACACACAACACGAACCTCCAACATCAATCCTACTCAACCAACAAAACATTCTTTAAATAACTCCTGGGCTTGATTTATATGTATATATATATATATATATATATATATATATATATATATATATATATATATATATATATATATATATATATATATATACACATATGTGTGTGTGTGTGTTTTTGAAAGGGTATAACTGCAGTGTACGAAAAAGAAAAAAATTAAATGTCTTTTTCCGATGCAATGATTACAAAATCATTTATATCACGTTTCGGACAAAAGCCCTTCAGTTGTGTAAAAAGAAAAGCAAACAGTGCAGTGTGCTTACTTTTCTTTCTACACAGCTGAAGAAGGGCTTTTGTCCTAAATTGTACCATGTTAACTTTCCTATCTAGTTATCTATTTAATAATTCATAATGGTTTTTTTTCTTTTTCAAAGTTTTGGCAGCACAACTTCTCCAACTCCATAGAGTGCACATAAACTGTTTTAAACAAATCTAAAAATTAAATTAGAAAAATCATGAATACCTTAATGCTCAATTCCCCAAATATATAATTGGAAAGAAAATGCAATATCAATGGGTTTAATGTTGCAAAGCTGTAAATAACCTATTAAGAACTGATGATTACAAAGAAAAAACACTTGGGAACTTGTATGTTGCTATCTTGCTTTACAATTGCTATAAAAACATTTTTGTTTTATTATTCTTTGTTGGCTGAGGGTGTTCAACCTTTTAAAAAAGCTCTTTTTTCAGCAGCTTGGAATAATAAGCTAATTACAGTGATAGATGGCTGGCTGTCTTCAGGTGTATCTGTATATCATGCTGAAGTGGTTTGAGATCTCCTCCTTCCCATCCACAATCACAAACACCTCCTGATCAGCTCACACTGCACTTCTTTACATGATAATAATTAATCGCGTTTAAATCCGAATGACGCTTTTGTTATTATGCTGTATATATGACTAAGAGTAATTCAAACTAAATACTGTTTATTTATTCAGCACATAAGGTACTGCAAACCGGGGTACATAGTGAAGAAATATGAACACAGAATGGTAGCTGGTGTGAAGAAAGGCCTGGGAGCTGGGAGATGCTGGTGTTGAATCCTAGCTAAGCTGCTGTCTTACTGAGTGACCCTGGGCCTGTGCACAATAGGACTGAATCTCAGTAGACGATTATTTAACAACAAAAATATAACATCATAATCTACAGTATAAATTCTGAACTGCAATATTAATCTAAAAAAAATAAGGCATGTTTCTCATTGGTAAGAGAGAAGTGCAGGATAACATGCAAAAGCCATTTGAACAACATACACCAACAAAGTCAGTGTATACCCATAGTTACGCATATTTTATAACAGAGAATTGCACTCGCTATACATTGATATCCTCTGATAGAGATAGAGTATGGATTTCCTCCTAGCATTGCTAGCAGCAGCTGTGGCAGATTACAACGTACATGGACACTGCAGCTGGAGACCGGTCCAATAAAAACCATCCCCAAACACCAGCCCTTCGCCCATCCCAGGAGGACCCACCAGTCCAAAGCCCTCAGCACCATCACATCCATCCCTACCTTACAGGGGAAGCCACCAGTCCACAGCCCTCAACACCATCACACCCATCCCCACCTTACAGGAGGGGCCTCCAGTCCACAGCCCTCAGCCCATTCACACCCATCCCCGCCTTAAAGGAGGAGCCACCAGTCCACAGCCCTCAGCACCATCACACCCATCCCCACCTTACAGGAGGAACCACCCGTCCACAGCCCTCAGCCCCATCACACCCACCCCCACCTTACAGGAGGACCCACCAGTTCACAGCCCTCAGCACCATCAGGACATGAGCTGTACCAGCCAACTGCTAGGATACGTTTGCTCTCTCACTGGAGACTGCAGCAGATGTTCCAGTTTCAGCTCATCAAAATCAATATTCTGACCTATTTTTTTGAAAACATTATCACCCAAGGCCCAACTCTTCGGTGTGTGTGTTCACATACTGACCCATCCAGAGTGGGTACTAATGAGCAGTACAAAGAGATTATACCTTTCACAACAAGTACTGTATATATCAGACTCAAAATCTGCTATCATATGTAATGAATATTGAAGTAGCAGCTCAGACACCAGCCAGCTTTAGCAAGCAAGAGGTTACCCGGCACTGCTGCTTGATTAGTCCATGTACAGTATGCAACACTTTGAAATGAAAAGGCAAAATATTGTTCCTCTGCCATTTAATCTTCTGCAATAATATCAAAGTTGATGGTTTCTACCAGAAAGAAGTGATGTTGGGAGCTAATGGTGCAGGACCTCGGATGCAGAGCAGCTGGTATTCTAGATATTAATTTAACTTAAAGGTTGGCCAGTAGGACTGGTACTTTTATTATAAAACCAATATGTGCTTTGTTTAACCAGACATAGCTAAAGTAATTCAATTGTGATGTAGTGTCATCTTGGGCTGCAAGTACTAGGTATAACTACCGGTACACAAATAGTTAAGGGTACGGGTAACACTTTGCATTAAGTGTCTCTAATGCAAAGTACTAACCCTAACTCTAAACCACGCCCTAACCCTTTTCTGATACACGTGTGTACTTACATATATTGTGCCAAAAGATTTGCACATTAAGTACATAGTAACTATGCATATTAACACTGTAATTACATGTAAGTATGCATGTATTTACTAAGTACCTATTATGTAAATGCACAGTAATTAGAGACACTTCATCTAAAATGTTACCAGGGTACCAGGCTGATGCTAAATAAATTTGTATTTGTAAGCTCTGATTGACCTTGAGTGTTGTATAAAGCCACTTAACCTTGGAAGCCAAGTAGGGTTGGGTCTGGTCAGCTTGGATTGTAAGCTTCCTTGGATCACTTGATGCAGTTTGAAGATGTGTCCATACAGGAGGAACTTACATTATCCACATTTTTTTAAATATTAGAAGCAGAACTGGAAAACAGTCCTGTTTCTTAGTTCTAGCACAGCCCCCCTCAGATATCTCCATACAGAAAGAATCAAATAGGCTGTGCTGAGTTTTACAGTAAACCACCTGGAACAATCTGCAGGGTTTCCAACTTCAATTTTCACTTCTGCTCAAGAGAGAATGGAAGGTGTTGACTCGGACGCACAAAGAAGATGTCCATTGGCCTCTGATCTCATTTCCTTTCTTCAGTAATTGCTTAGGTGGATACACCCTAATGAAGAGACATCTCTAACAGAAGTGTGTGGAATGTCTTCATTAGTCCATGTTATTCATTTTGTATGTTAAATGACTCTTGTACTCTATTAAAAAAACAAAAAACAAGGCTCTCCAGGGAGTCTTATGCATTTCTACCTTCCAGGTCTCTGAAAGAACAACTAGGGAGATTAAAGAATGATGGATGTTCTTATCTCAACACATATGCTTTGCCTCTGAGAGTGCTTGTCACTTAACTAAGAGCTCCCACAATGTGTCTCAGTGTTCCAGCCAGCTGCTGTTGTCGCTCCATTTCTCTCTCTCTCTCTCTCTCTCTCTCTCTCTCTCTCTCTCTCTCTCTCTCTCTCTCTCTCTCTCTCTCTCTCTCTCTCTCTCTCTCTCTTGCACATAAGATGGTCTTTTATGTTTTATAGAAAATGTAAATATATGGATCTGTTACAGAGATATTTTGATTTAGTTATTTTCAAGTGAGTCAAGTCCTGCAAGTTAGAATTTTAGGGGTTAATTAGACATACTAGACAATGAAAAACGTCTCTGTTTACCTGGGAGTGTTCTCTACCGAAATTGATCAGAAGTATTGACCTGTCAATGAAGACATTCTTTACATCTATCTCCTGAAACTGGAAGTAAAAATACCGGTTCCTTGTTAGTTTATTTGTAGTGAAAGATACACCTGAGCCCGAGTGAGGTTGTATTTTACAACTGAAGGACCATTCAGATTTATTTGCTGTTTTTTGCAGAGTAAGTTATTAGAAAGTCATTTATTTTTAAAAATGCTTTTGTTATGACGTTATCAATGACTGGATCAGGGAATACAGCCTAGCAAGAGAGATGGTGTATCTTAAGAGTTGTAAAGAAGAGTTCATAACAAACCCAGAGTGAACATTATTGAGCAGTTTAAATAATTATAGATGAAAAATGACCTATTTACCACATTTAATTTTCTATAAAGACTAAATTATGTAACATAAATGCATGATTCTTTATCACTATAGAGGCCATCATATGTGTAAGATGCATAGCACGTTTCACAAGCCAACTTGTAGTGGAAAGAGAACTGCACCATGATACTCAGAAAAGAGCCTTGCTACAGTATGGCACATTCTATGGAGCAAAACCCAAGCTATTTTGCACTGGCAATTGCTTTTATGTATTATTGTATGGAAGACAGTAACAAGTAATTTTACAAACAGACATGCTCTAAATGTCATTTTTCTTCCAGACCACATTGTGAAAACTGTAAGTAGCATTTCTTTGAATGACAACATATCCTAACAATAGCTACCGTTATATTGAAAATTTGGGGGCTGAATATGGTCAGTGTAATAATTTTAAGTATGTGGCCCCTTCTCCTAAAATCCAGGTGTTAAATATCTGCCTCATCCAGTTAAAGAGCTGCGCGGAGAGCACAGAATGAGTCACACAGCTTGGACATCGCCAGGTCGCGTCCAGCCTGTGCAAAGAGGCTGAACTGTGCTGGGGTCCCCGAGTGGCTCATCCAGTTAAAGCGCTGCCACGGGGAGCATAGGATGAGTCACACAGCTTGGACGTCGCCAGTTTGTGTCCAGCCTGTGCAAAGAGGCTGAACTTTGCTGGGGACCCCAAGTGGGGCGTCACATTGGCTCTGATGTTCCCGGGGTGGGGGATGGGAAACAGGCAGGGACTTAGTCTCCTTATCGCACAACAGCGAACACTACTGGCCAGACACCGAGCATATTCAGAGTGGATAAGAAGCAGGGCTGATCGCTGTCTTCCGGGATCGGTAGCCCGCCCACTTCTGCTCTGGATTGCTTGACGTAAAAGCAATTCTGGCTTTAGTCTTGTGAGATCAGAGGATGCTCATACACCCTCAGAATGTCTGGCTGTGTGGTGACTCGCTGCGGTGAGGAGAAAAACATAATTGGACTTTTCAAATTGGGGAAAATAAATAAAAAATAATAATTGGACACTCTAAATATAAAAATAAATAAATAAATAAATAAATAAATAAATAAATAAAACCTCAAGGTAGTCGTGATGAAGTGGTAAAGCTGGAATTTAGGTTGGATTCGTTGTATGAAAAAGAATAGGGAGTGGGGTGGGTGCAAGGAAACAGTTTAGTTGTTTTGTAAATTCTAAAGAAACTCTAAACCATAATTATTGGTCAAGATTGTTTACTGTAAATCAAATCATTTTCAAAAATTATTACATCACTCATACTAAAGAAATTGCTGGAATATCAAGGCCAGAACAAGCAGAATACAATGAATGTACAGCAAAGCCAAGGAGCAATTGAAAATATACAGTATGAGTTTTGGGTCTCCATTGGAGACCTTCAAATTCCTTTTTGCAATTCAAATTTAAGGAGTACTGTACCAGTTAATTTTCTTGTTTAGAAAAAGTAGCCTAAAGCTACAGTGAAAAACACTGGCTAAATGAATATCTTATTTAGACTTTGGAGATTTAAAATTGACCACCTTAGTAAACTGAATAGCTTGTAAGCGATTACCTCTTTTTTCAATATTAACAATAACATCCATAGGGATATCAGAAATATGGAAAAATAGGAAAGCAGATGAGAGATGAATCAAAGGCATGTTGGATTGAAGACATTGTCATCAACCGAGGTACAGCGCACTGTATGATAAATAAACAGTGTGGATT
Source organism: Acipenser oxyrinchus oxyrinchus (assembly GCA_030684275.1). Classification (NCBI taxonomy): domain Eukaryota; kingdom Metazoa; phylum Chordata; class Actinopteri; order Acipenseriformes; family Acipenseridae; genus Acipenser; species Acipenser oxyrinchus. The sequence continues at coordinate 95,425,484 of CM060249.1, forward strand.
CGCTCAACAGCTGCAATTTATAACACTAATGTAAATACAGTGGCAGCATTAACTGGTCGTTTACTACTGCCATATAAGTGCAATTGGGAATTCAATCAAACATGCAATATGCATGCTATCAGTCTTACTGTGGCAGACTGAAGAACATGTTTTTTTTGTTAGCTGATAATTCCAGTTGTTCATTTTGTTTTCTCAGAAAAGGTTAGAATAATATGACTTTTCATCTAGGGGAAATTACTTTTCATCTAATTAATTGTCTAATTTTATTTCTGTCTATTTGTATTTCTACTTTACTAGTGTTTATCTTAATATTTATTTTAACCACATCCTATTGACACTTTTCTTAAAATAATAACACAAAATTAAGGAAAGCGATGGTTCTCCCATTGAACTCACTTTAACCTTAGATCAAATCACGTAAAAGCATATTGTAGGTGCTTCCAATACCAGGCTAAATCGTCAATCGAATAGCTAGTTTCCAATTTGTCCCTCGATAAACAATACGTCCAGTTTTCAGCAAGGAAAGGATTTATCTTACCTCAGTCCACTATGTCCCCACTGTGCGACACTGCTTGCGTCCTGGACTGAAATGCAACTGAATGCCCCGAATGCAGTGGGCATTTGTTCACTATCTCCTGGGACCTCCTTTGAAATCAGGTGTCAAGGGAGATTTCCAGTGAGTGAACCATATTAAAGTATCATGTCTATATAAGTTATAACAATAATTGTATAGGAACTTGCTGTGCTGTTTCCTAGCTTCCTAGGGTAAGCTTTTTCACAATTGCTACTCACAAAATATTACACATTTTCTGGGAATGAGGAATAACTGGTGAGTAGGACATTTTTTGCCCATGAGCCCTACTCAAACACATTGGCTACTAAATCGATAGTAGTAAATGGATAACTATTTAGGGATACCATTATATATAGAGTAAACAAGTGGTCTGAGCTGGGTGAAACGAGCAAGAAATATCCCACCCCCAAGCACCGCAAACCAACAGGGGTGGTTGAATAATCTTTGGAGCCATCGCACATGTCACAGCTTAACTAATTTAAAACCTCCTGTACCGCCCACTGTATACCAGGGCAGAGTTCAACTGTACAAATGTTTGCAAATGTTCCTCAACAATGGTGACCTTTTTTCTTTCTTTTGATGGCTATAGCCTAGCATACTGGAACGTTAGTTTACAGCAGGCATATTTGTCTAGAGTTCAGATACTTGAATGCAGCCCAGCACACTAACATGTGTAAAGGTCACACTGGAATGCACAGGGAAATAGCGCTTGGGGGGTGGTATGAGTATCAAAGCTGCGTGCTTTAGGAGCTCCTTGGATGTTTCCAGGATAAGTGGTGAGACCAGAAATATTTGGACTGAGGTGTTAAATTCTTTGAGCACATCATGGCCGTAGAAGTTGTAGGGGGTATGTGAAAGTTTTTCCTGAAAAAAGTATTGAAAGAATGTTGAGTACCCTCAAGTGGAAGCAGGTGCAGCGACTGAAAGAAGCTCCAAGAGCCCTGAAATGCATAGGACCACTAATACTGCCACAACGCTGGAGCTGCTCATGAGAGCCAAGTTCACCCTCAAGACTGAGAAACACTTGCTTGTTTGTGTTTCCCACAGGGCTTATGTAGAGTAGTCTGATATGTTTTAACACAGTCTATCTATCTATCTATCTATCTATCTATCTATCTATCTATCTATCTATCTATCTATCTATCTATCCATCCATCCATCCATCCATCCATCCATCCATCCATCCATATATATATATATATATAAATATATGTGTGTGTGTGTGTGTGTAAACCATAAAAAGATAATGCAATATGTAGTTTATGTATGTTTATTACAGTTGTTTATTACAGTTCTATTCTGTTCTGTTTATGTCACAAGGATCATATATTTTTCAATCAAAATCAAGTTTAGAAAAAAGTACCCCATAATAGTACACAAGTAAAATTATATCAGTTAACTTCATGGAGGGTGTTCTTGAGAAAAAGAGGGCAAGTCTCCCTTTTCTGTGAGATCAAATATATACAGTACTTGTGTATACATTATATACAGTAATTTAAAAAAGGCTGTTTACTTCAAAAGCTTTCATTAAATTGAATTGATTAAATTGAATCTATTTTCGGGCTCTGCCATTGCAATACTCAATGAAACATTCTGCTTAGGAACAGAAACACCAAACCAATGGTCTCAAGCTACCATTTTGCATTAACTCAAAACTGTAAGAGAGCAAGTTTGAATAAGGTTCGAAATTGAAAATAAGAGTTAAGGTAGTATAATGCGATGCTTGTGAACACCGAGAGAAGGTGAAGAAACTAGATCAGGCATAAAGTTTGACAGCAGCTGTTGTGGCATGAGATCATTAAATCTAATCCAGGAGCTATTAACAGGTGCATCAGTTTCCTCCTCTGGCAAATTGTGTGTGTAGTTTATAGCAGTAAACGCTAGTTCCACAGCTGTCTGTGAATACATCACATGCCCCAGTCACTAAGGAGATCAAAGCTGCACTGTTTGCAATTCTTTCCTTGAAACTGAATTCAGATGCTGCCGTACAGAAAACTCCCTGATGTTTGATGCTACTGTAAGTTCTTTGAGACAGAAACCACAGGTTCAAGATTTAAAAATATGTTCCTACCTAAGCTTTTGTACTATCATTACCATCATTACTGCCCTACCTACTCTTTTGTGTAGAGTTGTGTAGAGTATATAAATCTTGTCATCATTTTGCCACTGATTCATTTCACACCTGAATCTGAAGGTTCCACACCGCCAATAAACTATTGATTTTCTCAAACAAGAATTACTATACAAATTCACATTTATACTGCCCTTCTAGAAACACATATAACACATTCCTGAGCTTTCTGGCTCGTACAGCGCTGGTCTTCAGGAGCACGTAAAGTCCTATTAGTCGTAGCATTAGTGACTCCCAATGCTCTACTGTAGAGAGTTAGCATGCTGTATTCTAGCTGGTGCTTACTGTCCTACTATTTAAAAAATCTACATACCCATAAATAAAAGGCTTTTATTATGAAAACATAAAAAAACACGTGAAAGAAAACACTGTATACTACAATAAAATGGTTGCGAAAATCTTACCAATGTTACTTAGCATGAAGGACAGTAATATTTTAAAATGACTCAAATATCAGTTATGAAAGCAAGCAGGAACTAGCGTCTCAGCTTATTGTTTTGTACATCTCAGAAGGACCAACAAAGGAATTCGATTTAGAGGCAGTGGAGGAAGAGAAGATTAAAATTCTTAATAATCTACCTAGGAGTGCTGAATTGCATGCTTAATGGCACAACAAAACAATTGTATACACCAGAGGAGTCTGAAATTATCTCCATCAAAACACATCAGAGAATCCTTTAGAAGGAGCTTTTAAATAACCGGCAAGAGATTAGACCTCTTTTCAGCTGGAAACTATCAAATGCATCCTCATTAAGCAGCGATACTCTGAACACTGGTTATGGAACTGTATGTAAGGTTCCTGCATCAAAATACCCCATGGATATCTTTTGTCAGATTTCTGCATAGGGATTTGTACATGATATGCACAATAATTATACCATTTAAAACTCATAATGACATTGACAATATTAATGTTTTTGTTCCCAGAATCTCATGTTTTATTAAAATATAATTGGAGTTATGAGGTAGCACATTAAATGAAAACATTAACACATTGTTTAGTACATTCTTCTTTTTTTTTACTTTTTTCCGTCTTCTATAATGATAATTTCACACTGTACCAATGGTTAATTTAAATTGAATACTGTATATTGATGAGATATACAGGGTGATTAGATAGTAAGTTTACCACTTGAATGATGTGGTGCATTGATGTGTTAAACTTACCTTCTAATCACCCTGTAAAACAACTTTCTCTGAAACAATTCCAGTTGTCTTTTCATTTTTTTGTATTTATTTTTTTACACCTGTTTGTAAATGTCTGTAAAAATACGGTACATATTTAAAGTAATGTACTAGTGTTGAGATAACCACATATTAACCTTACAGAATAAAAGTGCAAGCAAGAACTATATCCATTAGAGATTTTCCTTAAAAACATCTGTAGGCGTGTTTGAGAAGAGATAGGTGTTGTGACCCTAGCAGCCTGTCTGAATTCCTACAGAAGCTTTACTCCACCACAGCAAGCGTATGCAAACATGTGTGCTCCCAGGACTGACCTGTGTAAATATCTCATATCAGTCAATCAATCCATCCCAACTCCAGCTCCTGTGGACAGTTTATTGCTACTGTAGCTCATATTATGTTGCTCAGGGTTATCAGGGGTCACATGGACAACATGTGCCTTTTATCATTGGGAAAAGTCTTGCTATATCTTGTCTAGCTATTACAGCAGGTAAGCTAACCAGTGTACAAACTAAATAAAATTATACAGAGAAACTCAAGGCCCTCCCAATGTGTGACTTTATTGTAAAACTGTTATGTGATAAATACAATGTTATTATGCATATTTAGAACGTACTTAATGTGTTCATTTTTTTGCATGCTATAATCCTAATCCTAACCCTTTTCTGACACAATTGTGTACTTACATATATCGTGCAAAAAGATTTACACGTTAAGTACATTGTAACTATGTATAACAACATTGCAATTATGTGTAAGTACACATGTATTTACTATGTAACTACTATGTAAATACACAGTAATTAGAGACACTTAATGTAAAGCAATATCTTAATATGTTAGTAAAATGTTTGTAGAAATATACATAGCATCTTCAATAGATGTTATTTGCAATGTATCTATGTGGCAGCTCCAAATTTGAAAAATATTCCATTCAAATTAAATTAAATTCCAGCTATTTTTTCCTTCCTTCCTTCCTTTGTTGTCTAGACTTTTAGTGAACATTAAATCAGCTGAAATGAATTCTGTTAAAATCTATAAAGTATTTATTCAAACATTATACTTTTAATATTCATATTTACCATTTTCCTCCAACCAGACGCGATGGGGCTTTGTATTCTGCATTTCTATTTTGAAATAATAAAATGTAGTCAATGGAAATTCAGATAACATCAATTCCATGTATGATTTATTTCCTATTGAAATATACAATATGTATAATCTGGGTATAGGGGTATATTAAACATTGCCATTTTATTTTAATGGAAAAAATGGTATGAAAATGTTATCAGTTTATTATAACGTTTGAAGTTGACTTCAGTCATTATGCTGGATAGAGCACTGTGAAGATACGGGAAATTGGAACTGAGTCCAGAGATACAAACTCTTCTTTTTTTTTTTTTTTGAGCTTTAACCATATGTCATATATTTATTTTGTAATCACAACTAAACTAGGTGTTGAACAAAACTCTAGTAAAAAAACAATGAACCATTTGCAGAAGTTTAATTCCATGTTAATGCACAGTCGATAGACATGCCATGCATGTGTGTATCTATCATTAGACTACCGTTTGAGTATGTTTCTTGAGGCTTGGTGGTTTACTGGTCCAGTAATACAAACATACAAAGACTATATGCACATAATAGGACATTAACAAGGTAAGAAATGAAATACTCTGAAAATGTAGATGATGGAAAGTGTCCCATTAATATGACCTATTTTTTCCATTGTCAGACATACCTTCTTTGACACAAGTTCCAGAAATACAACAAAGTTACGCCTAGTGAAGCATGATATAATGGGAATTAGCGTGAAGCATTTCAAATGTTGTATGTTTACAAGACAGCTCTCACTGCAGAGTTGTAGGGTAGTGATAATCATTGGGTGCAATGGAGGTAACTGCCTTGGCATACATTAACACTGCAGACACAATCAAACACAATTCTCAACAAAAAAAACACACACAGACATTACTGTATCTGTTATTTATTTCATTAATTTATTTCTTAGCAGACACCCTTATCCAGGGCGACTTACAATTGTTACAAGATATCACATTATACATTATTTCCCATTATTTATTTTTACATAATTTTTTTAAACATACAATTACCCATTTATACAGTTGGGTTTTTACTGGAGCAATCTAGGTAAAGTACCTTGCTCAAGGGTACAGCAGCAGTGTCCCCCACCTGGGATCAAACCCACAACCCTCCAGTCAAGAGTCCAGAGCCCTAACCACTACTCCACACAATTCCTTAAACACTGCTTCTTTATTCTGAAATCAAGGTGCAGAATCAGTGATGTGCTCTCAGACGTGATGCATCCCATAGGAACACTTCTATAACTAACTTTTCCATCACACACGGGGCTCATCTTAAACCCCACAACTCTCAGTTATGTATTCCCCATTTCTTAGAGATATTCTAATAACAAAGTTAAAGGGTGTGAATATCCCTGTACACCTACAGCTATTATTTATCAAAGCTGATGCTTCAGTGCAGTGCTAACATTTAGCAGAGTGATTCCTTTGTTATACAGTATAATGCAGAATGCGGTCTGTTGAACAGTCTCTGCTCACTGTGTCATAATGCAGTGCTAACATTCAGTGATGCCAAGATATTTAATACAGTAAGGGGTCTGAGTGGGATACAATGGGAAATAAATGTCCAAACCCTAGTCATTCTGTTTCAAGGCTGGTGACACCATAAGTTGGATCACCAGTGTATATGGGCCATTATTAAAGTTTCAATATTTTGTAATAAAATCGAGTGACCAGTCTCATTGGCTAACAAGTGTTCCAAACTGCTCAGACGTGTCACCATATCATCACAACTTGGAGCTTTCAGAACCACTCTGCCTGGTTCACTTGGAAACCAGTTCACTTTGGGAGGGTTGTGGCAGGGTACCTTCACCTCATTGTGAACACCCCCAGACATGCAGTCACTGGACCGTATTTTCACACTCTGTTAATGCTTTCATATCTACTGACCAAAATATATGAGAGCATTTGATTTATAACTAAATATATCTAAGACAGTCTCCCTTTATTGTATCTGTTTGTTTGCTTGTTTATTTATTTATTGTATCAATATTAATTTCTACATTTATGTATTCTCTTTTCTCAAGGGGATATCCAAAATAAATAAATTAATATTTATTTATTCATATTTTGACATACTGTAGTAAACCCTCTGACTGTGAAAAACATCAAGAACTGTTGTAATCGTCTATTAATTAAATTCATTTAAATTCTATTGAAATGAATGAATCGTTAGCTATGAGTCAGAGAGAAAAAAACCCTATTAAAATTGTTTAATTACAATGTTTTAGTTGGCTACTCCAGCCCTCCTCAGGGGCAGGCCTATATACTGGAGACTGGAGGTTTCAGCCTCCAATGCCTTGATCTTGCCTCAGGAGTTTCTGACACTGAAAGATTACAGTGTTGAGGTGTTATATTTATGTTTGACACAGTCATGTTTCATTTATCTTTTACTAATAAAATCTGAAAAACACAAAAGGAATTATAATCAGGTTAACAGAGGCGTCTGACAATGATTAGCAATGGTACAGTAGATGCACTCCTTCACCAGTATACAGAACCGATTTAATGGTACTTTTTAAAGACACATTTTCTGAGAGCAATAAAACAATTGTTACCATATAGATCTAGCAAAGCAACCACAGAGTTGCAGGAAGGAGCAGTTCAACCTTCTTCAACAAGAGCCCTAAACTATTCAAATAATAATAATCATTTTCTTTTTTTTTTAATCAAAATAAAGTGCTGTGAAATTAAGAACATCTAAAATCATAAAGGACAGGTTAATTGGTTGCACTTTATATTAACTGGAATAATACTTAATTAGGCAATTACCTGTTTTAACTGTAAACGTTAAGGTGAGGTTAAGGTGAGGATTGCAGTAAGAAATTATATTAATACATACATGGGAAAAGAGTTTACAGCACTCTTTATAGCACATTTATTGATGCATTATTAACCTTTTACAACAGATCCTTAAACTGAAATGTTACCAGAAAAATAAGTATCCAATTTTATATAAAATAGGGTTTAGAGTCCTTTGCTTGACTTCTGCGTTTGTTTGGACAGCTTGATTGAGGTATCAAAAATCCCTCCCTGGGAAGGACTGAGGCAATAACCTAAAATTACTGAAATTTCCGGGAAGATATTCCAATTAGGCCTTGTAGATTGGCAGCTATCTAAATCATTGCAGACACAATACATTTCTCCAAAACTATTTCAACATGCCATCCAAAAGTAGTAATAAATCAACACCATTTCCAAACACCATTTAAATATGTCCAAAATATGTCCAAGTCTATAAATCTATCAGAATACCTAATATCACAAGTGCTGTCTCTGGCCTGGGCACAAATCAACGCCCAGCCTATCACTCATTCCCCAGAAGTGGGTCTTGATGTTTTGCTCCAGTTTCTGGCTATTTTTCGATTCAGTGCTGTGGTGGGCCAATCTTTCACTTTGACTGTTTCTCAGCAGGGAAACTGCTTAATGTGATCAGTTCCATCAAGCATCGTCACAGCTGTGCCATTTTCCATGGTAAGGGTCAACAATGATTTACCAAGCTGTCCTGGAAGCATTAGCGGTTTTAAGCACACACAGCCCATGCAATTGCATGGGGCCCAGGGCAGAAAGGGGCCCCTGTTGTCCTGGCTTAGTTACTATAACAAAGACTTGTATTTACCTCAAGTGTGCACCAGAATGAATGACTAGCCATTTTACCATTCTTTTATCTATCATACAAGAATTTGGAATAGGGGCCCCGGAATCAAGCCTTGTTGCCTTAGTCCTGGAGAGCTCTATCCATTGCTTGGTGTAACTCCTTTACAGTCTGTACGTAGGAGAGACCAAGGACTGTTGAAGAAGCAAGAAGGTGGCACCTCTCCAGGGCTACGTTAACCCATAGCGGGGAAGTGTTAGTGAAGCTGCACTGCAGCTTGTCAGTGCTGTAGAATCTACAAACTGTATTGCGTAACAACGATGATGTTCTGTCCTTCAAGACCATTGACAATTCAGACACTATGAAAAGAGGGATTTCCCCAACACCTTTCTAATGGCGATGGTGCTAACAGGGCCGGTGTCAAGGGGGTTAAATAAACAGAAGCAAGGTAGTATTGGTGGACTGTCAATCAAACACAAATTTGCAAATCACACCTGGCAGATTGCCTATCTGGAGGCGGGACACAGAGCGAGTGCTCTGGCAATAGGTCAGTGTTAAGGTCATGTGATTGCTCTGCTGGGAGATGTGTTACTAAAGGCCTAATTTAGTGAACCCAAACAGACCGAACAGAGCTGGACACCCTGATCTGGCAAAACTGTTCCACCTTCCTGCCATGACGCGTGTTCTGCTTGTTCGGTCCAACAGCCCGGTGTGCTCGAGGAGCAGTACCACACGATGAAACATCTTGGAGCTACACATAACACAAGGGGACACTTGGTATTCTGCTGCTGAATATCATTCCAAATACATCCCTTTTTACACAGGCTTCGTGGAAAAGGAAATGCACATTTCACCAAACACTGTAGTGTTAAAGGACCTCAAGAAATTGCTTAAAGATGTGCAAAGTTTAAAATCTCAACTCTCCGTAATTGCGACGCATGCCAAGGGACTGGTGGATCTGATTCAGTGGTTTGAAAGCCGTGAAGTGAGAGTCCATCAAACATATAATAAACCTCAATAAACAAACTATGTGTAAAAACCTTCCATGACGTTTCTGAAAAACTGACCAATTACTACAACCTGGATCAATGCAAAAAGAAACCACGTTTTTTTCCACCAGTAAGGATATTCGACCCACAAGAAGTGTGTAGTTTGGATCTGGAAGCCCTCCCATTATATTCTATTCCAGGATTTGATGCTGACTGTAAATCAGAAATGGACAAATACCTACCATATGCAAAAGAAAACATCAGTAGAATGATTTTGAATTAATTTTGGATTAAAGATGAAGAATTATTTCCCAATTTAATACGAAAGGCTAAAATATAGTTGTTACCAATTCTGTAGAATTGGTAACAGTTTAATAGCAACATTTAATGCATGGAACATTTTCTTTCATGAACCTGTAGGTGACAATTAATGTGCTGCTTGCGAACAGCCTTGCATTATTATTATTATTATTATTATTATTATTATTATTATTATTATTATTATTATTATTATGTTATATTTGTAATATATATGTTACAGCATTGATGTTATGAGTTCAGTATTTTATAAAAATTGTACTGGGAATCAGTGCTGTTTTTTTATTAAAATGTTTGGCTATACTGTTACTTGATTGATTTCTGTTTTGTTAACAGTCATCTTAAAATAGCGTTAGAATGTGTTTTTCTGGCAGATAAATACGTTCATTATTTTCACAAGGTTTTCTTTAGGTTGTGCTGTTTGTTTCTTTTTTGGGGGGATGGGTCTTGCACCAGGGCCCAGTAAATCCTAACGCCAGCACTGGGTGCTAATTAATGACTCTTATATTACTCTTGTTTTTAAATTGTTATTAAATGCAATAGCTGGCCTCATGGATCTTGACTACATTCCACAGTACACTCCAGTTCTCCAGAGACATCCAGGTCCTGAAAACCGAAAACCGAAGTCCATGCATACCAGTCAGCACAGGAGAATTCCAGTAACACCAGAGTTTATGCTCTATAATTGTATAATTTAGAGCATTGTGTTCCTGGACTTAGAATTGAGCCAATGGTTCTTCAAACACTGTACTTCACTGAACCCCTCAAGTCCCAGACAAACTTTTGTTCAGTTTTGGCCAGTTTCATTAGCACAGAAGATAAGCAGTCAACCCCATCCTTGATATAGCTGTTCAAAATGAATGAATACATGATTGCCTTTCAAATGATTCCATGTTTACGGAGCCCCTATTATAGAGTTGATATTTATAGTTTACAATACAAATGAATGCGTGAGGCACATTCCTCTTTAGAGATTCAGGAAGAAAAATTGCCCCAGGTAATGTTGTTTCATCCTACACACCAGGGTGTTTCATTGTTTGTAATTTCACAGTTCATTTTTTATGACTGTATTGCATATTTTAAATCCCTTAACCCTGTCACATGAAGCATACAGAAAGGTGTTAGAAGCATTTTCTTCACTTCAAATTCATTCTACCTCTTACAAGGCTGTGATCTAAATCTTCTGCCTGATTTATTCTTCCTTCAAAGTGGGTCATTGTGTTTGGAGCAAATGCACAGACTGTTTAAACTTCATTACTGATTAAACCAAACATTATACAATGGCAAGAAAAATGAGCTCTGATTGGTCAGTCTTGCACTAGCCCTGTGATGTTATCCCAGCATAACATCACAGATCTAGTACCGGCAACCTCCTCACTGAAAACCTAGACAGACATATCAATCCGCCACAACTGTCAATACCACAGAATAAATTACACAATTCCTGAAGTGAATTTTACCTTAAACAATAAGACAACTGTGGAAACCTCGTTTGGCAAAGAGCATTCAAACACAGCAGCCAGGAGACCAGACAGCACCTCTCAATGAGAGGAAGAAAAAAAAAGATACCTGGAGATCGACTGTGGGTCTAGACAAGATAGACTCTGACAAAAATAAAGCATCCACGAAACGACAAACCAACTGGGCAGTCAAAGTTTTTTATGACTGGGTGAGTGAGAGTAACCCAAATATAGACTTGAAAACTGTCACAATAGAACACCTTAATACAGTTCTATGACAATGCTATGTCTCTGTCAGAAATAGCTCCGGAGAGCCGCGTAGCATAAGCAGTTATGTGGGGCTCAGAGCAGGCTTAAATAGCCGTAACATTAATATACTATTAGAATGTCACTTATTATGTCAACTTATTATAAAAAGAGAAATACAAAAGGACTTGAGTTAACAACTGAAAAGAATATGCGTGCGTCCGCATCAGATGTCCCTTTAACATTGTAATAGTAATTGTTGCACCCCTAGAAATGAGTCTTATTTGCTGTTTTTTATAGTGTGAGCCATTGTATAATAGGAATAATACACTGCAGGTTGTGGGTTGTGCTGGGATGACATCACTTCTCGGGTGTTGGACGCACTCGGCCTGCAGCCTCGTGCCCAGCCACCCGAGGTGTGATGTTATCCCAGCACAGCACATGCCCTGTCGTGCATTATTCCTTTAGTATAGAACAGTATTATATCCCTATGTAAAATTACAGCAGCTGTGAAGCTTTTCTTTAAATATCAGCTATTTGTTCACACAGGAATCTAAAATTATCCTGTTCATTTTATAAACATAAAGGATTATTTTGGATCTCAGTTAGCCTTTTATGTTATTTAACTGTGATATCTTAATATGCTTTTCTGGTAGAAAAAAAATCACACAATTAAAACAAATTGTATCCAGAACTAATTCTAGTTCCACGGGGGTGCTAAATTGGGTGGAGAGCCATACAACTGGGTTTGGGATCCAAATGATCCTGTAGATCTCTGGAGGAATGGGATCCAAATGATCCTGTAGATCTCTGGAGGAATGGGTTCACAATTCAACTTATTTTACAAGGTACTATGGGCCATATTTCCAAAGCGTTAACTCCGGTCTTTAATTAACTCATATTTTTTACAAAACTACAACTACACCTAACTAAGTTATATATTTCAAGTTCTCATAAGCACACTCAAGGCAATTTCTATCTTAATGGGTGTTTTTTTTTTTTTTTTTTTTTTGTCTCCTTTCAAATTAAAGACTGGAGGAAATGCTTTCAAAATAAGGCCCTGTGTTTTTTTTTTTTTTTTTTTTTTTTTATCACAAAGCCATCCTTTTTTTCTGTTAACTCAGCAATGTGACATATTTGCTTATCATATGGCCTAGCTTAAATAAGGTTGTCCGTCCATGTTAGGATTGAGACACGTTCCACTACGAGACCCTGCTTATATTGCCTGGAGAAACACAGCAGAGGTCTTCAGCTTCGGATACTTTTAGTTTCTAAACGTTCACAAGCTATAATGAGACAGCTGTCAGCCCAAGGCCTATAACAGGGTAGATACATACAGTACAGTTCCTAAATAAGCCAAATAAAATACACCAAATATATATTAAAAAGACATACACTTTTACAAGAGAAGATCATTTATTTAGAAACAGAGACACAAATGCGGGGCACAAGCAAAAAGCCGCACACAACCCGCTGATAATATTTTCACGTATACATACATTTATATTCGATAAATCTGTTGTCGTGTACCAGATGATCTTAACAAATTCAAGGCCTCATTTGGAGCCCTGCCTCTTTTCATTTGTCTTGCTGGAGACACATGTTTGTCTGAAGTGTGCACTTTGACATTCCGAGATGGAGCTGCTCTTACAATACCAGATATTGACAGCTAGATTAATATGAGCTTTAACACACCACACTCCAGGACCTGAGGCAGCTCGGCATTTCTCTGATCTAATTAACTCAGCTGGAAATACTGTATATGTCATTTCTAGCTGCTGATCAGAAACAAAAATGGTATTGACCTCATCAGGCACTATTCACATTTTTTTTCTTTGTATTTAACATGCTTCACAGTTGTGTAACAGCAAATGTATATCGTAACAAGCTCATTTGTGCGGCTGAAAAGTATATGCTTTAATTACCTTTATTTAAGGTTATTTTAAGATTAGGTGCTAATGGCAACATGAAAAGTGACTGGTTTTCAATCTGCTGATCGGAAAGAAGATTGCATCAGTGAGAAAGTTAAATTGGGTTTTAAAAAAGGAACAAAATACAATATTGTAATTTTACAAATATAAAAAGCAAACTAAACTGCATTAGTTATAAAATATAAATTCCGTAGTGATGGTTGTATTGCCGATACTGAATTTCAGTTTACAGAAGTTGGAGGTAGGAGGCTGTGTGGTCCACTGGATAAAGAAAAAGGCTTGTAACCAGGAGGTCCCCAGTTCAAATCCCACCGCAGCCACTGACTCATTATGTGACCCTGAGCAAGTCACTTAATCTCCTTGTGCTCCGTCTTTCAGGTGAGACATAATTGTAAGTGACTCTGCCGCTGATGCATAGTTCACACACCCTAGTCTCTGTAAGTCGCCTTGGATAAAGGCATCTGCTAAATAAACAAATAACAGGTCAAGTGACCCAGGCCGCAATTCAATTGACTTTATCGCGTTAGAGAAAAAATGTAATCCATGTATTTAATAAATTGAGCAATTCCTTTAGCAATGCTAAGTGCATACCAGTACAGTATATGTTTGCCCCCAATGCTTTTTCACAGAATTGGATCCCATCTATATATTAAAGAAACACAGTTCCAAGTGTCACAGTCTTCCTTGTTCTGTTTCCAGTATTACAGTTACATTCCAAAGCTGTGGGCCTGTGTGAAAACTATTCTTTGCCCATTGTTTGCAAACTCTCAGGTTCAGATTTATAAAAGGATTGCGCATGTTTTACGACCGTAAAACGGGCGCTGAGAGTTCTGAATTCGTGGATGGGATTTATAAAACAAACGCAATGGCATAAACAGGCAATTAAGACGTGATTTGCGGGGGGCAATGTCTGCGCGCTTTAGCCCTTGATGCATATGTAATTCTGTATATGCATATGTAATTCTGGGGCGTTTCTGAACGAAACTCTTAAAATTGGCAGGGGATTTTGCAAATAAGGTATATTCAATAGTCTGCCTAATTTATTAAAGCTGCCGGTAATTGCGGGTCTCGTATTTGCTTGATGACTTTAAGAACTCTAAAAAGCAGGCGTTAATTTGCCGCAATCAGACAGTAGGCTATATAAAGGGCAAGGTGATGTGGGAGAGTTGTCTGCAGCAAGAAGGAGATAGCGTTTTCAAGGACAAAGAAACATTTAGTAACATTTTGCAGAGACCATTTTTTTAACCCTTCTGATCAAGCCAGTTTGTAAATTACGGTTTATAATACTGGTACCGTATTGTTTTGCAAACTCCAATTTTCAATACGTTTCATAGTTTACATAAATTATAAGCCACGTTAATGTAGCCTGATTAGGCACACAGATTTCTGTAACTTGCTTTTAATGCAAAGTGCTTGTGATGCAAAGTGTTGTGTTCTAGTTCTCTGAGATGTGTAAATTCCAGTCCTAATTAGAACAAAGCCAACACACTCACAGCATTCTCCTCTCATTATTAATGCAAGACCCATCAGTCGTCCTCCGTGTCCCTGGAGGATCCTTCATGTTTTTTGCTGCGATATGCATATTTATGTTCATTTCCTAACCGCTTGTGCTAAATGTCACGGTAACTGATTAATTTCTTAATTAAGTCTTTATTTTTATTTATTTATTTGTAGTTATGTTTTCATACTGCACCGTATATCTGGAAGTGTTTTTCTTTCTTTATAATTTCTACAAATGTGTTTTCTTCTCCTATTAATTCTGTTCACATTTCATTACACCTCACTGAAATCTCACAGGAGACAAACTGCTTCAGGCAGAATTACCTCTGACCCCGATTTAGTAAAATCCCCAAAGTGAACACAAGAGAAAGTGAAATGCAGACTGCGTGCTTCTAAACAATACAAGCCTGCCTGGATATTAATGTTTCAACTTGAGATAAGAAAACATTTTAGTGCATCACTGATGCATACACATCGAATCTTCTAACACATGTACACAAAAGCAAAAAGGAAATCGAAATAATGAAACAATAGAAATACATTAAAAATTAAAAGGCTGGAATGGGGTAAGCAGGTCTTTGGGACAAGTGGACCACACAGGTTCAAATTCTAATGAAAATAAATACATTTTATTCAAGTGGCTGAGATATAATCATTAAATGCTGAAGTTAACAATGTGATCGGCACGATCCATTGTGTTATTCTCCACGCTGTTCGTTTTGTTTACTCAATTCTATATACTGTGCACTGTACCGAGCATGTACTGTATATTGTCTCAAAATGAGACCTAAGTGTCTGGCACTTGTTCCGTTTCATTTTCCTTCGTCATATAGAATATTACACACACACACACACACACACACACACACACACACACACACACACACACACACACACACACACACACACACACACACACACACACACTGTGTTTACTGTTTATATTATTTATGTATCCCTTTGTTCTTCAAAGTTGCTGGTTCCACTTATGTTAGCCATCATGAGCTTTGTTTTTGTAGTTATTTTTATGGATACACAAATGAGGTCCACAGTGAAAAGTACATCAGTGTTGAGCAGCCTTCCTCAACATATCCTGCCACTGGTCCCATGCAATGTGTATGAGAGAGAGAGAGAGATCAGCAAATGACTCCTGGTTTGCACAGGAGCACAGCAGACTGATGCAGCACACCTCTGTGTAGGGTTGTGTTATTCTTCCTTGCAAGTCTATGGCCTGAAACCTGAGTTTTTACACTGTTCCTTGTTTTATTTCAAAGACAATGGGCTGCATTCTCAAAGATATTTACTGTGCTTGAATTGTCATTAGTGCAATTCTTGTTTGCTGACTTTATTGTTTGAGTTTTTTGTGTGGTCCTAATTATTCTACATGTATATTATTAAAGATTATTGTCAATATGTTGAGACACATCAGATTTAAGTAACTGTTATAAAGCCTTTCCCTTTTTCTTTCTTTCAGATAGTAGAGCCTGTCCAAAAATAGCTAATGCCATTTTTCCAATCTCACTATTATACTGCTGTTATTAGTCAAATGTCATAAAGCCTGTTAAATGACTTTGCTGTAAAGCCATTGACTGTAATCTCTTCATTCCGAGTACCTATCTAGACATGCAAAGAAAGTCTTGTAGAGAACAACCTTATTTAAACTGAGTCTTTAGACTATGATGAGAAATTAAATCAGCTTTTTTTATAATATGAAAAAGAAAAATAGATGCCTTCATATACTCTGCATGGAGGTAATTCACATACTTGCTGCCGGTGACAAACTACAGCAGAGCTCAGACTTTGTGGCTTGTCTGATTAAGAGAGACCAGGGAGATACAAAGGCTTTCAACTCAAAATATCCAAGGTAATGAATTTGCAATGTCAGCTGTTGCAGTGTATGTGAGTTTCACTGGACCCTTGAAACACACAGAGAGAGTGTGGATAACGCACCCCCCTGGCTGGCCTGTTCTCTGCAGGGTCGTCAATCTGAGTTAGGGGAGTGTGTGCTGATCACAATCAGGAGACGTAGAGAAAGGGAGACCAGAGTTCTGAAACATTCCATACTCTATATAAGCAATAATATAATTACCATACAGAGACTCTGTTGTCAGGAGGCTAAACTGAATAGATTAAAATCATATCTGGGATGTGGATGGAAGAATACTACTAACCAAACTAATTTTGAGTGCTTTTATTTAATTGAGCCAGTATAACACATCTATAATGATATGTTTTATTGGAAATCATACTTACTGTATTAATTCTATGTACACAAGTGGGAAAATGCTGATACAAATTGTGGTTAGGTGGTGTATCTCAATGTTCTTGGTTCTTGGCATTGACCCTGATCCAGATATGCAGGCACAGCGTGTTAATATAGATAAGAATGGGCTTGCACACATATAAGAAAACACTTGCAATAAGATGAGGGAACAAGTTGTATGGTTCTGTTGCAGGAAATGCGGGGGTGTATTAACTGCTGTAGCTTGTAAGTTCTATATAAGGAACAACAGAAGGGAGAATGTATATGAAAATGTATTGATATAGTGAGTAAACTTCCACGGACAGTTGAAATTGGTTTTGTTTGCTCAGGGCCAGAAGGTGGCCCTGCATAGCAGAGTGTTCTTGAACATTCTGTTGAGTACATCCCATGTTATCAGATAAGGAGTATGGTAACCATTGGAGGAGCCTGGGCGAGGCTGTGTGCTGGTGGCTATAAATATAAAATGAAAAGTGTGCTCCTTTGTAGTTCTCTGTACCGTGGAGGGCTACCCAATCTGCTGAATGCAATGGTATTGTAATGCTATGAAGATTTCTGCTTGAATAAAAACTACTCTGCTGAAACACAATTAAAGTAAGAGACTTTGTGAAGTTTTCTTACAAGATGGTAAAACACCTACATGTTCTGCTATCAGGACATGTCTGGTTAGTGTATCTCAATCTAGTGCTTAGACGCTGCACTCTCTGCTGGTGTCTGTCTGTTTCCAGGGCACCGTGGAAACAAGACCTTTCATCTCCGGGGGCTACCCTGGTGTGCGGAGAATGCTGTAAATAAATGCATGCATATTTTATGGTTTAGGATATCTTTTTTATTATTTTGTTTATTTGATCTGCCTGTATTTAGTCTCAATAACAAAATTCAATTAGGACTATATGAGTAAAGGCACTGGCAACAAACTGAACCTTTTTTTCTTAAGTCTTCAACATTTTTTTCAACAACTGCATACTAATTAAGTGTTTAGAAATACTAAAAGAAACTTAATAGTTGTAGATAATACATAAGTGAAGAATTTGATAGGCAAGCACATCCAAGTTTTGCATACACACACACACACACACACATATATATATATATATATATATATATATATATATATATATATATATATATATATATATATATATATATATATACACCATAAGTTTTGGTAAATAATAAATAGACCTATTGAATTAATGAATAAAACTGGTATTGATGTGTGTTTAAAAAGTCTGTATTTAGAGTTTACTTTTGTGTTTGTTTTCAGGTATCAGGGTAAGAAAATACAATCAACCTCTGTTAACTCGACACCCCACGGGAATGCCATTTAGTGTTGACTTATCCAAGGTGTCGAGTTAACCACTGGGGGCACATGAGCCATGGCATTAACATGCATATAAGTAACAGAACTCACACGTGGACAGTTAAATGTCCTCATGAAAAAAGTTGGAAGAACTACATGAATGATGCATATATTAGCCTAAATATGGAGAAAATTCTGGACCAAAACTGTCTGTCAAATTAAGCGAAGGTGTCGAGTTATCCCCCAGTCGACTGAACCGAGGTTGACTGTACTTTATTAAAAATGCTATTAAATGATAAATATGTATTGTTAATGTTGCTCCTAAAGTTTTTTTTTTCCTTTAATAATAGTATTAACATGTTAAAATTAGATATCACGAAAGGAAAAAAATGGTCCTAATTACAACCTCAATACTAATTATATAGACTGCTACGCAATTAAACGCATGACCAGCACATTGCCTAAGCAATGCTTGTTCTGCTGTAGTTAACTCAATTTTGACACCTGGAAAGCCACAGACATGTATATAAACAATGGGACACTTAAAATAATTATTATACAATAATGAATTCGTTATTTTGTTAAGTCTACCTTACCAACACCACTTACCGACTGTCATAGTATCAATTATTTATTGTACCATGTCTGCCTACTGTTGGCATATGCACTATACTGGCGGTATAGGGCTACGCAGTATGTCTGGTAGCTTGACAATTGATTTCCTGTAGCTTAGCAAAAACAAAATGTGTGCACAATGTTTATTATTATTATTATTATTATTATTATTATTATTATTATTATTATTATTATTATTATTTGCTGGTAACTACACACTAAAGAACACCACAAGTGTTTTTCTTTTTTTTTTTTTTTTTTTTTTTTTTAATGACTGAAACCCCGTTCTCGTTATTCCCATAGGACTCCGTGCCACTGCAACAAATGCCATCGGCACATGCAGGTGTGAAAAATCTGTCTCGTCTAATGAATGTGGACACGAAGCGTATACCTTCTACACATGCATTAATCAAGCGTAGCACGACACTGAAATTAAACTGACGAAAATAGAACTACGGTTAAAAAGGAATAAAACGGGGGCAGAAAAGGGTAAACAGTAATAAATAAACTGGAAAATAAAAAGAGTAATAAACCTGGGTAGCCTTACTGACTGTATAAGGTTCCACTTAGGCTACCATACTCGGTAGACTAGGCCTGTGCATAACAATAGCATAGCTAACAATAGTCGAAATGGGAGACAAGGAGAAATGAAAATGATCAAAAAACCTGAGCCAAGAGACAATACTATTGCCTACTACTGTGTTTCATTCGGTAGTCTGTTGGGGGTTGGATTTACAAGCTTCGCTCAAACAGACAAACTTTCCCTTAAAATTAAAAAAAAAAGGCTTCAGTAAGCTATATCATTTTTGTTCTTCCAAAAGCGAAACCAGCCCCCAGCCGCTGAACTGTCAGTTTGGTCAGTCACTTTACTGTCGAGGGTGTGTCAAACTCAGGCTAGCGAAACCAGGAGTCGTCAACGAACTCCTTTTGCGTCTCTCACTGCAAGCGCATCTCACTGTAAGTGGCTGCATGAAGAAGGCTTACTTATTTTTCTCTCCGGTTATTTAAAAAAAAAAAGAAACTTTTATTTACGCGGGCTCAAATCTTTCGACAAACCCTTGTGTGCGATTCGATATCACAGCGGCGTGGCTCTAACTTCTTTACTAAATCTTGGGGAGCGACACAGCAGCATCGACGACAGCTGACTGTAACAATTACAATGTGTGCTATCTGATCCTGGGAGAAAGCATCAGGAAATAAGAGGAAAAGAGACTGCATGCGCCGTCATCAGCAAAGACCCTCCCCACTTTGGCTGTGTCTCTCTCTGTAGTTTTAGCTGCTTCTCCTGTGAAGGATTGCTTCATTAGACGTCCCGTCCACAGATATCGATTGATACCCAATTCCGTATAGAACAAATCTGGATGCAGTCATTGACTGGAGCTGTAAGGTAAAGTAACATGTATGTATGTATGTATGTATGTATGTATGTATGTATGTATGTATGTATGTATGTATGTAAAGGTGTGTGTGCATTTTATTTGCTTACATGGTGTATATGGTCGGATATACAGGTTACATAGTAATTATGAAACGGGGCTTCTGTGAAAAGGTGTTTTTAAGGTATCGATTATGTTTTTATTGGTAACATTGTATCACTGCATAGTCTAATGTATGACCTCGTTACTTAGTTTCTTTTAAATGTTCCACTTCTTTTTTTTCGGATCACTGCCTATTGATATGTTATCCGTTCACTAAAGATGAGCTGCATCTTCATTTGTCTGATCGGTGTAGACCTCATCTCCTACTGTTTGCTGATAGATAACAGTATCTAGATTAAAGGGACGCGCTTTGGCTGTAGAATGATATATGCTCTTGTCAGATTCAGATCTTTTCTGATACTCTAAAAAATGATTGAAACTTTGTTAATCTGCGTTTACACAGCAGCAATCACAAAATTACTGATTCGCGAAAAAATAAAGATCCAGAGGCTACAGGCCTATTTAATTAAAAGTCTGCTACCCGATGCAGATGTGCATGCCATGCCTTGTCAATTTCATTTCTCTTATGCTGCAAGAGAGAGAAAACTGGGTTTAGTGTGTAATTAAATATAAAGGAACTCGTTGACCGTCAAGTTCCTTGGTATCTGAACATCAAAACACGATGTGTTGAGTAAAGATGAAGTTCAAATAGAAAGAACAACTCACTTCGTTTTACTTTGTTTGACGCAAGTTAAAACCAAGTGTATATGGCCACACGTTTTGCATCACCCTATAGAATTAATACA
Source organism: Acipenser oxyrinchus oxyrinchus (assembly GCA_030684275.1). Taxonomy (NCBI): domain Eukaryota; kingdom Metazoa; phylum Chordata; class Actinopteri; order Acipenseriformes; family Acipenseridae; genus Acipenser; species Acipenser oxyrinchus. Next base: position 95,446,918 of record CM060249.1, read on the forward strand.
GTTTGTTTCATGAAGTCGAATGAAATCTGCTGAATAATGTTACGTTAACATATTGAATTGCATACCGCTTTGTAGTTTTCCTTATGCTTAACGAAAAAAACTGACAAAAATTTTAAAAATGTGACATTTTGAAATCCAGCATAATGTATTGTACAACTATGATGGCTCCCGGTAGACTTTTGCGGTATAATTGTGTAGTTTCTTTGATTACATGATGTTGAATAGAATATCTAAATAATGTAGTTTTTGTTTGTTTGTTTTTAATTATGTCTCAATCCTAAATTTCTAGGTGATGCTAAACTGTTGGCCATAGCTGTACTACAGCCTGTAGAGTGGTACCGATGTAACGAACCCGGCAGGTTAGTCTACTTTACAGAAATTGTTAACAGTACGATACAATACAATGTAGTCGACTTTCTGATTATCAAGCAGCGTTTCCAATGCTATAGTTTATCATTGAGGATACGATGAAAGTGCCTGGCTGTCACTCATGTCTGTTTATGATCAGAAGAGAGGGGACGAGAGAGAGATATACCTAGTGTCTCCTCTTCATGCAGCAGCCACTAAATAGAGCTAGTCTTCTCATTTTTAACAAGGAGGGCTTCTCCGGTCAGTTTTACATATATCGCAATCAAACCAATCACTAATCCCTCTGAAGACTCCAGTTTTAACAGCCAGCCAGGGCACACAGCAGGAGAAAAAAAAAGTCGTCGTGATTTAGGGGAGTATCGCTTGCTTTAAATCCTTGTAATGCCACTGCTGTTCTGTAGTAGTACTACTTGTGTGTGTCTTGCCAGATCATTTAAGGATGTGCACAGCATAAAACGGAGGCAGTACCGTGAGCTCGCGTTGCTAATCCCTCCAGTTATATAGAGAGACGCGTCGCGTAATCTTGTATGGTTGTTGTTCTTACTTTCAACAGAAAGGGATTACGTCTGCTTGAACATCATTAACAAGGAGTTTCTAAAACAGGAGTTGTATTTTTTGTCTTCTTTTTTTTACTGCCTTGGACTTGTTTAGTAGGAAATGGCAACGCCAGCAGTTGGGAGAGGAACAAGACTGGGAAAAGGACGAGGAAATGAGCACTAAATGACAGGATGCAGGAGACACAAAAAGAAGAATCTCTGTAACGCTGAGACAGTTCTGCTCTTTTCCTTGCTCGAGCCAAGCAGGAAGAGTATAAATCAAAGATCCTCCAGGAGTTTATTTTCTTTTTTTCCTATAACACCATGAGGATGCTTTGTGGATTAGTGTTGCACTTTTTAGCTGGGATCATCATAGCCAAAGCTTCAAAAAACGGTAAGTGGCAGCTAAAATCTAGATTTTGTATACTTTTCTATTATTTCTATTTTCTTGCCGTTAGTGATTTATTATTATTATTATTATTATTATTATTATTATTATTATTATTATTATTATTATTATTAAGATATGAAGCTACGTCCTGCATATTATTACAGATATATATGCAATTTTTCGCGGTTTTAGTGTGTGTTTTAGTGTGTGTGTGTGTGTGTGTATATATATATATATATATATATATATATATATATATATATATATATATATATATATATATATACCATCCCGACATTCTGCAAACACATGCACAGATACTTACTCTGTAGTTCAATCACAGATGCAAACGTTCGAATTCGCAATGCTGTTGAAAACAGAATAACGAGTCGTTTCGCTTTTATGATGCTTCTTGAAGCTATTTAAATATAATATTCGTTGTTAAATTATTCAAGCGGTTCACCATGATTACATTATACGTGTTCCACTATTGGGGTTGTATGGGCTTACTGCATAAACTTTTTTTTTTTTTTCTGTTCACATTTTCTTAAGCCATGCAGCCTATAACATGTAGCCATAAAGCCTGACTTTTCTGTTAAAAACTCTGACATTGACGGGTTGGGTATTAACACTTAAAAATTCCATTCGTTAATTATCTGAGTCTTAAATTGCGGCTACCGGGTCCTTCAAGCGCTCCGTGGTCTCCCGAATGCCTCGTTCCAGCCCCGACTCGATGCTGCTGCCTGCTAAACGAATTCATTAACCCAGCCCAGGGCTAATGGGGCTTAGTCATTAGGCGCTGTTCTTCCTAATCAACTGTTAGTGAGATTCAGCAGGACTAGGGAAAACACGCACTTCACTTTGCGCTGTCACTTTCACAATCCCCTAGATTAAAGTGCAAGGTGACAGGGAAAAGCGCATTAAGCACGAAGAACAGGCACTGTCGATTTTTCAACCAATTAGGTAGAATATGTTGCTACTTAGTTCTTCTTTGAAAAAACAAAACATGTTTGAACTTCTCAGTAAACCCAAAACAAACCCTGATAGGTTGATAAAAGTTTTGCAAAACGGTGATGCGTTAAAAAAAGCGGGTTGTATCCACGCGTTGTACTTTCCTTCCGTTGGTTTATCCATTTGTTAATTCGCATCTGCCTTTTAATTCAATTGTTTTGGTTGGATAGTCCCAATGAATGTCGTTTGTACCATACTTTGCTTTAATCATGCTATATTGCGTAATTAACACAGCCAGGCTTACCACATCTGCATGTACAAAAACGGTATCAATAGGAGTCTTGGTCCTATTATTTTTTTACTTGTTGTCACAGGTTATGCATCTGTCTGAATGAAATGCAGTCTCATACATGGGATTTTCACCCCATCGGCAGTGGAAATGTTTAATATGTGTTATAGACCACATCTGTTCTTCAGATACATTTTTTACTTCATTACCCCCTTTGTGTGCATATGCCTGATTAGCCTCACTTAAAGTCATCTTAAGGAATAATTTCTGCTTCATTAAGTAACCTTGATCCTAAATAGACGCTTTGCACAGATGCAACATTTAATAAGCAAGAGTTTAACAGACGTCATTGGCTCCTGCGCATTTTTCTGAACCAAATCATGATGGGGATTTGCTTTGGGGTCTAAGAGCACAGGTCTGAACAATGTGGAAAAGAGTTTGAAGACTTATGACTGAAAATACACAAAGAAAGGAGGTTTAGTGTTAAAAATAGACACATAAAAACTCTCCTTTCACCCTTAAACCCAGTAGTATGGTCAGGGAAGGTCATTGCGCTCTTTAGACTAAATCCTCTTAAACCATTAGATCAAAAAAGACCACTGTCTGTTTATTACCTAAGACCAGACACATAAACACATATCGGCATTTTAAAACTTTAGTAATGGGACTACTGCTGGAATACTTTTAAGTCAAAAATTCCCTGATGTTACTGCCAAACTGATCTGTGAAGGTTTTCCTTTTGGATGCTAAATTGTGTATTTATAAAGTGGATCACAAAGCATGCCTGAAATGGTTTAGAGTTCAAAAGAGCTTTAAAAGTTTTTTTTGTTTGTTTTTTGATTCAGGTGGTTTTATTTTGTCCTTCGACACACTGGGCACATGCAAGCAAACAACAGCTCACTTACATCTGTAGTCTCCCAAACTGAAATCCTTTTGTGTTAATGGTATAGATTAAAACTGTGTATACATCACATAAGCATATAAAATCGCACATAACAAGCATATGCTTTAATGAAGCGTGCAGTACCTGAAGCTTTGGTCTGTCACTGATGTTTATTTAGTTTGAGGGAAAGTGTTTTTGCACAGTTATACTTAACTGTTAACTTAGGTAAAGGTAGCCCAAGATTAGTGCTAATCAGGGTCTGTAAAACCAGTTCAATTATTAGAGTTACTTGCTTTTTGTGTTACTCAAGTCATGTTTTTTTTTCTCTTTCTCTTTACAGATAAGTGTGGGGGCAATATACACATTTCAAACCCTGATTATCTAACTTCTCCTGGATACCCAAACTCTTATTTTCCCTATCAGAACTGTGTGTGGGTAATACAGGCTCCGGAACCATACCAGAGGATTTTGATCAACTTCAACCCTCATTTTGATCTGGAGGACAGGGAATGCAAGTAAGTCTTACAATGCAATGTTTTGACGTTTGCCGCCACCTGCTGGCAGTTGGTCTGTTAAAATCAAGTCTCTTGAGTTCCAGGCTGGTGAAGCAGATGTTCACACTTCAAGAAACAGTTTACTGTAATAGCCTTAACATTTAAACACATTTTTCAAAATGTTTTGGCATTTTGTGCTGGTACTTTAAGGACTATAGAATTAGCAATACAAATAGCAAATTTGTGTTCTATAAAAATATGAGTCAGCGCTGAGCCTTTGTGTGGCTGGTTTCACTGACCTTGATTAGCACTGATCATTACCTATATTATTATTAGGTAGTCGAAGAAGTGGTAATCAGGGTCTGTGAAACCAGCAAGTAGAGATGTAATGAGCTACAAAAACCTGTTTTTATCAACTCAACATTACATTATACAACATTTCTGTAATGGCATTGTAGTCACCCTGTTACTTTCTTTGTTTCGACTCGAGTTTTTGCATTTGACTAACTTCCTTTAGAAGTCCTCATTTTGTCTTGTTTCATTTTGCTGTTCGCTGAGGTTATTTGTCTCATTTGCAAAAGTTCATTGGCAATTTACGGTTGGCCCTTTTTTACACTTTACACTAATTAACAGAATTCATTTTCGTCAATGTGTTTGGGGACTCATATCTGTCGTCAGCGCTTAAATATCCTTCCATGTTACCACCTTATTTTACCCCCGTAAAACCCAATATGCCCTCCAAATTCCATCTAGAAATTGCACTTTTTATTGCACTCTACTTTTTTATGGCTGTGTAAACTATCAGTAATTTATGACCCTGGTGACCGGTGCTGTCTAGCAGATGGGATGCATGACTACATTTGGATAGAATGTCATCATCTGGGGACCAATAAAGTTTTCACAGACTGAAGGACACTGAAAGATATTGCGGAGTGGATGGACATGGGAAGGATACTATGTTTTTTTAAGAATTTAGAAGGGTTTGTATTACCAGTGTAAAGATGAAATATTCTGTAAGGGCCTGTGTTTAAAAACATGTGAGTTATGTACTCCTTAGTTCTTAGTATAAACAATAATACAGGGATTTCAATTCCTGTTTGTTATTTGTGGTTCTCCATTGAAGCGTAAAGCTCCTAAAATATTCCCACTGGAAATGTAACTGTTGAAAATATTTGGTTTTGGAATTCTATTAATGCTGAGGGCTAAAGATTAGAATATCTATGTGGTTTTACCCTGCATGCCAACTATTCATTTACTATGGCTGGAAGAAAACAATGCTAGCATGCCAGTCCTACAGCTTTGGGTGGTAGACAGCGGGTTTACAACACAACCTGGAGAAATATGTAAGACATTTTCAGGGGAGAATGCCATGCCAGCAAACTAAAATGTGTGTTGCACTATGAGTGCCTCTATATAAGTAAGACACCCACACACATTGCTCAAGTGTTTTTTATCAAGATGAGATCTTCTGCTCACTACACATTGTCTTATTAGCACATAAAAAATGCGAAACAACAGGATTCAAAAAGGAAACCGTCAGACTGAAACAGGCTCATTTTTACTTGTGTTGAAATTTTCAACGTTGGGCTTATCATTTTCCCAAATAAAGTGCACTTGTGTTCAAAGTCCATGCAAACTATATCTGACTCACAGCAAACTGTCATAGCTCAGTGAACAGGGAACATAAACCACACACTGTACTGTATATAAATTGCAACATGCAGTCTGTTGTTGATAAGCACCCAATGCTGGAAAACATTAAGATTCAAGGTTAGAAACAGCTGAAACCTTGTACTTTTCTGTCAATAGCAAAATCGGTTGAGTTAAAAGATTTTCTATGTCAACCCCTCAAATCAAACAGTGCCAATATCAGCGAGATAACATATTTAAAAAATGCCAGAGTCTGATATTTAAAATCAATATATTTGGAATCCTGTGTTTAAATGTATTGCTGCCCACAAGGCAAACGATAAAACATTAATAACTTTTATACTGTACATCCATCTTTTCTTGGATGTCTGCATGTGTCATGCAGTATAATGCTGCTAACAACATCAGTAGTTTAACACCCACTTTGGTAAGCTGACCTTTCATTTAAAACCAGCAGTAGTTTTTATTACCCAGGTAAAATGTAATCTTTAGCCTTTTCGCTTCAGTAGTTTAGGAGCAATGATTCCAATACATAAACCCTGTAATCCATGGCTGATGGTGACTGTTTAGCACCCAGACAGCTAGTTTGAATATCCACCATCGAAAACAATAGTCATTTTTATGACCCTAGTAAAATGTATTTTTGCCTCTTTGGTCACTTGAGGAAAAATCCATAATCTATGGCTGACGTTTTAAATGCAGCTGTAGTTTTATTCCGTTTATTTGTGATAAAAGCCACTCGGCGGGGGAAATCGGGGGGGGGGTCCGGTGAAAGCAGAGCTTACTGTTACTTCAGCCCTATAGAAATTAGACATGCTGATATACAAGGGTGCTCTACCCCTAGTCTCATTCTGTCAAAAAGGACTGTGGGGCCAAGTGAATGAGCTATAAAATCCAATGTACCATAGAAACAAAGTCTATGTACTTATTTCTCATAATGTTCTCACGGCATGAAACAATTACAGACAAGCATGTGTGTATTTAACTGATCTTTAACGCAACACAGGAATTAGGAGAACATTTTAATAATAGAAATGACAAGAGCTAATAAATGATTGTTTCATTGTTTATGAGGCATTCACTGTTGTGTAGGAACACACTCCAGGTTCATTTAAAGGTATTCAGTAGTACTAAATTCATCATATTTCACAAAATCATTTTCATTTCATTTAGGAATTTTTTTTTTTCTAAACCTTTAATTAAGAAGAAATATTGCGAACTAAGAGAAATCGAAGCCTGATCTTAATGTGACACAGTCAAATAATGTATTGAATTGTGACCAGTAAGTATGTGTTAATAATTTGGTTGTAAACTACTTGAATACAAATCAATATTCTCAGCAATATTTCTTCTTGATTTAATATGGTAGACGTTCTGTGTAACTGGATGTAGTAATCTGGTGAGACATTGAATTTGAACCATAAATCACATACAGGTCACCGCATCATGCCATGCACGTCTTTCTTTTTTTCTAATTTGTATGGACAGTACAACATTTGAATGAACGACTTGATATCTGCACATTGGATATCTGCACATTGGAGGTATATTCAGTAGCACTTCCTATTTTCAACAGACTTAAATATTCTGCAGCCATGGGGCTACATCATGCATCCACCAGTACAGGTATTTTTGTAAGCTGAATTCTTTCTCATATTCAACTTAGAATTAAGAACATTCCTGAGTTCCAGTTAGAAGTGCGGAGTGTTCCTACAAAAATAAGTTGTAGTCACAGGACCCTGTTATATGATTCTATCTGGTATGCCCAGCGCAGCACAGCTCAGATTATAATGAAAGCCAAAGTACAACTTTTTCACTGTATTATTCGAATGATGGATATAACAGCAAAAGAAAATCAAAAACGTCAGTTATATATCTATGCAAATATCAGACTGTATATTCATTCAACATTCAAAATAAAAAATGTTATACAGGGGTTGATTTTGTACAGAATAAGTCATATTCAGAGATAATCACATGTTGTATTTCTAAAAACAAGTTTAAATTATACTCAATGAAAAGCAAAGCAGCTGTTAAAAACCTTGCTTCACACCCTCCCAGTTGGATAAACCAAAAATGTTTTTAATTGACATGCTCTATTCCGGTTTTGTTACGCCATGTCTGGGTACGTGAGCAATTTTCAATTTCTGGCGATGGACCACACTGATGACGTAGGTTATGTTGTATGAGATTTTAGCAGCTCATCCATTCCAGACAAAAGGAATGCAACTGGCACATCCCACTGCTAATTACGTGACCATGGCCATCCACTTTGGCAGCGAAAGGGAACTGTTGGATTCAGAGGTCAGCTTGTCCTCCAGAAATTGGCAGGAGCTGCCGTCTTAAATCCTGCCTTGTCTTTTGATCAGGGACAATTCCGTCTGCCTCTTCGCTCTGGCGAGGCGTCAGTCACTTAAGAAATAGGGACCCTCCTTGGCACCTGGTGCATTCAGCCGTCTTTTAAAAAAAACAAAAAACAACAGAGTAGCACAAAACAGGAAGGCGAGCACGGCTGGACAGGAATGCGTGGCTGAGCGTACAGGAAGGAGCCTTTTTGTCAGGGCACTAATTGGATAATTATTAGAATTTCAGTAATGTTCAGTACACTTGTATTTGTGCCTGATCACATGACACAATATACGTGTTCCGAGTAATTAAGGCTGATGAAAGCCTTCATCTTTTTTTATTGTTACTTCTTGAGGTTTTAGTCTTCCAGCTCTTGTTCTGTTCACTGATCCTCTACCCCCCTGCCAAGTGGTTGTGCTGCCCTGTCAGCAGGCAGTGTATCGTTACATTTAGCACAGAGGAAGACTGACTTGCCTTCTACAAGGGAGAGGTGGACTTTTTAATTGAATCATTCGTATTAAAGTAGTTATTGCCCCCGGGCACTCAGTACAGCTCCCAGGATAAAGGGGGAGGGCGTATAGGAACAAAATTATTGTTCCAGTTGCCTGCCTGGTACACCCCAAGGAAGACCTCTGGGTTATTAATGTTCTAGTCCATTGGAGTGGTCTTGCTGTCTAAGAGGTCAGCATTGCAGATGGGTACAATTTTGAGACTTCACACAAAGCCTTTACCTTTTGTATGAACCCTTTTAAGTTGTATGGATTCTGTATACACAGATCCTGAGTGCAAGGTGGCAAAAGACAGATTAAGGTTGAATAAGTACAGTTAATGGTTCTTTTTAATGGATCATTTTTCTTCTCTCAAGTAGGGTTAGTTAGACTGCCAGTATACAATCTTTCTTTCTTTCTTTCTTTCTTTCTTTCTTTCTTTCTTTCTTTCTTTCTTTCTTTCTTGCGCGAAGCACACAAATTTACACACTCTTCATGCCTGCAATTAAAGCACTCTCAAAAGTCAAGGCAATGTGTAGCTAGACATATCACAGCTGTTGCCTTGATAATAGCTGGAAAGTTGGACTTGGCTGTCAGTTTCTGAAGACCAGAGATAGTTTTTTTTATTATTATTACATAAAGTACAGCACTAGGTTTACTGTGGTGGCCAGCACCCTACTGTGGGACTTCTGAGACTGAAATAATTTGGGTAGGTTTCAGTTATAGGTTGAGGCTTTCTTTAACTTACAACATCAGCAAAGTGTTTTTTCTTTTATAACCATGTCCTGCCTCAACCATAATATTATTTGTAACAGCAGGGCTGCTTTATCCAAAATAAATGTTTTTTGTTGTCTATATGTAAACAAAAAAGGAGAATAACATTTGCATTTACAAGCTACATTAATAAATGTACAAATAATGCACGTTTTTAAAACACATTTTTCTTTGGATCACTGGAAGATGAAAATAAAATCTATTGAAATCTGCACTTGAGAGATTTAATACAGATAAACACGACTATTGTGCTATTTCTGGATATTATTACAACAAAGGACAGATCTTTTGGTGACCTGCAAGTATCAATATTAAAGAAACATTATTATTACACTAGAAGAATTCAGTTCTACATTCCTAAGTTTATTTACTTGTTGGTGACTGTTATTAAATAATACAATGTTCTAATAAGTTTTATAGACAGTGCTCATGTGAGTATGTTGTTTGTTACATGGTCAGCCACATTTAAATGGCAAATATGCAGTATCTAAACATTAGCAACACAGAAGATGTATTTATTTTAAGGTCAATGGTATGCTGTATACAACAGCAGTCATTATTTTTATAAATGCTAGCTTTCTAGAAAGATGACATGGAGAAATGCAGTCTGGGCCTGGAATAAGTTAACAGCAGGCCTCTGGGCAATTTTTAGGTCATTGGGTTACTCATTTTAGCTACTAAAGCCACGTTTTCTAATAAGGACATATTGTGTGACAAAGAAATAGAACAGTCATTGGAGGTGAAAACTTGAATTCATTTATTCTGATTGTTCAGATTTAGCAACGACGAAACTGAAAGTCTGACGGATAAAAATCTAGCAGTCCCATCAATGCTAAAGATAATCAGCCACTGCAAGAAACATTGAGTGTTCTGTGTGGTTTTAAAAGTAGCTTTTACAGATTTGTTTTTATTTGTTAATGTTAAAACATATCAGGTCTAATGTATAACTGGGTTTTAATAAGGCTTATACTTGGGTATAACTATGAATGGAATCCCTTTCTGAGTGTGTCTGTCAGAAGTTGGAAAGATGTGATTACCAACCTGAAGAGGCTACTGCTTGAAAGCTAGTTTGTTAGGATTAATTCATATCATCTGTACATTTGAATCTGTGTATGCTTCCAGTAAAAAAAGAATTCATTTGGCTTTCTAGAAAGTGGATAACCAAACATTTTACATGTCTCTGAGCCCTGCAAATGTTAGCAATGCTTCGCTTGGCACTAGCCTCATGTTAAAGATGGTGAAGTGTGGGGCCTGGTGACAGCTGGCAGTCTTTTATGATGATGATGATGATTATTATTATTCCCTGGCTGTCCTTGTCCAGGAATTTCAGGAATAATTCAGCTGGTTGGGAGAAATAAAACACAGCTTTATGTTGACTTTGCCTCTTTTGTAAAGGCATGCAGTTAATGCATTCTTTCAGGACATTACTATTGTTATATTTTTGCAGAACACTTTATAATCCTTTTTAACGTATTAGGTGTACTTAAAATACTTTTAGGTCAGTGAAATATTGAGCCATTCATGCAAACTACTTGGGATTTTTTATTTCTGTGCAAAAATGAACACCCAAACCACTATTGAATACATGCATAAGAATACATAAATATACCAGTTAAAGATTATTGTAGGTAATGCTTGATCTTGCATTTGCCCAGTTCCATCGCATTTGATGTCAAATGTAGACAGGCTCTGGAATAACAAAAGCATTTCAATATTCTGTTACACGGCTAATCAAATACTGTAGAAAGCCAAATGAAGAACACATCAAAACAGAAAGCAATTGAGCTGTCCATTAGTTCAGGGTGAATGCGTGCTAGACTCACTTTGGGCATTACTTGAGGCTTAGCATTCCATCCCCACTTTCCCTGCAGACATATTCCCTCTTTAGAAAAGGGGGGGTATAGGGCACTGGAGAAGCTAGTGTTTAAAAAAAATAATAATAATAATTTAGCTTCTGGGAAGACTGGTCATTTTGTCTTAGTCCATTACTGTTATTGGGGTGAGGAGATGCCATCACAAAGATTTAGGACAGATACCTAATCTCCTCCCCTCCCTCTGCCACCCCTGCTTGAGGCTCAGCTGGCTGGAAGCTCTTAGAGTAATGTTTCTACCAGCACTTGTACTGATCACACTGTTTGACTGTCCATCTTCAATTCAAAATTTAAACAAATGAGCATGGAATGATGCCTTGAGTCTTCCAAAGCCCTGGAAGAGACGCAAAGCCTGCTCAGAATTTGTTAATGGGGTTTGACTTTGCTAAACACTTGGGCTAGGATCTTAACCTGCAGGTGGTTACTGACACAGATTTTAAAAAGCATTTATAAAGTGACAAAGAGCAGAGCCATGCTTGGCAGCCTCACTAATTTCAATGCTGAACAAGGAGGTGAACAAGCTGTAGATGATCATATGATAGCTTCCAGATGACTTGTGCACATGTAACTAATGCAAGACATGTGAATCTCTTAAAAACAACTCCTCTAAGCCTTGGCACAGGTACAAATGAGGTGGCAAGGGCATTTATAGCAGCGTGAAGATGTGCATGCAGTTATCAAAAGGGATTTGTCCTCAAGTAGTAAAGGTGTCGTGGCTCACTGCTCTTGTTCTGTGTAGTTTATTTCCATCGCTCGCAAATGGAATTCAATGCCGTCTGAGGCTGAAGATAAATGCATATTCAAATGAATTATTCAGACTCATTAGAACACAGTGATGTTACAGCAGCCGTCATTATACACTGTGACATTTTGAAAGTCAAGCATCTCGACTTCCATGTTGGATTAAAACGACTGAACGGGTAATGAGATGAGTTTGTAACGCTCTGCGCTGTCTAATCACAGGAAACAAGGGGCTTAAATACTATAATTAATACGGCGTAAACACTAATTAAAATGTATATGAACTCAATTGTGATACTATAACAACATAAATAAACAAGAAAGCAATATTTCTTCTTTTGGATTCTACATAAAGGTTTTATTATGCTGTTGATATACCCATGTTGACCTTTCTGGACACAAGCAATACAAAGTGGAGTGAAGAGCAATGTGCAGTGGGAGAGGTATTTAAAATGCAGTCTTGTGTGCAGAAGAAGAGGACTTTTGTTGCAGGGCTAGATGGGAGTGGCTTGACAGGTTTTAGTGTCCCTTTGTCTGGGCTCCTTGGTTGCTTTACTGGTGTTGAGAAATAGACTCTCTCTATAATAAAGTAAGTTATGACAGCATATCAATCTGCTGATTAAGCAGCTGTCTACAGCTGTTATTTGTAAAAAGGGGGTCAATATTGTCACAGCTGTTTCTGAAGGGAAAGGTGTCAATGCCAAAACAAGCAAATAGGATGATTCCATTAACAGTTTGCATTTACAGTAAGATAACGGCCAGCATCAATATGTGTCATACTCTATGTAACCTTTTGTAATTTTCCAAATTGAAACAGTTGCAATGTAACATTTCCTCTTTGAATAGCAGGCAAGAGAGATGAAAGACATAAAATACAGCACCTGATAGATCCATGCCTTTCCCAGCCACAAATCTCCATCAGCGGAAACATACAGTGAACCAGGGTCTTAAGTGATGAGGTCATATCATTTCCAATAAAAGGAGCTACAGAGCTGGGTGAAGTCACCCTTACATTACAGCCTTCTCAAGGGATGCCATTTGCCAATGAAAAAGAAGTGCTTTGAATTTTTTTTTTTTTATATATATATGCTATAGAACTACATCTTGTAAACCCAGCGTGTTTCCTTACTTTAGCATTGCCGTGAGAGGTTATACGGTATTAACATTTTACAAATCTTAAATTTAATTGGTTGCAGATTCAGGAGAATTTTTGGGCTTAGACCCACGCTGAGGGTTGGCTAAGGCAATCTCCACTGTGGGTCTTTCTTTCTAAAATCCCAGATTTTGCTCACAGTCTTGCTGTATGTAGTAAATAGCAAGTGAAATGAGCAGGCACAGTTTGAAATAGTTTTTGTTTCCCAGACAGCACATGGAAAATGGATTGTAGGCAACGTAAATATAAATAATCTATAATATAGCCCTTTGCTGCTCAACGTCCAATATATTTGACATTGAGAAAATAGGGAAGATAAAGGGCTAACAGGGAAGATAAAGGGCTAATCCCTCAGGTACTGCTGTGCTTCAAAGCAATGAGTGTTGAAATAAACTGAAATTACAAGGGCACTTAGGTACATTCAATTAGGTTATTTACAGTATCATTTTTTGTTTGTTTGTTTTGTTCGCCACAATTTTATGTGATGTAAAATTAGCATTTACTCAAATAGTCATCCGTCAACCACACAATTTCTAGAACACTAAGTCACAAACAAGTCTACTTACATTGTGGAGCAGTTAAATAAATGAAGTTTATGGAAGAATTGACTTTCTGAATTAAAATAATCACAAGGAATACTGCAGCTTTATGTTACATTTTCTTTCAGGTGTAAAACTCTTGTGCGTTTTTCCTTTCGTGAATTTGTTTATTATGTCTCTCCATAGATGTCTTCATATTTGTAGCTAACCAAAAAAACACTACTGAATATTATAGATTTTTTTTTTAGCTCAGAATAGGATTAACTGTCTGACATATTTAGCCAGCATGTTTCTGTCTGCAAATAAAAATGGATAATGTGAGAGGGTTTAAACATAACAAAGAATCTTATCTGGTCATTCGAAACTAATTCTACTGTACAACTGGGACACAGAAATCATTTTCAAATGTTATTGTCAAACAGAACTTCAATGTACATCACAGGCGCATATGAATCAGGTTGATAACAACATCTCTTTTCTACAGGTATGATTATGTAGAGGTCCGGGATGGGGGTGATGAGAATGCCCCACTGGTGGGGAAGCACTGTGGGAAGATCGCCCCCTCTCCGGTCCTGTCCACAACCACGTTGCTCTTCATCAAGTTTGTGTCTGACTATGAAACACATGGGGCTGGCTTCTCTATCCGCTATGAAGTCTTCAAAACAGGTGAGTGCCGGCCCGCTGGTAAAGCACAAAGCTGCTGTGGGATGTATGTGATGTATCTAAAGGGAAAATGAAAAGCAGGTATCATTACATCCTACTTTATTCTCGACGTCTCACAAACCAAAGTGTTATGCGTTCATTTAAGATCCTTTTTCAGAGCCACACCAAACACAGGAAAGGGGCCTTCCAAATGACCTCTTGATCTTGCAGCAGTGGGAACTCTTTTTTGGAACCTGTGTTCATGTCAGGAGCAGCCCAGTCCAGAGACAGGCCGCTTGTATTACCTGAAAGGAAGGTTAACAGCAGCTTATCATGCCCCTGCTTTCTAGAGCACTTCATGTCTGCACCTGTGTCAACACCAGGGAGGGCAGCCTGAGCACGTGTGCTGCAAGTTGACTTTCACATTCAGTTTGCCGAGATGGCATAGGTCACATCTGGTGGAGTATCTGTCACTCCTTTAGGTAACTCAACCCTAGAGTGTGTCAGAAAACTTCACTCATTTTCTACATGGTCTTTTTAAAAAGTAGGGGAAGGGGCTGAAGTGTTTAGTGCTCTGTCAGACTATGGGTTTAAGAATGACGGCTATGTAATTGTTGTTTAAGGTCCATGTCAGATCTTTTTAAGGTCTGGGCCCGTAATTGTTCTGTTTGAACGTCAAGTTTGTTTTTTTCCTGAAAGTGGAGCATGTCTTTTTTCCATTTTTTTTTTTTTTTGGGGAGGGGGGAGTGGGTTAACACAGGGATTTTACCTTGTTTGCACAAATGTAAACAATTAACTCTTCAGCACTTATTAACTTTTCTTTTACTTTCACAGCAAGCATGTGTCTAATTATCAACCTAAAAGCCTTGATGCAAAATAACCTATCTGTCTAGAAACGTGTCATGGGTAACCAGCAATCTGAAATATTTGAATAGTTACAGTAAATAGGGGATTTTTTTTTTTTTTTTTTTTGCTGCTGCTATACTAGGGTGTTAAAAAAAAAAACCCTTTAAAATAGCGCAAGATCATTTTCAGAGTCCCCAAGAATGTAACACTGACACCAACTAGCAACAGCTGGTTTTTGGTTTAAAGCAAAACATATAAACATAACCAACAAGAGCTGTTGTTTCAAAGTGCTATGCAGGACTGGAAGGGTATTCCTGGGCTACCTTCAGAGAGTCAATTGCATTTGTATTTATAGGGTGCACACATAGCATGGCACTCTATTTATCAGGCTGTACTGATTCAATTTCCCTGCTCCTTGTTTTTTTCTCGGGCATGGATAAGAGAAAGGATTTGTATCAGTTGTTTTGCAGTGTTTTGACAGAGCCTGAAGCTCAAACCGATGAATGTCGGTGTTAGCCAAGTCTATGGCAACATCTGCAAATAAAACCAAAAGTAACCCTTATAAAGATATTATATTTGGATGGAAAGCTTCACTAAGGGATACTGGAAAGATATATGTATCCCCTACAATAGGGTTTTCTTTTTTTTTTGTAATCATTTTTAATCCAGAAATGTATGATTATTTTCCAAATAAATATCTTAGGCTAAAAAAACAAATAAAAAATACAAAGTTAGCCGCGTATAGTAAACTCACAACAGGTTATTTGTTTCTCACTTTCTAGTGCTGTGCAGTGCATGGCCCAAAATAGCTTGAAAAACATGGATTACCCAAAATTGAGTTTACTGTTTGGGAAACCCCTGCACTATTAATTGAAAACTCAAAAAATGCAATAATACAAATAAAATGTCCCAACAACGGTCAAAATATATACTGTACATAATCAGCGTTGTTCAGAGGTAGAGAGAGCTGGTTTAAAAAAGTCACTGATCTTGCTCTGAGTCTTCAATTGTCATAAGTGCTCTTCATATTCAGACTGCCAGGCTAGACTCTTAAGTCTGCTTTCTGCTCGCTTGTCACTGGTTTCAGTAACTACAATACAGTACTGTCTGTTGACTTGCACTATAATGTACTCAAATGAATTGAATTAAATTAAATGATGACCATCCGCTTCCGCACACATAAGCTGATTTCTGCACTAATAAAGAGTGTGAATACCTGCTTCCGCATAGATCAGACGATTTCTGCACTCATGCATTTTGATAATGTAATGTATTAAACCACACAGATTATCGAAATACAAAGTATTGAAACATGGATTAACAGGAGTCTGCTGTATATATACTCTATATATATATTTGTCTTTCAGGACCTGAATGTTCCAGAAACTTCACAACAACAAGCGGAGTGATCAAATCCCCAGGATTCCCTGAGAAATACCCCAACAATCTGGACTGCACTTACATGATCTTTGCCCAAGATGGCCGAGATCATTGTTGAGTTTGAAAGCTTTGAGCTGGAGCCTGACACCACCCCTCCCACGGAGTGTTCTGCCGTTACGATCGACTGGAAATCTGGGATGGCTTCCCTGGAGGTATGTCATGGAAATGGAACGGTCCTTTCATGGGCTTTGCCAGCGCTGTGCTGCTATAGAAGGAAAAGCACCGCCTAAAGAATTAACTTAAAATCCTCTATTTGTAGAAAACAGGCTTTATTACAAACAAACAAAAAAAGAATGACCTACAGTAAGCAGCTTGTTCAGGGTTATACGGTTGTATCTTGTATCATGCCAAAAGTGGACGCTGCTTAGGCTTGCATTATTCACCTTGTGCGAGCCAACAATCATGGGTGTGAATATTTATACAATATAGTACGCAAAAGCTGAGATAAAATATGGTCCTAGTGTGACCAGCATGGCATATACTATATCACACTCTAAATGGCACCATTGAAAACCACCCCTGATTTTATCGCTTTAAAGTATAAGAATGAGAATTAAAGGAAGTTCATGTTGACAAGCACCTCTTTAATTTACAGGGAGGCCTTATCTAAAATCCTTAAAGTTTCCTCTCCCCAATGTAACATTCTGGAGCAGCAGCATAAAGCAGTCAAGACAAAGCTTCAGCCACAGCAGTGCATTGCCTCCCCTTTCAGCCATGGTGTCTGAGGCGAGGTTCGGCTGCTGTGTTTTCTTTTTAGAGCAGGGTTGTGGTGTCTGATAAAGTTGCCTGTGTATTCAAAGAGATGTTTAGCTGACCTCAGCTTGCAGACAATAATGAACTGTTTTCTCCCATGTTTTTTCTTTGGTCTGCTAAAAGAAAGATCCTGTTGTTTGGTGCCAAATGCAGTTCGACATTCATTTGAAACAGTAGCTGCTAATGTGCCAGTAAGGTTTTGAAGGTTTTTTTTTTTTATATATATTCCTTTTACAATGAATTTAAATAGAGCAAGGCCAACAGGCATACCAGTCCTTCAATGGGTCTGCTTTGTTCTGTCACATTAAGTTTATCCATAAAGCTAAAGAGACCCCTGGTGATGCAGAGTAGCTCATGTCTATATTATTGATGAGCCACAAGCTTTTGTGTTTTGGAAACTTTCTGGAGAATTTTTAAATAGAACCAAGGGGTTGATTTGATCAATCGATACCCCACATGGACAAGCCAGAGCTGGATTATTTTTAGAGCATTTTACAGCACTAGGGAATTACCCCTGGATTGCATCAGTCTTCTATTCATGGCTTACCCAGCGTTACCTCTAAAATAAGTGGATGGTGTAATCCAGAGGGATAAACTGGTACTGTAGAATGCACTAACAGAAATCCATCCTAAGCTTAACCCAGTAGAGTTTTGGTTTGTCAAATCAGAACCTTATTTTAAAAACAAACCCATAGTAGCTCTTACTTCCCAAACAAAGCTTTTCTATGTGTGATTCATTTAGGAACATACAAGTTATCTAAATTACAAACTTTGAATGGGATGGTTTATCTTCCTTTGTTGGTACTGGTAATTAAAAAAGTCAGGCTCTGCATTACAAAGCTAAATTCTATATCTTAAACAAACCCAAGGTTTTTTTTGTTTTTTTGGGGGGGAGGGCAGTTCTAATAAAACTGAAAAAAAGAAAGCGTGCATACTAATTTAAAAAACATTTTTTGTAATCCAGTCAAGGAAAGATTTACAACAGTGACTGAAATACAATCTTGACGTGTAATTTTTAAAATAAAAAATGTGTTTAAACATCCATGCCCCTCGGATCAATATTGCATTAGCACAGTAGCTGAGGCTTACATGTGACATAAGGAATTCAATTCCCCTTCGTATGAAGCTGTATAAAGCCTCTGGCTCCTGAGCAGACACCACTGGCACTGAGAATGGCACTCTGGTATCCAGAGGCACTGTTCAGCTAAAATAAGAACACAATACAGAATTCACAAATAACTCTTTAAAATTGCATATGATCACAAGTCCCGTAGATCATTTTAGAGCTGTTTCTTTTCACAATAAAGTTATGTCTTGAATGTAGGTTAAAGAGGAGGCATACTACTGTTGTTAACTCAAACCATCATATTTCTTACGCCAACCACAGCCCCAAGCAATTTCATTAGTCTAGTATATTTAATTTTCAAGGTGGCAAATTGTGTGCACTCTTGTTTACAAAGAATCCCTCAAATGTCCACTGTAATGCATATAAACATAGGGAAATGTGTCGCAGTTTAATTAACCCTAATGCTAGGATCTGAGTTTAATGTGAATAAGAGTTATTATAAAGCTTATTATACAGTGTTACTACAGTGTTAATACATGTCTGTTCTCCCTTTGTTTAGTTGGTCCCTACATAGGGCGGTTCTGTGGACAGAACACGCCTGGACGATTCCGAACCTCTACTGGAATCCTTGCCATGACTCTGATGACCGACAATGCCATAGCGAAGGAGGGCTTCTCTGCAAACTTCACCGTCATCGAGAAGACTGTACCAGAAGGTTAGTCCTCACATGTTTTCATGCTGGTTGAAGTCTTGGAACTCCTTTGTTGTTTTTTTACATTGTGTATTTCTGCATGTTGTGCTGCTTGGTGAATGAAGAGTTAGAAACTGACTTACTAAGTGACACTATATGATGAGCTAAGAAACTGAAATCCTGTATTGAGCTTGTGAGAGTCAGTGGGCTTATACTGCTGCAGATACCCATCTCCTCTCCAGGATGCTTTGTGTGGGGCGAAGCAGTAAACTCTGGTCTCCAGTGGCCTTTGTTATTGCCCACTCTCCAGACAGATAGCCACCCTGTCTGTCTCGCTGGAGCCCAGGCTGACTGCACTTTGGCCAGAGATTGAACCCATGACCTCCGAACCCAATGGGGTCTACTGACTGCAACACCATTTGGAGGTTTTCCTGTTAAATACAAATAAAAACACCAATGTGGTGGTAGCAAATGTCGACATCTATGCAGTTAAACAGTCGTCATTTTTAGCAAATTTGTAAACAGAGTAAATTCCAGAATGACTGACAAATTTCTATAATGCTCAAAAATAAATGAAAAATAAAATGGAATAATGCTTGAGCTGTAGACATGTCACTTTGATTAAGCAGATGAGAGTGGTGGGCCCCCTGCAAGGGTAGCTTTTTAGAATCTACTTGTTTATTTGTTTGTTGACTTTAAAAAGGTTGGAGATTGATATGGTAAGACAGACAGCCTGTGGGCTGACCGCTCTGGAACCCACTTATGGGTTTTCGTTTTCCATAAAACGTAGATTTCGATTGTCTGGAACCGCTGGGGATGGAATCTGGTGAGATTACCTCAGATCAGATCATGTGCTCCTCCCAATACAACGCAAACTGGTCTGCAGAGAAATCCAGACTGAACTACATTGAAAACGCATGGACCCCTGCAGAAGACTCCAGTAAAGAATGGATACAGGTGAGAAGGTGTGAATATACATTACAGCACACTGCCTGTGCCCCAATACTGTTTCAATACTGAAGTTTATCAATTCCTGCATACACTTTAACATACAGATGCATTAACTAGACAGTCACACTGTATTTATGATATACTAATATTTACTACAGGCACGATTGTGAAGATGGAACTCCATACATTAACAACATGTAGTTATTGTCTTGATCGTATCTTTTTTGTTGAAAGTATACATATTAAATAACAATAGTGTAAGTACTGTGTAGCTGCAGTGTACTCAATGTACCTTTTATATTGAAGTGTATCCACTTACAGATTAAAACAACTATGTAAATGTAATTCACATTTTATGTAGCGCCTTTCAGAAAAGCTGCATCCCTTGGTCATTATTCAGCCATCTATGTTATGTAGTAGAGCTGCTGTGATATTAGATGGATGGTCATGAGCAAAACCGGAGTCTAACATCATACACATCCAGCAAACAAACCCTGTGGGGGCAATAAATATAATCTAGTAATAAACCCCACAGGTGTGATAAAAAACAACCTTCTATATGTTTTCTCTTCCCAGGCTTCTCATGCTAAAGAAATTGTTGTGGTATTCCTTGGGGCCAAATAATGGGGCCGCTTCTCACACCAAAACTAAATATTTGCCCAAGGTACCCTATAAGTGATGTGTTTCCTTACTCCAATCAAAATCATTTTGCCAGCTTTTTCTTCCAGACAAATGTAATCATTGAAATGGACTCTGTGTTCCTGGTTAAGACAAGGGCAGTGTTATTCCTATTGTTTGACATAGGAAACCAAAAAGGCCAGGGCAAAACTATAATACATAACTGAGCCATTGACTAAAAAACATGCTCTCAACTATTTCCTGTGGGATATCTTTTAAATCTTAAAGGAAGTCTTACAAACCAGTGAAGAAAGGATTCAGCAGCCCCTGTTGTTCAGTAGTCTTGTGAATGGGAATGTGTTCAGTCTTAAGCAAAGTGCTCAGTCTTGGAGCATTGAGCTAAAGTGCGGTTCAGTTAATAATCGATACTTACTGTACTTCTAGTGTATGGAGCTACATTATCTTGCATCTCACATTTAGTTTTAGCTGAAGTGCAGTGCTCAAAATGAAGTATGGGATTATCATATATAAAGACTTCTTTTGTTAAGTAAATTAAACCTTTATTTATTATTAAAATAGGGCAATTCATATTGAATATGTTATTAATAGGTGAGCGCCAGTAATGCCAAGAATGTTTATTTCATTTTCGAAAATGAATGAGATCACAAACAACATTGAAATGAATGAGATTGTGGATCACAAACAACATTAAAATGAATGAGATTGTGGATCGCACAAAACATTAAAATGAATGAGATTGTGGATCACAAACAACATTAAAATGAATGAGATTGTGGATCACAAACAACATTAAAATGAATGAGATTGTGGATCACAAACAACATTAAAATGAATGAGATTGTGGATCGCAAACAACATTAAAATGAATGAGATTGCGGATCGCAAACAACATTGAAATGAATTAGATTGTGGATCACAAACAGCATTAAAATGAATGAGATTGTGGATCACAAACAACATTAAAATGAATGAGATTGTGGATCACAAACAACATTAAAATGAATGAGATTGTGGATCACAAACAACATTAAAATGAATGAGATTGTGGATCACAAACAACATTAAAATGAATGAGATTGTGGATCACAAACAACATTAAAATGAATGAGATTGTGGATCACAAACAACATTAAAATGAATGAGATTGTGGATCACAAACAACATTAAAATGAATGAGATTGTGGATCACAAACAACATTAAAATGAATGAGATTGTGGATCACAAACAACATTAAAATGAATGAGATTGTGGATCACAAACAACATTAAAATGAATGAGATTGTGGATCACAAACAACATTAAAATGAATGAGATTGTGGATCACAAACAACATTAAAATGAATGAGATTGTGGATCACAAACAACATTAAAATGAATGAGATTGTGG
Source organism: Acipenser oxyrinchus oxyrinchus (assembly GCA_030684275.1). NCBI lineage: Eukaryota > Metazoa > Chordata > Actinopteri > Acipenseriformes > Acipenseridae > Acipenser > Acipenser oxyrinchus. The sequence continues at coordinate 95,468,809 of CM060249.1, forward strand.
ATCACAAACAACATTAAAATGAATGAGATTGTGGATCACAAACAACATTAAAATGAATGAGATTGTGGATCACAAACAACATTAAAATGAATGAGATTGTGGATCACAAACAACATTAAAATGAATGAGATTGTGGATCACAAACAACATTAAAATGAATGAGATTGTGGATCACAAACAACATTAAAATGAATGAGATTGTGGATCACAAACAACATTAAAATGAATGAGATTGTGGATCACAAACAACATTGAAATGAATGAGATTGTGGATCGCAAACAACATTAAAATGAATGAGATTGTGGATCACAAACAACATTAAAATGAATAAGATCGTGGATCACAAATAACATTAAAATGAATTAGATTGTGGATCACAAACAACATTAAAATGACATTAATTTAAAGAGGTATAGATGCAATTATTGGGCTAATCTTTGACACCTATTAGCCATTGTAACATTAATACACACCACCGGCAAATTGATGTTTCATGTTCCTGCAGAGCCTGCTAAACACATTCATTTTCAGTCTCAACATCTTCTGAAGAACATTTTAATTCATTGCTTGGAAAAAAAGTTGATAGTTACATTCCCTTTCTTAGTCAATATGCTTTGCCTTGTTTCCTATTAGGATGCATTGAGATAATCTTTTTCAATAATTTAGTAAGGTGAAATAAAACAGGAGAATCCCCCAAAAAAGGCATTTGCAATTAAAATATGACAGCTTTTTTTGATCTAATCTATCTTTTTATGGGAACATTGTTAGCATTACATTCTGTATGATCTAAAAAACAAAGCAATGAACTACCAGGCAGAGAAATCCCCCAACCCAATCCAATGCCAAAGTTGAAAAATGCACATCTGTTTCCAGTGAAATAAAAAAATATTCCTGCTGCTGGTGTTTAATATATAGTTTAAATACGTTCTGCTGTTCCGTAGCCATGAATCTTGAAGGAGTTTAATTAATTTGAACATCATCAGAAGAGTAAAATTGGTAATTCCATCTTAATTAAGTATATTATGCAGAGGAAGTTCTAGTTTCAGTGTCTTGTAAGTCCCAGTGTTGTTCAGATTACCATAGAACAGCCAATGTTTTCTTGCCACGCCTTTATTCTGTCATCCGAAGACATTTTTACAGAAATCGACAACCTATCCACCCTGTTTGTTGCTGGAGGAAAGCCAGTCTCGCTCGTAAACATTCAGTCACTGATGAAGACGTTAGGCAGAGCGTTTCTCTCATCGTTAGATGATGCACCATGAATCGCCGCCTGTTATTATTATTGTTGAGACTGATTCATTCACTCGCCCTTCAAGCCATTCAAAAAGGTTCAAATGAAACTGGCTGTTACAACATTAAGAGAGGCACTTGACTGAAGGGTGTTGGAATCACAGAGATACAAGGGGACTTTGGGGACTTTTTGTGGGGTTTCTGAACACTACATTTTTATAAGCACCCTGTTTTGTACCAGAAATACATCAACACTGTGCTTTTATCATTTTTCAATTTACTTTCCAGAGCAAGCATGTTATAGAAAATGCAGTGACTACAAACAGGCAAACACTCTGCCAGAACGTGTTCAGCGCAGTCCCACACAGAGATATGAACAGGTGCTCTGAATGAATACTTAGTGTACTGTCAGGGAAATGAAAGGAGGATGGATGGAGCTCAGTCCCCATATAATCAGAATCAAGGACACAGGGACGATCGCCTGACACAACCAAGTCTGCTGTTCGAAATAGGAAAGTATTTTTAAAACTAGACTCTTGAGTGATCTGTGGTATATATTTTTTTAGGCGTTAACTGGTTGGCTTTTGGAATGCAGCAAGAAGCAATCTTAAAATAAGATTATAATCTGAGACAGCAGACACAAATCACACCCATAACATGAAATATGTATTTTTATTTTTTGCCTATTGAGATGATAAATGATTCCTTAAGGAGCAGCAGTATTGTTTATGATTCGCCCAGTAACATGCATTGAATCAAGCCATGTGTGGGGGCTTTGTCCAGTTTAAATAAGTATATTGGTAGTCATTGAGAATTAAAATTGCAATCTACCAATAGGTGCTTCTCCAACTAGCTATTACTTTAAGAATATAGATTTCATTAGGCATTTTATAATCAAAACTGTGTTAAGCATTAGAGGGAAACAGTGATAATGTTACCAATGCAAGCTTAATTTTGTCTTGAAAGTGTTATCTAGGGAAGTGCAGTAGGTTAAAGGTTAAAGAAAGATTTTTACTGTACTGTCTTTAGGTTCAAGTCCTGAAGCCAATCAGCCCACGAGAACACGCTCATTGTTCTGACATAAAGATAAATGGCAGGTTAAGGTTGGTAAATATTGTCGATGGAGCCAGTCTGACATTCCCATGGTTGGTTGAATTCCCGCTTGATTTGCTCGCTGTTTTTCTAGCTGTCAGTCTTTGGCATATCAGGGTAATTTCCATACAATTTAGTCTAGCCGATATAAGCAAGTTTCTAATTATGGACTTCCCCCGACGTATACAAGATGTAAGGAAGAAGTCCGTTTTCTTAACCCTTTCTCTGGAAGTTAGGAAAAAACACATAATGTCAGGAACTAAAATAATTAGTGTTACGATATCCTGTTTTTGCAGGAAGCACAAATGTGTTTTCAATTAGCTCTGGATGCTTAAATGCAACAGTGTCCGCTTTCTATTGTTACTGGTGACTGGTGCTAGTAAACTGTGAAAGCTATTTTCAGCCCATGGGCCCCATGGCCCACGAGATAAGTAATTAAAATCTGGAATAGCAATTAAAGTTCTTGTCTTGTAAGAGTGTGCCCTGGAACAGCAGAAAGCTGACTCAGCCAATGCGCTTTAGGTACTTTTCCAATGTGAACAAGCAAATGAAAAAGCAGGATATAAAAAAGCTGCCTGAATTAAGAAGTTGGAATTATACTCTGACTGAATTATTATAAAAGCAGCTGCTTGGCCAAATGGTCTTAACAGTTTACAGTGCTGGAATCAAGCTTTACATTGTATAGGCAGATCAGGCGTATCGCAGCCTGTAAGATATGTTAATCCTGCCATGCTAAAAAAAAAAAAAAAAAAAGCGTCAGGATCATTCTTGTGCCTTACAGTGAAAGAAACAATTTAGCTATTCATGAGTATTTTACTTTAAAACATTTTAGAGAGAAAGGCTTGTTGTAATAAGGTAGCCGCCGAGACTGCCAGGTTAGCACACAATACAAGAGATTGATTTATGTGCAGATATGCGCGTTTGTTGTTTGCCAACTCAAAACAAAACAAAAAGATTTTCAAAGGGGCTGCTTCCTTTGATAGAGACTCCGGCTCAGACAAGCTCTCCAGATGCAGAGCTTGTCTATTATTTTAACCTACAGCGCTTGTAGAAGTCAATGCTAAAACAGCATACTTCACAAACTGGAACCTGCCACCTGGAATGGGTGTCCTAGTCTTGCTGCTTCTTTGTCAAGGCAGTCCCTAATTTGTCAGATGTCAGTTAACCCATCTCCTGGTGCTTACAGTCTGCTGTGCTTAATCACATGAATTGCCACTGTGTCCACACCACTGCAATACGAGACAGAGGGTACCAGTCACCCTTTTGCACTAACACAAAATAATACTGCAACACCACATAATGTAGAACTGTAGGTTTTCATCAAATGATGTGAACCTTTTTATATATACAGTACATGACAACTGTTATTGTCAATACTGAATTCCTATAATAAGAAAAATATATATATTTATCTAAGAGGCTTTTAAGACAAGCCCTGCTCATTACCCAAGACGACGGGGGTATCATAAGACATAATAATATAATAAAAGCAATTCTAGCTGTTTTCAAAGCAAATAACATTAAGGTTCAACACAATTGGATTTACCTTGCCTTATCAAGTTGCCCAGCATCCTGGATACTGTGAGAAATATCGCTTCTCTGCAGGAGTTGGGAAGTTGAGAAATACAAAAGAAAACATAATAAATTCAATGACAAACATTTTGACCAGAAGTGTTTCTCAGCGTCTTCAAGAATTGAGAGATTATTAAAAAAAGAAATAATAATTATTATAACGAACCTTGTTTTTTCGTTAAACCTGGTAGATAGAATTGCTTAATTAGTCTGTACTAAAAAAGCTGTTTCATTCATAGGTTTGTAAGATGCATCTAAACCAATATGTTCCTCCCATTGTCTTTACTTCAATAGGCCTATTTTGAATTTGTCTTTTATGTCAGCATTTCCACAGTTAACCAGAACCAGATGGTATTTTAATTTCATATATAGTCGTATATCAGAGTTTTTGTTTATGTAAAAACTACAGAACATTTCATTTAGGTCCCTTGGGTACCAATTCCAAATTCCTATAGCCCACACAGGAAGTTTTTTTTTTTTACTTTTCTTACTAATACAATGACTATAGCTCAAACTGATCTTACAGCTGAGAGGGAACAATCAACAAATCCAAAGAACACATAGAATGGGCTTGGGTTGAGCTTTCTTTTTTATATAATGTAGATAACTAAACGAGTGAAAGGGAAATCGTCTAGTAACATGATACACTTCTGTAACTTTGATGTTTATTGAACAGCCACTTGGTTAATCTGGTTATCGCATTGTTTCTTTTTTTTCATTTTTATTTGAAAGGTTTTTGGGTGGTTTCATACTATTTTTTACCGTCTGTGACTCCCGTCATGTTAACAGGATGTTTCACTTCAGTCTGCCAAGACCTCATAAAATAGGGTGTAATAATTGAACAGAGCAAAGTCTTGGGGGTCACCTAGCGTCTTGTCACAGATGCTGACAGCCTCTGCCCATGGAGCTGATTCATGTACACACATTACCCGCTGAAACAACCGATTGACGCAGTGTAGTCAATAATTAGGAACACAATCCAGGGAAGCTATTATCCAGCTTCACCAACAAGGTCCAATGTGCATCACATAAGTCATTTGTGTTTTTTTGGTTTGTTTGTTTTTTGTGCATTTTCAAAAACACTTCTATATAAAATGAAAAATGAAAGATCTGCCAGAATAAAAATGTATTTGATCCAGCTGTTTGTTTATTTTCAAAAATAGTCATGGATATGATACAATCCAGCATGCTATTAACTATAAAAGAAACATTACCTTGCCAAATTAGACAGATATTTAAATGATTGGTTCTGCTTCATTATGTAAATTGGGTAAATTGATATGCAATTGCCCCTTAAGTTGTGTGCTTTATGTAAAAAGAAGGAAATGGCAAAATTGAAGAAAAAATATTTACTTAGCAATAGAGTTGGTGATGGATGGCATGCCTTTCAAACCACAGAGTACTCATTAAAGTAATTAAAGCAAACTTACACAGAATCCTCCTGACACTTCCCATCAAACCAAAACTTCCCTTTTAGCATCTCCTTGTCAATATGCAGCTGATAGGGAGACTCCCTTTTCAATAAGCAATCAGAATTCAATGGGATTTCTTAACCAGTTTTTTTTTCTCCTCAATGTCAAAATTAAGTCACTATTGAGAGACAAACATGGTTAAATTGCCATTCATATTAATGGTTTCTATCAGGGCTGAGAGGAATGGTTTGCATAGTTCCCTACAGATGTGTGTGTTTTCAAATCCCTCTGCATGACAGAAAAAAAAAAATGGAGGTGTTTATACAGGATAGACTCACAACCTTAAAAAAGGAAACAACATTTTCAAATATTTAAGCACCTCCTGTGGAAGAGCTTGAATCACTGACTCCCCTTTGTGCTCCCTTTTTCATTGCCCTGATTCTGACAAAAAACAATGAGAGATGGGATATGTCTATGTCTATTCCATCTTGGTTCGTTCACCAGCCCATTTCTCTGTGAAGGACAATGAGCTATATGCTCAAAGCTGCTTATTCCAATGTGTTAGTAGCACTATTTTTCTTTTAACTCAAGACTTTTGATTTAGGGCTTCAATGAACAATTAAGTTGTTTCTTATTCGTTTTAAACTTTGGTGTTTTTTTCCATTCAGAAACAAAATTGTGCCAATGACCTTTTGGAGATAATAGCTTTCAGAATCAAGCTCAATGGGTTATCTCCCAAAGGTACAGTAGGCTAATGTAGCAATTGAAAACTGGATACAGTAAATCAAAAAGGAGCTGAAAGACATTTTAAAAGTTTATGCAACTGCTCCTGTAACAAAACCAGGACCATTTTTAGTTTTTAGTTTCTTGCATTACATTGTGTTATGATGAACAAGTGCTGTAAATATAAATGAGTCCATATATTATACCAAAGTGATATAAAATGGGAAATAGGGAAATAAAAATAAAAATAATATATATTTATGATACTTTAATATAGGTCTGCCAAAATCCAGCAGTATGTATTTTATGCTCAGGGGATTCAAGACTTTTGGCAGAAATGCTGAAACCTGTGCTGTTTCTTTTCATGTGTGTTTATTTAAAGACAGGCAACTCTACAGTTGTTCAAAAGATACAAAAGATAAGATAGAAAAAAAACTCCTGGGACTCTCTTAATTGTAAAGTAAAATCTGTTGTGAAGCTAGACTTTCACTTTTTTTAACTCAAATGTAGATATCAGATTGTGTAATTTGAATGCTCTCATTAACTTTCCTTGCTGGCCTGCCATTAATACTCACAACAGGCTTATAAGGGTTCACATTACCCAAAGAAATATAAAGACTATTTTTTTCATGCTCAGTCATTCTTGTCATGACCATTTTCTTGTTCAGGAGAGACCGAGAAGGATTCACTGAACTGTGTATTAAAAATGATACACAGCACACATGAACATGTGGAAACAGAACTAAAAAGAAGACGAAGGCAAGAAGCCATATGAAAATTCCTGTGGAAAAATAAATTGCTATTACATTTCTATCTTGCAATGCAAACAGCAGTAAAGCATAATGCTTTCAAACAGAAATACTTGCGGGTTTAAGGCCTCTGACAGCGGGAACTGTTTGATGAATTGTGTTATTGAGCTATGCTAAAAGTTCACTAAGTGCTCTGAGCACAGCTCTGCACTGAGTTAAACAAATTAAGCATGTCAGAAAATGAAGTGAAATCTGTGAAATATTACATTAGCAACCGGGTGCAATGTCAAATTCACCTCTATCGAAAGCATTGCAGGATTTAATTTTTTTTACTGTTCCACTAATTAACAGCAAATACTTTTCCTCTTCAAAGCATCCTCCTCTACGCTGTCTTTAAATCATCAATTCCACAGTCTTGGACATTTGATTATTTCATCTGCCTTGACCTGCATTTATCAAGTTAGATGGGAGTTTGTACCGGAGAGGTACTGAAACCAGGTGCACATTTCACATCTGCCCTCCAACTTAATCTTCTGTATTTATAGAAGTGAAGTTGCCAGCCGAGATTCTGCCCCCAGTCCTAAATCCACAAAAAAAGGATATTTTAAATTCATAATGCTGCTTGTTTGGTGACCTTTGTTTACTTGCATCACTGCATATTATTGCTATGGTGACTACAAGGCAAAATAGCTTGAATTATACTTTAGCGTACTGTAATGGAGAGTGATAATGCATTATTTTTCGATGGCAATGTAAATAAAGCATGCTTCAAAAGATCTCTCCCAGAGTACCCACTCACAGTTTAGATGTGGTTCCCCAATGGCCCGTTTACACGCCAACATTTTAATCATCTTCTGTTTTTTTATTGACTGTGTCCTATCAGTTCATTTCCAGGTAGAGAATTAGAGGGATCTTATATAGCCTCCTAATAACTTGTTTGATTTCCATTTTATTCGCTCAGGTGGACCTGGGGTTTCTGCGCTTTGTCTCTGCCATTGGAACGCAAGGAGCCATCTCAAAAGTAACGTCAAAAGTTTACTACGTGAAAACCTACAAAGTGGATGTGAGCTCCAATGGGGACGACTGGATTACTCTGAAGGAAGGCTCTAAACAGAAGGTAGGGGATAATTGGGTTTGTCTTGGTAATGCTGTTAGCTGTGGTGATAATACAGAGACATTACTGGGTCTGTCAAGGGAAACAGCATAAATGGACTTTCCCCATTTAACAGTGTCTCAGTAATCAATAAACGGCAGGAAATCTTCAGGCATAAGTAGCATGGCTTCAGGTTTATGTTAAAATATATAGCAAACTAGTAGCTGCAGTATTGTCTTCCTTTTTAGGTGTCAGTTTTAGTTACAGCAACACTGAAAAATAAAACAGCATCCAAATTGTTACAGTGTTAACCTGTAGTTTGCTTTTTCTGGAGCCTCATGTAAAAAAAATCACTATAAGACCATTTTCAATCCTTTTCAGGCAAATTTATGTAAGCTGTTCCCTAGTTAGCTTGACTGTATCCAGGCCCTGTATTTTAACATCAGGTGCCAAAACGGAATCTCTTCCCCATACTGTAGAGAGTGAGCCAGCCCACCCCAGACCTGCTAAAGCATGCTAATTCTATAAACCTGTAATTATTTTTGTTTCAGTATTGTCAAGTGTTCCATAATAGTATTGCCTGTTTTTTTTTTACCTTCTGCAGTCTGAACAATTTAATTATTGATTCTTTCTTGAGCTAGAACCTAACCTCAAAAAAGAAAATCCTATAATTTATACAAAGGTTGAGGAGCTGTTTACAGTGCACAGATTGTACCGTACTGTATACGTGAATGTACATTCAAACCATTTGTGCTCTGTTTAATTAATTCATACTTTTTTTTATGATCCCTTCTAAAAGTTGACCACTGTATTTTTGCAGTTATTTCATGTTTCCCATGCTTATGCTATGCATTAACCATCATTTATCTTGGTTTGCCATGTTTATTAATATGCTTTCACATTATTTTCTATGGTTTACCATGTTTTCACTGTGTTTTATTACACTTTGCTATGATTTTATTATTGGAAACCTTTATAAGGGGTGTTCATGAAATATAAAGGAAATGTTTTCAGAGGAACACATCATTTAACAATTGTTATAGACTTCATAAAACATACTGATTGTTAATACAAATATACTATAAAGCTCCTGAAAATTTTGAGATATGAATTCTTATCTCTATTGAGAACAGTGGCCTACATATGAAATTTTAGTTTTATGTTTCTAGGACACAGCTGGATAAGAGACTCATGTCTGTGGTTTTCTTCATGTACACCCTTTAAAAAAACATCATATATAATTCATCACCTTTGTTTTAAATACAGATTTTCCAGGGGAACACAAATCATGTAGATGTTGTCAAGACTCCTCTTCCAAAACCCATCCTGACTCGCTTCATCCGCATTCGGCCAACAATGTGGGAGAACGGGATAGCGCTGCGTTTCGAGGTGTATGGCTGTAAAATCTCTGGTCAGTGCAAGTTAATCCATCTGCATTTTCACATACCTCTGCTTTGAACTGAATTATAAAATATAAATGAACTAAATCCTATTGCATATATATGGTGTCTGGTGTTAGGATGCAAAATACATGGCAGTATAACAGCCTGCTGCTGTCAGTTGCATATGAATGCTGTACTTTCTTCTACACCTATCAGGCCCAGCTGTTAAAAGGTGATCTTACATTTCTGATGTTAAGTCTTTGGTTGACCATCAAACCAGCCTGCCCATCCATACACTGTCATGATGAAACACCACAGGTTGTCTATTGTGGTTTATTATTCTGGTTTGCACTTCGCTTTTCCTTGTGGTTCCAAGCCAGCAGTGGTTAGCATGTCGATGGGAGTTGCATAGCCTAGAGCTGTAGCTGGCAGGAGGGACTGTTATTTTTCGTACTGGAGAGTTAAAGTGTGTGATGGAAGAAATAGCTGGCCTGATTTGAGGCACAAAGAAGCCTAGAGATGTGTGATTAACATAAGGAAACCTCCACAGTGATTCATTGTTAAGACATACTGTATGTAGGACAGCAGAACAGACAAAGAAGAAACTGGGGTCATTTAAGTTTTTCATTTTGAAGGAACGTGTTTGCGAGTTGTTGTAGGTCATGTTTTCTGATGCATTTTTTTTGTTGTTGTTGGAGAAATTGTGATGTTACTGCTTCAGCACGAATAAAGGTAAAGCTCAGTCAAAAGCACTGAGATTCAATTAGCGGGTAACAATCAAAAGAAGAATCCCTGAAGAAGACCTCATGGGAACAACTAAAATGGTTAGCCTAGCTGAGAAAACTCCATCTCTTTCATTGAGTACAGCTTGTGTTTTTGATGCGGTCTTGATGATTTGGTCTTGATGCTCTCAATTGAGCTGTTTTTTCATCTGACCCTGTGATTTCCTCCAGTCTTTCGATGCAATAAGCTTCATGTAGAGGTACTTGCTACAGTAGTAGTGGTTTTAATCTTCATTTCTACCTCTGCAGCTTTTTTATTGGTGGTTTCCTCCAGAAAGTTCCTTCCTTTTTAAAGCTTGTGACAGAGACTACTATAGCAATCACAAGGGATGGGTTAGAGCCCCTGGGTTCAATTCATTTCATAGTTAGAAAAATATTTAAACATTACACACACGCAAATGAAAACTTCAAGATATTCTTCAATGCTTATCTGGTTGTTCATTGTAGTGTCTGAGAATGAATTTCTATTTAATCATGCTTAAAGAAACTGCAACAACTTGATCTGAATGATGTTATCATACAGTACATGTTATTGTGTTCACAGGCTGCCTGCACACAGCACGTAGAGTTTTATATGCTTCCTTGTTTAGGTGTTTGTATCTTCTGAAGCTTGGTGGATTGAGCTGAAAAGTAGTATACAGCTTCATAATGGTAAAGAATCAAAACAGGCACTTTTACAGATTTTCATACTGAACCATTTTCCAAAAACCCATCGTCTCACCAATTAACTATGAGTAACTATGAGCGCAAAATAGTGTGATTTGGCAGTTGTAGGCCTGCTAGTTTACGTTGTGCTTTTTTTATGCTACCGGGGTTAATTTAGACATCCAAAGTGGATTATTTATAAGCAATTGATTCTGAGCAGGTCGGAGCAACTAGAATTCAGAACCTTGGAACAAGGATTATAAAAAAATAATCTGGATCCACCTACCACCTTGGCCTTGAGTAACAGCTCTCTGCAAATCCCCAATTATAAAATCATTAAATCATCATGTGTTGGCTCTTGTGTTGTGCTGAAGTGCCCTGACTTGATTTGCACACAGCATTACTAGAGGCCTTAGAGATTGTTTTTGTTGTTTTATTTTCTGAGGGGCGTGAGATCTGGAGTAAAGAAAGAGAAATCTGAAGATAATGCTGACTCCTATGGGTGAGACAAGGAATATCAGCGTTGTAAACTACCACTGCAAAAGGGGCCTGACTCTTTTTACACAGTGGTTAAGATGCCGGTTTAGAAATATTGATGTGTTTGGTCTTTCTTTTTAAAATGTCCAACAGTACCTGCATGTGGTGTTAAACCCTGATTACTGCATACAGTATGAGCAAACTCGTAATCAAACTCTCTTACCTCTCTTTTAGAGTACCCCTGCTCTGGAATGCTGGGAATGTTGTCGGGTCTCATCACAGACGGCCAGATCACAGCCTCCAACTTTGCTGACCGGAACTGGGTCCCCGAGAACGCCCGTCTCCTAACCAGCCGGTCTGGCTGGGTGCTGCAGCCGCAGGCTCTGCCATACACCAAGGAGTGGCTGCAGGTGGACCTGGCCAAGGAGAAGCTGGTCCGAGGGCTCATCATCCAGGGAGGCAGGCACAGGGAGAACAAGGTCTTCATGAGGAAGTTCAAGATCGGCTACAGCAACAATGGCTCAGAATGGAAGATGATCATAGATGCCAATGGAAATAAACCCAAGGTGAGTAAGGATGATCTAGTCACCCAATCATTTCTTTATTTCTCTGCCTAGGGGTCATGTGTTTATATGGAATACCTTCAAATGTGGACCTAGTTATTGTCATACCATGCAAGTGATGCTTGTATTCTTGGGTACTGTATCTATTTAAAAGTTTTAAGAGCTAAACCTCTGACTCTAGAAGCACTGAACCGCTACTCCATGTGGACAGCATTCTGTAGACATATTGTAGACATACATTCATTATGAATTGAAAGCTTTTAAGAGTTTTCTGCCATTATCATACATTATATACTGTGTGCTTCCAAGTACTGGCACAAACCTATTACAATAATGTACATAGTAATATATATTACAAGTAGGTAATATATTACTTGTACTTATGGAGGCGAAATCCTTTAACCCTCCCCTCTTCAATTGACATGTCCCTATTCATTTGTTCTGATTACAAATCATGTTTCGTATTCCTTCTATGAAGCTCTGTGACCTGAAAGTCAAATTTCACTTTTAAGCTTTGAGAATCATTATAGGAGTTGAAAGAAACATGCAACATCAATACAGGTCTCAGATGTATCTGTCAGCAGTGCTATGCTTTGAGTGTGGAGCATACTTCCCAAGAAATACTGCTTAAACTCTGTGCCTGGTTACAAGGGACGGGTACAAGAATACACAATCTCTTCCAGATGTCTTAATATGTGATTTATGAACAAATGAAATACAAATTTCCATTGTCTTGTTTCCTGTGTTTCCTAAGGCCCTTTAAACAGTCTTCAAAGCGATGTGGGAATAGATTCCTGAGTTTCTTGCATTAATTCTGCTTATATCAGTTAGATAATGATGTGTGGTGCAAATTTGCTGCCGAGGGTATCCTTTGATAATGCTTCACAAGTGATATTTTCAGAAGTCGCGTTCAAAGCATTTCGGTTCGGTCACTTTGTGCATTGCTTACTAGGTTTCGTTACCAGGAATGCCGTCTGAAACTCTATACTGACAAATGCCAATCCAATGTCAGTAACCACCATTCATCTAGTCATGCTACACCTGTTTGAGTGTGCTTTAATCTATTTTAAATGAAGGAAGAAGCCATTTCGAAACAATATGGATTATCTTAACCCACTTTCAACCCCAGGAGCCCTCTGCACTGTAAAACTATTAGCATCTATCACTGCTAGTATTCTCGCCAATATGTCTGTCCTTTCTTCTTCCTTCCACCGATGTTCCACAGACATTTGAAGGTAATAGCAACTACGACACCCCCGAGCTGAGAACGTTTGAGCCACTGTTGACAAGGTTCATCCGAGTTTACCCAGAACGGGCTGCATCCTCGGGGCTGGGGCTGAGAATGGAGCTCCTTGGTTGCGAGATTGAAGGTATTTAATTTTCCATCAGGCCTACTTATTTCCTCAGTGCTGAAATGGCAATTATTTAGTCACTGAAATAATGACAGAATATAATGATAGAATATATATATAGAATATATATATTGTGTGTGTGTGTGTGTATAAGGGTTATGTACTGAATCTTCATTGTGTCATGAGAATTATCCCACACACAAGCTATTTTTCTATATTTTGATTGAACTAATGGGTGGTCCTCAGGTCCCCAGTTAGGTCATGTGTTTTTTAACATAATAAAGATCAATCAATGAGAATGTCTAGAATATTACGGCATTCCAAATCCTAAAGTGTGCTTTTGAATGTTATCTTTATGAAGCCAAAACACATTCTCAGTTATACACTAAAAGATCTCGCCTACCAGTTGCCCTCATGAAGATGGAAATTACACATGACTACACGATTGGGTTCTTCCATGCTTTCACAATTCTGTGTTCATAACGTCAGCTTCCCCAGTGTACAGTATCAGGCTTTGTATTCGATGCGCTATTATTCTTTCATGTTAAGGATATTTCTAATTCAATTAAATAGTTAGCAAAATAAAAATAGTGTTTTTCTGAAAAAGTCATGTAATGGATGAATAGAGCTGAAGTCACAATGCTGGAACTATATCAGTTGTGCTGCCAGGCTTGTGTCTGTTAACGCAGCTTGGACAGCAGCACTATTCAAACAAACTAATTCCATGGAAATCCAATGCAGTAGTGTGGCAGTCATGTGCCTTGGCTCTGACTCCTTGCCTGATCAATGTGCAGTGTTTTGCCATCCTTTCCACCTATGAATGAACAAATGAGCAAAGGCTGTGTGGAGTACATTTCCATTAAGACTTTGTATACTATGATGGCCATTTTAAAATGTATTGTCCAAGTGCTTCATAAAACACTTGTCCACTTATGCTTGTGAATATGGCCTATGACCACAGGTATTTCACTATAGCTTATCTTGGTATGATACGTTTCACAGGGAGTTTTAGTTACATTACAGTTAGCTTCACCATATAAATATGTGATGTGCATTGTATTTCCAATAACTCACCACAAACATGCACTCGTTTCATACTGTGCACTAAAAGATAACTTGCTTTGTTCTGAATGAAAGCGGTCTCATACCGAATGCATAATCAAACCCAGCGTCTTTCCTCAATGTAATTCCACTTTTTGGTTTTGGGTGTAACTCTTTGGTGGTGCTCGACTGTTGGGTGATATGTGTCTGAAGCTGTGTGTTTGTTTTTACCAGCTCCCACTTCGGTTCCCATCACCACGACGATAAGCCTGATAGACGAGTGTGATGATGACCAGGCAAACTGTCACAGTGGCACAGGTGATGACTACGACTTGCCAGGTGCTAACACCACCCTCATTACATTGCCAGCTTTCCACCCATGCCAGTTTCTTTCACGCCATTCAACCTTTCAGTGGTGCAGCAGTACTGCCCAAACACTGGAGTTTTCATCACTCGCTAACTTTTGCATCAATGGACACCCCTTATAAAAGTTTCCCATAGAAAAAGCATAGCAAAGTATAATAAAATATAGTGAAAGCATGGTAAAGCATAGGTAAGCCTTGTCAAGAATAGCAAGGTATGGTAAGCATATTACTATACTGGCAAACCATGGTAAACAATGGTAGATGCATATTACAATCATGGGGAAAGCATGGTAAAACTGAAAAAGTACCATGCTAAAATACCATGGTCAATTTTTATAAGGGGTATCTAGCTTTTTTGTTTAGTTTCCATTGATTGCTACTATATTTACAGCTTATCCCTTAAATAATGTGGAATGCGGAACATTTTGTGTAAGTATAAAAAGGATGACTTGAAACCAACTAAGCCCTTTTAGTTTTAGTAGGACATATTTGATGCTGGAGCTAAAAGCTTTGTTAAACATACAGTAACTTTTGTTGGTAACCATGCCTATGTTAGTTGTCCAGTAGATATCTAACCCAGTTCCTATTCGCTGGCTAGGTGGTGGAGCTGTGCAGATCACAGATGAGCCGACAGATGGGGATACCTCAGAACTTCCAGGTGAGAAAGATGTTCAAGCAGCTGGATTGGAAACACAGCCTGATTTGGAACAGTGCGATTTGCCCAGTCATTCTGTCACTGGGTTTGAATGAATAATTGCAAGATGAATTCCAAAATGAGATCCTGAAAAAGAAAAAAAAAAAACCTTACACAGTATAATAACGTTTAATACAAAATAATAATCAACACTATATCTTTGATGTACTGTGCAAGGTATGAAATTGAATCTAGTAATTATCTTTTTTTACTCCTCTGCCATACATTTCTGTTCCTATTTTGTTCCTATTATATCTATTAAATACATCATAGCAGTCACCATTCATTTAATGCATCAAAGAGATAAAAAAAACATAGACGGTAAAGAACAGGTTGCCAATATTTCTCCAGCAACATTTTATCTCATATTGGCTTTTTGATAGGTTCCATACTGTTGGAAGTGCGAATGACTGATAAATTAAAACAAGAAAGAAAAGGATTTGCTGTCAGCACAGGGCAAGAAAGCACAACTGTGTCATGCGAGATACCAGAGCGGGCTGAGGCAGGGCCCTGCGCTTTTATTGCTTCAATAGCAAATAAAGCTGCTTAGTCAATTCCTGCTTTTGTGAAGCATGCAATGGCTGCCATATAGGAATCTCCAGGGGACCAGCTCTGTGGAATGTGTGCCCTTACATGAACACATCCTGCTTTAAAGTGTACAGCTCCCCTCATTAAAAATGACCCCCTTTTTATGCTTTTCTTAGAATACTGAGCTCTGAACATGTTATAGCATTCTCTCAGTTTTAGCAATAACCTAGTTTAATTAGCCATTTCCAATTAAGATTTAGGGGTTTATTTGTTTACACAGATTAATGAATTAATGTGTTACAGGTTTTAGCTCTGTAAGAAATTGAATTTCTGCTCCTGCCCACCCCTTTTCTTGTGAACATTTTTTTTTGTCTTTGTTTGCTGTTGCAGTCAGACTTCTCCTTTTAATTTAAGCTTCTGAAAGCTCTTTGCTGCCATCTTGTGTTTAAGTCTCAGTTCTACAGCATTAATGGCTTCAGCAGTTCTGTAGTTCAGTCAGCCATGAGTAGCATATTGGACAGTCTAATTGTGTTCTCCACTTGTATATTTCCATATCTTAAATTCAGCTTCTACCTAGTCTTTTTCAATACAAGGGACCTGCCTGCTTTTCTGTAGATTATTGAATTCAAAAGTACTCTATTTGTCTTCAATCTTTTATTTTTATTTTTCATATGCTATTTTCTTAATGGACCAATCACTCTCCCTCAAAAGTTGATCTAATAATATCAAATCAGGTTTATTGTCAATAGTAACTGGACTCTAGCAGCAGACAAGTAGCAGTGGATGATAAAAATGACTGTATTGATTTTAAGCAGTGGAAATAGTGCAGTTCTTTTTTAATTGTTCTCAATATGGGGTGGGGTGATTTTCCCAACCATTCCGAAGCAGTCTTAACAGTTCACTTTAACTGACTGTGCCTCTATCTTCCCCCTTAGACACAAACATGCATTGGTTCAATTGTGACTTTGGCTGGGGTGCAGACCAGACTATGTGCGGCTGGCAGCAGGAAGGGGAGTGGAGGCTGCAGTCAAGCGGGAAACCAACCAGCAACACTGGGCCAAATCAGGACCATACAGGAGGTGAGAGACACCAGGACCCCCACAGGTTTTATATGTGGAGTTTTAAGTAAGCTTGAGCCTGAGCTCCTCATTCCAACAGCAAAACTTATTTTAAAGTGAAATAAAGATTGTAGACCAGGGGTGTGCAATCCCAGTCCTGGAGGACAATTCCACTCCAGGGTTTAACAAGTACAATGAGCTAACTAACCACTTCAGGGTCTGGATGGAGGTTTCATTGCTTCAAATAAACAATTTAGAACAGGGCCGGGACAAAGACCAGGACTGGAAAGGCCAACTTCGGCCAGCCCTGTTGTAGACGGATAGTTACTCTTTATATACCAGGTTTGTATATATGGGGATGTATTAATATGAATTATTATTACTATGTTGTAACATCTGGCTCATGTTTGAAATGCAGATGGCGGTAGCTTTGTCTCCACTCTGGCGAATGGGAAGCCGGAGAATGAAGTGGCAAGGCTGCTGAGCCCCGCCGTGCTTCCCCAGAGCTCCGATCTCTGCATGTCCTTCTGGTATCACATGTTCGGCTCTCACATCGGCCGCCTGAGGATCAAACAGAGGAAGCAAACCGCAGAAGGCCCGGTGGAAATCATTCTGTGGACTGTCAGCGGGCATCAGGGCAGCCGCTGGCGAGAGGGCCGGCTCGTGATTCCTCAGAGCCCACACACTTATCAGGTACCATCCAAGTGGAAGAAGCGTACAAGATTACCATAACGTGATGTGTGTGTAACAGGGCGGAGGCTGGGCACGATCCAGCGACCCCGCGCACCGGAAGTGAGCGTCTAAACCACAATGTAAAAGAGCCAGGCTCATTTGCGTTCATGGTTTTAGAGCTTTTAACCTCAGTAATGTACAGTACAGTATATCCCCAGGTCACTGACTTTGACAAGTGTCTGACTGATGTATGCTTCCTGCAGGGCCTTTATTACATGTTTGTTGGTTTCTGTAGTTTATTTTGGAGTTTTACATCCCTTTTCAATTAAAAACAATTTGCTGGCAAAATAAATAAGAGTCGTGTGGTTGAGTCAGAACAAAAGCGACTGCTTCCCCGAAGGTTTTGACACGACGCACGTATTGTATATAAGTTTAATATATTTTATTGCCTTTTAAAAAAAAAAGCTGCAGTATCCCTTTCTTTGGTTTTGTGTGTATAGTGTGAAATTCAACCAGACAAGTGCTTTGCTGACAATCTGCTGTAATGTGATTAGCGGTCTAGCTAGGGTGGAGGACAGGGGAGGGGACGCTGTGCATCTCTGATTGGTGTAGTCCAAGGCTGGTTTCTTGCAGCCATGTTATTAAACCTGTGCAGACGTATATCACTTCCCTGAAGCCTTTGAAGCATGCATCCTCTTTCACAGCGACACCTTCACCCCGTACAGGGAATAAAAGTGAAGCATCTTTGGAGGATTTGGGTAGACAAAGCAGGGCAATAGCAGTACCTTCGCTCTTTCCCAACAAGTACGATGGATCCAATCTACAAATCACAACGCCAAGCAGATCAGGCTTTGGTTTTATGTTTTACATGAAGGATAGTCTCGACCACATCTTGCCCACATGATCCAGTCCAGCTTCAAGCTTAAAATCATTCAATGATCACAGTGAAGAAAGGCACGCTAAAGGCTAAAAAAGGGATATGCATTTCCATGACATTCAGCAGGATAACACAATGTAAAGGTGCTTCAGTTAAGTAAGTGTGCAGTGCACGTTACAGGATGCAACCACACAGGTCACATGGAGCCCTTGTGTGTCAGATGGGTGCCATTGTTAAATAGAAGCTAATGCATTTGGTTGTATTTTCAGTGCTAAAAATGGTGAGAAATGTGTGGGTGCTTTGCTTGGGGAAAACAGACATTAAAAATATGACCACATTAAAACTTTAGCAGCAAAACACATTAGTAAACGTTTTTCTTTTTAGCAGTAAAGGCATAGGACTGCAAAACTGGTTTCAAACTAGCTCTCATAATAGGACATTCATAGCTGTGAGGGTAATAGAAATAAGTAAGGTTTTGAACTGTGAAGCTGGGCTCGTTTGCATTCATGGTTTTAGAGCTTTTAACCTCATCTCAACCCACCGACAGGGGACAGGACAGACTCAGTAACGGCAGTATATTACACAACACTGCCCGTTACATGTAGGCAGTTGTTTTATTTGTGTATTTTTGTGTTTGTTTAAAGGGTGGCTTATTTAGCAATGTGAGATTACTAGAAAAGGGGTGTGCAATATGATATAAGAATTAAGAAAAGACCACAAGATTCCTGTCCCTTTACCAGGAACCACAAACTATACATAGATATGAAAGTGCAAAAGCCTTTTTAAATCAGTAAACCCTTTCATGTAGATGCTGTATTTTACTCTGGTACAATCTGTAGATGTTTTCTTTTTTTTGTTTTTTTGGTAATAATAACTAACAGTGATATTTGAACAGGTTGTGATGGAAGCAGTAATTGGAAACAGCAGCTGGGGAGACATCGCGCTGGATGATGTGAACATATTGGATGACATGCACATGGGAGATTGCAGGGGTAAGTCGATGGCATGCAGCAGAGGCTCACTTACATTACATTAAAAGAGTTGATTGGTTAGGTATTCCCTCTTTACCAGAAAAGGCATTTTTTTAATACCCTAGTTTATTAAAAAAAACCATGAAGGTGCAAAGAAAATCAGTTTTCACATTGATTGTGTTTATTTATATTCATATCAGTTATTCATACAGAGTGAAGACATAGTCTGTTTGACTGCAGGTTATTTATTGTTTTATTGTTGTTGAAATATTTCTCTACTTGACAATTTGTAATGGTTTCTGTTTTAGATCCAGAAATTCCAACAGAATACCCAGACACTGGAAACTCCATTGATGATATCGGTACGATATTCCATTCCATTATTTGCAGTATTTGAGCGGTAATAATAATAATAATAATAATAATAATAATAATAATAATAATAATAATAATAATAATAATGCCTTCTGCAGTTTGTACATTCTGTCTTTAAAAAGTTATTTGTTTATTTATTTAATTTTTAAAATTGCTTAAGTTTCGATTTATGCATTTCTGTACCACTCCCCTCTCTATACAACATTGGATTTACTGTAAAGTGGGTCCCTTGGCAGCTTGGACAAAAGAATCCAGCTTACACAGCACAACTGAAGCAATATGATATCATAAAAATACAAATAAAATACTATTTACTACTCCCAACAGTATTGTAATTGACATTTAAAAATGTTTCTGTTACACACACAGCACCACAGGAGACAGTCATGACAGAGAGCTCCAGACTTAGAGCAGTCCTATAAGCAGCACTGCTGAGCTGCTGTAAGAAACGGGTTCGCTTCTAAATGTAGTGCTCCTTACTGCAGCGTGGGGCGAATGTTCTCAAGATTGAATGTAATAAATCCACTGACATTATTGTGTTTGATTCCTTAGAAAAGCTCACCACTTTTTGCAGTTTCCCCATGCCTTTCCCATGGTTATACAGTACTGTGCATTTACTATAGTTAACCCTATGCTTTACCATACTTTTACTGTGGGAAACATTTATAAGGGAGATATCTACCAGAAATAGCTGCAAACTAATAGGAGGCTGTGTGGTCCAGTGGTTAAAGAAAAGGGCTTTTAGCCAGGAGGTCCCGGGTTCAAATCCCACCTCAGCCACTGACTCATTGTGTGACCCTGAGCAAGTCACTTGTGCTCTGTCTTTCGGGTGAGACGTAGTTGTAAGTGGCTCTGCAGCTGATGCATAGTTCACACACCCTAGTCTCTGTAAGTCGCCTTGGATAAAGGCGTCTGCTAAATAAACAAATAATAAACAAGATGGCATCCAAATTTCACATATAGACTCACTGACAAAAAACTCTGGTATATTGTTGCATTACACTGAGTCAGGTCACATGGTATTTTAAAACTCTTATTATTATTATTATTATTATTATTATTATTATTATTATTATTATTATTATTATTATTATTATTATTAGTGATATTGTAGATATTGTGAAAAATTCACCATACTGTAAACACAGTTGTAGTTTGGTAACCATTGTGGATTGAGAGCAGAAGTTTGAAAACTCCCAGGAGACACAAACTGTATTTTTCATTGTCATTAAGATTTTTTTTCTCCTGTTTTCATTTTAGACCTTACACCAGAGTATGAGTATCCTGACAACAGCAGTGAAAATGAAGAGATCCAAGGCAACATGCTGAAAACCCTGGACCCCATTCTCATTACTATCATCGCCATGAGCGCTCTAGGGGTCCTTCTCGGGGCCGTCTGCGGAGTCGTCCTTTACTGTGCCTGTTCCCACGGTGGAATGGCAGAAAGGAACTTGTCAGCTTTGGAGAACTATAATTTTGAACTTGTAGATGGAGTCAAACTCAAAAAAGACAAACTCAACTCACAGAATTCATATTCAGAGGCATGAGAGAAGACATGGACACAAATGAGCCCCAGGATTGAAATAAGGCGGATGGGAACTGCTTTTATCTTTCGAGAAGAAAGAGGATTGTAGGGACTGTGACTGAGCCAAGCTTTTCTCAGGAGCTGCAGTGAAAGAAACCTACAAAACAGGGACACTGTGTATAGAATTGAAAGATGTACAGCCAGATTATTATTAATATTATTATTATTATTATTTGTATTATTATTCATTTTTTCATTTTCATTTTTAATAATCATATGCTGGTGTTGAGACCAATTAAGACAATGTTACAAGTATTTATCATTTTCTTGAAGGAGATGTTTTATTTTATTTTATTTTTTTTTAATTAAAAAATGTAAAATACCAAAATGAACCACCCTGACAAATATGTAGCATTGTCCTTCAGAGGGACATACAGTACAGTAAAGTACAGTACAGTACATCCCCAGGTCACTGACTTTGACAAGTGTCTGACTGATGTATGCTTCCTGCAGGGCCTTTATTACATGTTTGTTGGTTTCTGTAGTTTATTTTGGAGTTTTACATCCCTTTTCAATTAAAACCAATTTGCTGGCAAAATAAATAAGAGTCGTGTGGTTGAGTCAGAACAAAAGCGACTGCTTCCCCGAAGGTTTTGACACGACGCACGTATTGTATATAAGTTTAATATATTTTATTGCCCTTTTATAAAAAAAAAAAGAGCTGCAGTATCCCTTTCTTTGGTTTTGTGTGTATAGTGTGAAATTCAACCAGACAAGTGCTTTGCTGACAATCTGCTGTAATGTGATTAGCGGTCTAGCTAGGGTGGAGGACAGGGGAGGGGACGCTGTGCATCTCTGATTGGTGTAGTCCAAGGCTGGTTTCTTGCAGCCATGTTATTAAACCTGTGCAGACGTATATCACTTCCCTGAAGCCTTTGAAGCATGCATCCTCTTTCACAGCGACACCTTCACCCCGTACAGGGAATAAAAGTGAAGCATCTTTGGAGGATTTGGGTAGACAAAGCAGGGCAATAGCAGTACCTTCGCTCTTTCCCAACAAGTACGATGGATCCAATCTACAAATCACAACGCCAAGCAGATCAGGCTTTGGTTTTATGTTTTACATGAAGGATAGTCTCGACCACAGCATGCCCACATGGTCCAGTCCAACTTCAAGTTTAAAATCATTCAGAATGATCACAGTGAAGAAAGGCACGCTAAAGGCTAAAAAAGGGATATGCATTTCCATGACATTCAGCAGGATAACACAATGTAAAGGTGCTTCAGTTAAGTAAGTGTGCAGTGCACGTTACAGGATGCAACCACACAGGTCACATGGAGCCCTTGTGTGTCAGATGGGTGCCATTGTTAAATAGAAGCTAACGCATTTGGTTGTATTTTCAGTGCTAAAAATGGTGAGAAATGTGTGGGTGCTTTGCTTGGGGAAAACAGACATTAAAAATATGACCACATTAAAACTTTAGCAGCAAAACACATTAATAAACGCATTTTTTTTTTAGCAGTAAAGGTATAGGACTGCAAAACTGGTTTCAAACTAGCTCTCATAATAGGACATTCATAGCTGTGAGGGTAATAGAAATAAGTAAGGTTTTGAACTGTGAAGCACAGCTTTACACATGATTCATGTTTTATTTTCTGTTGAGAAGATACAGTATACTGCGATACAGCTGGCTAATCTTTTTTATTAAATGTTTCGCTCATGTGAAAAGTAGAAAAACACAAAGGATACTGTAGCTTTAGATTTAAAAAAAACAATCTTGCACTGATAAATATATTTAAGAAGTTTATGTGTTTATAAGGTTATTGATTTGTAAAAACAGTGTTACAAAATTTTCTTTTTACATGGTTTCAGATTATGTGACATAATTTTGAAATGTAAAATAAATAAGATGTTTTCATTATTGAAAAAAAGTATACAAATTTCCTATAGTGACATGTTTCCATTTAACTAGTACATTATTGCTTCGTGTTTTGTACTGTCATAAAACTTTTGTGCAGATTTTTTTACCAAAACTTTATTTTCAATACTGCTTCTGTAAGTTGCTGTTGCAGAGAAGAACAGCAAGGCCTTAACTTTATCTAATGTTTGTATCTTACACATGGGACAGTCTTGAGAACTCACATGTAGCTGTTGTTATTATTTACTCTGAACCATGACTACTGCATTCCAAAGATTCCACTGAAATAAATGTTTTATTAAGAAGCTGCTTTTTTGAAGTTCTTTTTTTATTTAAAAAGAGGATTTCCTCGCTCCTGAACATTCACAGAAGACTATCGGTCATCGTTGGGATTGTTGGACAAAACCAGAAGGTAACGATTCAGATTGGCTCCTTCTTGAATTGAGTGCCTGATATAGATGCAGTGGGATTCCACTTCTTATTGGAATGTTGCTAGAACATCTGCTCCAACGCTCTGGAAGACACAGACAATGAAGCAGCACTATCACAGCGTTCACATCTCAAATTCCCCAGTGACTGAATGGTGTTAATTTAAAGTCAAGCAGACCTCTTGTGCTGGATTTGTTATTGGTGCCAATAAGATGGAGACCATGTGTAACTGACAACATAATGTCAGGATACCGTTGAAGATATATAATGGTTTTAAGTGGGTGATGCTAAAATGAACAAGCAGTTACGCTGAAGACACTGCTGTAACCGAGAAGCTGTAATGTTTTGTTTTGAACAACACAATGAAGCAAGTGAAACTAAGCTTGGCTGGCTAGACATTCATCATAGGATTGTCTTTACAACCATTGATTTACGGAAAGAACCGCTTTGGAGCACCCACCACACACTTAATAGTAGTTTTGAATCCTAGTTTATAAATCAGGCTCGCTGCCTGGTGAAGGAACTTAATACCACTTAACAGCTCATGTGAAGACATGAAACAGGCTGATTCTACCCAATCTATCTGCTTACCTGTTATTCTGGGTTGTTTTCTGTAAAACTCATCTTCTGCACATCTCTGAAGACCTGACCCTACATAGCTTAATGTTTTCAGACAGGGATGTCCAGACTGGGTTAAAGAACTTGCCTGAAGGAACATGTCACCTACTGTATACTGTATGTCACTTCTGAAAGACACTGTAATGTGAAATCCAGAAGAACGACTGTAGTGAAGGGGACTAGGTGTTGTAGTATGCATTAGTCATACACCACTGGAGGCCTGGGCTTCAATACAGTTATGATCATAACAAGTGGAAAGAGTTTGGTGGTTTCAGTGTGATCCTCAGTGCACCAGAACAGTCCACATCATAAAACATCCCCACAATTCAGGACTGAATGGAGGTGAGGATTAGAGTAAGAAATGATCATTTTGCAAATTGAAAAACACAAACTAATAAACTTCCTATTGAACTTGCACATGAGGATTAAAAATCAAATAACTATTTGCTGTTGTACCCTGGTGAAGAGATTATGAGTTATTATATTTTTTCTTTCATAAGTACTGAATCAATGTGTGGTCTTTGTTTTCGAACATACTTCTTTTGTTCTGCGTTCTGGCATCAGCACATGGCTCAAAACAGCAAATGGTTTGAGATATTTATCAGTCATTACTTTACTTGTTCTTGTTTGAAGTCGAGTGATGTCTAGAAAGACTTGTACAGCGCAACTAAATCGTTAACGCAATGATAAATAACAACTGTAACATTCACAGGCCATATCCCAGTGCTGTTATGTTCTGGCTATGGCCTAGGAAGAAGTTCATCCACAATCTGTTCCAGTAGTGCTTCACACAGCGCTGTCTGTTACACTGTCAGCTGTTCTGTAAACCTGTCTGCTTTAACTGATGCTCCCACTATCATGTTTGGCAATGCTCAATAAAAGGTTGATCTATGTATCTTTCCCATTACTTTCTGAATCTTCACATTTCTCACCCAGAGAGAATATATACTGTATGTGGTCTATTACACATAATGGGTCGTGAATTCCCATCGCCGGTTTTGCTGTACCCAATGTACACTTAACTCACTTTACAAGCTTTGATTTTTTCAAACAGCTGTTTTTCTAGGCGGCCATATGGTTAAGGTGTACAGTTTACAAATCTCATAGGCTCAATGATTTCAGGATGAAAGAGTAATCTTGGGAATCATTGCAATTCAAACAAAACAGTCCCTGGACAATGCTAAGATTATTTCAACTGGAGGCTACTCTGTCTATTGAATCATGAATCACATTCTCTCTAAACAGCATCTGAAAAGGAAGTTAGCTTGAGCGTTATTTAAATGCTGTATTACTGCTACTGCTAGTGTATTTGTTCATCTTTATTGGAAATAGTCTGTATTTCTATTCTGTTTTTTACTGGTACAAAGCTACTTGGTTCAAATTTAGATGCTAACAGTGGTTAGATTAGAAGATAAGTTGCGCCCTATAGCCTGGAGATCGCCGGATCAAGTCCAGGCTATTCCACTGCCGCCCGGGTGGGTTGGGCTTAGGTTGGCCAGGGTGTCCTCAGCTCACCATGCACCAGCGACACCCGTGGACTGTCCGGGCGCCTGCGGGCCTGCATGTAAGTTGCCCAGAGCTGCGTGGTCCTCCGACGCTGTAGCTCTGAGGTGGCTGCATGGCAGGCCTGCAGAGTGGAAAGAAGCGGGCGGCTGACGGCACACGTTTGGGAGGACGCGTGTGTCTGTCTTCATATTTCCCGAGTCTGCGCGGGGGTGGCAGCGGTGAGCCGGGTTGAAATAAAAAAAATAATTGGGCTTTCCAAATTGGGGAGAAAATGAGAAAAAATAATTGGTGATTCCAAGTTAAAAAAAAAAAAAGTTAAGGGTTTAATGGGAAATATAATTAGAAAATCCCCTAGTCTGCAATGTATGTAAATGTATGTAAATGTATGTGGTCATAGCCAAGCTCAACCAAGAAATTCTTTAGACAGCTCCTTATGATGCAATCAGTTTTTGAAATTAAACTAGGATGCAAGACAGCGCTTGGCCACAGGAGGGCACTGCTAAATCTGTGTTGCTTGCGTCTTGGTAGAGTCGGTGCTGTTTCTTGAGCTGATAGATCAACATTTCCTTCCATAGCATGCGTCAGTAAATGATCAAGCAAGTAAAATATAAAAGCTGCCGTATAGCAAGGTAGTTTTGTGATGTGAAGGTTTACTGCATTACCCACAACTAAAGCACATTATTAATTTATTTGTTTGATGTTTTTTTTGGTACCACTTTATATGAAGTGTCTCTAATTACTGTGTATTTATATAGTAGTTACTTAGTAAATACATGTGCACTTACATATAATTACAATGTTATTATGCATAGTTACAATGTACTTAATGTGTAACTCTTTTTGCAGGATATATGAAAGTAGACAACTGTATCAGAAAAGAGTTAGGGGTAGGGGTAGGGTTAAGGTTAGTGTTAGGTTTGAGTTAGGGTTAGGTTTACAGTTATATCGTGCAAAAAAATGTACACATTACGTACATTGTAACCATGCATAATAACACTGTAATGTGTGTAAGTACACATGTATTTACTAAGTAACTACTGTGTAAATACACAGTAATTAGAGACACAATGTAAAGTGTTTTAATTATTATCGTGATATTATTCACATGTGTGAAGTGTTTTTCTCAGACAAGCGGTGAGGCTTGTTAATTGCAATGAACTGCTGCATTTTCTACTGGCAGCAGAATGAGAAGGCTTTATCAAGAATGAAAAACAAGCTTGTTAATTTTATCTCAGAGGAAGACCAAGCCACTTCGTTTTTTAAGGAGTGGCCGCTTCCTGCAAAAAACACACTCCGATGGCAGTGCCCTCTGACAGGAAACTCACTTGGGTACATTTATTTTGATTGAAAAATAAATAAGTGCTTACAGAACCACAATGAATATGTTTTTATCGAAGTTATTTTAGTCCAGTCCTTGAGAAGTTTATTTTTTTAGCAATCAGCACTTCTCAGGACTGCTAGCAATGTGTTTAATAGGGTATTTGCTGGTAACATTGTACATGAAGTGTCTCTAATTACTGTGTCTTAACAGAGTAGATACTTAGTAAATACATGTGTACTTACACATCATTACAGTGTTATTATGCATGGCTACAATGTACTTAATGTGTAAATCTTTTTGTATGATATAACCCTAACCTTAACCCTTTTCTGATACAATTGTGTATTTGCATATATTGTGCAAAACGATTTACACATTAAGTGCATTGTAACTATGCATAATAACATTACAATTATGTGTAAATACTCATGTATTTACCAAGTAATTACTATGTAAATACACAGTAATTAGAGACAATGTAAAGAGTTACCTATCTGTGTATACTTTATTATAGTTTGGTAGAAGATACTACAGTTTTACTGTGGTATGTTAATGGTAGACATACGTCACCAGAGAGAGGTGCTTATCATTCAAGGCCAACACCCCTGTGTTATGGAGGGATTCGTTACATAATATTGACAGCTAAAGTATACACTGCAACAACAAGCGGTTTCAACAAAATAACACAGGAACTGCACAATATTGATATATGTTTGTGGACCAGTTGCAACTGCCAGGGGAGGGCAGTGAAACAAATATTGCCACCAGAAGTATCAACAGCATTACCTTGTACAGTAAAAACTTGATTATCCAAATTTAGTACTGGATTTTATATAATTTAAGGTATTGTAATTATTATTGGAGATTTCTTGATTATTTTACTGGTATAATTCAATTCTCCAAAGTAATCGGTTTTACAAACACCTATAACAATAACAATAACACAATAACCAGTGCCTCTAAAAGTACCATAGTGTTACCAAAATTGTGTGTGAAGTGTGTTTATTTATGGAGTGGAAGGAGGGTGGTGAAAAGTTAAAATTCTCTAGAAATCCTACAGTCATCCAATAGGCAGCATGGATAATACTACTATAGAATTGACAACCAATTAATATTGTGTGTCTATTGCAGAAATATTATCTTGATTTATTTACCAACATTGTGTGTGAAGTGTGTTTATTGATACACGGGCATGCCGTTTGTATTGGTGGTTGAATTGCAACTGCAAGACAGCATCACAAAGAGCATTGTACAGGTTAAATAAAAAATATCAAAACTCTTGCCAAAAAAACTGTTGTTAATTCAAAACCAGATCGAACATGTAAATTCGACACCAAAAACTAGTTTAGAAGCACACGTAATCTCACCCAGTGTGAACCACACCAGCTAAATGTGTGTGTGTGTGTGTGTGTGTGCGAGTGTGGGTGTGTGTTTAACATGTTCTGTATTGGAAAAGGGATTTGTCCACAAGCACTGCAATAGCCAGCAAGACTATAGCTAAGCATGATAGCTAAACACAGAGCTTGCAGTTGCCAGTTAGGTATCTGTATTTATTGCACTCTTTAAAAAAGCACAATGGAGGCCTGGGAGAAATACTGTAGTGTATGGGCGAGGGGACGGGGACAGAACTTTGAGATTGCTCAGGGGCCTTTTTGTCTGGCCATGATGTGTGTGGGGTTCCTGATTTCTCAGAAATATGACAATGTGGCTTTGAAACTGCTATCTACTTCTGTTATATTTTACTGTACAAAAGGGTGGTGCTCCTGAATATAGGAAGTGGAGCCAACACATTGTCACGTGATTTCTCTGGATTTAGGAACCACATTCACTTTTGTACCAATAGAAACACTGAAAGTGGCATTTGTAGCTAAGCACCCATTACCTGTGGTACATTCACTTGCCTTGTTTCCATCTCTTATGGTACAGGTGATTGTCCCACTACTCCAACATAAATCAGGTTCCTACAAGAAATTGTACGAAGCTGGCAGGGCGGCTTCGGGTCTGCTGTGGAGCCGTTCACATCTGTGTTGTCCTCGGCACTATTAGGTCTGATGGCTTCTGTGGACCTGTAGTGCGAAAAAAAACGGCTTGACGGCAAATTTGGAGGACGCGTGTGTCCGCCGCCGTTTCAGTAAAGTCGGCTGGCGGTTGCAGCAGTGGACCGAGATCAATGCATACAATTGGTAAAAAAAATCAATTGGCAACGACTAAATTAAAATAATAATAATAATAATAATAATAATAATAATAATAATAATAATAATAATAATAATAATAATAATAATCATCATCATCATCATCATTATAAATAGTCACAGTAAGAATCTGAAACCTCTGCTTTGCCATACAGCTCTGAACTTTCAATTCACGTTCTCTTTATCAGTATTGGGAAGTATCATATCAACGTGGTGAACCAAAACATACATTCTGATTCGTCTTACTATTATTAGTGTGTTATTACTGAGCTGCCCCAGTTTGAGCTGGTATAGCTGGGATTTTCAGAATAGGTACTGGTAAAGTGAAGATGTTCCTTCATCAGCCATTGAGGCCCACAAGCAACCATAAAGGTCAGTTCCACCCCTCATCTTGTCTGAGCTCTCTGTGAGGTGATTATATGTTCAGATTGAGAAAATAATTTAGACAGGATAATGCCCATCCTTGTGAATAATTCATTTCAGCAGAGAAACTACAAGCTCCCTTTTAGGCCCTCTTTATTAGGTTTAGGTTTAGAAAGCACACTGTGCTATTCCCAGACCTACTTGTGTTTCACATTGATGGGATTATTTAGAACAGTATTCTTGGCAGGACAGATAGAGGGCTGCCAAAAGCAATAGAACTGGCTTCAAAGTAGCAATTTAGTGGATTTCAGGAATACTTTCCTTTCTGGAGTCCTAATTCAGTGACTATCCTGGTAAAGGTTGCTTTTGCCTGTTTCTTTTGAGGTTAATGAGCATGAATATTTCCCACATGCGAGAAAGTGGTCTTGTTTAGCGACAGCACTGTTTGACCACCACGAAATACATGCATCATCACTTCCTTCATACAAGTCTAGTATGCCACTGGCCAGGGTAAAAAGAGTACATGTAAAATACTAGCTGGGTGCATGCAGTAGACTCTGAACTATACTGTGAAAGCACAGCTGAAAAAATAAGAGTATGAATTCTAGTTTGAATGATTTTTTTAGAGGATTAAACTAATGATAACTGAATCATTGATATGGTTAACTGTTTATTAACTGCAATAAAACAAAACAGAAAAAAACTATAGGCGTTAGTTTCAGTTGTGTAAAAAACAAATCCCCTGTGGCATTAAATGTTAACACCTCATGCCTTATTGCTGCAGTATACAAAGTGTACAGATGCAAGCGACATAGAAGAGGAAGTGGACGCTCATGAAAGCAATGAGCAGATAATCATTTTCACACTTACGGTGTTCATTTATCTAAAGAACCGTTTATCCAACTTTAAAAACCATTTTTTTAGCACAAATGTTTTTTTTTTTAGCACAAAGAGTATTAGAATCTGAAGCCACCCAGTTTGTCTGTCTGACTCTGTTACACTGTTACACTGTTTTTAAATATGTAGGGGTATAGGAAGGCACCCGTCTGTCAGTATTTATGTCAAACCTTTTACAGTGGATGTAAGTCATGGTGCTTTACTGTTTTTTCTGATGGCAGTGACATGCTTGTTTTTTGTAGATTAAACGCTGCTATGACTTTTTTTTTGGCATCATGGGACACACTATAAAAATGATGAGCGCTCATGGGCATTGTAAAGCTAATATCTTCTTTTTTTTAATAAAGGCATTAGTCATATGCTTGCCTGTACGGAGATGCATCTTCTTAAATACAATAGAAATGTGATGTTAGATTTCGTAACAGGTTATAACATCTTAGCAAACAGAACTCACCATGTTATCTATTTTCATTACAGTTCAAATATAAAACACTAGATGGCGCAGTGGGTTCAGTCAGGTATACCTGTCTGCTGATGCAATATCAGTAATGTAACTGGAAAGGGGATCTGGAGAAAGGTTGTGCTTAAAAATTGTCTAGTACCCAGTATTATCATGTTTTTATCTGGCTTTATGCATAAAGCTTGGGGACGAATCTGTAACACACTTTCTCTGTACAAATCCTAAAGAAAATCCTACAAGAACTATGTATAGGAACCCTTGAGTGATCCACTAAACAATCTTATACCATTGTTATAGAAATCATTAAAACACATGTACTAAAGTTTACTATTGAATATAATCAGCAATGATAATTATTAATATCTTTAGCCTACTGCAAGAACAAAAGAACTGTAAGCTGTAACAGTGCAGTCTAATGTACATTTTCATTTTATTATATAAATACATACATGTAATATACATAAACACATATAAATATTATGATTTAGATCCACTTGTTGTAGATAACTGTTAAGTGGTGTAAATAAAATACTTTTTTAAAAGCAGGAAGCAGCTCAATCCAGATTTCCGTTTGCGTGTCCAGGAAACTATTCTAACCTATTCCAGAGCAGCTCCTTGGAGCCATGACGTTGTTGCCAGCAGCTTCTCTGGTTCTAACTAAAGATCTTTCTTCATGTGGTGCTGAAACATGATAACATCTGTGGGTCGGCAGTATATTTGATTTCTTAATCATATCAGGGAAACGTAGGCGGTTATACCCTAGTTAGCCAATATTTCACAATGACGGCAATGCAATCTTTTTCTATATAAAATCATTAATGCTCAATTATAAATACTGCACAAAACCCCAACTTCCTGTGTATTAGATCTCAACACACAATATCTCAGCATTGCATTAAACAGGGTGTTTACAACACATGTAAGTTTTAGAATGATGTTACAGAAACATTCGAATTGGACTCGACTAATCGTGGCCTCCCGGATTGGGAACCTTTTGTCTAGGGGTCTAGAATTGCTGGAGAAAGCCAGTGGCTTTGTTACTGCCACTTTTCTGAATGTAAGGGACAAAAAGCTGATTAACAATGATGTGATAAAAAGATGCATCATATAATTTTGTTATTCATTTTGTCTTTAATTTCACTGGAATTATGTATTTTCTTCAAGACTGGAGGCAATGAAAAAAAGTCAGATTCAGACGAAATTGGATTTACTTGGGCTTGCTTGAACATGTATTGCTTAATTAAATGAGTCAGGGAGCAGAGATACTGGGTTGCAATTCTAGACTGGGGTAGAATACAAAATATCATTAAACATGTAAGGCTGTACTTAAGACCACCAATAATCTGGAACAGTGGTTCTCAACTGTGCTCATCTGGGACCCCTTAACCAGGATTTACAGATGCATTTTCAATCTGCACTGCTTTCCAGTGCACATTACACCATGTAGCCTCTGAGACTGTAGGCTCAGGTTTACATTATTAAGAATGTATTAAACCTAATCCAAGGACCAGGACTCAGAACAACTCATCTAGTTTAGTTCTGGTCATCATATTATATGGGTTTTAGGGTAATTCTCAATTGAAAAAGAATGTTTTAGTTAAAAGAGCTGAAAAAAGTGCTTTCTGAATGTTTTTCTTTTTTTAAGCTTGCTGCTGTAGTGGAAATTACCAGTAATTTAGAAAATCAAAAATAAGTTCATCTAAAAATTAACAAAACCTTCTGTGTGGTTTATTTTTATTTGAGGTGTGTTTGTTTTTATTTCCTTTCAGATTTTTATAGGTACATGTACAGGTTGGGCCAAAAGTTTGCAACATTGTCATTTCCGTTTTTATTTTTGTTAAGAGAAAATGAAATTTGGCTGTGAAATGCGTTATTTGCTTTACATGAGACCACAAAAACATATCCTGAAATATTGAATGTTCGGCATTCTGAACGCCCGTACCTGAGAGCTCTCTGGCGGATGGCAGCGAGGGCAATTTCAAATGAAAAATTAACAAAAAGGCAGGGGAGAAAATGACACTCAGGCTGTTATTTTTGCAAGAATTTGCTGCAAAAAAAGTAACAAGCCTTATGCTGGATGGCTTGTGACTCACCCTCCAAATTGAAAGTTTAAATGATGGTTTCACACAATCAGTAATAATATGGGATGGGTTACAGTATGTTACAAGGTCATGTAATCATTTAACGAGGATTTCATAGATTAGAAAATCTGTTGAGAGTGAGAGGAGAGATGGGGTGTGGAGTACAAACAGGAAAACGAAACAGAATGATAGGGCTAGTTTAGGCTAATGGCCTTTTCCTGCTATTACGTTTTGTTCTCATGTTGATTGTTATCGCAGTGTTACAAAAAAAAAGATCACATACACTGAGCAGTTTCATTCCAGGGTTAAAGGGTTTCAAATAAACCTGATAAGAACCTGATATTATCTCATATAACATATGCTTTCCCTTCGTATTTCTCAGTACTCAGTTTCATGTACAATGCAGTTTAATCTAATGATGCAGGGATGGGGGGGTTAGGGGGAAGCAGTTTCTTTAAAATATTTTTCAGCTTTAGAACAAATTTGCAAGAATGTACCTATTTGCTGTGACTGCAGGGATATCAGTAGAAAACAGGACGTTTTTAAAAAACAGGTTATTTTTTGTTGAAATTAAACTGTAGTCTTTTAAGGACCTGAAATGAGCTGGGAATTAATTTTCCTCTTGCTCTCTGAAAAACACATTTCATGAAAACTACATCTTTGGTCCAAATGAAATTAAATATCCTGTATTTATTAGTCAGAGTTTTAACTAAATAACATGAGTCCTGATCTGTGTGGTTGGGTGTTTGAATGTCCTTGACCTTGTACAGTCACAGCATGGTGATGTATTCCTCCTGTCTATGACTTCATATGTGTTTATATAGTAATCTCGATGGAAGGACTCCACTTAAGTCACACTGGGCTAGCAAGCCAAGCCCTAGTTTAAAGCAATGGTTAACAAGTCAGCTTTGTTTCCACAATACAGTCATATCAAAGTGAAACACAGTCACAACACACCTTTGAGTAAACCGTCTGGGAAAACAGCAAACAAACCTGAACTGTATTTTATTATGTGAGTCACATAAGTGACTCGTGTCTGAACACGAGAACCTTGGAAATCAAAATGCCTACATGTTTCTGGAGGTCAGTAGTTTGAAAATGCAAATGAATGTCTCAATATTGAGTGTGGGCTTACATGGTGTTAATGCAATCTCTGCATTGACAGGCATGCTTCTAATCAGGCTGCTGATGGAGTCTTGGGTGACTGTCCCATTCTTCAGTGAGTGCACCATCAAGCTCTCTGATGCCACGTGGAGGGTTACAACGCTGATGAACACGACATCCTAGAAGGTCCCAAAGGTGTTCCCTGGGATTAATTTCCGGCTTTCTGGCTGACCAGTTCATAAACTGTAGCCTACTGCTCAATCCGTGACAATCCTGGCAGTATGACAACAGGCATTATCTTGCCCCAGAACAAAGTCAGGGCCAATCGCACAAACAAATGGTCTTACTACAGGGGCAAGGCAGTAATCAGTGATCTTGTAGCAGGGGACCCGCGGGAGGTGAGGGGGAGGGGGGGGTGGTAGGATACACAAGCGGAGCCCGTCCTGCTACCAAATAAAAAAACTATATACATACTATTTTTATTATGAACTAACCTTTAGATGTCATCATTACTATTACGGTTAACAGTAGGTAATAATTGTAGTCCCGACTACGCAAATCTCTTTAGTTTTTATATAGAGGTGAGAGATCCCCTAAAATGTCTAATTAATTGCCCCCAACTATAAAGGCAAACCAGAATAAAGTAGTTCCACACACACAGGTTCTTTTATTTGGAAGAGCAGATGGGCACTCACCGCACACACACAGAAAGGAGTTTACCACACCCACAAGTTTGTTAAAATTGAAACAGTATTTATTGTTGTCCCAGTACCAAAATATTTAAAAAGTAAGCCAGTTCTACCAGCAAGTGTTTCTCAGCAATTATACCATGACCGGTATATGAACAGGTAATTATTAGCAGCATTGAATAATACTTCAACAGGTATCAGCGATTGAGAGATAGTATTTCAATAGCTATCAATAATCATTAATTAAGCATCATATTGCACACCAGTACTGTATATTACTATGGGCAGCAGTGTGGAGTAGTGGTTAGGGCTCTGGACTCTTGACCGGAGGGTCGTGGGTTCAATCCCAGGTGGGGACACTGCTGCTGTACCCTTGAGCAAGGTACTTTACCTAGATTGCTCCATTAAAAACCCAACTGTATAAATGGGTAATTGCATGTAAAAAATAATGTGATATCTTGTAACAATTGTAAGTCGCCCTGGATAAGGGCGTCTGCTAAGAAATAAATAATAATAATAAATAAACCACATCAAAAAACATTTCAATAGATATCAATAATTAACACAGCATAGTATTTCTAAAAGGTAGCAACAATCACTAGCAATAAATAGCAACAGTCTCCTGTAAATTAGTACATTTAAAAAGCACCAATCACTACCCACCCCGATGGCTAGGGTCCTGATATCCTGAGGGGGGGCACATAAGCACTTATAGCCGGGATGGCCCCAGGCAGCCAAGCACAGCATTACCAATTCTCCCCTTACCTGAATGGCGCCATTTCATTGACTTAGCTTTTGCCTACATGAGCAGCCAATCACTACCAAACCCTCTATTGTACAGAGGTTGGTACACTGAAAAGCTCCTGCTCCCCTACAGGTAGCAGTACTCAGTACACACCTCAGGACACCAGGAATACAATTTAGCCCAAATGACCTCCCTCCTGAATCAATTAAACAGTCCTAAACCAGGCTGTGAGAGTGATCATCTCTCCATTTACGTACGACATTCATTTAAAAATCACAAACTTAGGACTGGTAAAATACAATACAAAAAGGACGAAAATAGAAGCTATCAATGCACTCTTGAAACTATATTTAGTTGTGTTTGATTCTTATTCTAGTATTCAAGTTGGATTATACAATTAATTAAAGTACCTCCAGTTTTGTTTAACACATTCTAAATTTCTGTACATTATTTATTAGATAACATGCAAACCTCGGTTTCACAACAAGCAGAATCATACTCACTTTAAAACATATCGTTCGTGCAGCATTACAAGTTCAACCTTTATAGCTCAGAACTTATATTCTAAGAGTTACAGTAGTGTAATACTGAACGTGCTTTCTCTTTCTCGCCATCGTCTAGTGACCTGTGGTTTGATAATGTGTCCACAATCTGGAAACAGAAGGGGTCACACGAAATTGACCAGCTACATATCAGTGTGTCTCTCCAGATTCCAGCATTGGACCAGCTCTGGCAGGCTGGACTTCAGTCAAAAAAGTTTTTGCCACCACCAGTCATCATTAGAAGCCATGAGTCTCAAAGCAACAACAACAAACAATGTTATTACCTGAGCAGACACTACTGATGATCAAAAAGTAACTGGAGCAATGCCTTAACAGCCTTTTTGACTGTATTATCATTAACAAAAAGATTGTTGCTGCCATATTTAATGTTTGATCCTTTAATTTTTTGGAATAGTGTGTTTAAGTATTTAATTAAAAAAAAATAATAAAAAGGTATGCCATTCATTTACACATTCATTTAAAAATCACAAACTTAGGACTGGTAAAATACAATACAAAAAAGGACGAAAATAGAAGCTATCAATGCACTCTTGAAACTATATTTAGTTGTGTTTGATTCTTATTCTAGTATTCAAGTTGGATTATACAATTAATTAAAGTACCTCCAGTTTTGTTTAACACATTCTAAATTTCTGTACATTATTTATTAGATAACATGCAAACCTCGGTTTCACAACAAGCAGAATCATACTCACTTTAAAACATATCGTTCAGTGCAGCATTACAAGTTCAACCTTTATAGCTCAGAACTTATATTCTAAGAGTTACAGTAGTGTAATACTGAACGTGCTTTCTCTTTCTCGCCATCGTCTAGTGACCTGTGGTTTGATAATGTGTCCACAATCTGGAAACAGAAGGGGTCACACGAAATTGACCAGCTACATATCAGTGTGTCTCTCCAGATTCCAGCATTGGACCAGCTCTGGCAGGCTGGACTTCAGTCAAAAAAAGTTTTTTTGCCACCACCAGTCATCATTAGAAGCCATGAGTCTCAAAGCAACAACAACAAACAATGTTATTACCTGAGCAGACACTACTGATGATCAAAAAAGTAACTGGAGCAATGCCTTAACAGCCTTTTTGACTGTATTATCATTAACAAAAAAGATTGTTGCTGCCATATTTAATGTTTGATCCTTTAATTTTTTGGAATAGTGTGTTTAAGTATTTAATTAAAAAAAAAATAATAAAAAAGGTATGCCATTCTTTTCTTTGGTGTTTGCTCCAACAAGGCGCCTTTGTCCTCATAGTAGTCGTGACTTGTTTGGTCCTGGCAAGGGGGTGTCAGGGGCTCCTTTTTATAGCAAGACACTCCTACCAGCCAGTCAAGGAACCACAGCCGACCAATCTCCAGCAGTGATTCCTTGTAAACAAACTGGCCTGCAAACAATCTGGCCTGCAAACATACGTATGTACCTGAGAAGCCAGTGTCTGAACACTGTCCCTGTTACTAGGCTCAGTTACACTGCAGAGTAAAATATGTTCCCAATGTTAGCACAAGGTGAAATGAGAGAGCAATAGGACCAGTTTTGGCCTGGCTTTTTTATACTCCATGTTTTTCACTCCCATTTTCCTCAGGCTGCATCTTTCACCTTTCCAATATTATAAATGTCACCTGTAAGTATAAATTCAGGCTATCAACAGCACACAATGGTCCATCCCCATTATAACATTTTCTAACTTCTCCTACAGTACAGTATGTGCTGTTTTCTGTGCTGCCAACATGGCAGCTTTTGACACAGAGGCAAGAGATGTTCCAGACAGTGTTGTGGTTGATGTTATTCTGCAGATTAAGATATTTTAAGGATGCAACATCGACAATGGATAATTGCAAAGCATACGACATGGTTTATTTAGATTTCCAGAAAGCTTTTGACAAAGTCCCACATAAAAGATTAATTCTCAAACTGAACGCAGTAGGGATTAAAGGAAATGCATGCTCATGGATTAGGGAGTGGTTAACATGTAGAAAACAGAAAGTACTAATTAGAGGAGAACCCTCAAAATGGAGCAATGTAACCAGTGGTGTACTACAGGGAGCAGTATTAGGTCCTCTGCTATTCCTAATCTACATTAATGATTTAGATTCTGGTATAGTAAGCAAACTTGTTAAATTTGCAGACGACACAAAAATGGGAGGAGTGGCAAACACTGTTGCAGCAGCAAAGGTCATTCAAAATGATCTAGACAGCATTCAGAACTGGGCAGACACATGGCAAATTATATTTAATAGAGAAACGTGTAAGGTACTGCATGCAGGCTATAAAAATGTGCATTATAAATATCATATGGGAGATATTGAAATTGAAGAAGGAATCTATGAAAAAGACCGAGGAGTTTATGTTAACTCAGAAATGTCTTCATCTAGACAATCTGGGGAAGCTATAAAAAAGGCCAACAAGATGCTCGGATATATTGTGAAAAGTGTTGAATTTAAATCAAATGAAGTAATTTTAAAACTTCACAATGCATTAGTAAGACCTCACCTAGAATATTGTGTTCAGTTCTGGTCACCTCGTTACAAAAAGGATATTGCTGCTCTAGAAAGAGTGCAAAGAAGAGCAACTAGAATTATCCTGGGTTTAAAAGGCATGTCGTATGCAGACAGGCTAAAAGAATTGAATCTAGTCAGGCTTGAACAAAGAAGACTACACAGTGATCTGATCCAAGCATTCAAAATTCTAAAAGGTATTGACAATGTCGACCCAGGGGACTTTTTCGACCTGAAAAAAGAAACAAGAACCAGGGGTCACAAATAGAGATTAGATAAAGGGGCATTCAGAACAGAAAATAGGAGGCACTTTTTTACACAGAGAATTGTGAGGGTCTGGAACCAACTCCCCAGTAATGTTGTTGAAGCTAACACCCTGGGATCCTTCAAGGAGCTGCTTGATGAGATTCTGGGATCAATAAGCTACTAACAACCAAACGAGCAAGATGGGATGAATGGCCTCCTCTCGTTTGTAAACTTCTTATGTTCATATGTTCTTATAAAGTAATTTGAGTCACAGGATGGGTAAGGGAAGAAATCAGCATTGTGCCAAACCATGGAGAGTGGATTTCTAATAAAGTGGCAGGAGTGTGTGTGTTTGCACAATTGTCATTGAAAGGGAATTCTTACAGGAAAGCATTGCTAAAATTAGTCTGAGTGCTAACATGTTAAATTAAAGGAGCAGTAATTTATTAAATATACATTTTGCTCATTTGCAGATACAAACCTAATGGTAACAGTAAAATGTAAACTTTATAAAAAAAATACATCCTTATATCTGTCTACTGTGTAATTCACAGGTCAAACTGGCTTGTCTAGTTTAATCTATTCTAACATCCTTCTCAAGTTGGGTTGAGGTACTAACTGTATTTTGCATATATTTTGAGTTGAACTACTGGCCGCACTGCAAAGTCATTTTCCAGTAGGAAGAAGCAAGCATCTCTTACTCATGAGAGCGAGCCAGGACTCATTAGAGGCTATACAAAAACATAACAAAGTGTAATAAAGCATAGTGGAAGCATGGTAAAGCATGAGTAAGCATGGAAAAGACCGGGGAAGTATGGTAAAGCATATCAATAAACATGGCAAACCAGAGTAAACTGTGGTAAATGCATAGTATAACCAAGAGAAAAAAACATGTTAAAACTGCAGAAAATACCAAGGTAAACTTCTAAAAGGGTGCAGAACATACATTTACCCAAAGTGAAAACACAAGTGGTGTACCATGATTGAAATAAAGGGTATTGTTAACTGGGGCAACAGAAGTCAGGGAATGTAAATCCAGTCTAAATTAGTTTTCCCATGTAAACTGTTACACTAAACTGAAAAACATCAAATCTTTCACAAAATGAAAAATGAGTGCATGAGCAAAACTACAACTTTCATAAATGCCTAGGGTGATAATATTAGCCAATCTAATTTTGAACAGGGATTTGAATTGAATACATTAAAGCAACAGCCTCTTCTGTTTCACTTTTTTTTTTTTTTCTCTCAGATCACTTTTTCATCCTGTTAGTACCCTTCATTACCTATGATTGACCTCTGCTTGTGTATTGCATGAAACCACGTTTAAATGCCCAAACCAGGTCTCTACAAATCAAAGGGGGTACATCCAAGATGTATTGGGACACTATAAACACAGACTTTCTCTCAGTGCTTAAGGAGTGTGGTTCTATTTGATTACAAATGAACAAACCTTATGTGACCGTATAGGCTGAACCCCAGCCGTGCACTAACAATATGCTTGAACATTGGCTTCTTGCACTGTCTGGATCTCAGCTGAGAAGGCTCAGGCGTGACATGTACGGCATTTCCTGTGGGGGCGGATCGTAGGAGGGCAGGATGGCTGCTGACTGTAGCGCGTTTCAATCAATTTGATTCGGGAAAAGGGAGCCGCAGTTGAATTGAAGGGTGTAATAACCCTGTGCTCACTTTTTTCCTTGTGTATCGAGGACGTTTGAACAGTGTTTAAACTGGTCCACCAAATAATGTGGGTTTAATCAATTTTATAGACAGTTCAGTGGTTTGTTATACGAAAAATTAAGTGAAGAAGCAAGAGCACGGTGTTATTAGGGTTGCAGCTGTTGCCGAAGACAGGCCGGTTGGAGTTTTTTTTTTTTTTAAGCAACAGGAGTACGGTACTGGCTCAGACATATCCGACGTATGCGGCTTTGAAGAACAACAAACAGCCTTGCTTAATTGTAAATAACACGCAAAGGTAATGAACAGACTGATTTTACTTTTTAGTTATTTATATATTTGTTTGTATTTGTGTTATGTTTGTCTTATGAAAAAAAACAAATGTAAATACATCCAAAGCCGTTTGTATTGTTTAAAAAAAAATTCAACAAGAAGGATGTAATGTTTATTTGTATGTAAACTCTTTGAAAAGACAGAATTCACAGGTATTAAACTAACTCTAAACAACACTACTACTAGCTCACACAGACCCTGCTGTGCAAAAAAAAAGGTCCCGGGAATGCGGTGGTTATTTTTGGGTGGGGTGGAGAGCGAACTGGTGAACGGATTTTTCAATTCCTGAAATGGTTTTTCTTATTTATTATTTTTAAAGCGACGTGTATGAAATGTAACCAATCGTCTAAAGCGGCTGCTGCTGTGTTTAATGGGGGTGGATAGGACGTTTTGTATCTGTTTTGTTTCGCCGCTCCAGGCATGTTTTGGGACCAGGCCCAGATTCCAGAACGACTCCGTAAAAAAATGGAAAAACCAAAGGGCTGTCTCCTTATTTAGAAATCTAGTGTTGTACCGTAAATCGCGTCACTAATCTTATAACGGCTTTTCTATTAAAAAATAAACTTCGTGTCAACTTCAGGAAAGGAATTGTATGAGTAAAATCAAAGTAACGGATCGTAGTCGCCATTAATGCCCCGAAGGTTGGATTTTTTTTTTTTCAGTAGTTTCCTTTGTCTTGAAAACAAACAAAAAACAAACCTCGTGTAAAAAAAAAAATGCTTTGTGACCTAGTTACGCAGATAATATACAAAAGCCACGATGACACCACATTCACATTTTAAGAAACCTTTTTCTATTTAGCCTATTTTTCTAATTACTTTATTTAGGGAGTGTCACTGAGGAGCCCCGGGGCATGCTTTTTTTAATAGGCAGAGCAGGACATGAGTGGTAAACTACTTCACGCAAGGAAATTGCGTGTATAAAACCAGATGCATTGCACTCGGATATAAACAAACACAATTTATTTAGCTATTGGAGCTAGATAACATTTTGAATGAACTTATTTGGCAGGTCAGAAAAAACTTAAACTTAAACGTGGGATAAGAATTGAAAGTTATTGAACATAGGTTATTGAAAATAATGTCTTTGTATGTTTTGTTTCTTTGTCTTTTATAATTTAATATCTATAACCTCACACTACTACTGCAAGACTATTATTATTATTATTATTATTATTATTATTATTATTATTATTATTATTATGAGTAGAGGGTTCTGAGTAAGGTTAAAGAGATTCATGTTTTTACAGGAAAAAATCTCAAGCAAAATCATATTAGCCTTGGCTAAATTCAGGAGTCTTTTAAAGAAGCAAAATAGCAACAAAACTACCTACTGCATTTTTTTAACCCTCAAAAATACACATGCGATTTAGCCATATCTATTTTACTTGGTAAGCTAAAACACAAGATTTAGGCTGATAGTTAAACCTGGACCTCAAGGTTATGGATGGGTGTTTGTGCTGCAGTGTCTGTCTGTCCTAAGAAGCTTGCCTTGCTCTCCTTCCTGTTCTGATCCAGTTGGCATTGCTCTGGCCTGCTGTATAGCATCTAGTACAGTACTTGCGACCGCCAGTCTTGCAGCACTTGGTAACTTAATTGTAGAGCAAATGCTGTTCAGGGTTTTCAATTCATTTTGAAGTATGTGGCACTTACAAGGTAGTAGAGGGCACCAATGTCAGAGGCGCATTGCAGCGAGGGGGGAGAGTGTGGGTGTCGACCCTCCCGCTGGGAATTTTGAAAAAAGGGATACAAATGGTGCATTCTGGCACATTGTTGCATGGTTTAACCATGTTCTGGGTTAGTGGTCTGCTTGTTGTGTCTGACAAAGTGCTCCATTAGTGCAATAAAATAACTTTATTTCAGCACTGCTCACAGCAAGGCAAGATCAACAAGAAGAAAAATTGACTTTAGGATCAACAAGGCCTCTGCAGTACAAGACTGGCTGGAAAAATAACTGGTATTTGTAAAGAAAATCAATGAATACTCTAATGCAAAATATTCTTTCACTCAACTTAAATATACCCCTACTGCTTTAAATCACACACGTTATACAGAGTAGTGTGCAGAACTGGGACCACCCCACTAATAATGACCTGTGGAAGTTAAACAAACTGGAATGTAAGCAAAGTCTGCATTCTAGAGAAGTTGAGTGCACAGGTAGCTGAACTAGGGAAGAATGTAGTAAACATCCATATATAATCTACAATAGTTTAAATATTGTCATTCAGAGATTATCCTTAATTTCATTTATGTTTTGATACTGAAGCTATAAGTTAGTATTTGTCAATTTAGTTGCATATTACTTGTTGCATACTGTAATGGGCAACTTGATGATATATTTATTAACTGCTGCCTTTATTCAATGTTACCCATCAATTTATTAATTACTGATTATTTTGCTTCAGTCACAAATAACTGTTTAAATTATACAGACGATAATAGTTGTAATGTTGGATTTATACAACACACGGGGAATTAAGGCTTAGGCTATTTGAATATGAACAGAATGAAAAAAAAGATTTATACTGTATAGGTAGCTAGTAGCTGAAGTTGCTTCTGAAGAAAATAAATCTCTACTGTTAACAGTAAAACAAACAAAAAAACCCACTGTAGTTTAATGTAAATGTTTGATTTGCATCAAATAAAAATTGAGAACCCTATCCCTGACTGCAAAAGACTCTGCAAGTACCGATTGGTGCCAAAGGTAGCTGGTCTTTCGTAATAATAAATCAAAAGCAATATTTATAACAATTTATGAATATAGCAAAGAAAGTAGACTTCATAAATATTGTTCAGTTTCTACATCTTTGTTTGTGGAACGTGCTGGGATTGAATCCACAGACCTACTGACGAGAGAACTAAAAAAAAGAGTTGACTGCTTCAGATGATCTCGCAGCCA
Organism: Acipenser oxyrinchus oxyrinchus; assembly: GCA_030684275.1. Lineage (NCBI taxonomy): Eukaryota > Metazoa > Chordata > Actinopteri > Acipenseriformes > Acipenseridae > Acipenser > Acipenser oxyrinchus. The sequence goes on from CM060249.1 coordinate 95,512,520, forward strand.
CCTCGTTTGGATTATATTTATGTCTTGAGTTAACTTTGCACTTCTGTTTTTGGCATACTTGCAACCACAGATGAGCGGGCTGTTAAACCTTTTCTGTTTCAGCACCACTACAACTCGGATATTTGAACATACAGTGCCTATAGAAAGTCTACACCTCCTTGAACTTTTTCACATTTTGTTGTGTCAGTACCTCAGTTTCATGCATTTAAATGAGGATTTTTTTCCACTTATCTACTCACCATACTCCACACTGTTAATTTGAAAAAAGTTATATATTAAATACAAAACTGAAAGATCATAATTGGATAAGTCTCCACCCCCCTGAGTTAATACTTGGTGGAAGCACCTTTGGCAGAAATTACAGCTGTGAGTCGGTTGGGATAGGACCATTCTTCTTTACAAAATTGTTCAAACTCTGTCAAGGTCCTTGGGGAGTGTTGATGGACAGCAATCTTCCAAATCATGCCACAAATTTTCGATTGGATTTAGGTCGGGGCTCTGACTGGGCCACTCAAGGACATTTACTTTTTTGTTCCTCCAGTGTAGTTTTTGCTGTGTGCTTTGGGTCTTTGTCATGCTGAAAGGTGAACTTCCATCCCAGTTTCAGCTTTCTTGCAGAGGGCAGCAGGTTTTCCTCAAGGACTTCTCTGTACTTTGCTCCATTCATTTTCCCTTCTATCCTGACAAGTGCCACAGTCCCTGCCGATGAGAAACATCCCCATAACATGATGCTGCCACCACCATGCTTCACAGTAGGGATGGTGTTCTTTGGGTGATGCGCTGTGTTGTGTTTGCGCCAAACATAACGCTTTGCTTTTAGGCCAAAAAGTTCCATTTTAGTTTCGTCAGTCCACAAAACTTTTTGTCACATGGCTACAGAATCTTCTGAGTGTTTTTTTGCATACTTCAAACAGGATTCAAGGTGGACTTTCTTGAGTAATGGCTTCCTTCTTGTTTCCCTACCATACAGGCCAGATTTGTGGAGTGCTTGGGATATTGTTGTCACATGCACACTTTGACCAGTCTTGGCCATAAAAGCCTGTAGCTCTTGCAAAGTTGCCATTGGCCTCTTGGTAGCCTCTCTGCTCGGTCATCCAGTTTGGAGGGGCGGCCTAATCTAGGCAGGGTCTTGGTGGTGCCATACACCTTCCACTTCTTAATCGTATTGACCGTGCTCCAAGGGATATTCAAGGCCTTTGATATTTTTTTTTTTTTAGCGCCTCGGTGCTCATGGTTGAGTCTTTGCTTTGAAATGCATTATCCAGCAGAGGGAACCTACATCAACTGCTGAGTTTATCCTGAAATCATGTGAATCACTACAATTTAACACAGGTGGAGGCCACTTAACGTGGTGTGTTATTTTGAAGGTGATTGGTTACGCCTGAGCTAATTTAGGATTGCTATTACAAGGGGGGGTGGACACTTATCCAACCAAGCTATTTCAGTTTTTATTTTTAATCAATTTTCTACAAATTTCTAGAATATCTTTTTCACTTGGAAGTTGTGCGGTAGGATGTGTAGATAAATGGAAAAAATATATATTTTAATGCATTTTAACTCCAGGCTATAAGACAACAAAAGGTGATCATTTTGAAAGGTGGTGTCGACTTTCTATAGACACTGTAGAAGCTTGCTTCATAGGATATTAATGGCCCATAGAAAAGCATTTAAAAATTCAGATTCAGGTTTTGGCTGAATTGTTGAATGGAGAACTAATTTCAATTAACGAGTCCGCACAGGTTTAAAAATCTTTGCACTGGCTTTTCTATGCAGTCTTCCTGTTTTGTACATAAAAGGACACATCATTTTTAGAGAAAGGCGGTCCGGACATGCAGATACTTGCAAGTGTACATTTCACATTTATTTTTGGCGTTTGCCAACATGTAATGAGAGTAGACCTTTTAAGCACACTTTTTGCTTCACAGCTTCAGGTTATGTATTTTGTCCCATTATACACTTGTCAGGGTTCTTCTTTATTGAAGGCCTGGGCTGTTGTCTATCGAGAATGTGCGTTGTTTTGATAGAAAATATTTATTTGAACCTGTGCATGTGCAGCAACATTCAGGAAAGAGAATGCAATTTAATTTACTCTTTTGCTGGTGGTCAGTAGCAATGAGTGGACTACTACCATATATTGGTCTAGTCCAGGGGTGCCCAATCCTGGTCCTGGAGGGCCAGTGTCCCTCCTGGTTTTTGTTCCAACTGTACACTAAATTGCTTAATTGGACCAATTAAGCTTCTAATAAGTGCTTGATTGGTCCAATTAAGTAATTTAGGGGGCAGTTGGAACAAAAGCCAGGAGGACACTGGCCCTCCAGGACCAGGATTGGGCACCCCTTGTCTAGTCTAATAAATAGTCGAAATAGTAAACCCTGTACTGTAGAAACTTAATTTTATAAAGCCCTTTCTTCATTGTGATATATCTGGAGCGTTACAATAAAGTACGCTTCCTTCAGTACCCCAACGGCGATGTGTTTATTGTGTTGTGTTCCTGTACAGTCAGCCTGATGATGAGGAGGTGGGGCGGGGGCTACTGTACTGTACATCCCATTCTCCCCCGGTCAGTTTAGTCACAGTCTGTGGGTTGACTGCTGAGCACACCCCTTCGTTTCCTGTATGATGATTCATGAGGAATTCAGGACTGGCATTCATGTTTTATCAAGAATTTCAAACTAAAAAGGCAAAGTGCATTTAAAATATACTGGCTGTTGTGACTACAGTTCCTGTTTTGAAACATCCAAATGAGCAAGATGGGCCGAATGGCCTCCTCTCATTTGTAAACTTTCTTATGTGGCAAAGCTTGTTACTGTGGGTTAAGACGTGGTACAGAGTGTTTTGCACTTTCCTGAAAGGCTTATGAGCCCAGGATATACAGTAGCCTACTGTGCATGTGTTTTGAAGTAGTCATAAGAGTTGTGATTGGCTTCAAATGAAATCAGTTGAACAATTAAATTGACTAACATGTTAACAATGGCTAGTAATTGTTTATGGTTTCTCAGTAGTAGTTAGCTGGTTTGCTAGTGATTTCATTCCATTGTGGAAACTGCAGGCTCAACACTCGTTATTCTTTGTGTGGCTTACCAAGGTACTCGATTTCCTTAAGGGCTTGTATTCTAAAGGGTTATTTAACTTTTTGCAAACACCCAGAGCAGTATCCTGTAACTAATGCCTAGGTGTGGCTCTCTTGTTTGAATCGTTTTCTGAAAGTATGCCCAGTGGGGGTATTGTACATTGACATAAGCTGCAAAAGATTAGTGGTTAACTACATGGCACTTTTTTATTTCTTCACCTTTTTCCATAGCTTAATATATAAACCTTTTAATTTCCGCTTATTGTGTGTGTTTGTTGCTGAATGCAAAATGGCTTTCACTCAACACTGAGTAGGATGTTGGTTATTTCTAACCGTAGTCATTTTATTGTTTCATTCATATGGCCGTGTGGCTCTATTATCTATTGTGAACTGTGACCAATGCAACTTGTTTAATCTTGTATAATCTAGTTTCCTTCTCGTTAATTCAGCCAGTGTAAATTTCCCCAATCTATGGTTTAGACACGTGAAAACACATAAGAACATAAGAGTTTACAAACAAGAGGAGGCCATTCGCCCCACCCTACTCGTTTTGTTGTTAGTAGCTTATTGATCCCAGAATTTCATCAAGCAGCTTCTTGAAGGATCCCAGGGTGTTGGCTTCAACAACATTAAACATGAAGTGTGTAGTTATCCAGAGGAACATAATTCAAAATCTTTTACATTTATTTAAAGATGGGACAATTTTATTTAAGAATTCCCCCCGTCCCATTTTTGGGCATTTCTGAATCTGTTCCAGTAATTCTGGGGTAATGTACCATGTTCCACTTGTGGTTTACATTGTGCACCATTTTCACCTGGCACCCCGTTCTACTGACGGTTTGATTCTCTTTGAATGCCTGCTACTCCAGTGAGGTTTACACCCTGCACCATCTTCACCTGGCACCCAGTTCTATTGACGGTTTGATTCTCTTTGAATGCTTATTACTCCAGCTTCACCAGTTATATGCTACAGAGAACAGCACGGTGACCCCCTGTGAACTCTAAAGAACCTGACGGAGGGTAAACAAACCCAGAATAGTGAGTGAAGTAAGATTGTTTTTGTATCCAGAAGAATACATGTCATTGTTTGTCATTGTTTGATGGTATCCAGATGTCTTGTCGTGTGATTTACACTCTTGCAGGTCTATCTAAAGCCCTTTTCAAACCAGTCTCGATGAGACCTCGCTAAGGTATTGTTTCAGTTTAAGAGTTACTTAAATTAAGGCAATCGAATGTTAGGAAATGTAATTGAAATGAAAGGGCAATGAGTCATGCCAGCTGTATACATAGAATGGCCTTCACATGTGTGCCTGTTGGATATTGGTGGTGTATAAGCTGAAGCTGTTTGTTTTTTTTTCAGTAAAATATTTAGCAGACGGTGATCTCTCGGCAGTGAGACTGTAATGTGTGCTTTTTATGTTTTTTCACAGCTTGTCTAACTCACAAGCCTTCTAATTGACTTGGCACCACAGTGACGGCTTTTCCAGAGAAAATGCAGCAGCATAAACATGATGGCTAACAAAATGATTGGAGTACAGAGTGATGCAACTTTGGATGGCATTAGCATTTTATTGAGCTGTTAAATTTAAAGATACGTGAGTTTTAAAACAATGAGGTATTTGACTCTGTTTTATAGATATAATATATATAATGTGTGTGTATATAATGTGTAATACACACATTTTTGTAAGTGGATCAAACTTGAAGGGACATTTTAGCCCACCTATATTCACTAGCCAAGTGACTTTATTTTTTCATTATTTAAGCAAAGATGTATCACACTAGTATGGGAGCTGTAAGCGTGCATGCTGTCGGATGTGTTCACTTAAATGTGTTCCCCTGAAGAAACCCTCAAGTCCTGCAGCCACTTATTATGCTCTCGCTGCCAGGACAAATGCTTTTTTAAAATTTCAGTGAAAATGAGGTCATGCAGCAATCCACTCATCCAGTGAGTGATTTTTCCTTCCAATAAAATTGTGCTCTAAGGGGGTACAGTGCATGTTAATTTGCTGGTTAAGGCAGCATGCTAAAATCCTACAGCAAAGACCTTTTTGTTGCCTACAGGGGGTTCGTGTCCGTTTTCAGTGTGTGTTTCAGCTGCTCATGGCATTATTGTGCACCCATTAGCTGCTGTACAATAAACCAGTTTGGTGACATGGATAGCGCAATCTATGTTTGACCAGTTGCTCAAATCAGTTAATTATGACATTTAATACATTTCGATATTTGGTATGCTGTATATAGACAGTCTTGGTATGTGGCTCAGGACCAAAAAAAAGCTAATTGTTGCATGGGCTGCATGGAAAATGTTGTACAAGTAAAAGATCTGACATTGCAGCTGAACTGGCGTTGAACAGAGATTCAGTGTTATACTAAAGTTCAGCAACATGGTAACTTGCTTGCCTAATCGCAGTGGTGCGATGCTATACATAGCCTTGTCTTCACACAGAATACGGTGGATATTTTGGGTTTTAAAAATGTTCCTGTTAAGGGGAAGTAGCTTTTCTACTGTATATCTTGTATTCCTGCAAGAATGCATAGCTATACAGTACTGGAGGTGTCTGTACACTCGTCCAGGATATACTGTGTATACAACTTTTATTGCACTTGCTTTAATTGAACATAACTTTCTGTATTTAAGGGATATGTAAGTTATTATCCCAGCAGAAATTGAATAGTAAAGACCGTAGACAAGATTTCTGAAAACTGTTTACCCTGGAGAGGCCATTTACAATGGAAATGTCATTTTATTCTCCTAGTAGATTTGATGCAGTATGCATCGGAATGCTTGCAACACAGGCTTTAATACCTTTCTGAAAATAATTTGACCTTCCTGATAAATTTTTTTTTTTTTTTTTTAAACCTTTTAGATGTTAACACTTAAGCATTTCAGTGACTATCAGTTTGATTGTTAATCTAAAACTAGATTTAAAAATGCTCAATTTTATTTAGATACACAACTGTACAGTAGGTCAGCAAATTCATGTAGATGAGTAATTCTGATTGAGCATTTAGAAGTAATGGAAGAATTTTCATTTTTGATGATCGAATGTTGAAAAGCACTTGTTATTGGAGCCTTGCTACTCGAACAAGCCCGACAAGATGTGTCGGGTGTAGTTTGTATATCATAGTTTGGGATCGGGTCAGTGTGATCAGCGAGACGATTGTTTTTTTTAAATTGAGTTTTTTTCTTCCTTTCTTTCTGTGTGCTTCTTAAAACTCACTTCCTGCTTCCTTTTTTGCCTATCTAAAAATATCTCACGTGAGAAGCGCTGTGCGAGTGGCGAGGACTTCTAGCATTCACGCCCGTTAACCAAAAATTTGTACGAAGGAGATTTTGTACGTCAAAAAAGAGTCTAATGGAGTAAAAAAATATATATATATTAACAGGAGAATATGTAGCAGTGGAATGTTCCGTTGCTGGAAAGGGTACGTCTAAATCCACTGTTTAGAAAAATTACGACATTGTTGTATTCAGCAATAACAAAAGTCCATGTGGCTTTGAAAAATGCAAAATATTATTGAATTGACAGCAAAAAGACGGGAAATTCATCTCTGCAGCGGCACACTGAAAAGGGATGTATTCATCCTGTAGCTGTTTTAAAAGCCATAGTCGTGGTGTAATATATTTGTTGTTGAACATTAATTTTGCGGTTAGAAATAATATCCACACAGTATGACACTCTAATGTAAAGTAATTGGTGGGTACAGCACAGTAGCCTGCTGTTTTGTCAGTTTCTGCAAACAGCTAATGGGTCCAGCAAGTACTTTTACTAGCACCACATGTTTTCATTTAAGACCAAACCATAAACATAAATGAGTAAATACAAAAATAAATGTTGGCATGTTGGAATTTAAAATTAAGAAAAAAAACAAAAAAGTACACCCTAGTACACCCCAAACAAACATCCGTCTACTGTAGTTGTAATTTGTTTTGAGATCAAATGAAATACAACCCTATTTCTGTACTGGGTGATTAAGTGTCTGGTTGTTCCACTTGTCCCACTTAATGGATAACACACAGTAGCAGATTGAAATGAGCTTCAAGATGTCCTAATATAGTAGGCAGATTGTCTATGTTCATAACAGTATAGAGCAGCATAGAGAGCAGAGGACTTCTTCAGAGCAAGGATGTCTTTATTGTCCTTTGTTTGTTCGTTTAGAGAGGCTGTTTAATATTCTCCAGTTTTCCTGTTGCACTCACACCACAGTGCTGCTTGATGCTTATATTAAAGAACCATTATGCTGTCAGCTTGCTTCAATTCATTTTATACTGGGAACATGTTGAAGTGTACAGAGTGGTATGTGGGTGATTTTCTGCTTTCCATTAGCAGTCCTGGGGGGGTGGAAGGGCAGTGCACGGTTAAATTGTTTTGCAGCTTTATCTTTTACGTTAGTCTTCCAGTGTCCCACGGTACATTCAATCCCCTTTGTTGTGTGTAAAATACATACTTCTGGTATAAACCTAGTACACCTCGGTTCAATTGTGCATTTTAACCCTTTTAAAATGTAAGTTAGTTTAGTTTATCATTCTGTTGATTCCACAAGCCGTCTCTGTAAATAATGTGTACAGTACATTATATGGAGCCTGGAACACAGTTAATGAGAGACAATGTATATACAGTAATAGTGTAGGTCTGTCATAATACCTTTCAGTAATTTTCTACTGTATCAGTTATTTGTTTATGCGCCTGTAGTGTGTACAGTAAGCAACCAGATCTGACACAAAGCACCTACTACTTTTAAATGTTGATTTTACTTCTACAAACACTTCTGCTGGTATGGCTTGTATTTTTTCTGGAGATTTACTCATCATTTTCAGATTTAATACTGGTCTGTTTTTTAAAGGTGGCGTTTCAGTACCAGTAATGTTCTTTTAGTTGTACAAACACTAACACGCAAGAAATATCCAAAACCAGGAAAACCGTAAATTATGCAGTATTCTTACAGGTACTCAAGCAACCATTTCACCATTTAAATATACTCCAGTTGTAAAGGTGTATGCACTCTCCCAGTTAAATAGCCTCAGGATGTAGGGGTTACTTTTTGCCTGATGAGCGGTTAACGGAAACGAGTCATCGACAGGAGAGGAGGGGTGGGGGTGAGTTATTGAGAGGAGGCCAGTAATGACATCACCATATATGGGAACAGATCCACTTTGCTCTTATGTCTGTAACGCAAGGCAGTGCTTGTCCAAATCTTCCTAAAGATTCCATCCCAGAGGAATGTCTGGGCGTTCCAAAAGAGTATGTCATTACTCTTACTTATAAACACTGTTGGGATTTTGAAGTTTGGCTGTCTACAGAAGGTAGAGTGTTTATCATTAGTCACACCCTGGTGGGCGGTATGTAAAGGAAAATGTGATACAAGCATATGGGAATAGCCAGAAAGTGGACCTGCTTTACAGTACTTTACTATGAAATCTTTTTGACATAGCAAATGATTTACTCAAGTAAAACCTTTTTTATTTAGACTTAAAATTATGTTGTGAGTAAAAATATATGTATTTCTCATTCAGGCATTGTATGATTTGTTAACGATAAGTCAGTGTTTTTCCAGATGAATACAAAAATAAATCGCTGTGCTACTGTTGTAAATACGCATACTAGATAAAACTCAAAGCTATTGGCACTGAAGCCACCATTTTGACCTCCCACTCCATATCCCCCTTTTACGCAGCATGGTGAGCTGAAAGAAAGGAGCATTTACAGTAGAAGGTCACACCCTGAAGAAAACATGTACTGCAGATGGTGTAAATAAACAATATCAAGCATGTTCTTCGTTTCTTGTGAAATACGTACTGTAGTGCGGTCTGAAACCTTAAGACTTTAACGCCTTCTCCCCTGCATTCCCCGCCTTGCAAGATGTTATGTTTCAATCCTTCCCTTTTACTTACTGAAATGCTGTAAAAGCTGGCCGACTGAACTGAAGAAACGAGTCTGTTTGTTAACCACCCTCTCCTCACCTGTAGCCTACATTTTACAATCCAACCGTATTGACGGCTTTATAATAAAAGGAAATTCATAATTAATAGATGGGGGGAAAAAAAACCTTACTGATTAGCTTTAAAGATCCCTAGGATAACGCTTCATACACACAGATATCTTCTGTTGTACTGTAGTATTGTTTGCTTGTAGACAATGGAATTCACATTTTCAAGTACAGTAATATTTGCAAACATTCACTGTTGAAAGTTGCTGTAACTTTCTCTTTTGAAGTAACTTGTGGTTCTTTAGATCTTCTATATTGATAACCATCCTGGCAAGAAGGACTACATGTGATTTGTGCAGATTAGATGCCTGCTATCTTGTGTGATCTGCAGTCTACTGTGTCTGTGTTCCATTCATATTGGGATATGGAAGTTCCCTTGTAGGCTTACTGTATCACACAGCAGGGCTCTTACAATTACTCCTGTTTTCACACGTTCCTGTACTTGCTCATGTATTATAGATCAATTTCTCTCTCCAATAATTGCAGGAAATATGCTAGCCAGCCAATTGTATAACCTGTGCATTCATAGTGTAGCAGCAGCCTGGCCTGTTCTACACAGAACCATCTCGTTTCTGTATGACATGCAGTAAGATCGCAGTGGCACAGTGCTATATTTAACCTTTCCACCATTTTAGAACTTCCAAATGCTCCCTTAAACTTGAACAAAGCATGTTTCTAAAAACCTGCTTCCATGTGAATGGTGGCGTTTAACCAAAGGTTGTATCTGTTGATCTACAGCTGTGGCCAAAAGTTTTGCATCACCTACAATTTTAGGATTTGAGACCTAATAATAATAATAATAATAATAATAATAATAATAATAATAATAATAATAATAATAATAAAACCAGTGCTCCAGATAAGGTTTTGGGTCTGGGAGTAACTTACCTTCTAATTTAATTAACAATGTATTTTCAGCAAGTAAAATGCAACATTGCCTTGAAGTCATGAGTAATCTCGATAAATACTGTACAATCTTTAATGGTAATGGGTAGGCATTAAAAAGAACCTTCCATTTTAACTGCAATGTGACTTTGAACTACTGTACAAAAACTTAGTATTCAAATAAAATCAGAGACAACAGCTATTCTTTGCTTTATTGACCACAGCCAATGAAGATAAGCACAGAAATAACATATATATATATATACATATATATGAAGATAAACGCAGAAACAGGACTTGTATTTTAAAATTAAATCCTTAAACTCTGTGAACATGTTAAAACAGTTTAATATTCTAGGCACCTTTTATAGCAGTTGCCACTGACTATGGTTCCAGCTGGATTTGTGCTGGACTGAGGGTTTTATGCTAACCTGTGTAGCTTTGAATGTTTCCTATTCTTACTGTGGCTAGCCAGGGATTGGAAAATGTTTTGGGTTGGTTTTTGTTGTGTGTAGTTTCCTAGAAACTGAAAACATTGTATTCTGGGAAAGGTAGTTAGTGGAAGTTTTAGAGGAGGTGGGAGGGGAGGCAAACAAGCTGTGCAGCAAAATTGTTGTGCGTATTGTTACACATTAAATTTAAATGTAGTGCTTATTTTGGATTTGTAATGCATACCTGCTGCTTTTACACAGCTTATCTGGACCGCTGACTAAAACCTATATGAATATCTTCTATTTAACATCATGTAATCAAAAAAACTACAAAAGGATATTGCAAAAGTCTACCAGAAGCCATAATAGTAGTATTTCATGTTAGATCAAAATGTCACATCTCTGTATGTTTGTCGTAAAGTATATGAAACTACAAAGCTGTATGTTCATGACTATGTTAATTCGACTTTATGAAGTAAAATGAGTTAAAAAATGAGTTAAAAAATGAGTTAATTCTGTAGGGTGATGCAAAACTTTTGTCCATAGCTGTATCATTCTTTGTTTGAAGCTATCTTGTACTGTACTGTACTGTACTGTACACACATGTACAAGTGTCTCCTGTTCCAGGTGATAACTGTAAAGTAGCTGGTGTTGGCACTGTTCTTGTGAAGGAGAGACCTTCCCAACAGCATGGAGAGCTGTTCCTGTCAGGTTTGGGGTCAGTTCTGACTGTATAAACAAAACAAAAAAAGTGTGCCCCCTTGTGTCCAGAGCAGGACGACAGGCTTGTGTTCCTGGCAAACAGCCTGTAAATAAATTGTGCACATTGGAGAAAACGGACTGTATATAGTTTTGTGCTTCTTTGGAGTTTCAGAATTTGCTGTTATATAATGAATATTTAACAATATTCAATAACATTAAAAATAAATAAACAATAGTGATGTTAAACGCAATTTTGGAGTAAGGATCAGCTAGCGGGTATGCATGGTGTGGTAAGTAAATCAATGTAGTATTTATTTTTATTATTATTATTATTATTATAAACTCTTGTCTAGTTTATACAGATTACATTCCAAAGTACTGTAATCTGTTTGGAATAAATATTTTAGTAACACTCATGTTGTATGTTAAACTTGCTTTATGCTTGTCGCGAATGTTTGTTTGTTTGTTTGTTTTTCTCCTGACGCTATCAAGGCATAATTACACATCGCATTCAATTGTTGTGCACAAGCTTTTACCTAACTGCAATGATATTAAATAACATTGCGGGAAGAGAAGTGCAATCATCGATATTTACTCGAATGATTATATTTTGTTTGCCCAATTAATCTATTGCTATTTTGAGGCTTAACTGACAGCCCTAGCCCACATTGAAGTCACTGTTGGTCAATTAAATCGGCTTGAAATGAAAGCAGTTAAATAATCTCAACAACATCTAAAATATAAATTCCAATTCTTTTGAAGGATTGGAAGTTAATTGGAATTGAAAAACAGGAATTGTTTACTGCAGCTGTTTTTTGCTGAGATGTAGAAAATAAACTCTTCTTTGGTTCAGCTCTGCGAATTATGATGCGGCTTTTGTCCTTTCTGCTGTGAAGCAGGTTTTGGTTCAAGACGTGTTGAAACAGGCTGAAAACCTTCAGTGACTGTTCAAACTATTTGATCTAAACTATCATTTTGGCTAATGAAACGTGATATGCAACCCTGATGCCTTATTCATTTACTGTAGAAATTATTGAATCTGGTCTCCCCATTCATGCAAAAATTAGACCGATCCGTAACTTGGCATTTTTTGTTTTATTGTACACAATGAGGGACCTTAGAGCCTGGTACTGTCGTATCATTTGTTGACCAATAAGACTTTGTTTTCTTTGTACTTTTAGTAACAGAATCTTATAGCACTGTACATTCATTTTCCAACAAATTCGAATTCACTGTGCTATATAGTCAACCCCAAATCTTGCGGCTTCTTTTAACCTGTACTAAAGTAGATCCTTCCGTATGTTAATCCAAACTTGCATTTGTTACACATTATACTATCCTGTATATTTGTAGAGCAACATGGTTGTAGTACACATTGTATTGCATTGCCAGGTTTAACTTTTTTTTTTGTAGTCTGTATTCATTCTATTAAATGTAATACCATATTTATATTACATATAAACAGATCAACCAAAGCTGAGACACAGTACATATACCTAGGGCTTCTGTTTTTATTTTAATTTTTCATTATTTTATTTTTTAGCTATTTGAGTATCGTTTTTTGGGGGGGTTCTTTCGCTTCTGCATGAAATTATTTTTGATTACTTACCAAATTTCTTCCGTCACAATGTGTATAGTAACTCGACCTCACTTCAATTGTACCTTCTTTCCTTTGCTGTCTTCCACAATGAAATCCATATAATCACTGGCATTTCTGGGCTTTGTGTGTGTTAGGCTTTTTTTTTTTTTAAATACTCTATATCAAGCTGTAATATAAGTTTTAAATCTCAGAAACAAGAACAATGCTCAGTTTCTAATTGTAATCTAATTTTAAATCTTGCAAGCATGTTTACAATCCTCCAATAGAAATGTAAGAATTTGCTGCCACTCAGTTGTTTGGGTGGGTTTAAAGTATTCCGAACGAATCTGTTAATATAAACAAGTCAGGAAGGAGGGACATTGCCCAACTGCACTGGGAGTGTCTGTGTGTGTGTGTGTGTGTGTGTGTTGTTTTATTTATTTATTTTTTGTAGGTTAATTCTCACGGTGAAAGGGGTCATTAATACTTTGGTCATCTAAGTTTTTAAAAGCATACTTTTTTCTTGTGGAGTTCAAACCCCACAGAGAAATATTAGAGCAAAGGTAATCAAAATGCCCATTATTGCAAGCTTTAGACCTGTGTGCTTTAACACAACTACTGTACATTGGAACACTTTCCTTTCTCCATCACATGTATTGTACTGTACATCCACAAATGAAGAAAACAGCTCCCCAGAATGTGGTCTGCTTTTGCTAGAAAGGCCCCTTCAGCACCTTGTTACTCTCCTGAGATTAGTTGGAGCTTTCTAACATGCCAATTTAAGTGTACTTTTATATAATTGCACAGTAAGATAAAATAGTTGTCAAATGATCTATTTTACTACATTTAACATCCCCATAGTTGCTGTGCTGACTCCCATCGGGACAGAATTAGATTTAGTTTCATAGTGCTTGCATGAGGAATGAGTAAGTCATCTTGAAACGGAACCCCAGCTGGTTTTGGAATAATTTAACCCATTTGAGAGAGTTCTCAAACTACTGTCGTTTTGTTGGAATGCTTCCAGTGCAAGGGTGAAATCCTATTTTGGTACAGTTTTGTATTAAACATGACTGACTGATTTAGGTGGTTTGTTTGTTTTGTACTTCTAACTTTCATTTGTTTCTTTCTTTTTCTTTCTATTTTCAGATGGATTTAAAATCCCTTTTTATATGCACGCTACTGGGGTGTTTGCTGTGTTACATTAATGCTCAGCAAGGTAATTCCTATTAATTTATTTTACCTTTTTGGGGGGGTTGGTTTAAAAAAAAAAAAAAAAAAAGTAATGTATGTGTTTATTTATAAAAGCATTGCAAGTTTATTTCAAATACTGTAGGGTACCTTTAAAATGTTGCAATGCTGCTTTGAATAGTTATGTCACCCATATTATAATGCCAACTCTTGCTGTACTAGAAACTTAATGCGTACATATATTACAATGGAATCAGTGGCAATTAACTAAAAGCTGGTCAGTAGTGTCCATATTGTACAGTAAATCACTAAAGTCTGTCCTTGAATTGACTGTACAACTGTGCTCTTTGTTTTGCTTGTCAGCAAGGTGCTGTTCAAAGTGCGAGCAGCCTAAAGATTGCAAACCTTGTATATAATTTAAGACTAAAAATGTAATTAGATAGATAGATAGATAGATACACACACACTTGTTTTTTTAATGATCCACCCATACCTTCTCTTGTTAAACTGTGTTTAGTTATAGACGACCAAGATTGATGTCAGAATCAGATAACTGGTGTTGCGCAATGGCTGTAAAATAAATTTGCCCGCCTTTCTAGTTCAATAATTGATCCTAGTCCAAGTAGCATGCCAAATGCAAAACTTGTTAAAGTGTCAATTATTATTTAATATTCTATGAATGTTTTTACAGATGGAAATGACTGTATTAAAGCCAATGCAAAGTCATGTGGGGAGTGTATACAAGTTGGTGCAAATTGTGGATGGTGTACTGAACCAGTAAGTGCCTTTTAAATGTTACGTTCTAAATTGAAAACTTGGTTGATTTAAACCAATCAGAAGGGATTTTTCTCTTAAGTATCCATTCTGCCTCAAATGACAGCAGTGGGTAAAGTTGTGTTGGCAGCATCTCTTGCAGTTCTCAACTGATTTGTTTGTTTTTGGGGATGTGGGCCAGTCCAATGCACTACCAATAGTACCATGTGTTTGCCCCTTCCTCGACCAGCTTTAAAAACAAGACCGGCTTTTGTAAATGCAAGGGTTCTGTGGTAAGGGAATTTGATTTCTGCCCCTTTTTTTAAACTATTACATGATCTCATTCCTTATAAAGAAAATATTGCATTTGAAAACAAATACAATCCCTTAAATTTTTTTTTTTTTTTTCTAATTGGCTAAATACAGCAAAAAATAGTCTGAAAGAGAAATAAAGGGGACATTCAAACCACTCCCAAGTTTCCTGTATATCATTTTTCATTGCCTGTTTTTGTACCTTGTAGGATTTTTTAAAACAAGGGGAGCCGAACTCGGCAAGGTGTGATGTTCTTGAATCGCTCAAAAAACGGTGTAAAGAGATTGAAAACCCCAGAGGCGATAAAACAGTGCTTCTGAACAAGGCAGTAACGAACCGCAATCATGGCACAGACGAACGGAAACCAGAAGATATCACGCAGATTCAGCCGCAGAAAATGGCTTTAACCCTGCGATCAGGTAACTATATATGACACAATATGTCAGATCAGTATATTACCATTGAAAGCCTACTGGATGTTGCAAAATTCTTGTTTAGTAATTGATCTGATTTTATACTTTTATTTATTTATTTTTTGTAAATGCGGGCTGCTAAAGGTACAGCATGCGTTTCAAACATATTGTTGCTCTTCAGACCCGTCAACAATAGCTCCCAGCAATATCTTGCTTTTTTGCAGAGCTGTCAGTGCTGCTTGTCAATCTTGTAGGAGGTCTGTACAGTGTATTGCTGGGTATTCTATATTTGGGTGTCCCCACTACCATCCTGGCAGTAACACCTTATTTAAACATAAAGGGGAGAGATACAGGAGGTGTGTTAAACTCCATAATGTTTTTCTTTTTTCACAGATGAACCCCAGACCTTTGAACTGAAATTCAAAAGAGCGGAGGACTACCCCATTGATCTCTATTACCTTATGGATCTCTCCTTCTCAATGAAGGATGATTTGGAAAATGTGAAGAATCTCGGAACTAATCTGATGAGTGAAATGCAAGACATTACTTCTGATTTTAGAATTGGTAAGAATTCATCAAGATCAGGCATGCTGAATGAATGTGCATGTCCCAAACAAATCAAACCTAAGGCTGTTGACCAATGAGAATAACACTTACTTACACCATGTTTTCATGAACCACATAACCCGGGTACATGCTTGAGTTGAACTAATTTATTTTAATGTTTTGTTTATGGACTTTGCGATACCTGCACGGTGGGTGTCTTTTTTAAATATCTACAATGTATCGACAATAACAATCAACCATTTTGTTAGACTTTCTAACATGTCTGGCATAAACAATTGTGGCTGTTACTTAATAATTAAACCCTTGTTAAGAATAAAATAAAAGAACATGAAAAATGCTGAACATAAAGAACAGTCCTACTACAGTAACAGGCGCAGTTTACAGTGCCTCTGTGTTTCTGATTGCATCAGATCAATTCCAGATTTAAATCCTTTGATGGAAATGTCCGGTTCTTGTAATGTTTTTAAGTAAATTGGCTTCATCACTGCCATTCTCATATTCACTTTGACATCCGACACATTATTTCCCTTGTCCAGTGCTTCTTTCCCAATTCTGCATACCAGTCTGCCAGAGGTATATGTACTGCATTAAACAAATGTGAAGGAATATTCAGATTGATTTATCTTTTAAATTATTGACTAGTTGACTGTAATACCATCTGCAGTGAATGCATGTCTTGACCTTTAACTCGCAAGTATTTCCTGCCCAACTCGCATGATTTGCAGACGACACAAAAATAGGAGTGGCAAACACTGTTGCAGCAGCAAAGGTCATTCAAAATGATCTAGACAGCATTCAGAACTGGGCAGACACATGGCAAATTACATTTAATAGAGAAAAGTGTAGGTACTGCACACAGGTAATAAAAATGTGCATTATAAATAGGGCTTCTGTTTTTTGGGTTTTATTAATTGTATTTTTCTGTGCTTATTTTTAGCTATTTGAGTTATGTAAATTGGGTTTTTTGGGGCTTTCGTTTTTGATACACTGTATGAAATTAGTGTTTTCGGTTACTTTCAAAGTGTTGAGCGTTTTTTTTCTGTCAAAATATGTATAGTAACTCAACAGTACTTGCACACTTAAGTTGTACCTTCTTTCCTTTGCTGTCTTCCACAACAAAATCCCTATGGTCACAGGCACATTCTTCTGGGGTTTTTGTGTGTAGGTATCTTAACTGTAATACAGCTTGAAATCCTGAAATCCCGGGAAAAGGGTAAAGTCAACGTGAATAGATTAACCATTTCCACAGTTTTTCTTGTATTTTCTGGTGTTTATTGGCTATCCACCGATTTTAATTTTGTTGTTTTTGGAGGTGTTTTATCGGTTAAAACCGAAAATCAGAAGCCCTAATTATAAATAACATATGGGAGATACTGAAATTGAAGAAGGAATCTATGAAAGACCTAGGAATTTATGTTGACTCAGAAATGTCTTCATCTAGACAATGTGGGGAAGCTATAAAAAAAGGCCAACAAGATGCTCAGATATATAGTAGTGTTGAATTTAAATCAAGGGAAGTAACGTTAAAACTTTACAATGCATTAGTAAGACCTCATCTAGAATATTGTGTTCAGTTCTGGTCACCTCGCTGCAAAAAGGATATTGCTGCTCTAGAAAGAGTGCAAAGAAGACCAACCAGAATTATTCCGGGTTTAAAAGGCATGTCATATGCAGACAGGCTTAAAGAATTGAATCTATTCAGTCTTGAACAAAGAAGACTACGCGGTGATATGATTCAAACATTCCAAATTCTAAAAGGTATAGACAATGTCAACCCAGGGGACTTCTTTGACCTGAAAAAAGAAACAAGGACCAGGGGTCACAAATGGAGATTAGATAAAGGGGCATTCAGAACAGAAAATAGGAGGCACTTTTTTACACAGAGAATTGTGAGGGTCTGGAACCAACTCCCCAGTAATGTTGTTGAAGCTGACACGCTGGGATCCTTCAAGAAGCTGCTTGATGAGATTCTGGGATCAATAAGCTACTAACAACCAAACGAGCAAGATGGGCCGAATGGCCTCCTCTCGTTTGTAAACTTTTTTTATGTTCTTATAACTTGGGTAACTCGGAAAAGCATGGAAACACCTCCTTTTTTCACCATCAACTAGTTTGGAGAGAATTCGGACCAATTCATGCACTAGAGTTGGCTGTCCATGGAAATGAGGTACTAGTTTTTGAAAAGAAAACAGAAAACCACTGCTATATAGCTTTTACCATTGTCTCATTTTATGTCAGTCATGTATTGTCTCGCTTTTAGGTTTTGGCTCCTTTGTGGAGAAAACTGTGATGCCCTACATCAGCACTACCCCAGCCAAGCTGCTGAACCCTTGCACTGGCGACCAAAACTGTACCAGCCCCTTCAGCTACAAAAATGTCCTCAAGCTCACCAACAATGGAAACCAGTTCAATACTCTTGTAGGACAGCAGCAGATTTCTGGAAACTTGGATTCTCCTGAAGGTGGTTTTGATGCCATAATGCAGGTTGCTGTCTGTGGTGTAAGTATGTCTTTCAGTGCTGCCTGATTTTGGGTAGTTGGGAGAGGTAAGATTAACAGTTAAACAAGTATGTCAGTAAAACACCACTGCCCCATCTGATACTCTCAGTAACTTGTGCTTAATGTCAATAACACGTTTCATGACAACTGGATAAGCAGGTTTCCAGGTCTATGGAGAAATCTGTGAAGTGCACGTATGTAT
This sequence comes from Acipenser oxyrinchus oxyrinchus, assembly GCA_030684275.1. Taxonomy (NCBI): domain Eukaryota; kingdom Metazoa; phylum Chordata; class Actinopteri; order Acipenseriformes; family Acipenseridae; genus Acipenser; species Acipenser oxyrinchus. The sequence goes on from CM060249.1 coordinate 95,531,112, forward strand.
GACCGCCTGTACTATATCCCCTTTTACAAGGGATTTAATACCCAGTGGGAGGTAAGAGCTGTATATCTCAGGGCCATGGTAGGAAATGTTTCCGGATCGCATTGTGTGATTCATGTTAACAACATGCAGAATCAGGAACAGCCTGAACAAGCAGATGCAGATATTGTCTAATTTTTGCATTTTTATTTTATAGGAGCATATTGGCTGGCGAAATGTCACCCGATTGTTGGTGTTCTCCACTGATGCAGGATTCCACTTTGCTGGAGATGGGAAACTGGGTGGAATAGTTCTGCCAAATGATGGAAAGTGCCATCTGGAAAACGGCATGTACACCATGAGTCATTACTATGTAAGCAAGAGGATACTCAGTAGCAAAAAATAAAATTTAGACAAGGTTTCTTTTTTGTGCTTTTTGTAGACAAAGGTTTCTACACCTAAGTGGTGTGTGTGTGTTTTTTTTTTTTTTAAATCGGTACAAATCTGAACTGACGATTTCTTACGTTGGCCATTGCTCTTTCCTCCTTCTGTATATTAAACTTGGCTTCTTAAATTGTATTTACTACCTTTGGTTACACAGCAGACTTTGGGCTTCATTCTCAAATGAGGAAGGGAAAAAAAGGTTTAAATTGTTCCTTGCAGAAAGTAAAAATCAATTTTACATTATTGAATGAATAGCTTTCAGAATCTTTTTTGTTTTTGTTTAACACATCTTTTTGTGAAATTGCTCTTCTGTTATGCTGTTAATTTACTTTAGACTCTGTTCTCCAGGATTATCCATCTATTGCACACCTTGTACAGAAATTAAGTGACAACAACATCCAGACCATCTTTGCTGTGACAGAAGAATTCCAGCCTGTTTACAAGGTAAATTGACATTGTGCACAGACTCATTGAGTATTTTCTGAAAAAAAAATACAGTATTACAGGATCATTTGGGCGCGTCCGCTACAGTATATCCTGTTTACAATAAATAATGTGAACTTGCATGCACGATCTTTGGAAACAGGCAGCGCTGAAGAATTGTTGGGTTTTGATAATCTGCAGCATCCGCTCTGAATTAAAATGTTTGTCCTGACCTAGGGATGTGATTGTCACAGTAAAAAAAAAAAAAATCATGGCACAGTCACAGCTGAAAATGGAATGGTCACAGCTACGAAGATTTGAACTGTATGTAATGTACTGTAATTTAGTATTTGTGCAAAGTAAACATGTATTTACCATGTATTTAATGTGTTTTCTTAACACCCGCTTCTAGTCAAAAGTAAACATATATTTTTTTGGTACCTTTTTAAAAACACAACCGTAACAGGAATATGCTTATCTTTTATTAACGTATGCATTGTCCGATGTGAAAAAAAAGGCTTTGGTTCATTTTGAAGTTTGTATCTCCTTTTAAAGCTGCTCCCTCTGCTTTCATGAAATTGTTTGGAATATTGCTCTGCTAGTTGCTTAGAACTTAATTTTTCGACTTTTTTATAGTTCTGTGTAAGTATTCACCTTTGACGTTTGCTAACTGCTTTTAACTTTGCACAGAAACCAATTCAAAAGTGAACAAGCTTCGTGGGAACAAATGTCAAAATTCATAGGTTCCGTGACCGACGTGACCACATCCCTTCTCATGACTGTCTGAAGCATCTCTGGTTGTTTATGTACTGAATAAAAGAATTAAATACAAGAATTTACTCTGGGTACTCTGGGTCGTACAGTAATTACACTTTTAAATGCATGGAGTTGGGCTGTTTTTGTGACCTTGTTTCTTTAGGAATGTATTCCTGAGTTTTTAGGGTGTAATTGTAGTCACTTTAGCAGTGGAAAATGTAAGTTGTCTTGACCAAAGAAATTGATGTGTGATCTAGGCCTGTCAATGAATGTGAGAGATGTATTTTAGATATGAAGTTTGTATGTATGGCTTGTTTTTCTAGGAACTGAAGAATCTCATTCCAAAGTCTGCTGTAGGAACTCTCTCTTCCAACTCCAGCAATGTAATCAAGCTGATTATCGATGCTTATAATGTAAGTATGAGTGGTTCAGGTCTCATTGCCCTAATGGTGAGGAGTGGAGCTGAGACATTACCCCCCTCGCCTCGCTTGATCTTATCTTGTACCCAGCCAGCCGCCTTTTGTGCACGGATCTAAGCCTTAATGGGTGACCAGCCTTAAAATCCGGTTTTATACACAAAGCAATCGAAGAGACATTGTTAGACTCGTGTGGTCTGTGAGACAGGAAGCCAGCATTGTCTGTTTTTATGGGTTGTTTTGTGTTCTTTTGTTTTATGTATTTGTCGGCTTGTTTTGTAATTATTTATTTGAGTTTTTTTTTCTCTTAGGATCAGTGCGCTAATGCATTATATAACTTTTTCCCTTTGTTTTGCAGTCTCTGTCTTCAGAGGTAATCCTTGAGAACAGCAAGCTTCCAGAGGGGGTGACTATTAATTATGTTTCACATTGCAAGAACGGGCTCGTTAACACTGGAGAAAACGGAAGAAAATGCTCCAACATTTCCATTGGAGATGAGGTAGGAAGATAGATAGATAGATAGATAGATAGATTGCAAAAGTATTCAGACCCCTGACCAATTCTCTCATTTTACTGAATTACAAATGGTACATTTGAAATTTCGTTCTGTTTGATATTTTATTTTAAAACACTGAAACTCAAAATCAATTATTGTAAGGTGACATTGGTTTTATGTTGGGAAATATTTAAGAAAAATAAAAAACTGAAATATCTTGCTTGCATAAGTATTCAACCCCTGTGCTGTGGAAGCTCCCAGTTTACACCGATGAAAGAAATTGCCCTAACAAGGACACAATTACCTTACCATTGGCCACCACCTGTGAACCATTAAAGTTGCTGTCACATTTTCTGGATAAAAACCCCACTGTTGAAGGATCATTGGTCAGGCTGTGAATCTGATGGAAAATGAAGACCAAAGAGCATTCTACAGAATTTAGAGATAAAGTAATACAAATGCATAGATTAGGGAAAGGGTACAAAATAATATCCAAGTGTTTGGATATCCCAGTGAGCACAGTTGGATCAATAATCAGGAAGTGGAAGCTACATCACACCACCCAGGCACTGCCAAGAAAAGACTGTCCCTCAAAACTCCACGCTCAAACAAGGAGACCTGTGAGAGAAGCCACAGAGAGGCCAACAATCACTTTGAAAGAGCTACAGAGTTCAGTGGCTGGGAGTGGAGTAATGGTGCACCAGTCAACCATATCAAGAGCTCTGCATAACACTGGCCTGTATGGGAGGGTGGCAAGAAAGAAGCCGTTACTCAAAAAGTACCATCTGAAAGCATGTCTGGAGTTTGCCAGAAAGCATGAGAGTGACCCAGCTGCGATGTGGGAAAAGGTTTTGTGGTCAGATGAGACCAAGATAGAGCTTTTTGGCCAAAACTCAAAGCGCTATTTGTGGCACAAACCTAACACTGCCCATGCCCCAAGACACACCATCCCTACAGTGAAGTATGGTGGTGGCAGCATCATGCTGTGGGGATGCTTCTCATCAGCAGTGACTGGGCATCTTGTTAAAATTGAAGGAAGAATGGATGGAGCAAAATACAGGGAAATACTGCAAGAGAACCTGCTTCAGTCCGCTAAAAAACTGAAGCTTGGGAGGAAATTCACCTTTCAGCAGGACAATGATCCCAAGCACAAGGCCAAAGCAACATTGGAGTGGCTCAAGAACAAAAGGTGAATGTCCTACAGTGGCCCAGTCAAAGTCCTGATCTCAATCCCATTGAGAATCTGTGGCACTATTTGAAAATTGCGGTCCACAAGCGTCGTCCAACCAACCTGAACAACCTGGAGCAAATCTGCCAAGAAGAATGGGCCAAAATCACTCCGACGCTGTGTGCAAAGCTGGTACATACTTACCCCAAAAGACTTAAAGCTGTTATTGCAGCGAAAGGTGGCTCTACCAAATACTAATGTGTGGGGGTTGAATAGTTATGCAAGCAAGATATTTCAGTTTTTTATTTTTCTTTAAAATATTTCCCAACATAAAACCAATGTCACCTTAAAATAATTGATTTTGAGTTTCAGTGTTTTAAAATAAAATATCAAACAGAACAAAATTTCAATGTACCATTTGTAATTCAGTTATACCATTTGCAAGGCACTATGTGTGTGTGTGTATATATGTGTGTGTATGTATATATATATATATATATATATATATATATATATATATATATATATATATATATATATATATATATATATATATATATATAATTTTTTTTAAACATACAAATTAAATTCATGCTAGTTATATTGCGGTCCTTTTAGATCCATGTAATTTATACTTGCATGAATGTTCACTGTCCTGTTTTCAGTTTGATTGTCTTAGTAGCAATAACGTATTTCTGCAGGTCTGCTCGGCCAACATGCACTTGATTTCTTGCTGAACACTGTTTATGTGAATCAAGGCCCCAACTCGTGCAACTGAGGCTTCCTGACTGGTTTTGGCAAAATATATCTGCAGCTGTTGAATATTTATAGTATATAGGATGACGGGTGATTAGACCACAGTCTTTTATGCTCTCTTGTAGATAACTGGCACATGTTCCTTTCAGCCATACAGTTTACCCTGGCTGTAGGGATTTTTCTTCCAATCTATTTTGCTTGCTGTTTTTTCAAGGTCATGTTTAATATCAGTATTACTGCACACAAATGTCCAAAGAAAGGCCAGGATGAAACAATCAAGATCAAACCACTGGGCTTCACGGAAGAAGTTGAAATCAAACTTAAGTTTATCTGCGAGTGCGAGTGCCACGACAAGGGAATTGCAAACAGCCCAAAATGCAACGATGGCAACGGGACATTTGAGTGTGGTGCCTGCAGGTATGGGAAAAAAAAAGGGAAAAGTTTAGCGTTCTATCAGCATTTGCTAAACAAACAAAAAAAAAAAAGGCAATGCACGTCAATGTCTGTTTTGAATGTGTCATTTTATAATCGACACCAACTAAAAGGAGTCCCCATTAACCAAACTACTGTAGTATTATGGAATGTATTTCACAGAGCTGCTTTAATTACACAATATATTGGGTGTGTAGCTGTTTACTTACAAACTCAAAAGAATACAGGACATTGTGAACCACGCCAATGAACGTTTCAGTTGCTTGGCTATTTTAGTTGTCTTTAATCTTGTTCCAGCCCACAATTGCACTCCATACTGCTTTGCAATTGTTTTCTATCCTGACAACCAGAAAGAATTGCATTCCAAATTAAACACAGCTGCTACGCAAAGCTTTGTTGATGGTTATAAAGAATTTCCAAGTCTAAATTATATCGGATGGTCTATTAAGTACTTTATTGAAATATTTTAACAGGAAAACTATCCCCTCCCCATAATTACATTTTTACTGTATGCATTGTTAAATGTGCGTGTCTTACCTAGACAAAACATACTGTCTCGTGTGTGCTCAGAACTTGTTTTGCAATAAATCGTTTTGCAGGTGTAATGAAGGCCGTATTGGTAGGCTTTGCGAGTGCAGCACAGAAGAAGTGAACAGTGATGACCTGGATGCTAACTGTCGACGGGACAATGGCACTGATATCTGCAGTACCAATGGAGACTGTATCTGTGGAGAATGTGTTTGCAAAAAGAGGGATAACCCAAACGAGATCTACTCTGGCAAATACTGCGAGTGTGACAACTTCAACTGTGACCGGTCAAACAACATGATTTGTGGTGGTAAGAAGATCGATCCAGTGTTGACATTAGCTGTATTGTATAGCGATTTTGTGCATTTACAAGACTTTTAAATTGCTTTGAATAAGTCTTGGGATTTTTAACTACTTGTGCTCTGATTTGCAGGAAATGGTGAATGTGTCTGTAGGGTATGCAAATGCTCCCCCAACTATACTGGCAGTGCCTGTGACTGCTCACTGAATACATCCACATGTTTAGCAAAGAATGGACAGATCTGCAACGGCAGAGGAAATTGTGAATGCGGCACCTGCAAATGCACAGATCCAAAATTCCAGGGACCAACCTGCGAGATCTGCCCCACCTGCCCAGGAGTGTGTGCCGAGCATAAGTGAGTTGCATTTCAGTATAGGTAAATTGAAATGCTGAATATCAGAAAGGGACTCATTTGTTGCCTGGCTCCAAAGCCAAGAATTTTTTGGAGTTGAATTAGTTGTTTTAATATTTGGGGGTTGTAATAATAATTGTTTTTTTGTTGTCTCCTCAACACTGAATAATCATGACTGTTGCAAGCTTATTAAAACATGTTCCGTTGCGTCTGCAGGGAGTGTGTACAGTGCAGAACCTTCGGTACAGGAGAGAAGAAAGACACCTGCGAGGCGGACTGCTCGTATTTCAACCTCACCAAGGTGAACGATCGGGACAAGCTGCCCCAGCCGGGCCAGGCCACAGCACTCACTCACTGTAAAGAGAGGGATGCAAGCGACTGCTGGTTTTACTTCACCTACGGCGTCAACAACACAGAAAACGATGTCCATGTGCACGTTGTTGACGTACTAGGTGAGAGCTGTGAATACAAAGTGTGAATCTGAATCAATCTGAATCTCAAACTTTTCTTTCAATTTAAAACTACTGTAAACTGTGACTAACTTAATAAATTATTTTATCTATTTTTGCGTGCATCTGTTTAAGTGGAGTCTATCCTTCAATGTTGTGAAACTAAATACCCTAAGCTAGAATGCATGTGTACACAAGGCCCAGAAGTTACTGTACAAAAGCTCTGCTGTATTGATAGAATCAAACCCACGGATCCATTCCTCCCCACATTTTTTAAAATGCCATTCTTTTTTCCTTCCTGCTCTCATGTGAACAGAGTGTCCTACTGGACCGGACATCATCCCGATTGTGGCTGGTGTGGTTGCTGGCATTGTGCTGATCGGTCTCGCTCTCCTGCTCATCTGGAAGCTGCTCATGATCATCCATGACAGAAGGGAGTTTGCTAAGTTTGAAAAAGAAAAGATGAATGCTAAATGGGACACGGTGAGCAACACTGGTTTTACATTTTCAAAAGCATTGCTTGTTAAAAGTTGAATGGGTCATTATATATCTTAATTCCATTACAATATTTTTGCCAAAATATGATTTGATTACTTAATATGGAGATTGGCTTCCTATACTGGAAAAAACTTGTCTGATAGGTTGCTGGTGCAACAGGGTTCTACCATGTTTTTGAAGATTCATAGCCTTTGTTTCTGTATAGGTCTGAGAATAGGTTCCCCATCAAGTACAAAATGTAACCATTTCCGAATGGGTGTTATACCTGTAAAGATCCTGGAACCTGACCAGAATACCAAAGCTGCGCGCAAGTGCCTGTGACGTAGCCATGCTCGCCCCCGAGAGCATAAGAAGGCTATAGACACAGGTACTGGTATCTTTTTTTCCTTCAAACATGCTGCAATCATGGACGCAGCGACCTCGAAGATTAATGGTTACATTTGTTTGTTAGGAACGATATTCTTATTGCTGAACTGTAATTGTTATTACTGTTTTGTGAGTTTCACTGGTGTGTGTCTTTCCTGTCTTGCCCAGAAGACGAGCACAGCTGCTGGGCTCAGCAGCTCTGCATTAACTAATTAAAAATAAAACTTTGTTGTGTACGGGTTTATTATTAATGGAAATTATATTATTGTGTTTACTGTGAGATTTTCTTTCTTGTGTGTACTTTTGGTTTAAAATAAATAAATACAAAATAACACGGTTACAGCTGCTGGGCTCAGCGTTGAAACGCGTTTAGTAGATTGTTTCAGTCTGCCACAGTATATCACTGCCGTTTTGGTGGCTGCTTGCAGCACCATTATGAAGGCTGGTTAGGCTAACAGCAGACTTTCCTCAGTTGTTCCAACTGTGGGTTTGCCAGAAGCTATACAGTCCCTGTATACTGCTGCTTGCGGTAACGCAGGGCAAGGTTACTGCACAAGTACCGTACTGACCCGGTGCAAGTCACCACACGTGTACTGTACCACGGGTACCGTACTCGCACAGTGCAAGTCACTGCACGTGTACCGCACTGAGGCTGTTCAGTCTACTGGCCAGTCTTCAGTCCTGTATACTGCCCTGTTACGTTCTGTACATCGGTGCTGAGCGGACTGAAGTGGCAGTTGTTGGATTCTTTTTTCACAGTATTGTGCATTATTGCCCTGTTACATTCTGTACAGGGGTGTTGCTACTCGACAGCCTGAGGCAGTACTGTCCTAGTACGGCTGGGTAACCTATATATAACAATATATTGGTAGCCTACCAGACCTGTTTATTGAAGGCTCTTAGTCACAGACCCTCACCCTGAATAAAAACCTGCTCCATATCTCCAAACTGAATGGACAGGCTGTGGGCAGGAATCTTGCTGCTTTGGTAGCTGCAAGAAGACAGCTTTGGCTTTCCCAGGCACGAGTGTCTGACAGGGATAAAGCACTGCTGTTAGATGCCTCCATTACACCAGGACATACCTTTGGTCCTGCGGTGGATGAGGTGCTGCAGTGCTCACTGTGCACGGGAATCCACAAAGGAACTGGTGTCTGCTTCCCAAGCGGCCACCCCAGGTGCACAAACCAGCAACAAACTGGCGCCCAAGGCCCCAGCAGCCTCAGAGACTGGCACAGCTGGCTGCTACAACAGCCAGAGGGGGTTTTCATAACCGGCCCGCAGCTGCGCACCGTGGCAACTTTTAACAAGTTCCACCACCAGCTTCAGAAGCTAAGACCTCAGGCTAAGCCACAAGCCCGGCAGCGGCCCTGGGGCCTTGTTGCCACAAGCCCAGGGTTCCTTTTCAGGGAACCACCTGGAGTATTGGCATTAGTGCACCACAGACATCTGGATGCTTTCTACTGTACAGACCGGCTATTCTCTCCAATTCAAGCACGGTCCCACTCCCTTTTGGGGCATGACTACAACATTAGTCACAGACTCACAAGACGCTACAGTACTTTCTCGGGAGGTGACAGCTCTGCTACAAAAGCAAGCTACTTGCACGGCAGCAGCTTCCCAGACCCTTCCTTTGGGTCTCCTGCACATGCGCCCTCTCCAAGCCTTGTTCAATAACAGGGTTTTTCAGCCCGTGTTGAACCTGGGCCACCTAGTGATAGTGTCTCACCACTGTCTAAAGGCGTTCTCTTGGTGGACGCAACCTGCCCATCTATGTCTAGGCATAACACTGGGCAGCGTCACCAGAAGAGAGGTCATCACCACGGACGTGTCTAGCTACGGCTGGGGTGCACCAGGGCTATGGAACATAAATCTTTTGGAGCTGCAGGCAGTTTATCTGGCCCTGCAAATTTTTTTTTTACAGGCGGTTCAAGGAAGACACGTGCTTGCCCGCAGACAACACTACCATGGTGGCTTATATAAACCACCAGGGCAGCCTCGGGTCTCCCAGTCTCCATCGTGTGGCCCAAAAGCTGTTCTGGGCACACAAACATCTCCGCTCACTGCGGGTGGTACACCTGCCCAGGGTGGTAAACTGGGCGGCGGACCTCCTTTCCAGGAGAGTTCCCAGTGCCTCAGAGTGGAGGCTTCACCCCGAGGTGGTGAGCCTCTTTTGGGACAGGTATGGGAGAGCAGAAATAGATCTCTTTGCCTCCCAGGAATCGACCCACTGCCCCCTTTGGTTCTCCATAACAGGAGACGGGGACCCGCTGGCTATAGATGCCTTGGCACACCAGTGGCCGAGGCAACTGTTGTATGCCTTCCCACTGCTCGCCATGCTCCCGCTGTGTCTAGAACAAATCAGGCAGGACCGGGCCAGGGTGCTATTAGTAGCCCCTTACTGGCCCAGGAGACTTTGGTTTTCATCTCTGATGCAGTTCCTGAGTGACCAGCCTTGGAGCCTGCCCAATCGCCGCAATCTGCTCAGTCAGGTGCAGGGAACCTTATGGCTTCCCGACCCATCAAGCCATGTCAAAATTGACTTTGTCTCCCCAGGTGCTCACTTCCTGGCGGGACAATTTTTGAAAGGAGCTTGGTGGCTTCTTACCAATCATACTTTTTTGCCTAAAACTGTCTCGGCATTCCACATCAACCAGTCTGTGGAGTTGGAGGCTTTCCGTCCACCTCCTTTCCAGTTTGACATGGAGTGACAGCTCCATACCCTCTTCCCTATACAGGCACTAGCTTATTATGTGGAGAGGACACAAAGTTGGAGGCGGTCCGAACAGTTTTTTGTCTGTTATGGGTTTACGTCCCATGGGCAAGCCCTCTCTAAGCAGAGGCTATCAAAATGGATAACGGACAGTCAGGACGGCCTATGAGCAAGCCAACTTGCCCCCCCAGAAAAGCTCGCTGCTTATTCCACCAGGGGCATGGCAACTTTGTGGGCTTTGTTTCTGTGTGCATCTGTCAATGACCTTTGCAATGCAGTGGTTTGGGATACTCCCCAAAACTTTACAAGATTCTATCGACTGAAATGTCATGGATCCCCAAAACCTTGGCTTCGGAACTAGAGTGTTGAGGGCGGCTTCAGGATCATCCCTTACAACGTAACATAGACGTGAGTTCTCCATCCATTTTTTAGCCCAAGCTACATGTTACTGGGGTTGCGACTGGTAACGCACAAGGCGCAGCCTTGTATCCTTGTAGCAGTCCGGCCGTTCTGCAATATTGCCTTGACGGCTTTGGTACACTCACCCATTCGGTAATGGTTACATTTCATACTTGATAGGGAAGGTTGGGTTATTATCATAACCATGGTTCCCTGAAATTAGAAATGTAACAATTAACCTTCAAGGTTGCTGTGTCCATGATTGCAGGATATTTGAAGAAGAAAATGATAACAGTACCTGTGTCTGTAGCCCTCTTACGCTCTCAGGGGCGAGCATAGCTACGTCACGGGCGCTTGGCGCAGCTTTGGTATTCTGTTTGGGTTCCGGGATCTTTACAGGTCAACACCCATTCAGTAATGGTTACATTTCTATTTCAGGGAACCATGGTTATGATAATAACCCAACGTTTCCTGTATCGTAACTCCTGTGCCTTCAGTCTACAGCTTGTCAGCTATACAAAGATTTATCTGGAACTTTTATATTATCTTTTGCTTAGTTTACTTTTAATTTGTAATGTTCATGTCCTCTCTAACTAGCCATGCTTCATACCTTGCTTTATTCATGTATTCTTTTATACATCTATCATATTTTCTACTCCAGCAAGAGAATCCAATTTACAAGAGTCCTATTAATAAGTTCAAGAATCCAAGCTATGGACGTAAAGCTGCTGCTCTCTAAATCTCAGTTTGTATTTCTTTTTCCTCTCCACTTTTTTTCTGCATGGACTTCATCTGACCCTTTGTTTGCTAACATGTTACACAGCAGTCTTTTCGTGCACATCTTTCTCTGTTCAATTTTTTCTGTTTTTGCAGCTTCCCCCAACTACTAAGTGGCCTTTTTTTTTTTATAGATGTAGCATAGATGTAGAAGAGAACAGTACATGAACATCAAAATGATGCCCACATGGCATTATCTGTTTGGGAGAGAACTAAAAAGCAGAAGTGGTTGCACTGGCCAGGATTGAGGTTCATTAGCGGAACTTTGTAGAGAAAATGTGCATTATTAACAGATGACTTTTAAATGAAAACTGAATAATAAATAAAAAAACCTTGTGCATTTTAGACACAGAGGGTCAATTGCAACGCCCTTGCAGAGTTAGTACGGAGCTGCGTACTAAACTTTACCCTGGTTAGTACAGAACTGTCTCCAGCTGCGTTTACAAGTTAGTCCCAATTGCAACGGAAAAAGATCAGGAACAACGTTGGGGATCATCCGATCACGGCGTTAGTACGGAACACCGATCTTATTGTCTGAATCACAATTGGGGGTGGGAAATAAAAAAATCTGAGAAAATGATTGGATTGTACAGAAGCATATTGCTGCCATGAGAAACAAATACCCAGATTTTTAAAACTAAAATATATAATATATATATATATATATATATATATATATATATATATATATATATATATATATATATATATATAAAATAATACAATATTAGCCGATTAGTCCGTTCAAACAATACAGGTGTAATCATGAAGCTCACAGGAGGCTGTGTGGTCCAGTGGTTAAAGAAAAGGGCTTGTAACCAAATCCCACCTCAGCCACTGACTCATTGTGTGACCCTGAGCAACTCACTTAACCTCCTTGTGCTCCGACTTTCAGGTGAGACGTAATTGTAAGTGACTCTGCAGCTGATGCATAGTTCACACACCCTAGTCTCTCTCTGTAAGTCGCCTTGGATAAAGGAGTCCGCTAAATAAACAAATAATAAATAATAATAAAGAGGTTGCTGGACTGCGTTAGTATGATACTTCGTCTCCTCTAGGGGTGCAATTCCTTTAATACAGGTTCGTTGCAATTGGAAACAAATTTAATAGTACCTGCAGACCATCTTAATTTGCTAAGTTTGTTGCAATAGGTACTAACTTCCGTACTAGACTAGTACACATCTTCCGTATTAACCACGAGATCATCCCCTGCTTTCAGTTTGTTGCAATTGACCCAGAGTGAATCCTGATATAGAGGCTCAAACAAGTTTAACAACTTTTTTTTTTAATGTTACAAAATGCAAAATACAGAGCAGACATTTCACTTAGACAGTATTGCCAGGCAGCCAAAGAAGTGAATTAATCACATCTTAGGCCAAGCTGTGGAGCGGCTGCTGCAGGTGTGACCCCTCTGTAGGGTCGACGTCTTGTAGCTTTCTTCTTTTAATATTCTTGCAGTTTCATATCACCCTGGCAGCAGTTCCACTTATCTGTACCAGTCTTTCCTTTCTGGTAGAATCACCCCAGTTATTGCTTTCATGCAATTCTTTTATTGGACTTATTTTTACATTGTAGAATGTCACAATTCTCACCTGTACCACAAACTTAAGTTCAAAGTTCACAGACAATTATGCTAGCTTAGCAACACACAAAATGACCAATATTTTTATCACAGCACCCTCAAAGATGTACTGTAACATTACAGAATATTAACTTAAGTAAAATACAACTCTAAGAAAATGGTCCTGCATGCTTGAACCTTTTTAACATTTTAATTTGCATGTTGATTTTGATTTTCTATACAGTTTTGTTAATCTCAACCTACATGGAGCTTTAATTGGCTTAATGCTAAATTACATTGCTACAGTGTGTGTTTTGGGGGGTGTAAATTATAGCATGACAGTGGTGTTAAGGAGTGAACCACATTTTTGCCTGTGTGCTTTTAGTGGTTGGTTTGTAAGGCCAGTTTCAATTGAAATAAATGAATATGGAAACTGTTCAGACTGACTGCCCAGAGATACATAACATTTGGCAGCATTTATTAGTAGTTCTAGGCTTGTACTTTGAACTCAGAAAGGAAGGTTCTGTATGATGAGCTCATGGTGCACAAATTAACAGTAACTGGACCTTATTAAGCAAATGTATTCATTGTATTACTCTCAAGCACCCTAAATCGCCTAATCGTTATCACTGTGGAAATAAAATCACAGATGTATATCAGTCATATAAGCATGGTGTGGGCTTTCCTTATTGCTGTCGGTGGTCACAGAGTGGCTCACCTGATAAAAACACAGCCGCGTGTTGTACAGGGTGTCTTTCAGGGCAGGTTGGTGTCCTGGCTGTGCATTCACCGGTCTTCACTGGAGATTCTGAAGGGAAGTCACTACAGCAAACCCTATTGGCCATGCACTCAGTGACACCTGCAGGGCTGGCCTTTGTCCTCCAGAGGCCGGTAGCTTGCTGACATCCGCTCTCGAGTTCCTGGGTGAAAGAGAAAGCTGGCTCGGTCATGGGATTGGAGGATGCCCACTGAGCAAATTGGTTGCTTCGCAGGAACACTGAAACACTTATTTTTTTTATGGATTATAAATTATGAAGATAGGCAAGGGCAATAGGATGTGTTGAAAGGTATTGAAGAAATACATTGTGGATATAAAAGGAAATTGATTCTAATTGTACATTTTCTTTTTGTTTTCCAGGGTGAAAATCCCATCTACAAGAGTGCAGTGACAACTGTGATCAATCCTAAGTATGAGGGCAAATAATCAGACATGTGTAACTTTTCTTTTATTACAACACTGTATGCAAAATTCTTTTTGGGGGGGGGGGGGATGGCGGCAGCAATGGGTTTTAATTTAAGTTTTTGGTTTTTTTGTAAGTTTTTCATTAATAGGCCACTATTGTTTTTTTTTTACTAACCATTTTTTTTCCTATGCAGTTTGAAAATGTACAGTGTAATTAATTTTTTCTTTCTAAAATTGTTGATGCCACAAGAGGTCTTTTGATTTAGTACAAGGTCAGATTTTGCCTTTCATTTTAAGCAACCCACAAATATGGGGCTGTTTGCATAGTCTTTTTTTTTTTTTAAAGCCATTGTTACGTTGCCTTCCAGGGCTTGAATTTACAAAGGGATATTGCGATATTTGGATTTTGTTGTAAGATGCTTTCTATCCTTAGGAATGTTATGTGCAAGTAGTGTAATGGACTGTTGATTTAGGTGTGGGAAATGTGCAGAAGAAAGATATTATGTGCAGGTGAAAGGTTAGTCTAATACTGTAAAGGAAGATAAAATGTGCTTCTGAAAGATGTGCTTGTAAATGTAGCTACTGATAGGCTTGTTCAGTTTAACACCAGCTAATTAAATTATCTGCAAGTAGCTTCAAGGTGCGTTCCTGAAATTCAAGCCCTGATCAACACTCAATTTTTAAGTTATGCCAAAAAAAAACAAAAAAAAGCCTTATTTACAAAAAGCTTTTTTTTTTTTTTTGTTTTTTTGTTTTTTTTGCTGTTAAGTACCACAACTGTATTTTGCGGGATTTTAACAATTTTGTTGTCTGAGCTTGCATATGTTTTTTATTGTATTAACAATTTATTTTTAAAAAAATCCCCCATACACATGTTTTCCTTGTATTTGTATGTATATAAGCAGAGGTTACAGTGCAGCTTTGCATACAGATGATCCACACAAAAGGATTAGCAACACTATTTTGTTTTGGACATGTAATACAAGAAACATTAAGCATTAGAAAATGGCCTCTGGAATCATTTTAAAGCGTCTCATGTACTACATGTTACATCTGTAAGTGCCTTTTTATTTTAGCATTATGTTCACTTTTGCAATACTGTTTCTGAAATTATTTATTAAAGTACCAAAAATTACCATAAATGCTTCATTCTTTTTTTTTTTTTTAAACTAAATATACCTATGTTTGGGTTCCTTATCTTATTACAATACAGTTTATCCACTAATATACTGCAGCTGAAGTTTACAACACAAATCAAATGCACTGGACTTGCTAAGTAGACAAAGCAGCCCCTTCATTAAGAATGTTATACAGAGCAACGGCTGCAATGTACTGTCAAGTAAAGCAGCTCATAATGGAGAACATCAAGAGTGTTCTGATTCACAATTCTGTATCCATTCCTGGACACCAATCGGGATGTACTTTGGAAATGCCACTCTCTCGTTATCCCCTGCGACGGAGATCTAGTGGAGGCATATGAACACGTTGCCAGTAGGCATGAAACTTGATATTCACATCACTGTTATTGAGACACTAGTATTCTGGGTAGGTCTTTATAAAGTACGGGGTTGTCTGTACATTTATCTGCCCATTTGTGTGTCACACATGCATTCTTCCATATATCTGGAGAACCACTTAAGCAGTTGTCATGGGACTTTGATATTCTCAATAACTTATGCTAAAAGAAGCGAATACTGGCCTGGCAGTTGGGAGTTTGTCTCTGGCTATACAGCAGCTCAACTGCATGCCACACTTGCACTTTTGCATGAACTGCTTCTCCAATGGTCATGAAACTTGGTATTAACATTCTAGTTTGGAGAATAAGAGATTCTGGAGAATATTGAGAATTACCCAAATTGTGCTTTAAACATTTATTGATATACATTGTATTTGTTTGTGCAAGGCATGCATTTGTGGTCTTGCATGACCTCTATGGAACTTGGTTTCAGTAGACCAGGTCTCAGGCCACAGTATCAGTTTTCTGTATGAAGAGAGCGCATGCATCACACCAAAAAAAAAAGAACTATGCATGAACCATAAATAGAAAACCACAAAATTCTATGAGAATTTGATATTTATCACATTCAATCAAACAATATTGGGTACTGAGGTCAGTCTTTTTTTACATTTATCATAATGTAGCTCTGCCAAAGATCTGAGAGCAACTCAGTAAGATGTTCAAAATGGGGGTGGGGGTGTCAGAAACAGGGTGATGGACTAGAATGCTGTTGTATATAGCATCCACTACCGGGCAGCATTTTGTAAGATTGAGCAATCTTTCAAAAACCATCTCTATTGCCACCATGAACTTTATTATTTTCTAGAAGGCCTTGCAAAGTAGTAAAAAGGTGTTGGAACGGCTAATTGTACTGGTAAACCCTTTTATAAGCATTGGGTGACAAGACCCTTAGCTATCATCTACTGCTCTTGTCATTATATTGAGGTATGATGCACTTGTTTTAGTATAGCTCTAAGGACAGGCCTTTTAACTCTTTCCAGTGCAATTATGCAATAAGCTCTAAGGACAGGCCTTTTAACTCTTTCCAGTGCAATTATGCAATACTTTTGAACATGTATGCATCATCAATGCAGAAATCTGGTGCTCATTGACAACTGGAAGAAACAGGTTTTTCATGCTTCATTCATCTAGTTACATCAGATAAAAGGTGATTGTTCTGAAATCAAGTGTACTTTGTTTAACTGACATGCATTGCAATTGTCAAAGTGATTGCAAAGGGGAGGTTTCTGAGGAGGTGCATATACTGTATATTTAAAATGAGTGCACACAATTCCAACTGGGTCTATAAGAGCATCACACACATGTTTTTTTGGGGAACAGGACAAAGGTGTGGTTAAAAATGCAAGTGATGACACGAGCAAGAAGAACCCCAGAAATTCCTTTCACATCATGTTCTGTTTGTTCTCTAGATCAGTAGTGTGCAGTGTGGGGGCGCGACTATAACTAAAGGGAGCTGCCAGAGCGACAGCACTCACACTTGCAAAGAGAAAGACCAAGATGAGTGTTGGGTCGACGTTGTATGTGACGGTCACTACAGAGGTGATCAAGTCCATGTTCATGCTGCGAGAAAAGCAGGTGGGAACCCAAACAATGCCTACCTCTTCTATTCTTTACTTTGATATTTATGATGCTATGATATTTAAAATGCCTGCCCCTAAAAACCCATTAAATAACAAGTATGTGTCCAGTTCAATAAGCATTGACTCGTTTGTTGAAAAAACAACTCCAAACCGTCTGTAAAATCAACGGCTTCAGTTTCACAAACAACTTGACAATCAAACAAACTGATTTAGGCTGCTATTCATTTAAAAATAAGCGCTGCCCTTTATGTGACCTTCTTGTTGATCATAACATTGGGGCTTAGTTCCTCTGTCTACAACACAAGGAGAGTTGCATCCTTAATCTGATGACCTCCGCAGTTCTTACAGAAACAGGAAGTTTCCTGTAAACAAGAGATTTGCTCTTCATCGATTTCAATATGATTGAATCCACCTGCTGGTAAGAACATTTGAGAAATCACTGAGACAACAAAACGGAGATCATTAAATGAAGGCGACACGGCGGTGCCTTTCATCAGGCCTGGGTTCGATCTAGCTGAAGTTTTCTTTCACAGATCCGATCAGCTCCAATCTTGGACTAATTTACCTAAGGAAACATCCAAGATATTAATCCTGGTCAGCAAGAGTTCTGTTTATCCCAAACTCATTGCTTTGGAATTACCTCTGACAAGCCAACTATTACAGACCTCTGTGCTGTTTTAAATGGGAATTTGTTTTCATACAAGTATGAAAGGGTAAGGGTTTTGCTTGAAGAGTTAATTTATATCATCTACATATCCTGCTGTGGGCGTTCTATGTGATTCTCTCCCATAAATATGCTGTCTTTCAGGGTGGCAAGCGATAACTGAGATAACAAGAAGTTCGGAAAGATAGATGATATCTGAAAATACATACAAGTTTATTGCAAAGAATACTTAAATACTTCAATACTGCAGAAATAGTAACAGCAACTCTTCGCTGATCCATAAAACCTTGATCAATATTAAACTAATAAGATTTAAGGCCAATATGTCTGCAAACATATCTATACAACTGCATATTTAAATATAATTATTTATATGATTGCAAGAATGCACCAACAAACGAACTGAGCCTCAGTGACTGATTCAGAACCAAATGCTTGCATGCAATCTCTGCTTCCAGACAGCCAGATCACACTACGTTTGCACATTATTGATATGTTTCACTTTGCAACTGTGTGCTGGATTTACTGTAATGCAATTCAAGCCCACTAAATCAAGGAGCATCTCTATAATTAAAGGTAAAGTAGTAGATAAAACGTTCTTCATTAATGGTGAGGCAATACCAACAGTGTCTGAGAAGCCAGTGAAGAGCCTTGGGAGATGGTACGACGGGGATCTAAAGGACACAGTTCGTGTGGGAGAAGTTAGACAACAAGCAGTGGAAGGGTTGAAGAGCATAGACAGCAGTGCTTTACCAGGCAAACTAAAACTCTGGTGCTTTCAGTTTGGCCTACTGCCAAGGTTGCTGTGGCCACTGACTGTGTACGAGGTTTCTTTGACAACAGTAGCGAAGCTGGAAGCTTTAATCAGTTCACACATCAGGAAATGGTTGGGAGTTCCACGCTGCCTCAGCAGAGTGGGACTTTATGGTAAAGGAATACTGCAGCTACCTGTCTCCGCTCTAACCGAGGAGTTTAAGTGCCAAGGTCCGACTGGAAATGACATTAGTAGAGTCACGCGACAAATGCGTAAGGGAGGCAGCACCTGTGTTGAAAACTGGAAGAAAGTGGGTGGCAAAGAAAGCTGTGGAGGATGCAAAGGCTGCCCTTCAATTGGTGATATCATGGGGCAAGTTCAGCATGGAAGAGGGGTCTTGGTCTCAGTTTAGCTCCTCCTACATGGCACAAGGCAGCCCCAGCAACGGAGGAAGCTTGTAGTCAACGAGGTGCAAAAGCAGGAGGAGAGGATGAGGTGTATAAAGGCCATTTCCCAGGGCAAGCAGGGAGAATGGATGAGATGGGAGAGTGTGGAACAACGCAAGATTGGCTGGCAAGACCTATGGTCAATGGAACAGAGCAGGATCAGTTTCCTTATAAGGTCAACATATGATGTTCTCCCATCACCACAGAACCTAAACCTCTGGGTAGGAGAGGATCCCTCATGTCCTTTGTGTTCATCACCTGCAACATTAAGGCACATTTTGACAGGATGTAAGGTGGCTCTTAGCCAAGGACGGTTTACTTGGCGCCATGACCAGGTGCTGCGATGTTTGGCCTTAGCATTGGAAGACAAGCGTAACATGACCAATAAGTTGCCACCTGTTCCATCAAAACATTACACACAAAGACAACATTCCTCCGCCCAGGAGAGCAACCACCAAGAAAAGGTGTTAAAACCAATCCTCGCCCAGGACAACTGGAAGCTGCTAGAGACTGGAAAATGCTGGCAGATGTTGGTCAACGGCTTATTTTTCCACCTGAGATTGCCACCACAAACCTTCGACCAGATATTGTCTTGTGGTCTGGATCAGCACGCCTTGTTCACCTGGTAGAGTTAACAGTGCCATGGGAGGATGCTGTAGATGAGGTATGAGAGGAAGAAATTGCGGTATGCTCAACTAGCCACTGAAGCGGAACAGCGAGGATGGAGAGTCTGGGTTTACCCAGTGGAAGTGGGATGTCGAGGATTTGTGGCACACTCTACAACCCGGTTTCTCAGAGATGTCGGATTCAATGACCAAGAGTTGCGTCGCACAGTGAAGAACTTATCTGAAGCAGCAGAGAGGAGCAGCAACTGGCTGTGGTTGAGACGGAAAGATTCTGGCTGGGGATCTCAAGCACAATAGAAAGAAAGAAAGGCTGATGTACAGGTAAGTAAGCTGGGCTGAGTTGAGTGGGGGACGGAGGGGTGATGCTGGGGCGCCAGAATCACCGTCGAGCCCTCTTGAGGTGTCAAGGGCTAGTCGACGAAACACCGAGGATGGAAGGTGCCCACTTGAAGACCCCAGAGATGTACCCTACTTAGCTCAATCCAGGCGGTTGTCATGCTGATGCGCTGGGGAGACCGCACTATGGTTGATCCCGGAGCCAGCATCGCAGCCGTTGTGTGTGCTGATGCGCTAGGGAGGCAAAATAAGCTGATCCCTGGAGCCAGCATTACACTTCAGCCATCAACACCAGACAGAAGGATATCTACATCATCATATGGAAGGAAGCGCAAATGGATGGAGACACATATGGATCACATTAGTTTACTGTGAAGCTACGTCTTAGTTGGTGCTTATCTTGGCGAGAGCCAAGTTCAAATCAGCATGAAGTTTTAACATCTACTCTCATGTAATGGAAATCATAAAAAATCAAATACTGTACCTAAAAAAAAATCTTTACCTGTGTTTAGCACGAGCCTGTTTAAACCATTCTCATCGAAAGACATTCCCTTCTTTGTACTGTGCCTGTCTGCTACAGGATTTAAGGAAATGGTTTGCCTGGCTATTTTCTTAGCTCTTTTTGGGTTGGTTCTGGTAAACATTCATCTTTTTTGATAAGCACACATTTTCTTTCAAGAGAGCTCA
The DNA here is from genome assembly GCA_030684275.1 of Acipenser oxyrinchus oxyrinchus. Lineage (NCBI taxonomy): Eukaryota > Metazoa > Chordata > Actinopteri > Acipenseriformes > Acipenseridae > Acipenser > Acipenser oxyrinchus. Next base: position 95,551,715 of record CM060249.1, read on the forward strand.
TCGTGTGGATGTTTCAACATTTACTTGCTGTTCAATAACTGCACAATTCAGAATGGCGCAGGCAGTTATACTAGTTTTAAACTTAGAAAAGAAGAATTACATGACCTGGTGCCACATTACACAGTCACATTTACACCGATTTTACATAAGAACATAAGATTACAAACGAGAGGAGGCCATTCGGCCTATCTTGCTTGTTTGGTTGTTAGTAGCTTATTGTTAGGATCCCAGGCTGTCAGTTTCAAAAACATTACTGGGGAGTTGGTTCCAGACTCCCACAATTCTCTGTGTAAAAAAGTGCCTCCTATTTTCTGTTCTGAATGCCCCTTTATCTAATCTCCATTTGTGACCTCTGGTCCTTGTTTCTTTTTTCAGGTTGAAAAAGTCCCCTGGCTCGACATTGTCAATACCTTTTAGAATTTTGAATGCTTGAATCAGATTGCCGCATAGACTTCTTTGTTCAAGACTGAATAGATTCAATTCTTTTAACCTGTCTGCATATGACGTACCTTTTAAACCCGGAATAATTCTGGTTGCTCTTCTTTGCACTCTTTCTAGAGCAGCAATATCCTTTTGTAGAGAGGTGACCAGAATTGAACACAATATTCCAGATGAGGTCTTACTAATGCATTATAAAGTTTTAACATTACTTCCCTTGATTTAAATTCAACACTTTTCACTATATATCCAAGCATTTTGTTGGCTTTTTTATAGCTTCACTTTGTTTAGATTTAGACATTCTAAATGTTCGCTATGTATTTCCTTTAGCAGAACTCAAACTCCCAGAAGCTTCACACATTTACTTGTCTTCCACTGTTCTTATGAAGGACATGTTTTCAATCTTGACTGACTCAAAAATGTATCATTTTTATCTAACAGCATGAGCGTGTTTCCTATAGGAGAATGTGAGAGCTATGAAATGATGGCAATAAATATTAAATAAGATCAACTGGAATTATTTTGTTAGCTCTGTACTTTAAAAATAACTATTACCATATGGAAAAAAGAAGTAAAAAGTACAAACAAAAAAAACCTACCATTACTAAAATTGCAGTGGGGAATGCCAGTTCTGAAGAGGCCTGTCTTTCTGGAGTGGATTGTTCCGCCACGTGTTGCATACCAGGCCCTTTCTCTGCTGGTTGTTTGGTTTTGGCAATGCTCGTCTTCCCAGGGCTTGCTCTAAACTGTTCCTCCTCTTCAGAGTGTTCAATTGAAACTGAGCTCTGGACGCATCCCTCGTATTTCTCTTTGCTTTCCTCGCTTCCTTTAGGCTCTTGATCAGTAATTGCTCCAGCTAATGGTTCTGGGGTTTCTTCTCGGTCACCAAGGTAATGATATTAAAGCAACCTCACCTTTGAGTATTTGCTCAGTTGTTCCTTAAGCATTTCATTCTTTCTCAAGCAACGCAATTTTCCTGCAGAATCAAAATGACCTCCATTGGTCACATATCTATCTGTTACCCTGCAGTTACAATTGAGTTCTGGTTTATATCTTCTTTACACTGCTGGCCTGTTATGACACCAGAGGACAGCATAGATTGACGAAAAGAAAAAAAAAACATAATTAAAATGATGAATTTAAAGTGGTGCCATTATATCACATACGCTGGAGTAATGGAGAAATATTTTCTACTCTTCTTAAAGTTTTATCCTCCTTTGAACTAACACTGAAAGGTTTCATTAACTTGGCCATTGTATAAGATACACTATTCACAAAAATGTAAGAAGTAAACAATAAATATGGTATATGTATTGATACCAACATGTAGCATGAGGAAAGAGAAGCACTGAAGAGCACGTTTCAAAACAAGAATTCAGACAGCGGTTTAGCCAATGTGACTTCAGTGGATGCTTTAGAGATAACTGCCCCCAAAGGGCCTCACCACCTCTATAATGAGGGCTGAAAATACACAGGAAATGATTAAATGAATTGCCTGCACAGGAATTGATGACTTGTATTGCTTCGTTACGTTCTGAATCTGAAAATCTTGTTCTTCTTTATAGCTTTTCCAACCATCACTATAGTACCATACAAAAATAAAACCGGGATGTGTAATTACCACATTGTTAGTTTGGGGGGTTTGCTTCTATTTTATACTTCAAAATGGAAGGTGCAGATATTTAAAAGACAAAGCTACAGAAGTAAACTGCAGCTGCAATTATGTCATTATTTGCAATGATTTACCTAACGTTCACTATATTGACTAGGGTTGTCTAAACTTTTACTATGGTGGACCACAGTAATCTTTATAAAGGATAGTATCAATCTTACTTTAGTACTGCGATGGGCAAGTCTGGGGTGATTGCCTGAGAAGAAACTACAGAAGCAGGGTACTTGATTTGTTCTGTGACGCCGGCCGTCGCCCTAATATTCTCCATTTTTTCTTCAGTTAGATCACAAGCATGTTTCAGGATGCTTTCCCCTGTGTTTTTTTGATTGCTTTCCAAAAGACTGATTTTTTCTATCTGTATAATTGTAATATTGTGTTAAAATGCGAATGTTTGATCAATATCACAGTATTAATACCAAATCTGGATTTCTGAAGTGAGTGAATACCATTAAAATGAAGATCCCTTTAATCAATATAAGCATTAAAAAGAGGTCTACCTGAAGTGTTAGATGAATACTAACCTAATAAAAAAAAACATTATACAAACATCTTCAACACCATTTTGTAAAAGGTAGAAAGTATCCTCAAATGTCACATTGGATTCAAAGAATCCAATACTTACTAAGGACTGTCTGAGGGCTTGTTCATTTGCAATCATTCTCTGCAACATCGCTTTTTCCTAAACATAAAGAGACACACAGGGAATCACAAAAGGCATGATGTAAAGAACAAAGACAGTCATATTTAAACGCTGGCCCTGCTTTTTAATATGGAAATGTATTTGAATGTTTAGCTTCTTACCATTTTAACAGCTTTCAGCTCCTGCTGCTTCTCTGCTTCGAGGATGCTTGCTTGAGCCTGTACCTACGGCACGGTTGTAAACAGATACTTATACCACAACTAACAGAAGGATTACATTTTAATTAAGATGCCAATATCCTTATAGCAGCTTTTAAGAAATGCCAAAAACAACAAAAACAGACAGACAACTGTGAAAAAGATAACTGGTGTTAGCATCAAAGAACTGCAGACAGTTATCATAGGTTTTTTTGTATTACTTTTTATTACTATGTAAAGATAGTCCTATTGCAAACTTTCATCTAGGGTCTACACACATCTAGTGACCCTCAGTAAAAAAACTGAGGACTGGCGTTAGTAATAACAACGTTGTTGAAGGCCTCTGCGCTTAGACCACTTTTTCTCAAAACTGTTAAAATCAGTTTTCACTTCTTCCTATTACAGAAGGACAGACAAACTATTCTTTCAACATTCAAATTCATGACAGTATGTCTACAGTTTACCAGGAGCACAGGACTCCATGTATTATGAGGACCACAGGTCACACAATCAATGGTTTAATTATACTGCTATAGTCCCATATAAGTACTGTATACCAACAGTTTCAAAGTTTAACATGATCTTGATATTAGGTAATAACCATAACTGTTTAATTGGTGTGCTAATCCTGAAACAACAGATATTTATTTATTAATATTTGCCTTAGTGCCCAAATATTACTTTTTATTGAATGTTTTTGGAGCCATTGCACGTAACTATGTTTACACCACTGGGCCACTGTGGAGGCAAGTTAATATTGAAAGTTAAATACTCTATTTGAGGCAGCAGCTGTGAACTTTTATATAGCAGTGCCTATATAAAGCCAATCAACCCAACTCATGTTGCTGATCTGATAAACTGTCACACCTCGCTGTAGTTCTACTTCTTCTCAGCTCTTATTTAATTGTATCCTCCCTTTCAGCAAGAATATCTTTCTCCTGTTTCACTATCCTGTATTTCTAAAGACAGGACACAAACAGCTCTGTCTTTCTCTTCTTGCTATGTACCTTTAAATGAAACAGACAGTGTCCCCTGCACTACGACAGTGAAGACACAGACACTCACGGTTTTAGTTTCTGCCAGCTCTTGTTGCACACTGCAACAGAAAAAGGGGATGGCAGACATTTGGGGAACTTCATCACTTCTTAACACATGCACATGAAAAGTGCGACTCATTGAATGAACCAGTCTTGGGTTGCACCAGTGTGGGTGCCAGAAAAACATCTTGAAGCAGTCAATGCTTTTACTATGCTTTGCTTTGCTTTTACCATGGGATATACTTTTTCTTTTAATCTATGTAACGGATGATAAAGTAAAATGTGAATTGACAGACTGAACATTACAGTACCTAACCAGAAATACTGTTATCTAGGCTTGACTTACCTCTGTAATGTGTCTGCATGCTTTTGAACAACCTTTTGCATGTCTGCCATTTGAGCTTTTAATGTTTCTCTTATCTCTGCAACATATATATATATATATATATATATATATATATATATATATATATATATATATATATATATATATATATATATATATATATATATTTTAAAGTATTACATTTCTGATTGCAATTGTAGAAAGCATACCTGTAGGTTATATTCATGTTCTCAGTAACTGTTATTTTTGTTTAGTTTTTAATCAGTTTCACTAAATGGTGAATTTGAAATATCGAGGCACAGCATTCACTGAAGTGGCATTGAATGATGGACCAGCAAGGCCCAGGATCTCACTGTCAGTTGCAGTGCAACCTCTAACGCCGGTCAGTTCAACCAAGGCTGGGTGATGGAAGACCACTAACTCACAGAAGGGACATATGGGTGAAAATTATGCAGTCGGAGGGAGAAATGTAGTGAAAGGTGGGTGTGGCCTCTAGCTCATTGGTTAGCCAATAAGTAGGGCTGTATTCTTTTCCCTGTAAAAATGGCTTAGTTCACTACATTTCACGGTATAACAATAGGTATTTCACAATTAAACATAATATTTATTAAAGCAGAAAAAAATTGCATTTTCCCATTCAAAACTGATAATTTTCTCTACACCACAAATGTTCCTAAATATGTAAATGCTGACCTGAAAAACAGTAAATGCTCAATTGTAGAATTTAAAGACATTCTATTTTCAGCACCAGTGAATTCTCAAACAAAATAAATAAACACATTTGAAAATACCAACAGACACGTAATATGTTCCCTTCTTGTACTGGACAGAGCAATCTTTACAGGCATATTTTTGAACTGGTATCTTTTTCGTTGAAGACATTTTAAAGAAATCGTGCTGCTCTATGCAGTGTGTGTTCAATTTTTTACCAGAAGTAAATTAAACCGGCTGCCAGGTTCCTAAATGCAGTGCAACAGGTAGTGCGGCAATAAGGCAAACATTTGATAAATATATGTATATTTACACTATTCCTTCAGAAATGGGCATTTTCAAGGGAACTGCATATTACACGGCAATGAGAAACCATGAAAAAAAAAAATACAGCCTTACCAATAAGGACAGCATAGCAGGCTGAAGCTCACCCCATGAATTACAGCAAGCCTCCATTTTAAAATGACCTCACCGCTGCCAACACTTGCTATACATACAGGAAGTGAACTAAAAGATCAATGATCTTCATCTGAATGATAGTGAGAGCAATGCTGTTCTAATAAGATTTGAACACACACATGGAAAAGCTTGGCTAGAAGACCATTCTGGGTATATACTGTGCGTGTTTACATTACAGAGTGCGTTACCTACCGGCTTGAACATCCGTCTTGGTTTTCTTGAGCAAATCCATGATGTCCTGTGAAGCACTTGACCAGAACTGCTCTGTAAATAAGTGTGCGTGTTGAGGTGTATTATTATTATTATTATATATTTCTTAGCAGACGCCCTTATCCAGGGCGACTTACAATTGTTACAAGATATCACATTATACAGATATCACATTATTTTTACATACAATTACCCATTTATACAGTTGGGTTTTTACTGGAGCAATCTAGGTAAAGTACCTTGCTCAAGGGTACAGCAGCAGTGTCCCCCACTGGGGATTGAACCCACGACCCTCCGGTCAAGAGTCCAGAGCCCTAACCACTACTCCACACTGCTGCCCAGTGTAAGCAATCTAACCTGGTCTTTGAAATGTGTAAGCAATCTAACCTAGTCTTTGAAATGTGTAAGCAATCTAACCTGGTCTTTGAAATGTGTAAGCAATCTAACCTGGTCTTTGTGCAATGGAGGTCTTGTAATTGCATTTGGGAATCGGAACTTGAAACTACAGGAAAAGTACAAACTTTAATACGAGACCAGTTAAAAGAACATAAAACAACATCATTAAATTCAATTGATACATTTTAAAGCAAGTCACGTGAATGCCAAACAAAGCGTTTCAATGATTTCTATTCTAGTCTCTGTGAAGGTTTAGTTCAGGGTTCATTCTAATGCCCAGGAGGGGGAGGTTTCAGCAGCCATACTGACCCAAAATATATACAGATTAGGTATTGAACCCATATTGGTTCATTGACACTAACACAGTCCTTACCTTGTGTTACTGGCTGTACTTTACTTTGCTGTACTTGCTTGTGCTCTTCTGGTTTTACTACTTTTACTTTATTTTCACTGTCAAAAGAGAAAACGTTTGATACGCGAATGGTCATTATGTTGTCTGTAACTGTAAAACACTAGCTCAGTGGTACTACAATGTTACACACCTTTTAAGCAAAACGTATGGTCAAAAGATATCAACTGGACAACAAATGTACAGGTATCAATGTATACATGTTACATTTCATAACAAATGTACAGGTATCAATGCATACATGTTACATTTCATAACAAATGTACAGGTATCAATGCATACATGTTACATTTCATAACAAATCTACAGGGATCAATGCATACATGTTACATTTCATAACAAATCTACAGGGATCAATGCATACATGTTACATTTCATAACAAATCTACAGGGATCAATGCATACATGTTACATTTCATTGTTGAGGCATCCATGCTCTATGTAATCTTGCAATTTTCTAAGGCCTAACTGGGATTGTTTTCATCATTTTTTGCTATTCTTAATTCCACAACCCCATCACTCGTACCGACTGTAATAAACTGGAAGACTTGCATTCCAAATCTTACATTTCTGCACATTTAAAAAACAAATGTGTCACCCCTGCGATAGTGGAACAGAAACGCTCTTTAACCCATGACACACAGATCTCTAGACATTTACGATTGAGTCAGTGCTTGATTAACACCAATGAGCTGTTTCTGCCGTAATAAAATCTAAAAAGGGTTATTAAAGTTGGTTTTGCCTGGTACTTACGTCGTGGTTGGGAATCTGTGACAGGTCTCTGACACGGCTCTTTAGAGCACCAAGGCACTGAAAGCCTTTCACTAGTCTGACAATTTCATGAATCACTATTTCCTCATCCAGGGCGGGCTGAGCATCATATACATTAGAAGCAGCCTCTTCTGAATCTGCCTGAGAAAGGGATATATTTGCTATACTACTGTGCTTCTAGGCAAATCTAGTAAATACATACAGTAGTGAGAACTACTGTCTGTAAAGCCTTCAATGTATCATGTAGCACTAATAGACATGTGCATTTTGGAGGTGATGGCAGAAGCTACGAATTTGACAGAACACTGACACCAGGGCAAGTACTGCAGTTACAAGTGCGCTTGTGCCGTTAAAATTTATCAAATAACAAAAATTAGGCACATTCTAAAGGGTTTATATGAAACAATCTGAAGGGCTTATATGAAACAATCTGAAGGGTTAACACCAAAACAAATCTGAACACATAAATATGAAACACAGGTCAGGCTGGGCAGATTGCCTTCTACTGTTCCTATGTTCTTTCACGTTGCTCTCGCTCTCACAACAATCTGACAGGGTTTGAGCATGAAACAATCTGAAGCGTTTACATGAAACAATGGCTGAAGGGTTTAACTATGCAAACAATCTGAAGGGTTCTATTACCCTCGAAACAATCTGAACGGGTTTATATGAATTACAATCGTGAATGGGGCTTCCCATGCAACGTAATCTAAACAAAACATAAACGAAACAAACTGCAACGCCGTTCACATGAAACAAATTATGAAGGCGTTCGCCGTCATCTAAAATAATACAATAAAATAAATAAACAATACAAAATAAACACAGGGGCGGAGGAGGAGACCCCGATCTAAAATAAATAAACAAAACAATGTACAGGGCACCTCGCCCTGTTACAGTATCATTAGTACTAATAGCCATGTCATTTTGGAGGTTGATCATGAAACTATCTGAATGGTTGATATGAAACAACCTTCAGCGTTTATATGAAAGCAATTACAAATGCGGGAAGTAAATAAAAAATTTAAAAAAAATAAAAAAAGAATTAGGCACATTCTGAAGGGTTTATATGAAACAATCTGAAGGGTTTATATGAAACAATCTGAAGGGTTTACATGAAACAATCTGAAGGGTTTATATGAAACAATCTGAAGGGTTTATATGAAACAATCTGAAGGGTTTACATGAAACAATCTGAAGGGTTTATATGAAACAATCTGAAGGGTTTATATGAAACAATCTGAAGGGTTTACATGAAACAATCTGAAGGGTTTACATGAAACAATCTGAAGGGTTTACATGAAACAATCTGAAGGGTTTATATGAAACAATCTGAAGGGTTTATATGAAACAATCTGAAGGGTTTACATGAAACAATCTGAAGGGTTTACATGAAACAATCTGAAGGGTTTACATGAAACAATCTGAAGGGTTTATATGAAACAATCTGAATGGTTTACATGAAACAATCTGAAGGGTTTATATGAAACAATCTGAAGGGTTTATATGAAACAATCTGAATGGTTTACATGAAACAATCTGAATGGTTTACATGAAACAATCTGAAGGGTTTATATGAAACAATCTGAAGGGTTTATATGAAACAATCTGAAGGGTTTACATGAAACAATCTGAAGGGTTTATATGAAACAATCTGAAGGGTTTATATGAAACAATCTGAATGGTTTACATGAAACAATCTGAAGGGTTTACATGAAACAATCTGAAGGGTTTATATGAAACAATCTGAAGGGTTTACATGAAACAATCTGAAGGGTTTATATGAAACAATCTGAAGGGTTTATATGAAACAATCTGAAGGGTTTATATGAAACAATCTGAATGGTTTACATGAAACAATCTGAATGGTTTACATGAAACAATCTGAAGGGTTTATATGAAACAATCTGAATGGTTTATATGAAAGATAATTCGTCCATTCAGCTGTTTTTTTTTGTAAGAGCATTAATTAATGTACATGAAATATAAATAAATGTGAAAATAAATAACTAATGAAATGAATTTTAGTACTTATATACCATCAAATCATCTATGTCTAAAATGTATATCCATGCGCCATGACCAAGTGCTGCGATGTTTGGCCTTAGCATTGGAAGACAAGCGTAACATGACCAATAAGTTGCCACCTGTTCCATCAAAACATTACACACAAAGACAACATTCCTCCATTGGGAGAGCAACCACCAAGAAAAGGTGTTAAAACCAATCCACGCCCAGGACTACTGGAAGCTGCTAGAGACTGGAAAATGCTGACAGATGTTGGCCAACGGCTTATTTTTCCACCTGAGATTGCCACCACTAACCTTCGACCAGATATTGTCTTGTGGTCTGGATCAGCACGCCTTGTTCACCTGGTAGAGTTAACAGTGCCATGGGAGGATGCTGTAGATAAGGCGTATGAGAGGAAGAAACTGTGGTATGCTCAACTAGCCACTGAAGCGGAACAGCGAGGATGGAGAGTCTGGGTTTACCCAGTGGAAGTGGGTTGTCGAGGATTTGTGGCACACACTACAACCCGGTTTCTCAGAGACGTCGGATTCAGTGGCCAAGAGTTGCGTCGCACAGTGAAGAACTTATCTGAAGCAGCAGAGAGGAGCAGCAACTGGCTGTGGTTGAGACGGAAAGATTCTGGCTGGGGATCTCAAGCACAATAGAAAGAAAGAAACGCTGATGTACAGGTAAGTAAGCTGGGCTGAGTTGAGTGGGGGACGGAGGGGGGTGATGCTGGGATGCCAGAATCACCGTCGAGCGCTCTTGAGGTGTCATGGGCTAGTCGACGAAACACTGAGGATGGAAGGTGCCCACTTGAAGACCCCAGAGATGTACCCTACTTAGCTCAATCCAGATGGTTGTCATGCTGATGCGCTGGGGAGACCGCACTATGGTTGATCTCCGGAGCCAGCATCGCAGCCGTTGTGTGTGCTGATGCGCTAGGGAGGCAATAAGCTGATCCCTGGAGCCAGCATTACACTTCAGCCATGAACACCAGACAGGATATCTACATCATTATATGGAAGGAAGGGCAAATGGATGGAGACACATATGGATCACATTAGTTTACTGTGAAGCTACGTCTTAGTTGTACTCTCATGTAATGGAAATCTTAAACATGCACCCCTCATCATGCATTCTGAGCTATATCACTATGAGAAAGGTTGAGAGCATGATCACGTGTGAAAGGTGGCTGTCTTTGAAACACAATGCTATTTTTAACATTATTAATAAGCTATTTCAAGGGTAATCCCTTATGAAAAAAAAAACTCTATTGCAGTATAGTGTAGTACGATTGCGATGTACAGATGGTATATTTGACATTCCATATACAGTAGTACTTCACAGTGGTATTCAGTACCTCCCCCAGAAATGTTTCACATGGTACACAAAACTGAACCACACCGACATCCCGCAACTCACCCCCTAACCATGGCGTATAAACATTTTTCACACAGGACTAAAAATCACCACTAAACAGGTGGTTTGGGAATTTTTACCAACATCTGTGAAATGTAGTCCCGTGCGAACCGTCCATTTCTTTTTATCCCAGATCATTTTCTGAGAGGTTCTCTGATTTTTTTTACAGCGCGTTGGAACCTTCTGTAAAATTTAAAACTCAGGCGTCCTGTGTCTTTTTAGTCCAGTGCAAATCGACCATGTCAGTGCTATGTTAGAATGCATAAAGCATTTCCGGGGTATTCGCCTTAAAGCAATACCTTCACAATAACCCATAATATAATATTACAATTGGGTACGATCTGTCCTGAGATTCTCCTGTTCAGTCAAAACACTACTTGTGCATAACCACATCGGGGATGTGTGAAAATACTAAATATAATTAGCGACTTAAAAACTGATGCTTTGAGTAACATTTGGAGATATATGGAGATACTGTACATCACTCAAGGGACGAATGGTTATTCTAGCCTTTTGAAAAGAAGGTACAACTAAATGAGTTATTTACACCAAGTTCACTGTTTACAAATCATCGACAAAAGCGCCTTCTGTGGACGTAAGGTCGCATGTAATTTTTAAAAAGAATCCGTCTGGGAGTTTACTAGACGTCCTCTGCTTTTGACCAACTCCTCTGAGGACACCTGGTTTTTAGTCCCCTGCGAATCATGATTTGCACGTTATGTCATAAATGTGAACAAACATTTATTCGATGTCAACAATATATCGATATTAAAAAAAGAATAAAAATTAAAAGACGATCGTCTCGGTCTCAACTTGTGCTGTGAAGTGCTTCGATCTTCACTGCACTTGGTAAGTTTTGCATTTCTTTTTCTTTTTAATCTATTTTTTCTGTAAATCTTGTTTGTTTTGGGAAAAGTACACAGAAAAATAAATGTTATATTATTATTATTTTGCGCAAGTTTTACACCCGGCTCATTGTTCACAGATCACGTGCAAAAAGCGCCTCCGCTGGCAGCGCAATTTTTAATCTAATTAAAAATGTACCGACTGCTCTCTAAGAAAAACAGTCCCGTGTGAAAGACACTGATAAAAATACAAATTAAACTTGTATACATGTGCATTACCGTGTTCATTTTGGAAGCGAAACTGAATTCAGAGAACGCAGTGCTAACTACAAATGTCTCCAGGTACGGCGCGCAGGCAAAACGCACAGTATTCTTTCCCCGTAGGTGGTCACATGGTATTAGGAGATGACGTGACGTGCGAAGAGTGCGAGTGTGACAAGATAGTGAGATGGCGTTCACGGAGATCATTCTGCGCACATTCTGTGCAGAATCTGACCAGTTTAGCCAATGATCTTCTAAACCGTGAACGCACCCATTGGCATCATCATCAGGTGGCGCTTCAATGTAAGATCTGTAGGTATAGTGTGCCTAATATGTACAGCAGCCGTACGCATGTTATTGTTCCATTTGCTGTAGCCGTATTAATAAAATACCCCCTATCCTTCCAAGAGAATAATGACGTAATTTCGAGTCATGTGACACATCGACGGCAAAATAGAGGGTGCGTTCACTGAGAGCATTATGTGTAGATTCTATGCAGAATCTGACTAATTTAACCAACCCAGGATCTCTGTGAACGCACCCAGAATTATTCTGCTATGTGCAACAGCCGTATGCATAGCAACTGCCTACTAACTAACATTCAATGCAGCCAACGTATTTCCAGCGCTTAACAGTTAGTGGTTTTGCTGATGTTTTCCATCTGACATTCTGGATCATCAGAAGAACGATTTTCACTTTTGAAAGGCTTCAACCAAACGTATCTGCTTCCCTTTGTTCATCACTACAACTACATAAACAGTTCGATTCTATAAGCTTAACCTGTCTGTTTCGCTTCAGCCGATCGCACAAGATTATGCTAGTCCACCCTTAATGAAGCCGAAATTTTGCAAACCAGTGGCAAATGTATTAATACCAGCCTAATTATATCGCATCAGAAAAAAAGTAATACGGAAACAATCTTGTAATGTAAACGACTTCTGTTATTTCTTTTTTTTTATCAACAAATAAAAAAAATGAGCTTTATATGACTAATAACCCATACAAATGTTTATGAGTCAATTTTATTTTACATTTACATCATAATATTGTGTTTAATTAAAAAACGAGGCTTGTTAAAAAAAAAAAACGTTACGTGCTGTAGAATATTTTATCATAAAAAAATCAAAACAGAGGTATTGGCAGCAGTGTGGAGCAGTGGTTAGGGCTCTGGACTCTTGACTGGAGGGTTGTGGGTTCAACCCCAGGAGGGGGACACCGCTGCTGTACCCTTGAGCAAAGTACTTTACCTAGATTGCTCCAGTAAAAACCCAACTGTATAAATGGGTAATTGTATGTACAAATAATGTGTTGTCTTGTAACTATTGTAAGTCGCCCTGGATAAGGGTGTCTGCTAATTAATAATAATATTGCATTTTCCTTTTTTGAATTAGTTTACATACCAGTGCAAGCCACTTTCTACATGTCTTCACTAGTTATCAAAAGTTTCATCATCTTTACCCATTTTCTGCATGTGTGCTTTTCTGATAGTATTACAAAATTAAGCAATTCAGTCAATTGTCGTTACTGTACACTACAGAAACAGGTGACCACACAATAGCCGTCACAAGCCATTGCATTAGCATTAATGACATTTCACTTCAACCTCAGTTATAGGATTTCCAAGTGAACCCCACCAGTTGTGGTTGAAATAAATGATCAGCGCCGTAAGGCCAAGCTGAAAAACATAATCACCACTCTTAAAGGGACCGCACCCAGCTACCGCAGAACCATTAGAACAAGGCAGAGACATGTTGTGTCTGACTGTACGTATATTTAGCTAAATGTTGTACCTGTAATAACTGCCTTTGTGCTGCCCCTGTCCGTTAGAAGCATGACATTGTAATTGTAGCTCAGTTAGTCCTATTTTTCAGTGCTGTTTTACAGTTACCGATAAACTGCCTGGTATTTGAACTGATCACAAGCTATCCTCCTGTCCTAGGGTGTGTGTACTAGCATTATGAAGATGAAAACAAATGTAATTACAGATGAATCCACATGGTGGAAACAAGGGCAAGCTTTTCTGTGGTCACATGAGATGCTGCAATATAAATGTAAATGCAGCGATTACATAATACATTCCTCTCAGCTCCTGATCATTTGTTTTGAACATGCTATCCAGCCTGGTAATATCTGACAAGTAGCAAGCACCAGCCGCTTGGGGAGGGAGCGAAAAGCATCGTGGGGCCTGTGTTATCTGGGCTTAACTGGAGAGAGCCATATACTCCTGTCAAAATATCCTGTGAGCTCACAACAGTGTAAGGTACTGCACGCAGGCAATAAAAATGTGCATTATAAATATCATATGGGAGACACTGAAATTGAAGAAGGAATCTATGAAAAGACCTAGGAGTTTACGTTGACTCAGAAATGTCTTCATCTAGACAATGTGGGGAAGCAATAAAAAAGGCCAACAAGATGCTTGGATATATTGTGAAAAGTGTTGAATTTAAATCAATGTTAAAACTTTACAATGCATTAGTAAGACCTCACCTAGAATTTTGTGTTCAGTTCTGGTCACCTTGTTACAAAAAGGATATTGCTGCTCTAGAAAGAGTGCAAAGAAGAGCGACCAGAATTATTCCGGTTAAAAGGCATGTCGTATGCAGACAGGCTCAAAGAATTGAATCTGTTCAGACTTGAACAAAGAAGACTACGTGGTGATCTGATTCATGCATTCAAAATTCTAAAAGGTATTGAAAATGTTGACCCAGGGGACTTTTTCGACCTGAAAAAAGAAACAAGAATCAGGGGTCACAAATGGAGATTAGATAAAGGGGCATTCAGAACAGAAAATAGGAGGCACTTTTTTACACAGAGAATTGTGAGGCTCTGGAACCAACTCCCCAGTAATGTTTTTGAAGCTGACACCCTGGGATCCTTCGAGAAGCTGCTTGATGAGATTCTGGGATCAATAAGCTACGAACAACCAAACGAGCAACATGGGCCGAATGGCCTCCTCTCGTTTGTAAACTTTCTTATGTTCTTATGTGTGTACAACCTTGAAGCCAGTGAGATTGTGGGGTGACTGGCAAGAACCTTTTTTTTTTAAACAGCACATTTATGGAGCCACAGATCCAAATAAAAATGAAAGACGAATTCCCTTAAAAATGACCTACGCATGATTCAATTTTAATTAATCATTTTAATGGTCCCTGGATACATCAAGTATGAGATACAAAACCTGAGCAAGCGGGCGAGCCGTGGAAACACCCTGTTTTGTTGCCGTGGGCAGCCGTAGCCGGGAGCGCCAGGTAGTGGAAACGGAGCGTACCTGACTTACCTTGAACATGCCTGGAAAATCCATTAAAATCATGTGACAATGCGACCAGCCCCACCAACATTATACAGAGAGTAGGTGGCGCTGGCAGAGTTCAGAGGTCACACTGTCACATGATATAGGTGGAATGTTCAGTCCCAGCACTTAGGATTCTCCAGACAAAATCAAATAACATGTTTTAGAGAAAATCGATTAAACTTAATACTGTAGCAACAGACCTACAGCTAGAGAACATCATAAAATAGCAAGGAGAAGACCATTTGAAACTACTTCCAGTTGTCTCTAAAGAAAGCTCTTAGTTTGCATAGTGTCTTTAGGGTAAAAGCATGGTATTGATGCCAATAGAGTAAGACATTGGGTGGTTTATGAAATAAGCCTGGTTTGTTTTTAAAACATTAAAGAGTTCATCCATGTTTTTTATTTTTTTATCTCTAGCATTTCATAATTAACTGATTTATGACAATAGAGCAGTTCCTTAAAGAAAACCCTGGATGTCCTACCCCATGGTCTATATAAAACCATAACAATAATGAAATACGGCACATGAAACATTTACAAATAGTTTTTCTATAAATGTACGTCATTATTTTCCAATTTGCTCTATTCCGGAATAGATACTGTTATAAAACAGGCCCTAAATCCTGTGCTGCCTGAATGGGTTAAAGGTTCAGTGACAGTGTGGTGAACACAGCTCGTCGCTGCTCACTTAACATCACACCATTTAATGTGCTGTCAGTGTGCTCTGCTTTGTTACAGCATTGCAGAGAATCTGTTGTCAGCTTACTCTTGATCACAGTGCTGCTAAACCTTTTGTCAGCATATTTTAACTCACAGGGATGAATACCCTGCCAGTTGCTATTCAGTCAAGCGCTCTGGCCAAGATTAGGCCTTGTACCAAACACCCTCATTACTTAAATGACAGCTTTTAAATGTAATAACAGGGCTCCATAGCTATAGCTGTAGGGAAGTCCACATATTTAAATTCCATATTGGGTTACAGGTATAAGCGAGGTTAATGAATATCCTAGTAACTGAAGTTCTGTGTTTCTGTGCCAAACATTGTAACAGGCAAATACAATATCCAGGTTCTACAGTCAGTATTGCTCTGCTGCTGCATTCCCCACCCTGCTTACCACTACATCACTCAATGAGCCATGTAGGCATTTACAGCAGAAGTGTGATACAAAGAAGCTCTGTTATAACATTATTATACTGTAATGATAAGACTGTACAGCAATACCTATAGCTGTGATTTGTGAAGGTTTCCACCTTCTTAAATATGCAAATATATTGAAACAATCCAGGGGTTAACCCTATTCATGTCACTGTGGTGCTGTTGTGGATCAGCAGTAAGACAGAAATGCATTATGGCAACAAAATGTCTTAAATAATTGGCTTATTGTGCATTATGTAGCCCGGGGATGTAATAGGTAGCTAGAGAAATTGCAGGGCAGCTAACCTGGGGCTGCAGGGATGTCTTGGAGTGAATATGGTTTTAGTACCATCATGTATGCAATGTGTTCTGTGTTTGGACTTCCAATCCTGCCTCCATGCCCCAAAAAAATGATAAAAAAAAATATTATAAAGCCCTTTTCTACTTGCACTGCTTCTGCGGAAAAAAGTAACTGCAACTGAAGGATGTTATCCATCAAGAAGTGTTGTGTGTTCCAGTGAAAATTGCTGATGGAATCCCTCCTTGGGACAAATGGTCAAATTAAGCAGCATTTCAAATATCCTTGATGAGGCTTAGGCACTTTTATTTTCAACTGTCAAGCTCCATTGACTTTCAATGTGTTTTTTGGCAGCACCCTGAAATTATACAGTTCTTTGCCTCAGACCGTACAATAATCAGCCTGAATCTTGCCCTTATTTTACATTTAAAAGATAGAGACAGAAAATAAACTGAACCCATCTATTCAACACCCGGACGTGGAACTGTTTCCATCATAGTATGAAGATGGAATTTGAGAATCTTTCCTTCTCTGGTTTTAAAGATCTTATTTGGGAATTGCTTAGAGCCTCCTGCCAACGCTTCTCCTTCACTCCACCTTAACAAATAGAGATCTTATTTATTCTATTCTTTCATCTGTGCATGCTGCTGATTAAGTTTGAACCACACATGTTTTCCAGACCCCCTTGTAAAGTAGGCCTCGGTCTCAATGGGTAAATCTCCTGGTTAAATAAATAAATAAAATAACATTTCAGGGTGCCATGATGACAATGCTTAAAACAGTCACTGTTGGCAATGGGTCTGTAAAAGAAGAAAAGAAAGAAGTGACATCAACAGTTTCCTAGCGTCATTGCACAACAGACTCAAATCTAAATTGTTTGGCTTCTTATGGCCATTTTGCCCATCTGAGCTGGTGTGTGCAGTGAAATCAGAAATGTACAATTTGTTCAGTGAGTATTTGTTGTTGGTAAAGAAACAGATCTAGTGTGCAATGGCCTTCCCACTGTTTAGTTTTTGCACCTTTCAAGTTCCATTGCCCTTTGATAAATGCTTTCCACAGCAGTAGCACAAAGTGGATATGAGACTTTGGGCCCAAATCAATTAAGCAGGCAGTTACGTGGACATCAACAACGCTGCCTATTTGACCAATGGTGTTTAATGTTCAGTCAAAGGGTAATAATCAGTCATAGTTTGGCATTCTGTACTAAATGTAGACGGGACTAAATAAATAAATAAATAAACTAGGACAATAATCCATTGATACCTGCTTCTTATTTCCATATATATATATATATATATATATATATATATATATATATATATATATATATATATATATATATATATATACAGTACTATGCAAAAGTTTTAGGCAGGTGTGAAAAAATGCTGTAAAGTAAGAATGCTTTCAAAATAGACATGTTAATAGATTATATTTATCAATTAACTAAATGCAAAGTGAGTGAACAGAAGAAAAATCTAAATCAAATCCATATTTGGTGTGACCACCCTTTGCCTTCAAAACAGCATCAAGTATCAATTCTTCTAGGTACACTTGCACACAGTTTTTGAAGGAACTTCGGCAGGTAGGTTGGCCCAAACATCATGGAGAACTAACCACAGTTCTTCTGTGGATTTAGGCAGCCTCAGTTGCTTCTCTCTCTTCATGTAATCCCAGACAGACTTCGATGATGTTGAGATCAGGGCTCTGTGGGGCCATACCATCACTTCAGGACTCCTTGTTCTTCTTCACGCTGAAGATAGTTCTTAATGACTTTCGCTGTATGTTTGGGGTCATTGTCATGCTGCAGAATAAATTTGGGGCCAATCAGATGCCTCCCTGATGGTATTGCATGATGGATAAGTATCTGCCTGTACTTCTCAGCATTGAGGAGACCATTAATTCTGACCAAATCCCCAACTCCATTTGCAGAAATGCAGCCCCAAACTTGCAAGGAACCTCCACTATGCTTCACTGTTGCCTGCAGACACTCATTAGTGTATGCTCTCCAGCCCTTGGCGAACAAACTGCCTTCTGCTACAGCCAAATATTTCAAATTTTGACTCATCAGTCCAGAGCACCTGCTGCCATTTTTCTGCACCCCAGTTCCTGTGTTTTCGTGCATAGTTGAGTTGCTTGGCCTTGTTTCCACGCCGGAGGTATGGCTTTTGGCCGCAAGTCTTCCATGAAGGCCACTTCTGACCAGACTTCTCCGGACAGTAGATGGGTGTACCAGGGTCCCACTGTTTTCTGCCAGTTCTGAGCTGATGGCACTGCTGGACATCTTCCGATTGCGAAGGAAGTAAGCATGATGTGTCTTTCATCTGCTGCAGTAAGTTTCCTTGGCCGACCACTGCGTCTACGGTCCTCAACGTTGCCCGTTTCTTTGTGCTTCTTCAAAAGAGCTTGGACAGCATCTGGAAACCCTGTCTGCCTTGAAATTTCTGCCTGGGAGAGACCTTGCTGATGCAGTATAACTGCCTTGTGTCTTGTTGCTGTGCTCAGTCTTGCCATGTTGTATGACTTTTGACAGTAAACTGTCTTCAGCAACCTCACCTTGTTAGCTGAGTTTGGCTGTTCCTCACCCAGTTTTATTCCTCCTACACAGCTGTTTCTGTTTCAGTTAATGATTGTGTTTCAACCTACATATTGAATTGATGATCATTAGCACCTGTTTGGTATAATTGTTTAATCATACACCTGACTATATGCCTACAAAATCCCTGACTTTGTGCAAGTGTACCTAGAAGAATTGATGCTGTTTTGAAGGCAAAGGGTGGTCACACCAAATATGGATTTGATTTAGATTTTTCTTCTGTTCACTCACTTTGCATTTAGTTAATTGATAAATATAATCTATTAACATGTCTATTTTTGAAAGCATTCTTACTTTACAGCATTTTTTTCACACCTGCCTAAAACTTTTGCACAGTACTGTATATATATATATATATATATATATATATATATATATATATATATATATATATATATGTTGAATATGTTGTTCTGTTAATAGGATATGTTGTTTTGTTAAGGTGAGAAATAAAGCCACATACACTGCCCCCTTCGCTTTTTTGAATGTCATTTGAATAGAATAATGTAAATTCTTCTATCAGTGCAGTTGGGCTGGGGGTGCAAATTCTCTCAGCATTCCAAACTCAGTCCTAGTGCAAAACCATTTCAAAGAAATGAACAGGATCAATGTCACACTGCTTTCAAGTCAACCCCACACCTCCCCAAATAAAACACAATATACACATGATACAGTTTAACACATGTACACTATTTATTTATACAGAAAAGTTACTAGACCTTAATTACCTTTCTGATTGAGAAACATCATAGACCTTGCAGTACAATATCACACATGTTGCACCACTGAAGTATATTACAATTATCATTTTGACACTGAAAACACAGGGTTACTTGGCCTACAAGCCAATGTCAAGTCGACTATTTCAAAATACTACGGCATTTGCTCAAATTACCTTCAATAGCACGACGACCACTGTTGTTATTTATTTATTCATTTATTTATTTCAAAACAGTGATAAAAAAATAAGTAAAATATTTGAAGAAAAGGGAGTGCGTCCAGCCAAGAATACGATAGTCTGAATGGTCTGACATGATTAATATTACTAGGTTTGGGTTTTAAAATATTACCAAAACAAAACTCTTCACGGGCTCAGTCAAACATTTCGAGACTGTTATCTGGACTGTCAGCAAATCTACTTCCACGCAGCCATGTTAATGAGATGTCTCAGTACATGTAACACACAAATACACTTCATTCTATAATAAGGATCGCAGTTTGAATAGTCAGGAAGCAAATGTACAACATTAAACCGGATCAATGTTGATGATCCTAGCAAATTCTGCTGCTGCTTTCTGCTCTTTAACGTTACTACACCACTGAACTTCCTATGTTGTGTGTGAGATCATCAACCCTGAGCTCTCTACAGGTGATTGGTGCCACTCGTCATCCAATCACAAAGCGCCTGTGTGCCATTGCAAAGTTGTTAACCCCAGAGTCTTCTGCTGGTTTGGTCAGCTTTTAATCTTCTTCAAATAAAGCTCTTATTTTTTTGTGATCTGCATAACGGCTTACGGATCTTGCAACAAAATAATGAATACAAATGCGCCGATCGTAGGAAACAACGAATCTGTTTAATTTATAAGACAAATCAACGGATTAAAAATGTTTAAAAATAATTTTACTGCATGGCGTTTGTTGTTTGCTAAAATCCAACTGTACAGCATATATTTTAGTGATCGTGCTGAAGAGCCCTGTCATCAACACTCTGGTTTGCTGGTAAGTTTATTATTTTTTATAACTACGTTTCTCAACTGTTTTCTCAGCATACTGTGAGATAATGATAATTGTATATTAATGAATTAAAATGAGACGATTGCCTTTGCTTTGGTCTATAAATTCCGCCCATATTGTCGCGTCAATCTTTGATTCCTGGCAAATGTTGAAACAAAGTAATTATTTTTTTGCGCCGTGGTATTTTCAAGGATAGTTCAGTTACTGTACTTAAAAAAAAACACATTTGAATTGATAGCGTTACAATCACGTTGTGATGTCGCAAAAACGAAAAAAACTTTGGATTTTTTTGTTGCACTTTTTTTTTTCTTGATGAAACGAGCTAATGTCTGGAACGCAAAATGCGTACTTTGCACGGTTTTAAATATAAATACTCTTATTTATCATTCATAAGAAAGCTGAATCACAGATTTCATATAGATCTAATCGAGAGACCTGGTAGTATAATAGATTTTATTTTTCAAACTCGATTGCATGTATAGAAAAATTGCCGTGCTTGTGTAAGAAGGTGGAGGTTGACATATTTAGCACGGCTTTTTAAGTTATGGCTGTAACTGAATGGTGGCTGTTTGTAGTGCTGCTTATTCTAGCCCTACTTTAGAAATGTTGCTAAAGAATAACATTTAGAATCTCGGTTATTATCAATCAGCTTCTAAAAAGGAAGGTCGGGTGTCTTTATGTGTGTTGGATTTAAAAAATATATATATATATATTTTTTTTGCGCACGGTCGAAGATCTTTTTTTTTAGCATCGATCTGTGATGGTGGCGCTGTGGTGTAGTAACATATTTCTTTATGTTGGCAATTTTATTAAAATACAACAAAGCGGGACGTGGTATTATTATACAAAACTGTTCTGTAGATTGCACTTCATTGGAGGGGACCTGGATGCGGCTTGGAAATCTTTTTTTAACGTTTAGTGTGATTGTGTGTGTGTTTTTTTCTTTTTTTTTCTTTTTCTCGCAGTACTGTATTGACGTGAATGCCCCACAAGGTCTATCTGATCTTTATGATCTAATTGCAGTTGATACAGGATTTAGAAGAGGCGGGGTTTACTACAATGTGTCAGCCGTTCAGTTTCCCTTTTCTTAAAAACCTAAGTCTAAATGGGGTACACATGGCACTGGCTGCCCTTCGTCAATGAAATAAGATTCTCAAATGATTAACAATAAAGTAAGTGCTGTGTTTCTTTTATTATTATGGCTTCAGAATATGGGTATTCAAAAACTGCTGTATACATTTTTGTATGTGGTAGTTATAGTACAGTAATTCAAATCTGGTTTCTTGTTTAGTAATTTATTTAATAATCTATATATGTCTGTGTATATATATATATATATATATATATATATATATATATATATATATATATATATGCAAAGTTTTAGGCAGGTGTGAAAAATGCTGTAAAGTAAGAATGCTTTCAAAAATAGACATGTTAATAGATTATATTTATCAATTAACTAAATGCAAAGTGAATGAACAGAAGAAAAATCTAAATCAAATCCATATTTGGTGTGACCACCCTTTGCCTTCAAAACAGCATCAAGCATCAATTCTTCTAGGTACACTTGCACACAGTTTTTGAAGGAACTTCGGCAGGTAGGTTGGCCCAAACATCTTGCAGAACTAACCACAGTTCTTCTGTGGATTTAGGCAGCCTCAGTTGCTTCTCTCTCTTCGTGTAATCCCAGACAGACTCGATGATGTTGAGATCAGGGCTCTGTGGGGGCCATACCATCACTTCCAGGACTCCTTGTTCTTCTTTACGCTGAAGATAGTTCTTAATGACTTTCGCTGTATGTTTGGGGTCGTTGTCATGCTGCAGAATAAATTTGGGGCCAATCAGATGCCTCCCTGATGGTACTGCATGATGGATAAGTATCTGCCTGTACTTCTCAGCATTGAGGAGACCATTAATTCTGACCAAATCCCCAACTCCATTTGCAGAAATGCAGCCCCAAACTTGCAAGGAACCTCCACCATGCTTCACTGTTGCCTGCAGACACTCATTCGTGTACCCTCTCCAGCCCTTCGGCTGAACAAACTGCCTTCTGCTACAGCCAAATATTTCAAATTTTGACTCATCAGTCCAGAGCACCTGCTGCCATTTTTCTGCACCCCAGTTCCTGTGTTTTCGTGCAGAGTTGAGTAAACAGCCTTGTTTCCACGTCGGAAATATGGCTTTTTGGCCGCAAGTCTTCCATGAAGGCCACTTCTGACCAGACTTCTCGGACAGTAGATGGGTGTACCAGGGTCCCACTGTTTTCTGCCAGTTCTGAGCTGGTGGCACTGCTGGACATCTTCCGATTGCGAAGGAAGTAAGCATGATGTGTCTTTCATCTGCTGCAGTAAGTTTCCTTGGCCGACCACTCCGTCTCGGTCCTCAGCGTTGCCCGTTTCTTTGTGCTTCTTCAAAGAGCTTGGACAGCACATCTGGAAACCCCTGTCTGCCTTGAAATTTCTGCCTGGGAGAGACCTTGCTGATGCAGTATAACTACCTTGTGTCTTGTTGCTGTGCTCAGTCTTGCCATGGTGTATGACTTTTGACAGTAAACTGTCTTCAGCAACCTCACCTTGTTAGCTGAGTTTGGCTGTTCCTCACCCAGTTTTATTCCTCCAACACAGCTGTTTCTGTTTCAGTTAATGATTGTGTTTCAACCTACATATTGAATTGATAATCATTAGCACCTGTTTGGTATAATTGTTTAATCATACACCTGACTGTATGCCTACAAAATCCCTGACTTTGTGTAAGTGTACCTAGAAGAATTGATGCTGTTTTGAAGGCAAAGGGTTGTCACACCAAATATGGATTTGATTTAGATTTTTCTTCTGTTCATTCACTTTGCATTTAGTTAATTGATAAATATAATCTATTAACATGTCTATTTTTGAAAGCATTCTTACTTTACAGCATTTTTTCACACCTGCCTAAAACTTTTGCACAGTACTGTATATATATGTGTGTGTGTGTGTGTGTGTGTGTGTGTGGTCCGGTTGCTTCAAAAATACCAGTTAAAAAAGCTTTGTGTTAATAAACAAGCATCTATTTATTTAATGTATTTATTTTAGAGTGTTAGGAATAGACTGTCCAAACATTTATGAACCTCACCTGTTTAAGTGCTGTTACCCTACTTTGGTTATAATCAGAAGCCCCCTTTTTGTTCTTGGTTCAATACCAGTCTGCCACACCTGGCTAGTTGTAACCTAATATTTGTATGCTCATTCCTCAGCATTTTTTTGTCCTCCACAGTACAATACAGGTTTTGATTTTGTATGGTACCATGTTGTGGAATGCAAATGACCCAAGTTTATGGTGCCAGTATACTGTGGGTTGGGTCAACGACTGTCCCCACCAGGTTGGTAATAACAATGTAGTGGGCTTTTAATTGGAAACAGAATTGATGTAGTATACACAGTTGCATGATTTTTTATTCCCCATGAACATTTTGGAGGCCTATGTTTGCAGGATTTTTAAATAGAGAACTGCTTAACTAATTGTGATTAAGCTTAGTAAGGGCTGAGTAGTGCCACTTGGAGTATCAAAATCTAGAGATATTCAGAGGCTGTCTATCTGACTGTATTGCTTAAATTTCTACATACTGTGGATATAGGTCTCTTGATCTAATTCTTTTTCATGGGACAGTAGTCTCCGCGTATAGGACCACCTCCTAAGAGAATCCTTCACCAAAGAGAACACCCTTGTAGTGAAACACATTTTTCCCATTGTAAATGCTCCACTTAAAAGAACACAGTTTTGACACTGCTAACGATTTGTTCACAACGGATACAGTACGATTTTGTAATCTGATAACTCCTCATCAAACTTAAATTCAAATGGTTTATTTAATCTTTTCAGATGTGACTTGTCATTGCGAGAGTGTCTTGAGGCACACTGATTGGTTTATTAAATCTTTCCAGAACTGCCGTCAAATCATTGCCTCGTTTTGTATTCTGATTTCCACGAGTGCAGCTCATTGCTACAAAATGGCATGTAAACAAACCGCAAAACGCACCGCTGTTTCTCTTGTTACAAAAAAGTTGGAAATTGTTTGAGCTCCTGAAAAAAAAACCTGAATTGGACACAAGTCACCGAGCAATGTGGTGTTCACCATTCTGTTAAAATGTTGTGTGTGTCTTGAATATTGCTCCTGTGCAAGTATTCACAATTAATCTAGAGATGTTGCATGTAACGTGTGTAGGGGTGCTGTGTTACTTTAGTTTGACAGTTAGTTCATTAATGTTACTTTATTATAGTTTATCAACATACACTTGGCTATTGCTTTTGTAGCTTATTCTATTCATTTCATATGTTGATGCATGCGAGTCATGACAAGTAATAAATATTTATTTATTTATTGATTCATATTGTGTCTGGTGCTCAACTCTGTCTTAAAGAACACTCTGGCTCAGAGAACACTGTGCTTGCTTCACGAGGGGTGTTCTCTTAGCCGGAGTCTACTGTACTTGTACCTGTTTTCTACTTCTAGTGGAGAGGATACATTACAAGGTTTTTAGTGACATTGCTTTCGGTCGATTTTATTATACATTTAAAAACGATACAGCCAATCCACCCAGTTTACCCAGAAAACCCAATTGAAATATGGTTCAAAGACCATTCGTTTTAAGAGAAGAAGAAAAAAGAGTGAATTATCAAATGCAATTCTTTTTGGCGATTTTATATATCAGCAAAGAAAATGGGGACCTGCATGAAATGGCCAATTCCCTGGAGCAGCAAACTACAGTACATACAGTGCATTGAGAAAGACTTCGTCAAAACGTTTGTCATTACATTTATTAAATTCCTTTTAGTGTTTCTCTAGTTAAATGAAGATAGATTCACTGTAACATGGATGCACTATGAAACTCATTCTTGGCATGCAGAAAAACATCGTCTTTTGTGCTGACTTTCAGCAACATAATAAAGCTCTCTCTTCATGAAGGCAAGTGAATGGGGATTCTCTGCAGCCAGCCGAGAGGTACCATGAAATTATTGTCAGGGCTGGAAGACCACTGTACATAAAGAGCTTTGAAAAGAACCATGATGCTGGGCAGAGCTTTGCTTCATTTTCATGTTTTGCAGGCCTTTGTTTTTGTTTTCTTCTGAATATATTTTCTGTTCAGACAGGATCATTTAAAAGTACCTTTCTACTGTATCTCCTGTCTCCTGAGAGGAGTGAAATGTGATCTCATTGCAGAATCAGCCACCCTGTGCGGCTGGCTGCTGTGAATGAGTAAACATGGCCAGGCAGAGGCAGCTCACAAGGAATCATGGGTATTTTACTGTAGCCCACCCCTACCAATACACCCGCAATGTGTAGTAACGCTAGGGTCGCTTTGCTGGAAAGGCTGGTTATTTGTAAATGAAAGCTGAAAAATGATTCAGAAGCTTAGGCTGGTATTCGGGGAAGGATTATTGAATGATTGCTGTCTTTAGGATTATTGAATAATTGCTCATTAGATCACTTCCTATATAAATCTCAAGAAAACTCACCTGGGCTACTTTTGGAAAGCAATCTTGGTTGTTTTTTCACTCAAATTCAATTGCCTTAAGTTTTTGAATGGGATTTGAATGCGCATAGTGCAAAAACTCAAGCAGGCAGAGGAAGCAGTGAAAAGCAACAGACATGCACACACGCACTCACACAAACATACACAAAAACAACAATGCACATGCATGACCATCGATGGTGATCAAGCAATTATGATAGATCGATGCATCACCCCAGCATTAATATGGAATGTGACCACACGCCAATGAAAAACATCCAAAAGTGATGCCAAGCAATAGTCGCAGATGGTAAATATGTTGCAGGAAAAAAGCTGAGTTCAAATGGTTAATTTAGTAGTCATTCAGTGGTGTGAGAGGGTATTAGATGCCAGTGAGATGGTTTTCTTTTGTTTGTTTAAATTTATTTTCTTTCTTTAGGCCAAAAGATGTAAATATAATAACACAGAGTAACCTGAAATGAATACATTCTCATGAAGATAAAACGTAGACATGCAGTTCAAGCATACACATTTTAATTAGAATAACAAGTATACTATACATAAAAGCAATGTACACAATATTAACAGTAAATAAATATGTAAGATCATTATTTCACAACAGTTTGTTTGATTTCTAGTAGGGTGTTAGTTATCCTTTGGCAACAATCAAAGCTCGGACCCTGTGAAATTACTTTGTACCAAATCTTAGATGTCAAGCGTAGTGTTGCACCATTCCTCATCAGAGCAAGTGCCAGTTCAACAGTGGATCATGGGCTGTTCCAATAGGTGCCAGTGGTTTGATTGGGTTTAAGTTGGGACTCTGGGCTGGCCACTGCAGATTGTCCCCCGATCAATCCCTAACGGACACAGCAGTATGGCAAGGCACGCTGTCATGCTGCTAGATGTAAGGGCCTTCCCCATAGTGTTGCATCAAAGCTGGTAGTGCAGCATGGTCCAAAGTGGCGATATAGGATGAGGCATTCATCTTTCCCTTCACCACATCCAAAGGACCCAGTCCATACCATGAAAAACAGCCCCACACCATTATGCTTCCTCCACCATGTTTCATATGTGACCCGATAGGTCAGTAATTTCGGCCTGCCTGTCCTATTTTCAACATTGGTACAACCTGTTGTCTTCCAGTTCCTAAGGACATTACCCATAGTTGATTTGGGAAGGTCCAATGTGACAGAAATGACGCAAACACTTATACTCCCCCTGCTCTACCACCCCACCACCCCCCTCCACCCCAATCTAGAACCCAATAAGTTCACTCGGTTCTTTACCTGGTGGCAGCTGAGATTCTGTACCTGCTGCACGCCTTTATAAAGCACAAGCTGCTTTGCCATGAGCAAAACAATACCACAGTGCAGGTTTGGAGGGCTGGTTTCAAGTTCGGGTGTGCTGTCCCAATTCTTCTGGTAAATGTAGTGTTTAGTCGTAATATATAGATCTAGTTTAGACATTTGTTATGAGGGAACTTGGCTTTGAATTGTTCTAACAGTGGCAATTCAAATCAATTTAAATAAATAAAATAAACAGCAGATAAAGATAGATTGACAAATGTTGCAACTTGCAACATTCTACAACATAACATTGTTTGCTTTTATTGTAACATGCCCCATACATACATTGGTGTCTGTAAACAGTTCTGGTAATATTTAGCTGTGCTGGAGTATTTTGTCATGAACCCACACTCACAAATGGCAATGATAAAACATTCTTACTGCAACAGGTTCTATATGAACACATTAAATACATTTCATACCAGCTTTTCTAGAATATGTGTAGAAATGTTCAGTGGCTACCTAGAATTAAGTTGAGAGTGTATTTTCTCTTGCACTGTTTGTATTACAGACCTGTACAGCAACAAGTTACAAGTTACAGCAACAAGTTAGAGTTACCCACCCATCCTTGCATGCATTATGTAAAAAAAAAATCTTCTGCATCACCTGAGAACAGCTTTTGTCAACATAGGGTTCAACTGCAAATCAACTTTTATTATAACCTGCTTCCCGGTATTCTTGCATCATTTTGTTCAGCTCAATTCCTACTCCAGACCAATGCAGAGAATAGTGTTTGGAATTACACAGCATGGGCCTGGGGGCATCGTGTGTCACTGAGCTATTGTCTTTAAGATGGCAGCTGGCTGGGATGGCGGTAATACACCCTGCTGCCAATGTGGGCTTGTGAGAGTGTTCTAGGCCACTATATGCACGTCAGGGCTACAGAGACATGAATCCACAGTAATACTGTATTTTATCTGGTATTTTCTAATAGAAAAAATAGATGGAGATCTACTGTATTCAGCATTAAGCTTGTTGGTGATGAACACCATAACAAATGACCAGAACATGTTTCAAACTAGAAAAGCTGTGTGTTATCCAATTGTAATAAACAGGGTTGGTGTTTATTCCTGTTTTTCAATTGCAATTAATTTTTAAAATCAATTTCTTAGAAGGGACATTGTTGTGCTTGGCTTCAAATAAAAGCTGTTGAACAGTTTGACTAAAGCCCGGGGGCCGGGACAGAGACGGACAGACGTGGCACGGCACAACACGCCAGGCATTTTGCCGCCTGTATCGCTGGCATTGCTTTCATATGGTATTGGACAGATTAGCGCGGGACGATACCGCTAGTCCCGTGGCGACGCTGAGCGTTACCACTCAAATCAAATCCAGAGCGATTTCTCCTGGCTGCCGCGCAGTACTTTCGGTGGATTAACCAATTACAGCCAAGTGCTGACAACACGTGCTTGCCAAGAAAAATCATGAATGAAACTGTTGTCTACGGAGGTGTCCAAGCACCCTGAAGTGTTTGATCCCTCCCATCTTTCATAAAAGGACAGGCAAATCAGTATACATCACCCCTGATAAGCATCCTTCCTGCCTTTTTTATTATTTCTATAGTTCACTAAGTTTTTTTATTAAATAACTGGCTATAAAATGATATATTTTCTGACACTTTAGTTGTAGGCTACTTGCTGTCAGCAATGTATTGTATGTTTCTTTGCTAAGCTCAGATCGCTCATTTCATACACCTGCATAGAGATGACAGAAAAACAAAGCTGAAAAACAAACCAATGTTTTTCTTAGTAGATTATATGGGGGGCATTACAGCTATGGCCAAAAGTTTAGCATCACGCCCTATAGAATTATTAATGTTATGTTGACATATTGAAATTACCATATTTACTTGAATTTAAGTCGCACTTTTGTGGCCAAAATGAAAGCTCAAATTTGGGGGGAGCG
This sequence comes from Acipenser oxyrinchus oxyrinchus, assembly GCA_030684275.1. Taxonomy (NCBI): domain Eukaryota; kingdom Metazoa; phylum Chordata; class Actinopteri; order Acipenseriformes; family Acipenseridae; genus Acipenser; species Acipenser oxyrinchus. Next base: position 95,581,340 of record CM060249.1, read on the forward strand.
ACTTGGATTAGAGGTTTTTAGTTCGGGTACCAATTTACATTTGCGCATGTCAATTATTCTGGTGCGCTTGAACAAGACCAACTGTACACAGTACTGCCCACTACAGATATTACTCTCGGTACAGTACCGGTATATTAAAATGGCTGCACAGCAAACATGAACATTTTTTGATGCAGCTTTTAAAAGAAAAGTAATTTTGTTTGCTGAGGAAAAGAGAATTTGAGATGTGTCAGAAGATGGAGACGCAATCGAAAGGCTATGTAATACTATAATATTACCAGTATAGTACTTGTTGAAATGATCAACGTGGGTCCAGCTTCAAAAAGAACAATCATTTATTTATTTATATATCTTTCTCTATCTGGAGGAGCACAAGAAACAGGAACACTAAGGTATGTACTGCTTAATGGCAGACTCTCCATCGCTCTCTGATTCTGTAACTTACTCACTGTTATTATGGTCTGTGCCTGGTTTAACTACAGGAACCCCACTAGTGTAAACTCCAAAGTCCTAACTCAAACCTAAAATAAACTAGACACTTCTGTCTTGCACTAATTTTGCTTGCAAACGTGACAGTCACATTGGGCAAATTAAAAATAACAAGGACAATAAAGGAGACTGAAATAAAGTTCAAGGTACTGGGTGCAACAGCTGATGCAAGACACACATATATAAAACCACTTTTTATAATTGGATTTATTTTCACAGCTTTTGCAAAATCTTGTGCAATGAAGCATAATCGCAGGATAGGAAATCTGCGAAAAATCTATTTAATCTCTGCGCTCTCTGAGGTAACTACGACTACTACTACGACTACTACTACAACTACTACTACTACTACTACTACTACTACTAATAATAATAATAATAATAATAATAATAATAATAATAATTGGTTGAAGACCACGGGCAGTTCTCATATCCTGTATTGCACTGGTCTGTTTGAGGTGAAAAAAAAAACAGTTTTGCTATTTTGTTGATACCTCGGTTTTTGTAATAAGCCTGGCTTGTATTGCATAAAATCACAAGATTGCATCATTTCTTGTGGTTAATGTGCGCACATCCTAATGTCTGAACCACCTACACATGCCTTCCTGACCAAAAGTAATGGTGACACATTTAACCATGAGTTTAGATTCACTTTGAAATGTTTTTGTTTCTGCTCAATCATCCTATCCTGGTGAGTTTAAAACTCCATACATCCTCAATATGTGGTCTTTCTTCCTGATGTATTTCTTGCATCCCCTGAAGTTTACTGTACATCAGCTAACATTGCATAGACAAGCCCTGATTCTGCTTCAAGGTTATCAGTACACTTTGATTAACTTCTCTCTTATCTGAAATACTGTGGAGGATCATGCACCGAGCAAATCCTGTAATCGCATTTCTGATTTCAGCCGGTTGTGTTTGCTTTGCTTGAGTCAATATCAAAGCTGACATTACCGTTAAGTGATGTCACATGGAAACTTTACTGTACTGTATGCATGCTTCTGCATCTGACAGTGCATATTACTTGCTTACTATACCATGCTAAACTCACTTTAACGACGCTCGGTTAATAATTGTCGTTGCCTTATACAAATCTCCATAATTGCTAGGTTTGCTTCCTGGCTGAGAAGTCGGTGGTTTTTGCTGGGGTTCCGGATTCCAGAGGGAGCGTTGCATTGGGTCTGGCGTCCTGTGGGTTAAGGACTGTTTCTTCTCATCGCGATGCAGGGGACTCGATCGGGCCAGCCACCTTGTGTACTTAGGCAGACATTCTGCAGAGCAGGCCTTTGTCCTGCAGTGGCTAGTAGCTCACTGACACCCACTTTCGAGTTCCGGGGTGTAAGGGGTTAACTGGCTTGGTCTTGGGATTGGAGGACGCCCTCTGAACCTGCAGTTCTCCTGAGCTGTGTGAGGAATTGCTGCGGAATGGGGACATATAATTGGACTTTATAAATTGGAGAGAAAATCAGGACTAAAATAATTGGGCACTCTAAATTTAAGAATAGCCTAGGCAGTTTAAATTACTGATTCAAACCTAATTGAGAAATTCTAAAATCTTTATGAAATGTTGTACATAATAAAGCCCCAGTACCTTCTAAGCATACTGCTGGAGGCATTGACTAAGGTATTAAACTGGTCTTGAATTAGCTCTTTCGCTGCCTTTTGATAAAGCATTGCTGTATGCTGTACTCGTGCCTGTGTGCTTTTTTTGATATCCCTTTGTTTTTACAGCTGGGCCCCACTGCAAACTACCTACATGGCTCAAAGTCATTGAATAGAAAGAGTTGAATTTTGACCTGTGTAAAATAAATAAAACATTACAAGATTAAATAATGCTGCTTAGCAATGGCAAACCTGTATAAATGAACACATTGATTCTGAGATGCTTCCTCCCCCCCTTGGTGTCTGTAGGATACTCAAGCAGAAGCTGATTGAGAAGATTAATGCATCACTTCTGAAGAATGGTGGCTATGAGGCCTGTTAGGGGTTACACTGGATTGGGAACTTTGCCATAGTTGTCTGAAGAATATTGACCCTTTCAACACTAAGGATTGGTTTATATTTGAACTGTGAAGCAGCTATCTTCCTTAAACCTTTGTCCTAAAGAATAAAATCCTTTATTGAGTATACTTGAGAACAGGACAAACATTCTTTTTTTTTTTTTTACTTCTATACTACCTGAGACTGGGATCCTACAGCAGGAGTCCCGTGAGGTTCCAACAGGATTTCTGATGGCATATGTTAACATACAGCACTAAGTTAAGGACTGAAAGGGTTCAAGTACATGGTGGTAAATTGTACCTAATATGCCGTATATTGCTATAATTTCATTAAAATCAGATTTTCCTTGTGGAAAATGCACACGTTATTGTAAAGGTGGATTTTATTTGTTATGGTAATTTGTTTGAAGTTGTATGACACAAACATGCAGAAGCAACTCACATGTGCCGGATGCGTTCCTTCACAGAACGGAAAAGATACAAAATAAAAGAAAATATCATTAAAAATCAAACACACGTTTAACATATATGTGCTTTTTTCATATAGGAAAATGTGAGATCTAAGAAATGATGGTAGGTAATACATATGAGGTTTACTGGATAAATGTCCTATCAGTCACTGTTAATTAAAATGTAATCCCAGACCAAGTAAGTAACATCATAGTCACACTATCTCAATACTGCTCAGTGAACACGCGTGCTGCCTGTAACCTCCCTGTATTCCTTGTTAGTGGGATCAAAGCAGATCCAAGGCTGCAATCCTCGGAGTGGAGGTGGAGCTTCCCACGGCTCATTAAAGCACTGGAAAACTTTCAGGTTTTCATGTTCAATTCAAATCAGTTCATTGTTATTTTAACTGCTTCTCATGCCCAAGGGATTCAAGAGGATGGTGTCCCAATGAAAACAATAAGGGCAGAGATAGTGTACAGTACCCTCCCAAGTGCTGGGACAGAAGAGTAAAAGCAGAATGACTGGGGAGGGGTGCTTCAGTGCTCCAGTTCCTCTGCACCACCCCATCTGGACCTCTTGCTTATTAAATATGTTGGTATCCCTCCCTGCACAAATATGCACATATCTATTTGTTACTAATGGAAGACAACTGGGTGGGGCATTTGCTCTTCCTTTACCCCTGCTAGGGCTGCCACTTCCATCTTTACATCGAAATGGAGATCTGCTTATCTTATGCCTCATTTCCAGCAGTAGTAAAAAGCTTGAAATGTGTAGCTCTGCTCCCCTGTCTGCTTTTTATCCAGCACACGCCTCCCTGCTACGTGATGACACAGTTCCTTTGTGGCCAGAGGAGTTCGAGTGCTGACAGGCATGGGACAGATGGTTAGAGAGGCTTTTTTTTTTATATATACATAAGGTTGTTGTTGCAGAATCATTGAGGTCCTTTAACATCTCCAGTGATTTTAAATGTGCTACCAGTCTTAGTAGTTACCATTTGCAGAAATATATTTTGGAATAAAATAAGAAAAGAAATATCCAACATAGATGTGCTGCAATAGCAGGAAATAGATATGTTGGGATGTTAATGGTTTGCTTATTATTTGTTTATTTAGCAGACGCCTTTATCCAAGGTGACTTACAGAGACTAGGGTGTGTGAACTATGCATCAGCTGCAGAGTCACTTACAACTACGTCTCACCCGAAAGACGGAGCACAAGGAGGTTAAGTGACTTGCTCAGGGTCACACAATGAGTCAGTGGCTGAGGTGGGATTTGAACCCGGGACCTCCTGGTTACAAGCCCTTTTCTTGTTTAAAATCTTGTTCATCCATTCAGATACCAAGAGGTTTAGTAAGCAAGCGGCCTGTGTGTGGTAATATTGGCAATAAACTCTTCATCACCATTCATTCCGAGTGTAATTGTGTGTCTCAATATTTGTATAAGTGTCAAATCAGGAAGGAGTTGAAAAAACAGGGTTAGAAATTTAAGGGCAGTGGTCATTGGAAACGCTACTGTCTGTGGGTCATTCAAACCAACCCCTGCATCAGTGCAGCTCGATTCTTTTTTTTTTTTTTTGTTTGTTTCGGCCTACTTGAGTCAGACTTTGGTTGGTATGCTGACAGAATAAGCTTGACTGTGAATGCCCTGTTGAATACAGGTTGCTTTGCTGTGAGCTTTCAGTTTCTTGTGACTCTTGAGATGCTTCATTCATTCAGTCAGCTCAGATTCTCTGGAGCCAGTGAGGCCTTATGAACAAATGCCAGTTCATAAGCATCATTAAGACACTGAGTGACAATGGGCTGCATGTGAATTTCACAGTGAAGAGCTATTGGCCTAACATGAACATACATGTTGTTGTTCTTGCTCTTCATCAAGTGGAAAGACGTGCCTTATTTATGATTGAGAGTTTAAAGTTAGTACAGTATTCTAGATGGATGTACTAGAGATTGCACATATGGCAATACAGTTTTTGAACGTAAAATCAGATTGTATCTGTAATCTTCACTTACATTGACAGCCGGGTGCAGGAAGTCTCAACCCTCAAAGTGCTGGGTCCCTATTACTGTACCTCTGCAGTTGTAGAAGAACAGAAACTTTGGTCGGATGCTATGTTCTCTGGGATGTGGTTTGTGTACGTTATTACTTTACATACTGTCAATGTGGAATGCTGACCTCTTGTTTTCATAACTGATTCCTTGTTGGAGGCTGCACCATATGATGGGTGTATGTACAGCAAGTTCTTTTAAATGCATGTCGTGTAAATTACTTTTGATTCATTTGTGCAAGCATGAAGAAGAATAAAAAAGTAAAATGACTGGGGAGATACAGTGAAGTAAAATGAGATACAGTGAAGTAAAATGACTGGGGAGATACAGTGAAGTAAAAGGACTGGGGGAGATACAGTGAAGTAAAATGAGATACAGTGAAGTAAAATGACTGGGGAGATACAGTGAAGTAAAATGACTGGGGAGATACAGTGAAGTAAAAGGACTGGGGAGATACAGTAAAATGAGATACAGTGAAGTAAAATGACTGGGGAGATACAGTGAAGTAAAAGGACTGGATGAGAAACAGTAAAATGAGATACAGTGAAGTAAAATGACTGGGCAGATACAGTAAAATGAGATACACTGAAGTAAAAGGACTGGGGGATATACACTGAAGTAAAATGACTGGGGGATATACACTGAAGTAAAATGACTGGGGGAGATACAGTAAAATGAGATACAGTGAAGTAAAATGACTGGGCAGATACAGTAAAATGAGATACACTGAAGTAAAAGGACTGGGGGATATACACTGAAGTAAAATGACTGGGGGATATACACTGAAGTAAAATGACTGGGGGAGATACAGTAAAATGAGATACAGTGAAGTAAAAGGACTGGGGAGATACAGTAAAATGAGATACACTGAAGTAAAATGACTGGGGAGATACAGTAAAATGAGATACACTGAAGTGCTCACATTTTGTTTTCTTCCTTGCTTGTACACTACATCTCTAGCAACGTTTGTTCAAACCATTTTTTATGGGACTACCTGCAAAGGCCTTGCTGAGATCTTGTTGTTTTTTTTTTTTTGTTTTTTTTGCAGCTATGTCAGTTAGAACTGTGGTCGGCTGAGATGTCTCTGTTGTTGGCTCTACAAGCTTTTTTTTTTCTCCCAGCTGCTCAGTACCAGCTGCTTTGCATACCACAAGGTGAAGCTGGTTTACTAGTTTCTGTATATGTTCTTCAAAGGTGGCAGACGTTTTACAGCATTGTCTTCATTTAAATTGCAACGGATGAGTATACTGAACAAAAGATGGCAGTTGCTGATATGGCCGTGTAATGCCTGCTCGGAACTGAACAGGAACGCACAACTTAAGTATTTGCTTTAGCACAGGTGAAAATGTGGTTGTTTGACTCCAAAGAGATTTATTATTCACTCCTATTCACTTCTGTTTTTTTATTTTCAGGTCTTCAGTTGGAAAGTGTTTTAAATGGATATTAAAACTAGCATCGGATGACTGTGAAGCTCTTAATCCCTTGGATTTGTACGTGAAACAATCTCAGGCAAATTTGCTGAAACAAGCCTCTGGTAAGTGTGTTTGTTGTTTTATTTATTTATTTATTTATTTATTTATTTATTTATTTATTATTTTTTTGCAAGTTTCAAATACATTTGTAAAGCTTTCTTGGTATGTTTCCAGTGCCTGGTTTCAGTTAAATAACAAAGGAAGCCAAAGAGTCGGCTAACTGCTTCAGAGTTCAGAATGTAATTTATTGAGCTTTCAAAAATGTTTCTCTTGACGCGGAAAATATTCTTTTCATGTTATCTCTTACTTGACTAGTGCAACTAGTCTTTTAAAATGGGTTCTTGCTCCAAGTAAGGTATCATTAATGCAGATTGGGATTCCTTGGTACATGAAACGTTGTTTAAGCCACTTGCTTGCATGATTGATACAGTTAGATAACATGCATCAGCCCCTTGCATTAAAAGAAATAGCAAATTAGTATTATTAGGGGTAGGGCTGCAGAGTGGCACAAACATTCTTTTTTTTTCACAATGTTGGTAGGAGGTTGTATTGCTGTGATGAAATAGTTCATGGAGAGAGTCTCTGGTTTTTACGTGTTTTCACTTCGAGCCCTTGTCCATGATATGAATTGAGCTGCAAGGTATGCTGCAACTCAATCTCAAATTAAACCGGAAATGTAATCGATCTCCTGCAGGTCTCGTTTGCTTGTGTCAGGCTGTGTGAGCAATGAAGTGGTCAGTTTGGGTTACCAGCACTAATTCTAATGCAAGTCAGAATGCTTCATGGAATGGCACATTTGACTCCAGATATCTGCAGGTGACACTAATATTGTGACACTGGACTTGGATCAACAAACCCAAAGTTAAACTGGGCGACTGGCCTTATTTTAACCCATTACGTACCAAATTCATTTCTATTGAAAAAATCTGAACACAAACTGTATTTATGTAATTGATACATTTACATTTGACTTCACTTTTGCGGTTAACAAAATTTAAGTAAGTTATCATAACAATATAGTTAAAGAGAAAATTTAAATAAACTGGTAAGCCAGTTAAAAATACTCCAAAAATGACAAAGTAAATGAGGACAGTGGCACTTAATGGGTTAAGCAGGTGCAATGGGAGTTGGCGGCAGAAATAATTTTGCTCTCTGGTATTAAAGAACATGCTTTCACAGGCTTGGTTATTCTAGGCTTCGAAATTACTTTTTGATCACTGAATGAACTGTTGGACAAAAATCTATATTGCATAATAAAAGCTAGATTTACTACCAGTTTAATGACGAATATACCGATGATGCTTTGGTTTGCACCGTCTTGTGCGGCGTGTCGCTTGGAAAGCCAAAATACCCTTCGGCAATTGCGCTTGTATTCGGAAGAGGGCGACATTTTCAAACTTTGGAAAGTGGCATGACACTCTCTATCGCTTAGTTGTTCTATCTATGCATTTGAACAGTCTGACTTATAACCGCGCATGCTGAAGTATATAGGTAACATGCATGGTTAACTGTTTTTGACAAATGGACCAAAAGTGCATTGTGTGTTGTCGCTTACTACAACCAGGTAGCACAGAGCGTATGTTTTTGTTATTGATGTTTTCCCTCTTAATGATGCTAGAAATACTGTTGTCGGTTATTGGTTGTATTAAATATTTAAAAGTTAACTGACAAACATTTCTCACATTCAATTAAAAATTACTTTTGGTGTGTTTTTATTTTACTGGGAACAACGCATATATGTAGAAATGTCGTTGGTGTTGTGGTGTCGTTAATATTAAACGGTGTTCTGTGTCGCATCAGTGATTACGCGCTATTATTGTAGAATCTCCCTGTAAACGTTTTAATTCTTTGAGAGTTGTACGCATGAGTATGCTTCTAATGTGTGTGGTAACATAAGAAAACCAGAAAACGGTGCTGCTTGACTTGTTTGCATGCTTCCCTTGCCGAAACTGTTGCCATTCTGACAGAAGCGGGGACGAGCATGTGTGTGTTTTTTTTTTTTGTCGGGAAGCGCGCACATGTTTTTTTTGTTGTCAGTGGTGGGAGGGGGTTCGCTATTTATTTTGTGTTAGAGAGCGCGCCCTCCCCACCGCCTCCTCCCTCTGAGTGCCGCGCACGCGCACGCGCGCGGGACCGCGTGGGAATGGCTGTTGTCTGATCTGGGGGTTGGGCCGCGAAGAGCGAGCGGAGAGTTAAAGAGGTTTTAATGTCCGCCATGTTGGCCATGGCGTATTGAACCAGAGAGAGGGAGCGGAGTGACTGAAAAAAGAGACCGAAAGAGAGCGACCAAGATCCGGGCCTTCCCGGCTCCGTTCGCATCGCCAGATTATTTTTTTTAACCAGTATAGTGATTTACTGCTGGACAAAGCCAAGGACTTATCCATGATAACTCAAGTCGGGACAGTTTGGAATTTTATGGGATCGGATAGATTTATGCTGAATCTTGATTTATAAAAAAAAATGAGTAAATTGTCGTTTCGGGCACGGGCGCTGGACGCTTCCAAGCCATTACCCGTCTTCCGCTGCGAGGATTTACCCGACCTGCACGAATATGCCTCTATTAACCGGGCAGTGCCGCAGATGCCAACTGGGATGGAGAAAGAAGAGGAATCGGTACGTTTTAAAGTTCCAAAAACCTAAGCTTAGAAATGTGTCCAGATTTTGACTATACGGGGGGTGCCCCTATCTTGTCTGCGCAAGCTTGCACAAAATGGCCGCCGTTTCTCCCGCTGTCCAGAAAGACGCATAGTTTAAAGCTCCCGGTCCATGCTACCCGAATTTTACGACATAATCTGAACAATATTATTACAATAGTTGCAAATTGTGTGTTTGTGGTCAGTTGTAGCTGACTGTTTCTGAAGGAGGGGATTTGCAAAGCACAAAGGGATCACGTGACTGGGCTTGAATCCGCCATTTCGTTGATTTTCTCTTTGCTTTGGGTTGGGCCTTGTGTTGGTGCGTTTGCAAAGAACTGGAGCTAGGCGGAGCTAGAGAGCCAGAAGGCCTGCTTTCTCCAGAGGAACTGGATAATGCATTGAAATACAGTTTAATTTACGGAACGGGTTTACGTAGCATTCCAATAAATCTGTGGTGTGAAATTGGAAACCTGCATGTTATGAAAAGGTAGCTTACTTATGGGAAGAGAGGTTTGCAAGCAGGACCTGATTCAGCCTACATAACATAACTTACTGTAGTTGTAAACAATACGAGTGTTTGTAATATTACTTAATTGTCATGGTTGTCATTTTGCCGCACATTAATTGTATTGCAATGTTTCTCGTTAAGTGTAACAATGACATGGTCTGAAAGCTTGTTTTGCAATAAGGCAGATATCATTTAGCAGCTACACATACCAAAAAACACTTGTATATCTTGTTTCTAAATATGTAAACTTATTTTGGCACTGATTTAACAAGGAGTGGTTAAAGGGTTGAAAAATATATAGAACACGTGAGTTATGGGGGTGGGAATGTGTTTCCTTTCCTGTTTATTAGATGCAATGTGACTATTACTGGTAGAGATTAGTCTACCGGTACTAGAAGAATACACAACATAACAATTGCCAGTTTGTCAATTCTGGTATTGCTTTTGATTTCATATATTAATTGCATTGTTTGTGGGCGGCGAATTCAATCATTGTTTTTAGATGTGCTGAAATGTACTCCTCATGTGGTCCTGTCATGGACAGCGCTGTTGCTGTGTGTAGTACCGGTACAGTGAAAATAACTGACCCGGTGTTACGAACTTTCAAAACAATACGAAGTACACTCAGACATTGGTTTGTGCAATACTCTTTTTGTCGGGGCATAATTTACAGTAAATTCATTACTTGGCAACACTGTAAAGCCCTACACAAAAGAGATGCACATAGCAACATATATTGCCGATTTCACAGTCTCTGTGTACTGGAAATAGGGATTTTTGTTCCTTGTGCCATTAAGCAATTTCTGGCAGTATAGTCAGTAGCTTAATATCAAGCAGTCGGTTTTAAACGAAATGTTTCATAATTGCATTTAACAGGCTGTTTGCATTCATCTGAGTTAAAATGTATAATTTTTATATTTCTTAGCAAAGGCATTGAAGCGTTTGTATTTGGTTTGTCAAGCACTTACCCTGTCTTTTACACAGGTCTAATCCGCAGTTAAACTGCCATTTTAATATTTTGAAAACAAGACAACCCTTTACCCATTTTTTGAAGATATTTATTTCTAGAGACATACTTCTATATCTTAGTTTTACTAAACAAGCACCTCATGCTTCATCATCAGCAGGGAGTAAAGATCAAGGGACAGAAAGCACTGCCAAAGAAGTCAAACCTTCAGTAGTGCTTGTACTCTGACCAATTCCTGTCAAGGAAGCAAAATACCACCTACATTTAAAGTCATGTTGGATTTTGGAATTTGTCCAAAGTAGAAGATAATGTTTTGTCTTGGCTTTGTTTAAATATTGTGCAGGTTAATAACAAAAAAAAAAGCCTTTTCAGACTTGCTGTTCAAACCTACCATTGATTAGATTATCAAACATTCCCAAGTTCAATTCTAAAAGGTAAATAGCTGGAGTATCCAGAAGTGCAAGACTACATCATAAATCCAACTCCCTGCCATACTTTAAATAAAACTAAACAATTTCCATAATAACTCACCCTGGATAAGGACGTCTGCTAAGAAATAAATAATAAAAGCGCTGTTAAAGAATTTGCTGTTATTGGTTTGATTCCCAGTTGCATTAGATGTGTGATCTAGTAATGCACACTTTTATTGCTGAAATGCATTGTTCATTTTAACACATTGCTTTTATAGAATGGCTATCTTTCAGTTTGCAGTGCCCTGAACCATTTTGAAACCACCACTTTTTATTTGGTGGTTTAGTGTAGTAGTTAGCAAGTCAAATACTGCTGTTGCCCTGGGAAATTTCATTGTATTACTTCTAAACGACTGTGTGAAAGTACTGGTATTAAGAGCAGTGAAACGTGCCATTTGTCTGTACAGCATGTATGTGCATAAATAACATATTAGAAACATTTAAAATAAACTTTTTGTATGATTCACTTGATTTATCTAGATTTCTTTTGGAATGGAAAGTTATGCTTTCAAATTCAGACATAATGCCAATTTGTATTTAAGCCAGCAACATGATTGATTAATTACAGGGATGTAGAGTAAAATATTACTAAATTGTCTAAATTAGTGCTGGGATGAACATGGTATTGTCCTGTTCAGAATTCCGTTCAAAATTCAGACCAAAAAAATAGGCTGTGGAGTCCTTACTTTACCCTAATTACAAAACATAAGATGCCATACAGTACCACTAAGAAGAAATGCCTTTTCACTTCGAAATGGAGCCTCGGATGTCTGAAGTCAGGGGCTCCTAATTGACTGCCACTCCATGAATCCATAGAAGTTATATAGACCTTTGTTTCAATGTAATATATTTCATTGCAATTTTTTTTTTAAAAGAATATGCATATTTGGAATACAATTTTGAACATGTCACACAAATGTGTAGCCTCCATACACTCGGTTTCCTCTTGCAGGTAAAGTAGGGGTCGCTGCTTTTATTTTGTATAGGAGGAGAAATATCAAGAACTGTCAAAGGCACAAGGTACTTCATGGTAGAAAGTTTTAGAATAGCTTCGAAATAACCCACAGAACCTAGCAGCAGTGAAAAACATTGCTCTGTCAGGGTCTATTGGGACTATTTCTGAATGTGCTTCAGCCCCAGTATGGGAATGCCTGTTCCAAGTAATCCTATGAATGTTATGTTTTTATAAATGCCAAGTATTTATTTGAAACCTGGTTTTAAATAGATATGCCAACATACGGTAAGAAATGTACCAGAATATATCTTCTGCCATATAGGCACATTAGAAATTGTTGTATAGAATAGGTGAGGCGCACACATTTTTAACAAACAGAATGTTTTAAATCAGGCTGGTGGGTTTACAGTCTGAGCTTTAGGTACCCTAGCTCAGGGGTTCCCACACTTTTTTTACCAGAGGCCTGTCTGTTCAGCGGCATTAAGCACTGCGGCCCACTATTAGCACTCCTTGGGAAAATGTCAAACATTTGATATTTAAACCTGTAACATAAATCAACCTAAACTGTCCTTTATTAATTTGAGTAAATATTGTGAAAGATGGAAATCACACAATATGCAGGGAGTGAAAATAAATGTATGTATCAGTGAGATTTTCCAACAGTTATGATTGTTTGGATATTAAATGCTTATTCTAACTATTGCTGCATCCAGTGTTTGTCACATGGTTTGTGTTTATTTATTTTTGTAACAGTGTGTTCTGTAACCCTTTTAAAGTCAGTTTGGTTGACACTATTTAGTTTTTTAGGACCTTGTTGTGGCTCAAACTGGGAAATTTACTCTTCTGTTAAAGGTTTGTTTTGTGAATGCCAGATGCTTGATCATTTCGATGAATTATTCAGAAGGCAGACTTGGTACTTTCTACTACCTGATTACAACATCTATTGAATTATGTATAGCTGCTCTAAGGGGTAGCCCAATCTATAATCAGTTGCTTTGAAATAGATGGAAATAGAACTTTTATCTCCATACATTTCATAAACTTAATTTGTTCTCCAAAAAGAAAAAAAGATGTATGATTTTGCAAACCTACAGCCTCTGCACAAGTCCTGTTTGCAGGAGTATTTCTCAAAATGAAAGCTGGTCCTTGCTCAGACTGATTTTAAATTCAATTCACAGCTAACCTGGTCTCCGTACCATGTATTCTTTTTTTCTTGAAATGGAAACTATTTTCTTCAATGGTAAGGCGCAGTTTCATGTGATATGGGTCTTCAGGGTAATAAAAGCAACCGTGATGCAGCATAAAAGTTAGCTATTATTAGAGTGTCTGTTTTAAAAATGATCCATGAAATATAATAAGTTAAAACATTTGCCAAGTGTTAAATGCTTGGAATTTGCTGTGTTTTAATTGTTGAACAGACCTCTGTGTGCCAAACTGACTGACTAAAGCTAAACGTTCTTTGGTGGTTTAGGCCATCCAAGTTGTACAGTGCAAAATACATTATATATTTTTTTGTGTTATTTGTTCACTCAGGGTCCCTTTTATCTAATTAGGTTTTGGTTGAAGGTCTGATAACATTGTGTCAAATATGCAAAAATGCAGAAAATCAGACAGGGGGCAAATACTTTCACCATACATACATACATACATACATACATACATACATACATACATGTCAATAGCAGACCATATGTCCTTCATAGAAAATAATTTTATTGTCTAGAACTTTGAGGAAGTATCTCCTTGAAATTTAAACAGGATCTAACACTAAAATAAATACTTTTATACCACCAGCGTGGGTATATCTAGTGTGGGAATAACATGCTTACCGGGGCTAGTTTTGAATGTGTCTTTGCTTAAATTCCAATCCAGTGAAATTCAGGACGGAGCTGCGCTTCGGTAGTTCAGACAATACTGCCACTGATACAGGGTTTATAACAACTGTAAAATGTTTGAGATTTCAGATTTTGACTCTGATATCCTTGATTGAGTGTAGTCAAGAAATGCCAGTTACCAATCTGCCTGCATATTTAAATTCCAGGAGATTTCATTCTAGAGAGGTGCACCTAGGCTGCAAATTGACAGACTAAGGTTCAAGGTTCTGTCTAAAAAGACGGTTGGGAAAAGGCCATGAATAGAAATTGAAATTAATCATTGTCAAAGTATAGTCTGTTGAAAATGAAAGTAAAGATCCGCCAGGTAGAATAATTGATTTAATATAAGTGTTATGACATGCATTGCAGGCTAACCTAGGGTCTCGTGTTTAACAAAGCGAATCAGAAAGTCTCTTGCAGATCTTTACCTGTACAGTTTTTTCAGAGCTAGGTAAAGCCCCCTTGGTTTGTGTTGGAGAGCTGAGGTGAGAAAACTGGTCGAAACATATTATTGGCATTGAACTTGCATACTTTGGTCTTCCTACTTAGTCAGGAACATAGTTTAATGTAGCTGATCAGAAGCAAAGAATACATATATTGCATTAGGCTAATTAGCACTTAACAGTTTTCATGAGGCTTCAATGAAGAATCAGAGTCTTCCCTCAAAGGTGAGTGCTAACAATATTTTGGGCATTCGTTAAAAATAAACAGAGGCGATCAAGCCCTAGTTATACTGTACCATGCCTTTTTCAGCTCTTGCAGTAATGTACCCAAGCTTTTATACTGTTTAATAGTATGTCCACAGCAAAGACCAAGAAGGAAATAGGTTATGTTATGGCCAAAATCAAATAAGCCGTGCAAATCTAAACTTTTGGGTTAGTTTGACAATTTTAAACATGGATTCCCACTCAGTAGTGGTTTAATACATGAATGTTAACACTGTAGTGCTAATTGGAGTGTGGGAAACCAGCCAATTAGGTGTAAAGGCGCACATGTGCTTTTTGTCCTTCCCAAACACATTACATTAAGTCTGAAATGCTGTACTGTACCACCAATCTATGTACCCATCTGACAGGAACCATGAAGTGGTGCCCTCATACCTGTATTTGTATCTCTTGGTAATTGCTTTCCTTGTTGTCATCAGTATTTAAAACTACAACATACTGAACTGCCCTACTTTTAAATCTTGCAATTATAACAGTTTAGCATACATAATAAAGCTTTTTTTAACAAGTGATTTTGGGAGTGGTGATTTATTTTTTCTGTTTTCTGTTCAGATAGTGGAGGGCAGTGTAATCCAATGGCAGATGAGGACATGCAAACAGTCAGTTTAAATGAGGAGAAAGACCACAGGACTGCAAAGCAGAGGGACAGACAGGAAGATGAGAACTAATACTTGAAGATTGTGTTTTCTTTAAATAAACTTTTGACAAGGACCGTTACAATTCAGTAGTAAATATCTGCAGTTTTGTCTTTTTGAAACCTGGCATATTTCAATGTCTCAAATGTTTAAATAGTTCAACTTCTTGAAGTGAACGTTGTAAATAAAGTTTTAATTTCAGTAAACATGAACTATGTTGGAATTACTACTTTTATCAATTTCCCTTTTTTTTCTTTCTGTGACACACTATGCTTTCCCAGAAAGACAACTTGGTATGCTGGTTTAATTAGGTTGTTCTCCATTATTTCCTTGATGTATTAAGAAGCTTATTCATGGCTGTCATGGCCACAACATATGCCCTATTCCTTACCAGTTCTTCTTTATTGGATTAGCATTGAGTTTGACAGGCAGACCTTAAAGCCATGCACTTTATTACACAGGATCATTTCAAATGATTCATCCCAGGGCTGTTGGTGACCATTGTTGTGTGCTCACATCAAGTTAGCTTTATTTGAAGGTAAAGAATGCTATAGTGTTAATCAGCTGGATTTATTTTAATTGAAGCTTAACAATTCGCTTCTACAATAGCTGTAAAGGAGCTAGTTTACTTTTTGTATTTACCACATGGTGCAGTTCAGTGGGTAATTTTGTTTTGACACAAGCTTCCCCAAAAAGGTGAACACTTCTGTAACCTGCCCTGACCATCATGTAATCAAGTGCCCCACACAGGGATTCTTATATGAGTTTAAATCAGCTGCCAGTGCACCTGCAACTGCTAAAATTGCAGTAATTTCAGCTGGCAACTTTAAATTTTCAGTGCTATGGGAACTCCAGATAAAATCGAAGAGGCCCCTTCACTTTGACATGTGACTTTAGACGGCTGCCATATTGATTATGATAAAGACTTTGCATTTTGCGATAATTGGTTTGGTACTTGGTACACAGCTGTATTCTGCAATTTTATCTCCTAAAGTTTTGGGCATATCTTGAAGAGCAATCTTCAGTGTCAATACTGCATATCTCAGAAACCATTTGAAGTAGAGACTGCACATGTGCTGACCATGGCATTGACTTTACCAGAAATGGCTGCAATATTGAGGTCGTACAAAATTAACCCATATCAATGATTCAGACCACACACTTTGACATAGATAGTGTATACACTGTTGTATTCTATGATTCTCTCAAAGTTCCATTACGTTACCCATTTCACTAACACTTTTTTTTGGACATTTATAATACAGATGTTGTTCACATATCCATTTTACTTTGTTCACAAACAGTTCCATTTTATTACCCCACACCGACAAATTTCTAGTTGGATTTTAATTCATAGTGTCTTGTCCAGTGCTGGTAAAATATAAGAAGTCTTTTAAACTGTAATATTGGAGGAAAGGATAATAATGTAAGTGATTCTCCTAAAGTACTGTTTTTATTTTGTCATTTTACATATCCTGCATTTTACTAGTACAGTACAACCAGGCAGTTTTGAATATTCATAATGAAGGTTGTTTCCCGATAAGCCAGTTTTTAGCTTTAGAAGCTATACTGTACAGATGTTTAAAGGTTTGTTTGTTTGTTTGTTTTTGTTTGTTTGTTTGTTTGTTTGTTTGTTTTGCTTCCCGTAGCTAAAACAGTTTAGGAATGGCATTCATAAAACAGCTGATGCTGTGATGTAGCAGCAGGCATCTACCATCTGATAGAAGCCCGCTAGAGCTGGATGATGATGGTACGTCTTCTAATATGGAACATGTGCCAGCTTTTAAACATGTATTTGATTCTTAGCTGTTTTACGTTGAGTCGGGGTGTGTTCCTGCTGGATGGATATGATGCCAAGTGTACAGAGGGGCATGCACTATGCTGTAACCGTTAACGGCACTGATTTGAGAGGATCTGACACCACAGCTGGGGTACTTGTCAGCATTTGAATGACTCATGTAGTCTTTCAGATATACAGCATTACATAGTACCTCGCAGTGACACAACATGAGAACAGTGTTCTGAAATGCAGCATCACGGTCACGCCAAGGCTGGGTTTATTTATTTTTTTATAGTGAATCTCAAAACCTGCTCTTCAAGATTTCATAAGACCCGGAATGAAACGGAGACCACATTCTTGGACAAGGGACCTATCTAAATTGTATAGCCTATATAATGGCAAGGCTTTTCCAAGAGCCAAAAAAAAAAATCTGGTGAAATATTCTTAATTACTGCTTTTAATCTTTTATTTCTGTATACCAAGTATCAGAATCGGGATATATTTCTTAGTGGGTGTGCCTCGTGGTAATCTGCTTTTTACGTTACTGGTGGCTCAAATTTGGACACAGCCGTGAAGGGAAATGAATGTCACAGACATGGTTTTTGCAGTTTATTATTTTACTTTGCAGGAATGTTTGTTTTCACCAGAGCTCATATGAGTTAAAAGGTATGGTGGTAGTATTAAATCAACCAATGTGAAGGAAGAATAACCTAAATGTATATACTGTACTGTGGGGCTGAACAATGAGAGCAATCTTGATTTGGATTCTTCCCAATGTTAAAGCGGAACTCTGAGTGGCCATCTGTTGGTGCCTGTTGTCTTGGTATTCTGCAAGTACAGTATAAGATGTATTGTGTTGTAGTATACAGCAAGTTCATTTGAAGAATAAAATTTAGATGGGAGGAGAAAATGCTGTTTTCTGACAACACTAATTTTTAAAGAAACCTCAAAACATTAAAATATAATTGACCACACTTTCTGCTGACATTTGTAACAGCAGCAGAGGATCGGGTTCAGGGGAACAACTACACTTCTACTGATTTTGCTTACAGTACTGTAGAATTCCATTTGATTAACATTTGATTCTCCATTCAGTAGTTGTGGAAATGCACAATACCTGGCTTTTACTGAGCTAGTGCGGCCTCTTTTCAACTTCAAGATGAATCACTTGGTGATCCTTTATATCGAAGGGCAATTTGTGATTGCTGGGGTCAGGAAATCTACTTGTGTTCTGTTTGTTTTGGGTTACAAAATTAGGTCCAGCTCTCAAAGTAACATCTGTCTTGCTAAGTATGCATTGCAACGCTTATCTAGCCAGTATCCTAATAATTGAGGTAGAATATGAAGTTATGCAGTGGACAGTACAGTGGCATTGACCACCCCCTCTTGCTGCTTTAATACTATATGCATTTATTATTATTATTTCTTAGCAGACGCCCTTATCCGACTTACAATTGTTACAAGATACCACATTGTTTTTACATACAATTACATTATTTTTTACACTGTTTTTACATGCAATTACCCATTTATACAGTTGGGTTTTTGCTGGAGCAATCTAGGTAAAGTACCTTGCTCAAGGGTACAGCAGCAGTGTCCCCCACCTGGGATTGAACCCACGACCCTCCGGTCAAGAGTGACATACCCTCACAATTCTCTGTGTAAAAAAGTGCCTCCTATTTTCTGTTCTGAATGCCCCTTTATCTAATCTCCATTTGTGACCCCAGGTCCTTGTTTCTTTTTTCAGGTCGAAAAAGTCCCCTGGGTCGACATTGTCAATATGTTTTAGAATTTTGAATGCTTGAATCAGATCACCGCGTAGTTTTCTTTGTTCAAGACTGAATAGATTCAGTTCTTTGAGCCTGTCTGCATACGACTTGCCTTTTAAACCCGGGATAATTCTGGTTGCTCTTCTTTGCACTCTTTCTAGAGCAGCAATATCCTTTTTGTAACGAGGTGACCAGAACTGAACACAATATTCTAGATCAGGTCTTACTAATGCATTGTAAAGTTTTAACATTACTTCCCTTGATTTTAAATTAAACACTTCACAATATATCCAAGCATCTTGTTGGCCTTTTTTTTATAGCTTCCCCACATTGTCTAGATGAAGAAATTTCTGAGTCAACATAAACTCCTTGGTCTTTTTCATAGATTCCTTCTTCAATTTCAGTATCTCCCATATGATATTTGTAATGCACATTTGTATTGCCTGCATGCATTACCTTACACTTTTCTCTTAAATGTCATTTGGCATTGTCTGCCCAGTTCTGAATGCTGTCTAGATCATTTTGAATGACCTTTGCTGCTGCAACAGTGTTTGCCACTTCTCCTATTTTTGTGTCGTCTGCAAATAACATGTTTGCTTACTATAACAGCATCTAAATCATTAATGTAAATTAGGAATAGCAGAGGACATAATACTGATCCCTGTGGTACTCCACTGGTTACCTTGTTCCATTTTGAGGTTTCTCCTCTAATCAGTACTTTGTTTTTTACATGTTAACCACTCCCTAATCCATATGCATGCATTTCCTTGAATCCCTACTGCATTCAGTTTGAGGATTAATCTTTTATGTGGGACTTTGTCAAAAGCTTTCTGGAAATCTAAATAAACCATGTCATATGCTTTGCAGTTTATCCGTTGTCAATGTTGCATCCTCAAAAAAAAAAAATCAAGCAGGTTAGTTACACGATCTCCCTTTCCTAAAACCATGCTGACTGTCCCAGGATACTGTTATCATATTGGTCATTTTCCATTTTGAATCTTCTTAGAGTTTCCATAAGTTTACATATAATAGAAGTCAGGCTTATTGGTCTGTAGTTACCTGGTTTGGTTTTGTCTCCCTTTCTGTGGATCGGTATTACGTTTGCAATTCTCCAGTCTGCCAGTACAACCCCTGTGTCAAGAGACTGTTGCATGATCTTGGTTAGCAGGTTGCAAATAACTTCTTTCATTTCTTTGAGTACTATTGGGAGGATGTCATCTGACCCAGGGGATTTGTTTATTTTAAGAGCTCCTAGTCCCTTTTAACACTTCTGCCTCTGTTATGCTAAAGTTTACTAGTTTATCCCCTGATCTAAATGGTGGATGTAGATAAACATGAGTGATCCAATGTTGGAGCCCTGTGGCACTCCACTGAGTTCATTGTCACAGTTAGATGTTTCCTCCCCTCTTGCAACTACTCTTTGCTTCCTGTGTTTTAACCAGTTTTGTGACTCAGCCTAATGAACCATTCTCTCGAGGTACCATTCCCATTATACAAAGCCTCCTGAAATGCTTTGTTTTTATTCAAACACCTGTGTCTACTGTCAGTGTATCCTGTTCCTGATGTACCTCTTTGGGTGTAATAGTGTTGATGAATTGAAGGAACAATTTTTATGTTAATAATGCAGACTTCTGAAGAGGTCTAGAAAAAAGTAGGCCAACCCAGGCCGGTAAACCAAGTTCGGATATTGGGTTTGCCCCTTTTATAGTTGAGGTAGGTCCTTTTTTTATGTGGTACTGAAAGTGTTGAAATACATTAATAAATTAACTGTGTGCTGACCTGGTGTTAGAAAATCTGCCTGTTAAGCAGAGAAGCCAGATATCTGAATTTCTGCAGCAGCTAAAAGGCTGGGTGTGAGTATTGTATGACGGGGTTGCTTTTCAGTGTGATGCACTACGTGCCGTCAGCCCAGAGCATTGTGTTGGCTAGGACAGTGTTGGTCTCATGCTGGCAGTCTGCCCTCATAACATTTTACCCTGATGTGGGGAGAGGGGTGAACAGATTTGCTACATGCACCTGTTTGTCTTGGTGGTTTTAGCTGATTTTATTATTTGGAAACACATATTTGCTTTAGTATAGTAACCTGCAGTTTGACAGTCTTGTTGATAATCCTTGGTACTCCACAGTAGGGCCGCACTGTGTTTTTCTGAAGACCTACTGTAGTGATGAAGGTAATAATGCCTAAAGAAATTCAGTGAGGCCAAGATCAGTGCTGGCTCTGACTGCTTGGACAGTGTGGTTCCAGTCTGCAGCAGAAGTTTCTTTTACTGTGTGTAAACCCCTTATATATTTGTGCTGATTTTCATGAAACCGATACAGAAACTAGATGTCAAATTATAACCTTAATGGACAAACTGTAAAGCTGTTGTATTGTGTAGTGGACAGTACATTGCACAGATAGCATCCATTTAAGTTGCTGATTTTAAATGGACACTGCAGTGTTAGCTAAAATTTAAATTGAATGCCACATGAATATATAAACATTTGTCTACATTTTCATGATACTGATCCAACAAGTTTTGTATTTACAGCAGTGACGGTTGGGTTGTAGTAATATCTGGCAGTTGCTGTCTGGTAATGTAATGAAATGTTAATCTTGTTGGATATGGATATCATTTACTGCAAGTGTTGTGCAATACAAAGCCTTATAACAGCTGTATGACTTTCTCTCTAGCCATGGTATTGGGAGAATTTGTTTTCATTAGGTTTCAGCATGCTGCCAAAATGGCTTGGATCAAATGGACCCCGTCTCACGACTTCTGTAACAAACGTGTGCACACAGATATAATCTTGTTTGCTGTATTTTCTTTAGATTTAGAGGCATGCGTGACAAACCTGTGTCTCTTCACGGGGCACACAAGAATACCAAGATCTCCTGTGGGAGATGTGAAAAGGCAGTTTGGCCCTCCCATTTTGGCTTTGTAGATTTGTTCAATGAAAACCTTTAAAAATAAATAATAAAACCTTTGTCTTTATTGATAGAAATCCATTAATATACAGGGTCACATTGACCCCACCTCATCAGTTATGTAATTCTACCCCACCTCACCACTTAGGTTAAAGAATGCTGCCCATGGCTGCCTTTAATCTTTGCAAAGTAACATTTTAAAATTGGAAAAGACTAAGAATTAGCCTATTTTTTTAGCCCAGAAATATAGGTACTGTATGCATATGCAGTATCTCTCCATTTCATTACCAGTATCCAATGCCAATTCCTATAGTTTTTTTTTATTTTGTTTTTTTTCTGTAGGAACACCATCTCCAGCGGGCAATTTCGGCACAGCAGGTGTATGGAGAGAAACGAGATAATATGGTTATTCCTGTTCCAGAGGCAGGAAGCAACATTGCCTACTATGAATCTCTCTACCCTGGGGAGTTCAAGATGCCAAAGCAGCTTATTCACATACAGCGTAAGTACAGGAACACATGATTCAGTGTGGTTGGGAGGCTTAACCCTTTGCAGTCCATTTATTAAGTGCGTGTCAGGCGCGTCAGGTCCAATTTATTTTCACACGCGCAGTTAATTTTAGACACGCTGTTTAAAAGTATTTTCTTTTCCCCACAGTCAAACGGGTTTAAAAGGCCTTGCATATCAACAAAGCACTCACTAGGCATCTCCAGCCCCGCCCCACCCTTTCGTTCGCTATAGCTTTCACCTATGCTAAGAAATAAATAATAGCATACCGATCAATCATCTCCTGATGACTCGTTTTATCACCAAACTCCTCAATAATGCGATCCAAGTCATTATTTTATTACTATAACATCTCAAAAAAGCTCTGCAAATGTCAGTGATATTCTCTGTGCGCTGATTCAGTAACAGCCAGCTTGTTTCCTTATGACCGCCACTATCTGATGCCGGGGCAAGTATGACTATTCATGAGATACGCCCTTTTTTTTTTTTTTCCGACTTGTCTCAGCTCCTGTCGCT
Organism: Acipenser oxyrinchus oxyrinchus; assembly: GCA_030684275.1. Lineage (NCBI taxonomy): Eukaryota > Metazoa > Chordata > Actinopteri > Acipenseriformes > Acipenseridae > Acipenser > Acipenser oxyrinchus. The sequence continues at coordinate 95,604,045 of CM060249.1, forward strand.
CCCGCTCCGCCATTGAATGGTTTTCTCTGCTTTTCCAGAGAAAAACGACTAGAAACCTGTTTTTTCCACATTTTTTGATGTCGGACAGGCTCCGACATTGGAATGGATAGGAATAATTGCAATGTCGGACCAGGTCCGACATAGGACCGCAAAGGGTTAAGAAAAGAGGACCTTGTAAAGCTAATTTTGGTCAAATATAGCAAAGCCCTTTATTGAGGTCTAACTTGGTATTTGGAGATTTGCTGCCATATTGGGAACTCCCATATGTTGGAATAACCCTATAATAACACATTTTATAAATGGGTTATACTGAAAGTCATGAACTGTCTCCTAGATGTGTCTCTATAGTGTCCTGCAGTGTTGAGTTGTCTGTCTTGTTGCAGCCGGTGATAGTTTTACAGACCAGCAGAGATGCTATTGGTTTGTTATTAAAACACATAAATATGGTTTTGTTGGTGTGTGTTGAGTTAACAATTCTTACTAATGCTAAATAATTAAATAATAATAATTGTATTGTAATATTACATGAAGTAAAGAATAGGAGAAAAGTAATCTTCGATTTACAAGTTGAGTTTCACTGCAGCATTATTAGCAATTAATGCTGTTTCCTGTGAAATGTGAAGTCTGAGCGAAAATAATGAAGCAATTTAAGAGCCCTGGCATTGGGGGAGTAGTCGTTGTATACCAGTGTAAGACCTCGCTTCCAGTGTAATCTGCCATATCCGTGCAATCTTTTGTTTTTAAATTAAGGGGAGTGCTTGAGATGAATGCTGTCCCTCACAGGTCTGCAAGCTCTCCTCATTTCATTTGAGCTCCATTGTACAATAGATCCAGAGTCTAGAGGTGAAAGGTTAATGTGGTACTGTAGGCTGCTGCTGTGTTTTTAAATTGATATGAGAGGTTCTTTGCAACCAGCAATATTTAGTGTTCTCTATCTGACCTGTCTATCCTGTGTAACACTTGAGAGGATTTTTTTTTTTTAAATCCGATGTCATTGTTTTATACAGCGACAACAAAAATGGGTCACTTACATTTAGTAAAAATTTGGTGTTTCATGCATGTGATTTAAAATGAATAAATAATCAAATGTGTGTTTTTTATTTGTTTAAAAAAAGGGCTGAGCCCTTTTGTAGGAAATTAAAAATGCTGATTAGAATTCTGCTGTACACTGGGAAGGCACTAGTCAAAATGTCTGTTACAATACTTAGTTTCTTATAGTTTTCTTTGATGGGGAAAGTGGGGAAAGATATATATTTCTCTGTAGGGATGCAACGGTTATGATTTTCCTAAACATTTGCATACAATTACAAATAAAAGCGAAAACCAAAATCAATTTTTTTGTACATTGAAAGTGTGTCGGCAGTTTCAGCACTAAGCCGGCAGGTGTGTTTTGGGAGCTCATCGCACACTTTGCTGCATATAGATGTTTCATATTAACTTCCTTTAATATGGTAACATAAGTTTAAAGTTATGACAAGACTTACCTGATTGATTGACAGCCTTCAGTAGGGATAACCTCTGCTTCATACTGAGTGTGGGTGTCCGGGTGTCCAGGGCTGTTTTTCATGTGCAAACACTCAGCCTGAGTACCATAACTTAAACCTTTTGTTACAAAAAGAGCTTCCTAAGAAGTGAAAAGCTAAAGTTGGGAGTTTGAGTTTAAAAAGTCTGAACTGCCTGTTAAATTACTTTTGTAGGTCTCCCGACCATTTATTATTTATTGAGTTGTTGTCCAGGACCCCTTGTAAATGAGGTCTCTGTCTCAATGGGTAAATCTCCTAGTTAAATAAATAAAGGACAAATGCAAAGTACAAACACAATAAAAACATGTGTGATTCAAACTTAATCAGCAGCAGGCACAGATGAAATAGAATAAATAAGACCTCTGCTTGTTAACACTAGAACTGCTGGATTTTCAAACCGCCACGTGGGTCATTTTGACCCATGCATTTTTAAACTGCTTTGTTATGAAAATGAAAGACATACTATCGGATACAACTGAAGTTTTATTCATGAACATCATATTAAACATAAATTAAACATAAAATTAGCGCATATACAGCACTACTACAAACAGTGAAAAAATATAATACACATTTCAAAAGAAACGGGTATGTACATATACCAGTGTACACGTGTAAAACAGTAAAACTGAAATCACTGTTTCTAATATAAAAATAAAATATAACACTACTCTATGGAGGAGCGTACGCGTCTGCCAGCTGACTGTGCCTGCATCCAGGAGCTGTGTTGTAAACACAGACGCAGTTCCATTGAACACTATTGTGTAAACGTGTGTAAACTGGTACATAGAAACCTGTAAAACCGAAATGTTTTTTTTTCTAAAAGCAATATAAAAAAGAATATATAACATACATTTCATATTAGGCACAAGTTATTATCCTACCTGTCATTTCAGTTTGCTGTGTGCATCTGAGTGCAGCTTGCCATATTCCAATCAAAATGACTACTTTCAAGATTAAATATTTCCTTCTGATATATTCCCAGTTGCATTTCTGGAACAAAACGAAGGATTGTTATCTCCCAGATACATTATAAAATAAGCAACAAGGCTTTCACTGAGTTGGCATCTTGACAAATTCACAATCATAGCAATCATTCTCGTAATCAGTCTACAAACAAAGAAAGGCTTGAAATAAAAAATTTAAAAAGGCACTTGTGCTAGGAGGAGAAGGCATGTCTTGTTTGCTGCATTTACAAAAATAAAATAGAATATCTTGCGTTATATTGAAAAAGACATGTATGGGTCACGTTGACCCACGTGGCAGTTCTAGGTAGAACTGTTTAACTTTATCATTTTTGCGATTCTGGTAACTTCCCGCTAATTAACACACGGTAAAATGTATTTTCAGGGGGGTAAAATCCAACATTACCTTGAAGTCATGAGTAATCTCGATAAATACTGTACAATCGTTAATAGTAATGAGGTAGGCATTAAAAAGAGCCTTCCATTTTAACTGCAATGTTACTTGGAATTACTGTGTGTTCTACAAGGTTCTTTATCAGCTCAGCGCATTTGTCGAGGTATCACGCTGGCTGCAAATTTAATTACTTTTGCTTCTATTTTAACATTAAATTCTTAAACTCAGTGAACATGTTAACTTCAATATAAAGCCACACAGAAATGCATAAATAAGTTATAAAACAGTTTTAGCGGTTGCCTGCAGATCCAACTGACGATGGTTCCAGTTGGATTTGTAGCTGGACTGGGGTGTTTACGCTTCAACCTGGGTAGCTTGGTGGTAAATGTCTTATTCTTGCTGTGAGTGGCTGTAAAGACAACAGGGCTAACGAAAGATTGGATAGTGTTTGAGTTGCTTTTTCTTATGTACGGTTTCCTAGTAACTGAATGTATTCTGGTAGTTAGTGGAAGTTTTAGGGGAGGCAGACAAGCTGTGCAACAAAATTGCTTTGCGTGTTTTTACGCATTTTACAGTGTGTTTTTGATTTCTTAATGTGTAAAAACGGCAGGTACGTAGCTTATCTGGACCGCTGGGTATATGTGATGCAATAACACTGTATCAAGCTTTATTTGTCACAGTTAAACGATGTGTGTAATGGTGGTATGTCCTATTCCCTTGGCTGCACAAATGTAGTTTAGTTTTTACTGAAAACCAAACCGATTGTAACCGACTTGCATCACTATTTGTCTGTAAATGGACATAAATGTTGTGACTCAATTTTCCTAATGGCTGGGGTGTAACACGCTCAATTCTATAGAGATTAAGTTAGTGGGATACTTTGAGTGGACTATTGCACAAAAATATTGGTGGGAAACTGTTCCTTAGGAAATGATTAATGCAAATTGTTTTGTGATAATAGGCAAGTTTTATGTTAAACCTAGAGGTAAAAGTGCTATTGGATCTTTGCAGAAAATGTATATTTCCCCTTCGAGTACATAAACTAGATACTTATTTTTTCAAGGATATATTTGGTATACAGTTAGTTGCATAGTTTCTATTTACTGAACCTTTTAAACCATTTTTTTTGTTTTTTGTATGCAGTTTAGATAAATATTAATGCTAGGTATTGTAAACTCTCACAGTCCTTACACCCGTACCATGCTAATGTAATGTTCTTGCATAAACATTAGTTGTTGGAAGTCACACTTTCCAGCAAGGAACATAACATTTTTAATATTTCAGAATCTTAACATTTTTTATTTCTTCCTGAAATAATTGTAATGAAAATGTTATAATGTTTGTTTTGTATGCAGTTTAGATAAATATTAATGCTAGGTATTGTAAACTCGTCCTTACACCCGTACCATGCTAATGTAATAATGTTCTTGCGTAACTATTAGTTTATGTTGGAAGTCACTCTTACCAGCAAGTAACATAGCATTTTTAAAATTTCAGTATCTTAACATTTTTATTTCTGCCTGAAATGAATTGCAATGAAAATGTTATAACTGCATGAAGACAGACAGCACCTGTAAACATGATGATGATGATTTTTTGTTCTTAATAGCTTTTAGTCTGGATGCTGAGCAGCCGGACTACGACATGGATTCAGAAGATGAGGCATTTGTGAATAAGCTGAAAAAGAAGATGGAGATCACCCCTCTGCAGTTTGAGGAGATGATTGACCGTCTAGAAAAGGGCAGTGGCCAGCAGGTAATGCCTGAGAACGGATTACTACTGCCACCTTATGCTCCTTAAAACCATTACTAAACTGACCGTCTGACTACATTGTGAATACGATAACTGCCTTAAAACTTTGATCATACAGTCCGAGCTTCCTATAGAGGAGTTGTGAGGACTCCTGTATGTGCATGCACTGGTTTAGAAGGTGTCTTTAGTTAAGTTAGTTCTCAATATTGTCGCATAAAATTAGTCCCAGAAAATACCACTTGCTTATGCTATTTTTTTTATGATGTGTGAGTTCAGCCCATTGAAATCTGCAGTAAAACCCCAGGAAGTGTGTGTAGTATTTTATCCCGTACACTGCAGGCTGAATTAACTTTCTTAACCTTCAGCTGGTGACTCTCCAGGAGGCCAAACTGCTGCTGAAGGAGGACGATGACTTGATCCGAGAAGCGTACGAGTACTGGATCAGGAAAAGGACAAGCTGCCAGGGCTCATCCCTCATCCCCGTGGTGAAGCAGGAGAAGCGGGATGGCTCCAGCACGAACGACCCCTACGTCGCCTTTAGAAGGAGAACAGAAAAGATGCAAACAAGAAAGGTGGGCTTGTATACAGTTTGGGCTTTTATTTCATTTAAGCGTGTTTTTATTATGTAAAATAGAAATGTACAGTTTGAATTTGTGAGTGTCCTTTCACCTCTGGTTGCATTATTTGAAAATGATTTATCTTTTTCACAGAATCGGAAGAACGATGAGGCATCCTATGAGAAAATGCTGAAGCTGCGGAGAGATCTGAGCCGAGCCGTAACCATCTTGGAAATGATCAAGAGGAGAGAGAAGAGTAAGCGGGAGCTGCTGCACTTGACACTGGAGATCATTGAAAAGAGGTAAGGGTACTCTGGGGCTGGACCTTTTATTGAAACTTGGCAGCAGACTAAAGCTAATGCAGAACTATAAATGTAACCGAATCTGCAGTGTTTAATACAGTAAACCTAAATGAGACTGATTTTTAAAATGGCCGCCTTTTGGACAGGTGGTCCTTCTAGTTGGTCTTTTTATTATTTGTATATAAATGTTTCCCTTTGAATTTTTGCAAGTGGTTTTTAAAACTAAAATATTTTGAATGGTTAGAACTGTTAAGAGTAGTTTCAAATATGCTGCCAATTTACTGACTTCTGTTTGTCCCCAAACGTTTTCCTTTGATCCCGAAGTACAGTCTGTGGGTTGCTGGATATAAATGCATCAGCACTTTGTCATGTGGGAAGGGAACCTTCATTTGGGGGTTTATTGCTTGATGACAGCAATCATTTAAGTGTTCTGTTTTTCTTACTGCTTCTGAATTAATTTTCCTTGCTCCTAATTGTATGTCTGTGTTCTGCTATAGATTGAATGCATAACTCATGGCAAGCTTTATACAAAAAAAGTGATGAATTGACATTACCCACCATGCTACTATTTAAGTGAACATGCACCCTTGCACTTAGACATTTTTAGATCTAAAAAAAATGGTCATCCTGTGGACATGGAACTGGTCTGTAATTGTTAATGGTGCCAGATTTTTACCTCCTTAACATTAAAGTAGACTGATTATGAAATAAAGTATCTGTGAAATAGCTATAAATCATGTTGCTTTAAAAAAAGTGGTTTATATAATCTGCATCAATTCTTTGACATGAATTTAATGTCATGACATTTTCATGTTCAGATATTGGTTCAAGGTTTGGATATTCGTTTAAGACGTTATCAAAGCCATTGTATGTAACACTGTATTAAAGTTGAAAAATATCCCAGAAGAAAGGTCTTACTTTACCCTTGTGAAATAACTACAAAACAAAGAAAGCAAGTAGTTAAATCTTGCGTGAAGTTCAAGTAAAAACAAAAGTAGACAACACATTTTTTTAAAATAATCCCTGCCGTTGTGTCTTCGCAATAAACATGTTTTCATAAAGTAATAACATTAATTAACTTGAATAAACACTTCAAATAAAATAAACATGAAAAAGGGTTCATGTACAATGAAAACAGTATTTACTCACCTTTTTTTTTTTTTTTGCATTCTACTTAACAAAGGGTAGGATTGCATCAATTAAAACGTTGATCACTATGCGAGTCATTTCTTTTGCAAGTATGGCCTATATCGTATTGCAGACAGAAACAGACCCTGATTTTGACTTGATTTATTTATCGGCTGATCTTAGCCGAGTCAGAGTTCACCAGGAGAACGTCCCCGTCTGCCAATGGGGCACTGGCAGGACACGGTTCCCACTTACAGCAGTAGCAGTGACAAGCAAGGGAAAGCGAGCAGCGGCACCAGCAGAGTAAATCCCAGCCTCTACTACAATATAAATAAAATCTCACACAGAATCATTTCTGACGTACATTTTTTTTGCCTTCAAATACATGTAAAAAAACAATGTGGGTATTTGTCCCAGCATTATTTAATATTGTTGTTTAATAGCTATTATACTACATATTTACCATCCTTTCCCCTCTTTTCAGGTATAGCATAGCTGACTTCGGTGGAGAGATTATGGCTGAGGTCTTGGCACAGCGACAGCTAGTGAAACCCACATACACATTGCCCATCATTCCACTATCAAATAGCAATCAGTTTAAGCACCAGGATCACATGGAGCTTAAAGAATATAGACCTAATAAGGTGAGTTCGTTTTTCCTCCAAATCTCCCCATAAAAATGTGAATGTGTGTAGTACTTGGGTAATGGCAAAGACAACACTTTAGTGGATATTGGTGCCATCTGTCAGGCTGGCATCTGGTACAAGGCTTGTGTTCTTCCTGTAATTTGTATGTAGAGTCTTTCTAAAATAAGCTATGCCCTACTTATTTATAATAACGAAGACCAGGGCAACATGAATATAAAACATTTCAAAATTGCAGTAACACAGATTGGACCGACTAGTGTGTATATTTAGTACCATAAGAATCCCACAGTTTTTCCCCCCCCTATGGTATTAAATGAGTAATAATTAGCTACCATTCTCAGAACAGATCTTTAAAGTTGTCTGACAATTTTCAACCTTTTGTATTTCTGCTCTGCCTAAAAATGTTGTTTTATTGTTATTTTAACCAACCTTTTGTTTTCCAAATCTCTTCCTATCATTTTAAAAAATATATATATATTTTTTTCCCTATATGTATTTCCAGCCAGAGAAGACAGAAGTTCGGACAAAAAGGAAATATGAGAAGAAGCCCAAAGTCTTACCTTTATCCACAGCTGCTGCAACTCTGCAAACAAGCCCTGCTGCACTGCCAGTCTTTAATGCAAAGGACTTAAATCAATACGACTTTCCCAGCTCCGATGAAGAATCTTTCCCCCAGGTACAGTTCCATACATTGTAACGATTTAGAAAATCTGAATTAATTGGTTATTTAAATTGTATTTTATAAACTGAAAGGATCAAGTGGTTTTTTTTTGCTTTGTTGTGAAACCATTGCCACAAATTCTATCAATCAGTCAAATTGACCTTTTTTAATGGACTTTGATAGGAGCATGTGCTTGTGGAGATTTAGAATTCCTTGAAGCACAAGGCTGCTTGAGATTTGCTCCAATAAGGAACACTGAAGTGACTCGCAAACAGAAATCATCAGAAATGTGATGCTTTTTCATGAAGCTGTGTGTTTTATTTTTAGATCCATTCAGGTTCCTCGGAAGCTGAGGAAGAAAATGACCCAGATGGTCCCTTTGCTTTCCGTCGGAAGGCAGGCTGTCATTATTATGCTGTAAGTGTCTTGACGTGTGTGTGCATTGTTGTGTGCATCTACTTCAACTCTTGTGCAGAAAACTTTAGATTTGTATTTTGTTGTGCAGTGTCGATCAGACCAAACTGGCAATTGGCCGTGGTGTAGTCCAGAGGAAGGAGGGTTAGCAGATGCGCGCTACAGATACTGCCTCACTACCCTGACCGTACCCAGGCGCTGTGTTGGATTTGCACGACGGCGCATTGGACGGGGTGGAAGGTGAGTCTTCTAGGAAAGGTGAATTTTCTTTGTGTTGAGTAGATTCTCCTAAATCTCTGGCTTACACCTTTCACCCAAGGGACTGAAAACAAAGTGACAATTTTAAATGAACTTCTTCGTACATATACACAGTCTTACATAAGATTATATATTTCAGTGGCGTCTTTGTAATTTGCAGAATGTTATTTTTATGTAAGTTCATGTTTTTAAACAATTGAGAAACATTGGTCTAACTACATTTAAAGAAGTGCTTCTATCCTTTCCTCTGTCTGTTGCATGTAAAAGTGTATTTCTCAGTGTTTTCTTTCCCCCCACAGGGTCTTGTTGGACAGAGCACATACAGACTACGACAGTGTATTTCATCGGCTGGATCCGGAAATGCTTGCCTCCCCACAACACTCTCCCATTGACAAGTTTGCCAGTACCTCAGAAACAAATACCTCGGACAGAAATCCCCCTAGAGACCTCAGCCAGATACTATTGAACATTAAGTCATGTCGATGGAGACATTTTAGACCCCGGACACTACTCTTATACAACACAGAGAACACAGAAGTATCCTCAAGGAAACTGTACAGGGGTTTCAATCGAACAGCCTCAGCACAACCTGGGACCCAGGCAGGCGGTACCTCTCTACAGGACAGGAGTGGTACCCGCTCCACACCGATTGTGGGTAGGTTCTATATGTTTGATATAACCACTGGCTTACTCCTCCAGTGTAAGTTATTGCAAAAGCTGTATTCTGTATATGTTTGTTTATAGACCGAGAATAACTGTTGCCCGAAATAGCCATCAGGTTCCAAACATAGGGATCACAGTGTAAAATACAAATTAAGAATTAACCTAATGAAGTTTTTTTTTTTTTTTAAATACAATTTTAAAAAATCATATAAATATGAACTAATATGGGTGAGGGAACCACGGCTGTCACATACCAGACAGTGCAGTTGTCGGCTCCTTGTCAAGGTTCGTACGGGTGCTTGAAAACCTGGAAAGTCTTGGAAAACTGCTTTAACAAAATCCAGTCCTGGAACACCCTGGAAAATTGGCATTTTATTACAGGGTCATGGAGAGTCATGGACTTTTTTAAAAATGTGGTACTTTTAATTTACTTGTTGCATTCCATGTTTAAGCCCCAGCCCCCCATAATATATCGGATATGACCAAACTCGATTTTGCTCGCTGTTCGTGCTTTTTGATTGGCTCACTGCGTTGTCAAGTGTATTCTCGTGTGAGTTTGATGCTCGCCAGAGCTGGCTGGAGAGATTGCAGTTGCTGCTTGATAACGGTTTAATAGCTGTGTATTTAGTCTTTTAAACACTTTAAATTTGCTCAGAAATGCCAGGCAAGTGCCATTTCAATGAACGGTGGTTTGAAAGTAAGATCTTCAGTGACTGGCTGCAGAAAGACACAAAAAGATCAATATAAAGCATGATAAAATCTAATAAAATCGGCTGATGAATTTACTGAGAAAGCAGAATCAACAGGATATTTCATGTGGATTAGTAAAGAGAAAGAGCGATACCTCTTCCCTTCAGGATAAAATTGAACTTCTGCAAATACTAAAAAATGCCAGCAAGTAAACAACCAGGTAAGATTGTCAGTTAATATATATTTTAAATACAATATAGGAAGTCTGCGCTTTTAAATATAGTATTGAAATATATGAGCAGTATTCATAAATCATGTCTACCGTTAGATGCTTGTAAGATTTTTTGTAAATTATAGAAAATAAAATATAATTTTACAATCAGATGCCTTTGCTGTAAGACCTGCCCCTGCTAAAGAATTTATTTGTTAACCGCGTCTAATTAAAATCGGACATGCAATTTAATACAGTCCTACAGTAAATAGTTGTTTTGGCAGTTTTGTGATGACTTTGTGTGTCTGTGTTAATGTCGTGTCTGATGTTTGAGTGTGATGTATTGAATGTGCTGTTGCGTAAAGAGGGGTTTATGTTTATATTCAACAGCTATGTGACTTAGTAATGCGCCACCAGTGGGTTAGTGTTACTTAGAGCTGCGACTGTGTTAGAATGTGTTCTTGTTCCGAAGCCAGTTATATTAAACACAAGTTACTTTCACTGTTTAATAATGAGCAACTTATAGTTTTGTCATCATCATTATATTTTAGTTATTGCGATACAGCTGGGGTAACAGCAGTTGCAGTTTGTGAAACGCTTGTGCATCGTAGTATGACTATTTTTTGTCCTGGAAATTGTGTGTAGTCATGAAAAATGCTTAAGTCCATGATTTTTCACTGCTTGTGAAATTTAACAGCAGCCAATCCCATAATTGTATGGTGTGCAAAATGTTCATAGTTTGCTTTCTTGCAAATTTGGGAACAAGACACAGATTATAGCACTAATCTGGAACTAACTTAATGTTATCTTGGGTATAGCAGGCCAAGATCAGTGTTAATCAGGGTCTATGAAACCAGCAGCTGGTGGTTTTTCTTAGGTGTTAAAACTGACACGAGTACATTTTGTAAATCTATTTAAAAGATTGGGCATTAGCGGCTCCCGAGTGGCGCATCCAGTAAAGGCGCTCCGTGTGGAGTGCAGGATGTGCCCTATAGTCTGGACGTCGCGAGTTCGAGTCCAGGCTATTCCTTTGCCGACCGAGGACGGGAACTTCCAGGGGGCGGTGCTCAATTGGCCGAGCGCCACCCAGGGGGAGGGAGGGTTAGGTCGGCCAGGGTGTCCTCGACTCACCGCACACCAGCAACCCCTGTAGTCTGGCCGGGTGCCTGCGGGCTTGCCTGTAAGCTGCCTGAGAGCTGCGTTGTCCTCTGACGCTGTAGCTCTTGAGTGGCTGCATGGTGAGTCCGCAGTGTGAAAAAAAGCGGTCGGCTGACGGCACATGCTTCGGAGGAAAGTGTGTATTCTTCTTCGCACTCCCAAGTCAGCGCAGGGGTGGTAGCGGTGAGCTGAGCCTAAAAATAATTGGCCATTCCAAATTGGGAGAAAATAAGAAAAATAATTGGCAACGACTAAATTAAAAATATATATATATTGGGCATTATTGCATTCTATAATGCTCAATTTAAGTTGGCTGCAGATTTATATTTGAATCATTGTCAAAGATTATTTCAATTGATTGTACCAAGTCATAACTACAGTACACAAACTGATTTAGTGGGCTTTTGACTCAATAATGTGGATTGATTTGTTTGTAAAATATCGCTCACATTTATGTGTGTTTGTTTAGCATTTACAGCCGAACAATACCAGCAACATCAACAGCAACTAGCACTGATGCAGAAACAGCAGCTTGCACAGATTCAACAGCAACAAGCAAATAGTGTATCTGCCACCAACAGTACACAGGTAGGAGTTCTGAGTTAATAGGGGTAGTTAAGGACAATTCAGGGTGTTTTTTTTTTCATCCCAATCCATTCAGGCACCTGTTTTAGCTATCTCTTAAGAGATGTAGGACTACATGGCGCCTTTACATGGAGAATTCCATTCAGACATTCAGAGATGCGAGTTAAAAATCCTGTACTGTATCAGTGAACCTTGACCTGTCAAGCCTTATATATTTAATAAAGCTCTAACACATGTTGTGATCCTTAGCAAAACAATATGGCAATTTGTTTTTCAATGTAACTTCACAGGATTCCAGTTTGCTAAGCTTTTCGATATTCTCTTCCAGGGTTTGGCGTCAAAGACGCTGGATTCTGTCAGCGCCCAGTTTGCTGCCTCCGCTTTGGTGACGACAGAGCAGCTGATGGCATTCAAAGCAAAGGAAGACGTGGCGCTTGGAATCGGAGTCAATGGCATCCTTCAGGCCTCAGGTGAGTTCTCCTGTATATTCCAAGTTCACAGCACGGGGCTTGCAGTGATGTAAAAGTAACCCACGCTAAACATTGTAACAGATGATTAAATTAAAAAATGTTAACACCTTCCCTCACAGAATGCCAGAGAAGTCACTTGCGACTTGTGGAGGGCTCAGGGGAGTGCCCTTGTCACTATATTGAAATCGCTGCTGTTATGTATGAGGTCTCATTGACAAACTGAAAGGAAAGTATAAGTAACATTTAAAACCACAATTTGTGACTCAGGATTGAATACTTACACCTGACCTCACACAAATACTGCAAAAAAAGGGCATTTACTACCATGAATGGACAAATTCTCAGGGATTATTTCCAAGTCAACTAATAATGCAGAATAATTGGATGGGAAATCTGTTTGTTTTACTTTTTGTTTGATTCAGTTTTTTAGAATTAAAGTAAAACAAGTACCTTTTTAAGAATAGGTTGTCCATTAATCAGACTGATGTATATTTTGCCCCTCTCTTTTAGGAGTATACAAGGGCTTACACCTCACTAGTTCTTCACCTACTGCTCTTGTACATACTAGCCAGTCTTCAACTGTGGGTTCCACCTTTCTACAGCCCTCCAACAACACACAGACTTCAAGTTCCCAAAGTGCACTGAGTCACCATGGGACTGCTGCCAACTCGACAACTCAGGTTCTGATTGGGAACAGTATTCGATTAAGTGTACCCTCGCCAGTAGCTGCTGTGAACTCTATTGCCACTCTCAATACACGCCATATACCTAGGACTATAAATGCAGTTCCGGCATCTGCCTTAAAGTTGGCTGCAACAACAAACTGTCAAATGCCCAAGGTTACAGCTTCGTCCTCCATGGACATAGTACCAAGGTAAGGATGTGTATCAAACTGATGTTTTAGGAAGCTGAATTCAGTATGGTAGTTAAATTGGTCAGGATTTATGAGTAATTAAAATGTGTTGCTTTGCTTGGGTCATAAAATATTAACAGTAATGAACAACCATAGTTGAGATAGAAGTGACTCCTGTTAAAATACAGTATTATTATTACAATGTTAAAGGGACATCTGATGCGGATGCATGCATATTTTCATTTTTTAGTTTGGATTTTCAGTTAAAAAAAAGAAAACATTGATTTTATCATTAAATGCCTATACGATAATCGAATAAGAAATGAAGTTGCTGATTGCACCACTAAGTCCAAGAAATGTAGCAAACTTTTTGCAAAATCATTGAAGTGTAAAGTGCTTTTTTTTTTTTTTTTGCTTTTTTTGTAATATGCATATTTTACAGTTGAACTCAAAAAATATGTTCTAAAGTGTTCATGTTATTTATGAGTGACCTTTTTTGTTCCTCCCAGGGAAAACCTTGACAAAGACAAGCCAGCACTTAGCAGTATAGCGGACAATACAGTGGCCATGGAAGTGACGTAGTTTCCACAGAGACAACACCTCAGCTTTGGGAACTCATTTAGGTGCTATGCATCAGTAGCATTGTGAATGCAAGGGATGGCGGAATGCAGCACATTGTTTCCATGGCAGCAGTTGGGACTTAATTGCAATGCTCATCTCTCATGCTTTCATTTTTTTGTTACTGTTAATAATGATCAACATCTGTAAATTCTGAATATGGCAATTATATGTGGACAATACTGCATATTTGTAATACCCCTGTATATACGTTACTTGAATACAGAGCTGTTCATTTGTGATGTTTTGCACTTGGGGGTGGGGGGCAAATAAGAAAAAAAGAATTTAAACTGTTGAGTGTGAGAGGTGAGAGTGATGTAGAGATGAAATGGGTCCTCACATCATGTGCATGGTGCGGAACCTGCTGTTTTGATCTATTTATTGTGCTGTGTTTACAGTTTTTTTTTGTACACCTGTACCTTCATTGGTTCCTGTGCTGTAGTAAATGTGTTAGGTAGCTGTGGACTCCTCGGTATTTTGTATATTGTGAACATGATTAGGGTCCTCTTTGGGTCCCTGAGTTTTCTGTGTATCATGTGGAATTAATGGTGACATACATACAGAATTGTGGGGGGGGGTGGGTGGATGGATCAAGGCATCAGTTTGTTAGTGGGTAATGTATTACTTGGTGGGATCTTCCATTTGTAATGTCCCAAGACAAGTAACAAGCTGGAGGTGAAGTCTCTTACCAGAAGCAAACACAGCTTCTGATATTTAAGCACTATATATTGTTTTTCTTGTTGCTGCTTTTAATATATAATTTCAGTCCCTAGTGTTCATGGAAAGAAAAGAAGAAAAAAAAAACCTGATCGCTTTGAAATTATTTTGGAGCTCCTCCCTCATTTTTTAATTTTGTAAATTTGTTGAAACAACAAAAAAAGCAGTTATTTTTGTATCTTTCTGTTCTTGTGATAATGATTGTATGCTCCTTGTATTCAAAGACTTCATTCTTTTGTTACTTGTTCATAAAAAAGGATATAAGGGAGATGAATGCAGTAATTACTGTACGTGTATCATCATTCCAATTTCTAAAAACAGCCAGCTTTTCCTTTTAAAGATTCTCCAGAAGGCTGCAAGGCCAGAACCATAAATATTGGGTGCCTTCCTTTGGAAATATTGGACCTCTCTTCTGTGAAGAGCATGGTACTTAACACACTACTATTAGTGCTTTGTCAGTACCTGGATTTGAATGCCCAATCCAATGGCAGAATTTATCCTTGAGGTTTTCTAATCCCACCTGGAAAAAAAAAAAAGAATTGTGACAGAACTATCACAAACAAATAAACCCCAGGGCATTATATGTTGACCAGCAGATGTCTCATGTACTTTGTTTCGTCAATTGTATTAATGTGTTGAGAGGACTGTGGCGAATCTCTTATTTGATTGGCTTGGCTGCAGATGACCAAGCATCTGGTGATTGACAGATGTGTGTGAAGGTGACAGGCCTGTCCCACACTGGTATAAAGTAGATCACTGCCAAGGTGATTGCTTTTCAAATTCCATGTCTCAACTCAAACTAATTGACCTTGCACTGTAATGCAGTAGGAGAAGGTCTTGTCATAGATCCAACAGGGGATAGTTGATCAAACACAAATGCTGCAGTCAGTCAAATGTTAAGAGCCAAAAGAACCATTCAGTGCTATTATATTTAGATTATAGGTGTTCAGTTCACTTTCAGTTTTCATATATCATCTGCACTTTGATACAGGTAAAAACACCTTCTCTTCAAGAGAGCATTGGTAAGTTATTACACCTGCAATACCAAGAGTCATGAGTGTTTTACAGTACCAGGGAATCCCCCTGTATTCTGTTAACCACTTGTTTTAAGGTGTAATCCTGGGATAACCATGGCTAGGTTGTATATGCAATAGTGTGGCTCATGCCGGTTGGGTACAGGTTGATCAAGTCACCTCTTTACGTTGTGTGCATTTTTAAAAGGCTGTCAAATATACCTTTCCTATACAGCTGGCGGTTACAGTGGAGTGGAGTTCAGCATTGTGAAACCAATGCTGAACTCCACCATAGTGAGTGCTGCCCAATTATCAACCATCCCATTTCATTTTAGTCATGGATGTAGTTTGCAGAAACCTTTTAGCATATGTCACCATGAACTAGACATCATGGTCTCAATGTGTCTCTGTGAACAGTGGCCACATTCCAGAAACCATTAGTCACTTACAGTGAACACTGAAATGCACAAGTACCAAATGTATAAAGTTACAATCCAAATTGCCAAATATCTACACACACTACATTGTCGTCCAAGGGGTATTGCACTATGCAAATATACTCCATACTTCTTTTTCATTTTTGTTTACAGGTTGTGTGTTATTTGAATTTATATATATATAAAATCAAACAGTTGGATGTTAAAAATCACTGGCGTATAAACATAATTGAAGTTATTTGTACACTCAGTGATTCATTCATGTGCAAGGACATTTTCCTGATGATGCACTTTACTGTGTGGTAACCATGGCTCTCTGAAATTGACAAGTTATTTGCTCAGTACTCTGGGTGTTTGGTTTGTTCTGGAATCAATCGTACAAACACATCTTTGCACACCATGCATGTGCATGACTCGTCACAGTGCTTAAACTACAGATTCTGAAGCAACAGGTGTACATGTCCCTTTGAAGACAGATTAATTAAGTTACTTGGGTAAATCATCTTTACTCCTGTGTTGCCTGTCTGATATATGAATGACAGGACATACCAGAAATGTAAATATGATCTCATGTTCCTGCATACCAATAATAAATGAGAACTTTATTACAAAGATTGTGAGTTTTGAAGGGGTCTTGTTACTGCCTCCTTCACTTGCTAGACACAAACATTTTCTTACCACTTATTAGCATTACAATATTTAGAACAAGAACCCTGTTTTGATTCTGGAAGAAGGACCCCCTTCCACCCTTAGCACTTCTGTTGGAAACTGTTAAGTCAGGTAGATCTTTTTTATCTGTAGCACAGTTATTGAAAGTGGAGAGTACATCCCCCAAACCTGTTGCATCGGCAGGAAAGTGGTCTTCATCCTAGTCAATGTGAAAATGAAGGGAGTGAAACAATAAGGGGTGTTTGGGAATGTTAACTAATGGGAGGTAGAATATGTTTAAAGCCTTAGCTATTACAGCAGGTATTTTAGGCACCGTTCTACAGGTGCAGCTAAGCCTTCTCCAAGCAGTAGAAGTCCTCCCATCAGGTAAGTATTCTGCTGCAACCTGGCCTCCATTCAAAATGTCAGCCTTTATTTTTCTTTCTGCTGTATATTCTTTCCATGTTGGCAAACAGTTTTCCTGACACAAACCAGGATGTAGTGCTTTCTCTGTTGTGAATGTGCTACCTATCGGATGAGAGCAAATGTTTCCAGAGGCAAAAACATGCCTGGTGTAATAGTTGAAAACTCTTAAACATCAGTACCTATGTGAAGGGACTCCTAGCTACTATGTAAATCCTCAGTCGTTTGATGATGACTGTCATTTATTATTTATGGTTTTTAGTTGCTATTTCAAATGTACTGTATGCCTAAGGACCTTGTTTACAGAAACAAAAGCAGCAACAAAAAAAATTCATGTAAACATTCAGGGGTTGAACGAAACAATTAGGATAGCAGGAATTGGGATTCCAATGAAAGAGGTTCTACTAGTATAATACAGAGTATGTGCCAGGATCAGTGTACACACAAGAGTGTACTGCTGTACAGGTAGCCAGTGTTTCACCTTTACACTGGGGTTTGTATCCAGGTCGGTCTAATCCTTGTCATTAAGTACATTGTCAAAAGCAATACAATTAACGATAACGGGAGCCTTAAAAATAACATGTCATTCAATAGTATTCTTTTTTTTTCTGGTAAAATATTTAGAAATAAATTCATAAACACCTGATGTTTGGTTTTATTTTTAGAACAAATCATGGTTTTATACATTTCTACTTCAGAACCAAATTCATGCCTGTGGCTTTGTATGGTATATATCTCCATAATCATAATCTGCTGCTTAATAACACACATTCAACTGAGGCTTTGCAAACAGTGCCTTTTTCTTTTTGGAATACTAAATCTGAGATTATGGATACAGAATTTATATCATGAAAAAAGAAGAGATATCAAGGGTGCATCTTATGAAAAATTCAGATAATTACACTTCTTAATATCAGTATTATACAAAAGCCCTCAGTCTCAATCCAGCCTCCTAACTAATCAGCAGTGTCTTTGTCTCTATCGTTCTGCACTACAGTTGTTGAATCGTCTTCATTAAAGATGTATCCAGAAGATGTGTGTGTGCGTTCAGTTTTACAGTAAATACAAAACAGTATTTTGAAACAAGTTGAAAGGCAAAGACCACAAAAAAATGAACGATGTAAAACTGTCAAGGACATGCTCAGAACAATACAACTCCTTCCTGTGGTTATTTCTTTGTGTTTTAAAGTGGTTGTAGTTAACAAAATACTTTATTACATCTTTCCTGTCTCGCACTTCCATTCACTACAAAGGTCTCAAATGTGGCGTAACAAAAGAAACACATGATATCGCGATCACACATTTTGATTTTAAAACATGACACCTGGTGCCACACAAGGTAAAAGGAAGTTCTCGGTTTGCTTGCCTTGCCTGCCTAGAAATCTGTTACATTTGCACTTCCTGGCTCAATTTACCTCAGTGGCATCTTACTGGCTGCAGAGCATGTCAGTCATTAGGGGAAGCAGCTGGTTGGTTACTGACCAAAAATACGGCCCTAAAGTGAAGAACAATGAACATGGAAAACTTTCCAAAAAAACTAGGCTTGCAAACAATGACTTCTTTAACCTAGTGTAATACCAGATATCAGGTTTTAAAATGATAATATGTTTGCTAAAAAACATTTATTTCAAAACTACATACAGATCTACATAGTGAATGGATGTGCTTGGCACTGACAATTTATGTAATTATTTGGTCAGCTCCCTAATCAAAGTTTCCCTTAGTAACAGCATTGCAAGGTGTAATAATGGTAAAGCTCAGAGACGTATGGTAAAGTATGGTAAATGTGTAGTATAACCATGGGAAAAGTACATAATGACTGTGCAAGTTTACCATGGTAAACTTTTATAAGGGCTACATGAGTTTAAACTGTTACAATTATTGTATTCCTCTCAGAAAGGTCTTCTTTGCCTTTGTGCATCAAGGCCCAGTTGGATCAAGCTTTGTGTGCTTTATGAAATAGTTCAGAATGAGCCTTGGATATAAAAGCTAGAAAGAACCTTTTCTTGAACAAACACCAATGTAAAAAAAAACAGCAGTTTGTGACCAAGATTCTGTCAGTGCTGCATCCTCCTTTAAAACGATTCTGGGATTTTCAAGGGCAGTGAATAGACTTCTTACAGGAACAAAACCGTGTGAGTCAAACAGCTCCGCGTGTGTGAGAAGAGTACTGAGAAGAGTAACGGTGTGCGCATAAAGATCTACATTTATAGAGCATAGTTCAATCTCAACAATACAATTACTGCTAAGGAATTGGCATGGAGTAAAGTCACCAAAACCCAGTTTCTCCTGTCTGGTTTTCTTTTAAAAGGGGTATTAGGGCCTTTAGAAAATATGTTCATATTCACTGAGCGTGTACAACATATATTTAAATATATTAGTGGTACTAGTAGCCTTTATTTATTACACACACATGCAATGATATATTGGGAGCGACACAGAATACTAACATACTGGCACAAATCCATTTGAAAGTGGAAGTACAGATTAAATATCCAGCCGGATGCAGGTAGGCTTCTGGTTTCCAGTCATGCTGGTTCAAGAAATGTTAAGGCTGGTGGAAGAGCCGGTTATACTGGTGAAAGAAAACACAGTACATTTAAAGTAACCTGTATGTCATCTATGCTCCTAAATTAATCTATACTTAAAGCAGTGGCGGCTGGTGGCCAAAAAAAATGAGGATGCAGAAAAGAAAAGAAAAGAAAGCAGACCATCATTGTTTATTCTAATAAACTTAACTGTTTAACAATGCACTGTATATAACATGAATATAATACTGAAATTTCAAGACCACGCCACTAACACACTTTGCATAAATTATTTTCTAAACAGAGTTGTAAGGGCAGGAGAAAGGCTAAACTTAAATAAATGACCAATAAAATAATGTTATATCAAGTCTCCGCCCCTAAATGAATCTATGTAAATAGGTGCACTTAATTTTTTTTATCCTTGCTGGTATCCAGTAGCAGCTGCTGAAATCCTTGGCATTGTAAATCAGACAGTATTAGCATGGCAGCAGATAAGCATCAAAAAACATGTTCTTGAGGGGATGCAAGACAAACACCGATTAGAAAGGGCTGGGTGGGCTTCAAATGTGTGGACCCCTGAGTATAAGAAGAAACCATGGAGCAGGTGTGATGTATGATCCTTAGAAAAGTGTAGTAATGTGTAAGAAAAACACAGGGAAAGCATTGTGAATCACTGGGAAATATATATATATATATTTTTTTTTGCATCAAGAATTCATCAGTGGCAAATAAGACACCATAAAGATTTAGCATTTGCTGACTAAGTACTACAGTGCATAGTACGACTATAAACAACACCTCCCTGAATTTCCATTACTCCCACCTGAGAGGTCAATGCCGGTCTCTACAATAATAGGCACTCCGTTAAACAAACAGAGTGGCTTTGCAGTCGCCTTTTCTCATTACTGTTAGCTGTTATATACTGACAGCACTAACAACAACACTGTTTTATTTCTGCTTCCAGAATAATACTTTTAGTAAAGAAAAGCCTACTGTGGTAACACTAAAAGGTACTGTCTCTCCTTTGAACTCCCTGTCAGTGTGCCTCAAACCTGCTTCTTGAAACAGAGGTTGTCTCGTCTGTATTGTGATCATTAATCTCATTCCTGCATTTCAAACAAGGGTCATATTCTGCACTACGCTAAACCCACCCTGGCTCATTAATTAAAAGGTCTCCGTTTCCATAAACCCCTATACAAGCGGGAAGGACAATATAAACCATAAGAGAAATGTCTTTGAAGGAATACATAAATGAAATGCATCCATCAGTTAGTATGGAAATTAACGAAAAACATAAAAACACAAGCAAATGCATATTTAAACATTAGTTAAAACTAGCCAAGATGAGATAATGCAATAAGGGAGCAAGGAGGACCACAGCTGGGTTTTAGACATAATATTACATGGAACACAAATTTAAAAAAAATAAAAAACCCACAACATTGCAAAAAACAAAGTATTGAACTAGAACACTGGAGTGACTAAAATCGTCCATTATTGAAAAGCTTTCTGTGCTCAGGTCTTCAGCCTGCTGTGTTAGTTAATACAACACACTCCCTATAATTTCTCAGAAATGTAGGCCATGGTTTATCGCTTGATCCCTCAAATGTAGCCACAAGATTTATTTCCAGTTGAAGCTGGCCTGGCTGGAAGCAGAAACCCTTGAAATAATTTGCTCCTCAATCAATCAGTTTACTGACTCCATGTCCTTCGAATGAGTTCCCTGTTTGCCCAATTAGAATGCCTGTCTGTAGATGTGTAAAATGGCATGCGCTTTCATTCGTTCAGCAAAAGCTAAATTGACTTTTTTCCCTGCTGTTGTCCGAACACACCAGGTTTTCTAGTAGTTCTGTCGTTCGTTAAGAGGATAATTATTTGGCTATACGCACTCCTTCAGGTGTGCACTGAAGCTTAAATGAACTTGCCTCTGGGTAATCCACAGTCTCCTCGATCATTAATGCTTTCTAAGCTTCGTCTGTCAGAAACACTAACCCACGGGGGCCCTATGCATGACCTATGTGGCCAGCATCCCAGGACTAATCTATTATTTTAGGCCAAGGACCCCCCAAATGGGTCCTCTGGGAACATCCACAGTTCATATAAAAATAAAGAGTGGCAGTGACCTTTCCTTTGAGGCTGGACCTCTTGGGAAATTACAAATGGTAGGCCCTTCTTGACCCGAAGTGTGGAAGGTGCGTGACTGTGTTGCCATGGCAGCGATGCCCCTTAGAGCCGACCATGAGAAAAAAAACCCTGGATGCCATACTGGGATACCAACACTCATGAGCTGGGAATAGGAAGAAGTGGTGTTTTCTTTCAAATGTGCTTTATTACAATACATACAAAAGCGTTATCTTATCACCACTGCAAAATGCGAAAAGCAGAACTGATATCCTTCACTCTACTGGGTGGCAATGCAAAGGGATTGCTGCTATGAGCTACTAATAACAAAACAAAATGGGGATCTTCCTTAGACTGCTCAATTGAGGGTTCATAGGCGTCCATGTCTCTTGACAGATGACATGTTATCCTCCAAGACAGGGCTGGCCAAAGTGGGCCCTTCCACTCCTGGTCTTTGTTCCAACCCTGTTCTAAATTGTTTAATTGAACTAATTAAACTTCCAGCCAGACCCTGCAGTTGGTAATTATATTTTTGTACCTGTTAAACCTGGGATTGGTCAGCTCTGCCCTACGAAAGGGATTAATCAGTTTATAAGGCACTCTATTTAGTTAAACATATTGAATGACAAAAGTGTTTAATTTATTTGTATACAGTACTGTTAAGAAGCTACAAATGACACCTGACACATTATATATATATATATATATATATATATATATATATATATATATATATATATATATATATATATATATATATTTTTTGTGTAACACAATATGGTAATTCCTTAATAGCAGCCTGTCTTGATTAGGTAGCTAATCTGTTGTGTGGAAGTGGTCCTAAATGGAGGCAAGATTACAGTAGATACAAACCATTCATTTATATTTCAATGCATCTCACATTGCTTATGACTAAATGGCAGTTTAATTAATGCAGCAGCTTTTTTTCTATCGCTACCTTCGCAATACGTTACTTTTGACAGCGTTTGTCTGATTACCTTTTAATTTTCTGTCTTTTAGGAGATATTAATGTTTCAGTTTGTTGTTACCAGACATGCATCATAGTTAACCTCTTAGCACTTACAAATGATCCTCTGTTGGCCTGGAAGCAGTTACTTCACATGGAGTATGTTAGCACTGATTTCATATTCATTATTCATTAAGCCTCATGACTCAGACTTGATCAGAGTCCTTAACAGGACTGCCACAGTAATATACACACTAATATAATCCAGACATCTGCATCATCTAGGCCAAACCATTATGTGACATCACAGCTTAAACTGCTTGAAAAGTTCTGGTGTTTTTTCTTGTGCTTTTTTTTGCCTGTCCTCCCAAGGGATGTTGGCCCTGCAGGACATACAGACGTGGAACCCGGTATTGCTCGATATCATATTACCGTGTTCTGCACCGACTGAACACAGCGTGCACCGAACACTGCTTGCACTGGATACGCCATGAGCTATAATATATATAGCACCGTGTGATCAAGCAACGATTGCACCGCATGCACCGAGCACCTTGTGCACCGTGCATACCGAGTACTGTATGCACTTAGTACCACGGGCACTATGTGCACCATCTACCATGCTGTGCCGTGCCCGTGCTGGGCACCGTGTGACGTGTGCAATGAGCACCATGCGCACCTAGATACTGAAGTACAAAGGGCTATGCTTGCACCGCGGTACCGAAGCACAGGGTAGAAATAGATAGATAGGGGAGAGCACACTGTTTGTTTACAAGGCTCGATTCACCAAGGTGGGCGGGCCTACGCAGTCTGTGAGGTCTACTCGACAGCGGGGATGCGGCAAGGCCTAGCCCCGTGGAGGAACTGTGCTCGCCCAAGAAGGAACAGACAACCACTCGCGAGAGTGAATGCATAGACAGTCGCTCACACACGATAGGCAGATAAGAAAGAGCGGTCTACTACACAAGCGAGGAGGCTGCTGAAAGACAGAAAGGCAAAGGGCTCGTCTTTTTCAGAGTCGTTGATTCCGGGAAAGTGGCGAGCCAGCTTTCAGCATGAATGCAAGGGAAATACAATCAACTCGATTCGACTCGAGAAACTCTTTTCTATCAACACGCTCAGCTGAACACAGAGGTTCTTACCGTACCGTCTTGAGAAGGAAAAAGAGAAATGGCTTCCTCAGGATGACGGTTTTAATCCCTCGGTGGGCGGTACCGAGTTCGTCATCCCAGGAAGGGGCCTACCGGCAGCTCTGATGCAGAGAGCTCAGCGATACCTACCCAATGGGCAGGCATATCACATACATTATGTCGTTGGTGGTCGTCTTCGAATTGAAAGGGAACCTACAGCATTGCCCAAAGCACAAGGAAGCAGTTAAATGATGAGTGCTTTTTTCTACATAGTATAATGAACAAATCTACTTTTCCTCTTTGATATAATTTGTGAAGACTATATAAATGAGCATTTTTAGTGGCAGACATGATGTATTCTAATTACCATACCGCATCCAGCCTCAAGTCATTTGATCAGTCATTGTGAATTTGATGCTGGAGCTAGTGCAGGTCTGTGTTCCAAACGCTTTACTTCCCAAGCACCTTAATCCACATAGTTTCCTCCCTTAGAGAACAAGTGCAGATTTGATTTCTAATGAAGAGGGACCTTTTCATAGCCTTCATTGGATCCATACAATGATTACAACTACAGCACATCTTTTATATAGCGGTACAGTAAAAGACACAGGGCTCTGTTCAATTGTAGATCTAAATACCACAATTGTTTAAATCATTCAAATAGAGCCCTTGCTGATATTGACATATTTTCCCAAGGCAGAAATACACTAAAGAGACTTAACAGGTACAGGTGTAAACCTCAATTAGAAATATCAAATACCAAATCATTTCCTCATTAAACTTAAAAATATATATATAAATAATTAGGCAAAAAAGAAAAATGTTCATTAAGATACCTTGAACTGGACCCAGAGACCTATGCATTGTTATCTGCTCTTGGATTGAGGAGTGGGGGTCTGTGGAGAGCCATGAATAGAAACACAGGCGCACACCAAGGGGGTGGTCATCGATGAGCTGAACAAGGCAACTGTTCCTGTGGCTGCAGAGCCAGCTGGCACCTCCTGCTTCAGCTCCACTCCTGGCAACCTTGAATGCTCCCAGTGAAGCCTTGAATTTGGACACAATGCGCTAAGGAAACTGTGCATCAACCAAAAACTGATCATTACAGGAATATTTTCCATCTAGATCCACCTGGATGGCATGTTTTCAGCACAGCTTTCTCTATTTTCATTGTTGTTGTTTTTTTTTAAATATTATTTTATTCTAAGTGTGATTTTAACTGGAAGGTTCAGTTTTTACACTTTTTTTTCTCCAAAGTCTGCCTTTAATTATATGCCCTAAAGGTATCTTCATCTTTAAGGCCCATCTTGTCACAGCAAAAAAAAAAGATCTCAACCTCAGGTTGTAAAATAAAAAACAAACATTCTTATGAATGTTAAAAACACTGAAGCAGGATAGAGCCAATACACTGGACATATTACTAATATCCAAGAGCACCAATGCCCTTTTATGAGAGGTTTTGACGGATTCTAACTGGTCTCTCCCATTCAGTGAGTAGGCAATTTACAGGAAAGTCTCAATGCAAGACTTGTATTGAGTTTTCACAGCGGCAATGAATAATCAATAATTAATTCCACTTCGAGGCAATTGCTTTTAATTAGAATGACTTAAAATGATGCTGTAACATTAAACCAGAGATCAATACACAGAGGATACTACATGATTGTTTGTGGAGGATGCCCCATTAAACCTGAGCCCTGACAGTATATCTTTAAAATAAAATGTGTACATTTTTTATATTAAACAAATTCAGGGATTATTTAACCTGGCAGATCTTTACTTTCATTGTCAAAAGACTATGCTTCGACGTGGATTCATTGTGAACCCTATTTATAGTTAGGCACAGGCAGATCAGTAACTGTCATTTTTTTGACTAAACTCGTTCTCAAGGAAATCGGATTCCAAATCAAAACACCAATAGAAATCTGAAATAATTTCTGCTGCTAAGCAGCTGGGTATCAGTGGCAGTACTGAGCTACTGAAGCACAGCTCCGTCCTGAATTTCACACCACTGGATTGGAACGGAAGCAAAGACACACTGGAAACAAGTCCCGGTAAGCATGTAATCCCACTCATGTTATTCTGCTTAAGTGGAATAAAAAAAATGTATCCCACGCTAGATATACCTGCGCTGATGGTATCAAAAGAATTATTACACTCTAGTAAAAACAAACAAAAAACCTTCTGTTACAGCCCTTTGCCATTTGGTCAATTTGAAGTGTTTTATTGAAACAAGATGATCATAGATGAAATGATGTGACACTATAATGGTAATACGATGGTTCTGTAATATAGGCAAATATGGGGTTCTGGCAGACTAGGAGACACCTAAGTATAAACCAATAGACATTGGTAAACCCACTGCAGTACCATGTTACCATAGCAGTAACAATGTGTAATATTGTGTTGTCACTGGGTTTCGTCTGATATGATATTACAATAGAATCGTTATTTTGGGTGGTAAACAATACTATATTCTAATATTACTATTTTTTTGACAAAAAACTTCAGTGCTCATCATAAATGTATTGAGCATGCATATATATATATATATATATATATATATATATATATATATATATATATATTTATATTTATATATATATCTTAATCCTTCAAACTTGGAAACACAACAACCTGTAAATGAACAGGAGGCTGTGTGGTCCAGTGGTTAAAGAAAAGGGCTTGTAACCAAAAGGTCCCCGGTTCAAATCCTATCTCAGCCACTGACTCATTGTGTGACCCTGAGCAAGTCACTTAACCTCCTTGTGCTCCGTCTTTCGGGTGAGACGTAATTGTAAGTGACTCTGCAGCTGATGCATAGTTCACACACCCTAGTCTCTGTAAGTCGCCTTGGATAAAGGCGTCTGCTAAATAAACATAATAATAATAATAATAATAACAGCAGTGATTGTATATTTCTAATAGAGGTGTTTGCCCCAGTGGTAGGTGAGGGATGGTGACGCTGGTTTACAGTCGGGCACTGTGCTGACAGGCAGCATGACTGAGGCTTCACCTCACAATGCAGACCAGGCCTGGTCTGAACACTGTAATTCAGCCCTGGGCAGAGGCTTCCCATTATGTTGAACTGCACTCAATAATGTGGGGATGTGATTAACTCATCCGACTTATTCCCCAAGCTTGATTTGAACAAGACTAGTGAATTAGCCTGCTGTGCTGGCAGTATTTTTTTGATGACCTAGTCTAAATCGTGACTGAGGGTTGTTGTGTGTGTAAGAGATGATTGCAGTACTATATCAGCACCAGCATGCTTACCTTATTAGGCAATACTTCCAAATACATTGTGGACGGACCATGGTTCTGTTAGGGTTTCTTCTAACCCAAAAGTAAATTGTTGTGTAAGGATGAGCACTCTCTCAGTTCAGTTTTGTGTTGGAAAACATGCAAATGGAGCACCTGCCTGTGAAAAGCCAGCACTGCATGCAAATAAGCACTAGACTGAAAGCAGCGTGCTGGGCTGGATTACTATTGAATTTTAAGATACGCACCAGAGAGAAGAGAGTGAAGTGCTTTTAATCAACAATGTAGATTTCATAACGATTGACAAATCAAATTAGTGCTGACCGTTTACAAAATGTACGTTTTCTTGGTGATTACATATAAAATGCAGTTCTGTCTTGATTGTAATTGAATTGATTATATATGCATGCATGCTGTAGAACTTAGTCCATTTCTATCAAATAAGTTAATATATACCTCTGTGTCCCAGCTACTTAGCAACAGAGCGGCTCCACGGCATTGCACATCACAGTGCTGGAGGTGCCCTTTTCAACAGAGCGGCTCCACAGCATTACACATCACAGTGCTGGAGGTGCCCTTTTCAACAGAGCGGCTCCACAGCATTACACATCACAGTGCTGGAGGTGCCCTTTTCAACAGAGTGGCTCCACGGCATTGCACATCACAGTGCTGGAGGTGCCCTTTTCAACAGAGCGGCTCCACGGCATTGCACATCACAGTGCTGGAGGTGCCCTTTTCAACAGAGCGGCTCCACAGCATTACACATCACAGTGCTGGAGGTGCCCTTTTCAACAGAGCAGCTCCACAGCATTACACATCACAGTGCTGGAGGTGCCCTTTTCAACAGAGGGGCTCCACGGCATTGCACATCACAGTGCTGGAGGTGCCCTTTTCAACAGAGCGGCTCCACGGCATTGCACATCACAGTGCTGGAGGTGCCCTTTTCAACAGAGCGGCTCCACAGCATTGCACATCACAGTGCTGGAGGTGCCCTTTTCAACAGAGCGGCTCCACAGCATTACACATCACAGTGATGGAGGTGCCCTTTTCAACAGAGCGGTTCCACAGCATTGCACATCACAGTGCTGGAGGTGCCCTTTTCAACAGAGCGGCTCCACGGCATTGCACATCACAGTGCTGGAGGTGCCCTTTTCAACAGAGCGGCTCCACAGCATTGCGCATCAGTGCTGGAGGTGCCCTTTTCAACAGAGCGGCTCCACAGCATTACACATCACAGTGCTGGAGGTGCCCTTTTCAACAGAGCGGCTCCACAGCATTGCACATCACAGTGCTGGAGGTGCCCTTTTCAACAGAGCGGCTCCACGGCATTGCACATCACAGTGCTGGAGGTGCCCTTTTCAGCAGAGCGGCTCCACAGCATTGCGCATCAGTGCTGGAGGCGCCCTTTTTCTCTTCCTCTTGTCATTATTGGAGATTCCCCATCCAAGTATCTAAGGTACTGACTAGACACGAGATTTGTTTAGCTACAGAAGACCTGAGTATTCAACTGGTATTATAAATCTAGCCAAAAATACAGCAGTTTCAGCCCCCCTCCAGAGATGTATTGAGAGCTTTGAAATCTGAAATGGCTTCCTGACATCAGTATAATGCTCACACCAGCATGACTCCTGTAAGTAGCTTCACAGCAGAGTCACAGAGGAGCTCAATAGCTACCAGACCCAGGGAAGAGCACTCAGCACTGACATGCACCCAGCTCCAGGGTCTCTCTGCTAGTTAGTAGTGTTCCGTTTGAATACAAATGAAACAAAATGTTGTATCTATGCACTGAAATGGACAAAAACATGGTCCAGGCCTCAAACTGCTTTGATCCCGGGTCATTTGCAGAGATCGATATGGGTAGGCTACTGTGCTGTTGCTTCCCCTTCTTGTCACGACACTGGAAGCTTGTTAACCACAGCAATTTATTTTCTCCATGCTGGGAATCCAGGAGCCTTTGCTGCTTGTGAAATCAGTGCCAATGTGACTCAGTTTGTAGTTATAACCAGAGTTACCAGGATAACCAGAAACGTGCCTTTCCTCTCAGCTGGGCTTTCTTCGATCACTCTTCCATTTTGCTTGTCCAGTAAAGATTTTACGTGTTAATTTCAGATTTGTTCAACAGGAAATGCCTGATTGAAACACTCCATCTTGATTACAGACTCCAGTCTTCCATCGTTGTTTATTTCTAAGAAATACTGATTTGTTTTTTTCCAGGGTTTATACCTCTTTATTACACTTAAAAGATTTTGAGGTAGGCAGCAAACTAAACAAAAAAAATGATAAAAACATATCATTAGGAATTCTGTAATAAAAACAATGTTGAGGTCAAGTAATACTTGTGTTTATGCTTCTTACTTCTCCTTTAAGCTGAGGGAACACAAGCCACTTCTTCAGGAACAGTGGCTGAAACCTGGTTCCAGGAGACATAGTTTGAGGCAACATTGCTGTATTATTATTATTATTATTATTATTATTATTATTATTATTATTATTATTATTATTATTATTATTATTATTATTAAAGTCATTTAGCAGATGCTTTTATCCAAAGCGACTTACAGAGACTTGGGGGTTAATGCCTACAACACCACCTTGACTGGGAGATACTGTAGCACCAATCAAAACTCAGAGAATCTAAGTTGCATGTTCATTACATTGCATGGAAGGGCCACCTGGTTAAATACAGGAAGGCTCTGGCATTGGCTAGATCATCATATTATTCTAATTTAATTGAAACAAATAAAAATAATCCTAGATATATTTTTGCTGCACTAAATAAATGTATTAATCCTTCCCCTTATAGTCCTACCCTTGAACACTGGCTCCTCTCACAGCTGCAATGACTTCTTATATTTCTTTAAAAATAAAATACTAGACATCAGAAATGAGATTCCACAGACACCTTCTATTAGGAGGACAATTTTACCAACTACACCTATTAAGGATACTATGGGGGCTTTCTCTCCTATTCCTACAAAACTATTAAAAGATGATAAATGGTTCACTTTCCCCTGGTATCGTTCCCTCAGAACTTAAGGTAGCTGTGGTAAAGCCTATGCTTAAGTATATATATATTTACCTGTCCTTAATACAACAGACATTCATGTTTGCAGTTAAAGGGGGCAGGGAAATTGATCTGAAACTAACAACAATGCAAAAGAGCCGGGCTCGTCTGCATTTGTGGTTATAGAGCTGTTAACCTCATCTCATCTCACTGACAGGGGACAGAATCCGCAACGGCAGTGTATCACAACACTGCCTATTACACTCTCCCCCCTTTAACCTCAACTCATCTCACTGAAAGGGGACAGAATCCGCAATGGCAGGACTGCCTGTTACACTCACTACAATGTTATTAGAATTACACTTCTCTATTACAGAGAGAATGAACAATTTAAAGAGTGATGACAATAACAATCTACTCTCCCTGCTATACACTTCATCTGTGTCACCATGTGGTACACAGCCTGTGATAGCTTTGTTTTAAATGCTGCTTCTGACAAAGCCAACAAATGCTTTGCATGACTTGTTACATGTGCTGTTTGTAAAAATGGGCATATAACAAAGAGGCAGGTGTAACAGCATTACCACATGACTCCATGGACACTAGGGCAGTTTGGGACAGTTCAGGCTTTTCAACTCACACCCCAATGCATTCTGGTTAGTGTAGTCCTGCTGTGAAAGGTACCTGAGACAGGTAAAATGTATCAGAATGCACTGCAATGGGAGTTGAAAAGCCTGAACTGTCCAAACTGACCTTGTGTACATGGAATCATATGGTAACCCTAACTTGTAATAAATGTGTACAACAGCTTCATTTAAAGTTTAATGCAGATTTTAATGTGAGCCGCACATAATGCTAGGACACTGCATAAGGTCCCATAGTGTTGAGAGGTTAAAGCTAAAGAAGAAAAAGAAAATATAAAGCAGAAACACAGACAAAGCATCTTGAAACCCTTGGCTGTATTTAACATGCAATGTTGATATCAGGCTAAATCAAACCATTTCCAAATACAGTCCTAAATACTGAAGTACTCTTGTACTTTAGAGTACTGTAATCTGTCACAAGTGTTATTTAATCTGTAGTATTTTGTATTTAATTATATCCTGATGTAACTATCACTGACACTGTTATCTGCTCCGTTATTGAATGGTATTTTGTTATACTTGTACTTGCTAGCACCGAAGTAATTGTATTTTACCTTGCTCTTAATTGTATTAATACTTGTACTGTGATTCTTGAAATGTATTTTTGTTTACGACTGTAAGTCGCCCTGGATAAGGGTGTCTGCTAAGAAATAAATAATAATAATAATAATAATAATAATAATAATAATAATAATAATAATAATAATAATAATAATGAAGAGAACGGACCTGGTTCAGTGATTGACTGTCTTTTGCTGGTTAAATCATTTTGTCATCTGAGCACCCTTCTTTTTGTTTTTGGATGTAGCAAAATTCTCCCAGTTTAGTATTTTATTTGGGAACAGTAAAACTTGTGTTACGGAGCGCTTGAAAAGAACAGCTACCTGTATATATTGATGCCTCTCTCTTAACATATACTCTCTCTACAAAGAAATAGAGCTGTGATACCTTGACTAAAACACTGTCAAAAAGAAAAAGAAAGCACAGTGAAAAGAATCTCAGGTGCAATTGTCTTTACTAACCCAGCCCCCCTCAGTATGCTCCCACACACTCCTGTGTCTTTACTAACCCAGCCCCCCTCTATGCTCCCACACACTCCTGTCTTTACTAACCCAGCCCCCCTCAGTATGCTCCCAAACACGCACACACAGTGTTTCTGTATCAAGCATAGGGAACATACATGGCCGTCACTAGCTATGAGGACACCAAGGTCGTGTCCTCGGTTGTTTTTTTGCATCATCAATGCTGATGCTCGTGTAAAAATTCTGGTAAAGTACAAGCCTTCTTAATTTTCTCTGTTGGTTTGCTGTGTAACATAGATTTGCAGGTTGAATAGTAAATACCAAGCAGTCATATATATACTGCAGCTATAGCTTGAAACCTAAGTGTGACTTCGGTACAATGTCAACTGTGGTTATGGCCCAGGGAATATATCCTGCTGACATAATCATGTGACACGTGTGCCAGTCCTACCTGATGCGCATTTGAAAGGCAAATGGTCTGAAAGCTACAGCCACACTTTTTGAAGCACTGTAACATTGTTTTACTGCCAAAAGCTAGCAGCCAGAAGATTCTGTTTAGAAACATGTTTCTGTATAACTGACCTTAGTGTGCAGTGTTTTTGAGTTAATGCCACCTGCTGACTCCCAATATTCTCAGTAACTCCGCGCAACACTTAGATTTAGGACGTGTAAGCTTGTGGAGCTCATATCATTCCCCCAGGAATTCTTCTGTAAATTATGGCACAGCACTTCTATTTTTTATTATTGTTTTTTTCATTCGTCAGCATTTCCAACTCATAATTTTTAATATATAAATGCACATGAACAGATGTTAAATGCATTTAAAAACCTAACCTGGATCTCTGTGGACAATAGAAATGCCTCCTAATTGCAATACTAACCCACACCTGGCTTTCGTTTTCTCAACAGCCACTGAACCAACTTGTTTTATTATTTGTAGCAATAAATCCATGTTTGGGGAAAACACTGCCTTCATTTGCAAAGAATGGCAAATATTTAGAGGTTATAAAATAACTGGAAAATGTGCCCAATAATTATTTTTCAAGATGATGATTATTATGATTGTGATTAGTAGTGGTAGTAGTAGTAGTAATAGTCCAATTTAAAATTTTATTTAGCATCTTTAGCAAAAAACGGTTTAAAAAGGCCTGTAAACGAAATATTCATTTGTAAAAATGAAACAAAATAAATGGTGTAGAGCAGTCTGTTTACAGCCCAGTGGTTGATAAAGGCCATGATATATCGAGTGGTAGAAGAACACAGTCAAGGTAAGAGCACCTCCCCCTTTTATTTGTTGATTGCTTTGCTTGATTAATTGGTTGGTTGATTGCCAGCCTCTGCCCTGCCTTTTAGGTTACACAGGCTAAAATGACCAGATAGCAAGTCTTCTAGAGCAGGGCTTCTCAAACCCAGTCCTGGGGACCCCCTGTGTTTGCTGGTTTTCATTCCAACCAAGCTCTCAATTACTTAATTAGACCCTTAATTGAATTGATAATTTGTTTAATTAGACCTTTTAACTTGTTTTCAGCTCTTGATGGGTTGCATATTTCAAGTTAGCAATAACATTTGATAAGTAACTTGAACTCCAATTGTTTAAGATCTGAAAACAAGTAAACATGTGTAATTAAGGAAATTATTAGTTTAATTAAGGGTCTAGTTAAGTAATTGAGAGCTCGGTTGGAATGAAAACCAGCAGACACAGGGGGTACCCAGGACCGAGTTTGAGAATGGCTGTTCTAGAGAATTGGGCTATTGCTTGTACCAGTACTGCACCAGCTTACAAACTTCAGGACACATTGCACTCCCAGTCGTAAACTACAATCTGCTGTTCAAGATTCTGTTGGATTATATCGGTACACTAGCTTTAACGTTTGACGTTTTTTCTTCAAAGTATGTTTTTATAATATTTTACAAGAAGCCAACAACAGTTAGTTTCAGGAACATCAAAAGCAGATGTTGATAACCAGTTTTTAAATAACTGAGAGTTAAGGGTTTGTGAATAGGGCTCATTGTCTGTTAACTAATTCTCCATTCCAATACAGCTTGTCTAATGTATTACCACACAGCTATGACTCAAGGGCGAATCAGTATGCAATGCAACAATGACTGTAATGCAATTGTGCAATCTTAAATCGATGGCACAAAAGTGTAGCAATCTGGGCTTGGCAGCACAATAGTCGCTTGCGATCAAAAGCCATTTTTTATCTTGTAGCTGCTGCAGGCTTTTGTTGAATGGTTTCTACTGAGGTATGTAGAAGTGGCGCTAGTATAATGCAACTTTACAGGCAGTCATATTGATAGCTGTGGAGGCAGAGATATCCATTCAACACTTAAGGTGGGGCGTCTGTCCAAGGGTGGGTGGTTTGGGTGACCCCAATTCACAATGGCATTAATCCAGAACAATCCAGAACAGGGTTGGACAAAGTTGGCCCTTCCACTCCTGGTCTTTGTTCCAACCCTGTTGCAAATTGTTTAATTGAATGAATTAAACCTCCATCCAAACCCTGTAATAGGTATCGTTTTACCTGTTCAACCTGGGGTGGAATGCCCCTCCAGGACTGTGATTGGACACCCCTGATCTGGAACCTTTCTTGAGCACACACAAAAAAATGCAAATTGTAAATTAACATTGGATTTACATTTACACCAGTACAACAAACAATCTGACAGGGGTACAACATCTAACAACCCCCCGCCCCCCTCCCTTCATCACAGACTTTTAATATATTGGTAATCCACAGTGTAAAAACAATAATTCACTGTACATGTTGATTTTCCAGAATTATAGACCGGTTTGGCACATAAGACAATAGCAAACTAGTTAATAGCAATAACAGAGTAGCTACTGTATTATTGCACCATTAGGCTCATGTACTAAATACAAATCTGAGGCAAAGAAAATGAAACTTCATAAAAGCTTTGTGAATAATATGTGTGTGTCTCTTTATATGAAGAACTGCAGACAGCACAAAAGTCTGCACACAACAGCGTTTCTGATTCCAGTAGAAACAAATATTTTATTAGATCAACAGAAGCCTGGGAAAGCTGAGATGTTTAAATCATATCAGATGAAACATATTTCTCCTGCTGCCTTTAATAATGCAATTAAGACGTCTAATCTGACGAGAAACTGAACTTGCAGTTATCACTTCTGGTGCTTCGGGTGCCTGTAATGCAAGGAAAGATTTTTATATCATTGTTGTCTTTTATTGAAACTGGATAGACTTTGTTTTCATAATGTAGCAGTTTCTATAGAGGAATATAATCAATTTCAAGAAGCACTTCCAATTAATTATACTACATCCACTGCAAGCATTGGCAGTACCTCGGCAGGAGCGCATTTGAATTGTCAGTTGTTCTAATAATAAGCCTTGAAATGGAGCTCTGGGCCCTGCGAGCTGGACATGGTGTGTCTGTAATTAAAATGAAGAAAATATATTTGCATTAATAGCATTTATATTTAAAAAATGCAGAACCATTTTGAGTTAAATTAATTTAAAATTCAAGATGATCAAGTTAACGAGGCTAAATTTCATTACCATATACATTTATAAAAGGATGTTTTTTTGAACATTACAGTAATTAAGAGGATATGCGTCTATAACCAGCGAGAACAGCGTTATTATCCAGTGAAGTTCCAGTATAAGTTCTAATGTATCTTTTATATGCTGCTATACAGCTTGGCATGTGTAATAAACAGCAGACCCAAGCGGACTTGGAATGGGGACTCGGAGATCTTCTCTCTTGGAAATATTCTGCAGTCACTGTTGCTGTAGCTCTTATTTATCTGATAGTTTCCAATTGGTCACCATCAAATCAGATCAGTCTCATTTGAGTCCTATTGAGAAGGGCATTTTTCCCTTGGGAACACCACTTCAATATTTTTTCTCAACAGTCAATATACAGTACCAGGCATTTCTATACAGTTATTCCAGTTCAATTCACTTCTCAACTAGTTACAAAAATGTGTGGTTCATGTAATAAAAGATGCGTACAAATGGGTTTTGGAAACCCAGCAATCGGATTAGAAATGGGGATCAGGAAGGCAGGTTAGGTTTAGCAGCATCAGAATTTGCCACCGTTTAATCTTTTTTTTATACAGTTTCTCTTCTTTCAATGCCTGGAGGATTTCTTCTTTTCCACAAAGGTACAAATACTAACCTGTAATCCACAGTGCCAGTGTGCTCCTGATATTCAGAGGAGTGCTAAACATTCAGATCGGACTTTCCCTTGAAGATCACCATTGGTATCCTCTTTGAAATGAACAGCACTCAGTAAAAATCCCATTCAAATCCAAGGTGAGCACAATATCGCAGTGCTAAGTGTGCAATAGCACGACACGCTTTAGTTCTGTTGTAGGTCTGTCTACTCACAGCACAAGGAGTCGATCAGAATCTGCTCAAGGCACAAGTGCTCCGGAGTCATTACCCCACTTGCAGTTACAAACTATCAAAATAACAACCAGCCCCTGCCCCCTCCCCGGGTGACCAGCCTGTGATGTCTTCCTTGTCTTTTAGTTGTTTTGATTCTTGCTGGGCTGTTATCCTGACTGCACATGGTTACATTCTGGTGCACTAGCGGTACTTGGGAGTTCAGACATGATTCTGAGAGCTCTACTGAGGCCACAGGGGAGCCTTAAATGTCTGAGTTTTAAAAAGCAATCAGGATATGAAGAAACAGAAAATGAAGCCAAGTGGATGTAAACAAAGACAATAAATTATTGTGAAAAGTTACCTTTCTTTTAGAATCTTGATCTCATTTCTGGCGCAGGATTATTCTGTTCCACTAGAAACAACAAAAAGGGGAACGTTGGTGCTTTTTTCAGTTTTGTTTTGTTTAGTTTTACATGTAAATAATAACCGAATGCACAATGTGCAACAAAACCCCGCAGTTTGGCAGAGTTCATTCCCTGTTGAGTCTTTGAGTGTGTAAAAAATACATTGCAGTCAATAAACCAATTACATACATTAGTGGTTTTCCACTTGTCACATTGAGCATTACAGCTGCTCAGAAAATGATCATTAGGATCCACAGAAAGAGCAGGAGAGGTGTAGATGGACTGGAGGGATTACATTAAAAACCATGGCCACAAGAAGGGAAAACATCCTCTCTATATTGTGGAAGGAACTAATATACAAATATAGTGATAGTGAGAGATTGCCTATCAGAAGTCTTCAGCTGAGTATTTCAAGGCTTCAGAATGGTTGATCATTTTTATCAGCCAATGGTATCAATGCCATACAGTAAGAAAATGCTGGACGAAGAAGTTTAATTTGTAGAAGGCACTTCCCTTATAAACGTTTTCCACAGTAAAAGCATAGCAAAGTGTAATAAAGCACAGTTAAAGCATAGGTAAGTATTGTAAAGACCAGCAAGGTATGGTAAAGCATATTAATAAACATGGCAAACCATATTTTTCAAGAAAAAAGAAAAAAGTCTGCGCTATTGGAGTGTGTGGCGAAATGGCAAGGAAGCCTGTGTGAATTTAAACAAACTGGACTGTCAACAGTAGAGTGCACAGTAGAATAAACATCACAAAGCCATCACAGTTCAGCACAATTGGCAGTCTCTGATGCCTAAACCAGGATAGGATTGAGGTGAGCTCACAGAGATGTGAAGGAAAGATGGAGACAAACAATAGGCCTCATTTTATTGAGCACCATCCTCCCCTTTCCTGAGCACCAAGCACCGACTAAAAATAAAAATGACAAAGAATGTGTGCTAAGATGTAACCTGGTTATCCATGCTATGCTTACATCCATTGTTTGCATGGGGATTTACTATGCAGATGGTTAGTTAATCCTTTATGGATTAGCATTTTAATGTGATTTTAGAGAGATTAAAGATGCCCAATTCAAACAGAACAATCTCTGAGGTTTATTTAACCAAGAGTTCCACTGAAAACATCACTGAAGGTCCAGTACAAGAGCCCTCTCTTCCAAAGAATGCCAAATGTTGTCTGTCCATTCCTTCCATTTTCATAATTCGTAGGCAGGGCTGGAGAATGACAGCCGTGCTGTTCAGATACTGTGTACACATCAAGTCAACGCACTGGGATTCTCCTCCTTTGATTATGTTCAGTAATCATAGAGATGTATACTGTGGTTGTTAGTGTAAGAATGCAGTATGCTGTGTAGTAGCATGCGAATGTTGCACTTTGGGCATCCCTTCAAAAAACAAGCTTTCGATATCCAAATGATCTTGCTGTAGAAATTCAAAATAAAAAAATGGTTCCAATCCCAACATCTTATTAGCCCGACTCTAGGCTTGTGTCCATTTGCTTCTGATAACAATGGAAGGAAACCTCAGAACTGATGAGATTGTTTGCTTTTTCTTCGTATCATGAATCTCACAACCCCAGGCAGACTGTTTCTACACAATTATTGTTTTCTATTTCTTTCAAATTAAAATATTCTTTTCAGGTCCAACACCAAGCTATGTTAAAAAGCTATGATAAAAAAAGCTTTCCCTAGATAAGGAACAAAGTACTACTGAGCTGATGGTTTCGTCTCAATAGAATTCAATCTATCACATTTTATGTTATTGGCAAATTAATGGTGATGGTGCGAGTGGAATTGGTTGCTAAACAGTGGGCAGGTCACCTCTCCTCGCTAGTGTTTTGTTGTTTTCCCATCATTGCAAACACCTGCCTGAAAGTGCGCTGGCAATCAATTTGGTAAATGCAATCTGATGTGTAGGAGAGGGAGAAACGGTTGTCTTTTCGATGTGATAGGAATGTGTTTCTGTGTTAAATCTGCATGATGAGCAACTGTAGCTAGCTACTGAGTCACAGCATAAAAACACAGGTCTCTATGGCAGGAGTACAGGGCTGCATTGTTTCCTTGGGAAAAAAAGGGGTTTTAAAAGATTTCTTCAAGAAAACATTATCTATTATTTCACAATATGAATACAGGTTGCAGGAGCAATTAAAATTCTGTAAACATCTGTAAAATGTGCTTAAGTCCATTTTCTTCTTTGGAAATGTGTGTTTAATTAAAAACAGCATTTACTAGCATCACCTTAGAGACAGCTGACAGAATCGCAAATGATTGAAGGACATGTTTATTCTTGAAAGGGTACGCTGTTAACAGAGCCTCTCGCCTCTGTTTTTCTTTGTTTGACTCCTTCTTTCTTTCAGTGGAAATTGCTTTCTGAATTCCATTGATTATAAACCTTGTAACAATATAACATGGGGCCCAAGCTTGAAATCATGTTTAAAAAGGTTGATCAGTGGTGCTTGAGGAAACTTGAAAGACATTAAAGACATACCAATAATCTATTTCAAGGACAGATCCATGAATGATCAAACCAATATAAATCACACATCAAACATCAACCACTGAGTATACTGTAGGTGCAATCCCATGCATATGATATCCCATGCAAAAGCTAAAGTTAAAAAAAAAAGTTTTTTTTATGTTTAATAGTAATTCCTGAGTATAATCTTCCTCTGGTCCAAACTGCATGAGGTCTCCTATGACAGAAGCACACATTTTTTTAATCTATAGTATTCCTAAGGCATTGCTCTGTGGCTTGAATCAACATTTTTCATTATTGCCAAAGCTCATTACAACAACAAACCAAAATTGTGTTTTAAAGCAGTTTTAAGCTGGTAAACCTCATAAATTCATTAAAAAAGGAAGGTCAAGGTAGAGGCATGTACTGTATTTGAATGAATTACAAAATGAATGCACCAGGTGTTTATACAAACACACAGTCTTGCTGAACAAGCAGTATTATCAGCATCGTCAATATTGTGTGCAGCCTTTTTTTACTTTTTAAAACTTTTACGCCAGGTAATACATTTTGCATGAACCACTAAAATGTTAAGGCAGTTTCAGGTATTGCATGTGGCATTCAAAACAAACTGGGAAATGTTTCCAGCTACAGCAGTTTCATGGTAATATGTCTGTTCTGTACAATGCATGCCTGTGCTTTACCACCCTCTCACTGGGCTTCAATTGGTCTTTGTGGCTCATTAGGAATACTCTTCTTGTTTCCGGATCTTGCTACTGGGAAATAGCCAAGATGACAACATTTAGTCTTTTTTTAGTGCTAGTGTTTTAATCAGTGTATGTAGACAAGGAACTATTCGGTCTAAGTGCACCACAGTGGAGCAGACAAAGAAACAGCTCTGCCATCTAGTGGTTATAATTGTTATAACAACTGATATCGTACTGTAAATTATGCAGCTCAGCTCTTTCATTGTGTAAACCCCAAGGTAAATGAAACCCTACTGGCATAAATAAGGATGGCAACACTGTATAACGTTGGTGCACAGCTCTGGTCGCTGAGGGCTTTTAGAGGTTATCAATTGAATAACTGACAGATAAATATCTAAATAGAGATTTAAATTGTTCAGTTAAATAATTAAGAGAATGGTCTGACAAATATCTGGGCTGGAATGGCCCTCGCTGCTTTGCAGGTTTCATTCAAATCTATGGATTCAACTATGGTTTCCTGTTAGATTACCATTTGTGATTCATTCAGCAGTTCATAAAAATAAACTCCAGTAGGAATATCAATTGCAATGCACCCAGAACATAATGTGTTAATTCTTGCACCGTCAATGTTAATACGCTGCCTTGTATCAAGTACAGGGACTGATGTAGTAATGCACTTGTGAAAATCTCCCTCCCCCTCAGACCCCTTTCTCACAGGTATACTGAGACCATCCTCCTCTAGCATGTACACAAAGACTTGAAAGAGCAATACACTTAATACCAATGCAAAACAACAAGGGCTGTGTATTCTTTATTTTACCCCTTTATCTTAACCTTCTGAGAATATTAACCTATCTCACTTGACAATGGTTGATACTAATTCTCATTGTGGACGAACACTACATACATTGCAGATTGCAAATCGCAGATTGCCATCGTCACTGTTGTTGTTTGTTTTGTTATTTTGAAATTTTATAGAACTGCTCTGTTAAATAAACTGTAATCCTTAGTGGCTTTGGCTGGCCTGATTGTATGGATTGGCTTGGCTGTGCGCAGTGTCCACAGTAGTGCTGGTGTCTGACGGTCCCTCTCATGAGCACCAGGTGCTGTAGATTGCTGTATTATCAGAGTTCCAGCTGCACTACAATGATCTGCTTCATGCTGCTCAGCAGGACAGATCAAAGCCTGGTGTTAGCACACTCATGTCTCACCTACAAGCTTGAGGGTTATTATCACTTCGATTGATCTATTCATGCAAACTCCACTGGGTCCAACATCATGGAGATGTGGATTATTCCTCATCTACCTTTTCTTAATACAGTACACATACATTTAATCATTGAAAAAAAAATACATCATAATAAAACTGGGCTGTACAGCTATGGCCAAATGTTTTGCATCACCCTATCGAATTTTGCTTCATAAAGTCTAATAAAACCTGCAGAATAAAACGTTAACATATTGAATTACATGCCACTTTGTAGTTTTCCCATATACTTAACGAAAAAACTGACAAAAACTGAAAAATGTGACATTTGGAAATCTAACATGAAATACTGTACTACTGTTATGGCTTTCCTGTAGATATTTGTGATATCATTTTGTAGGGGTCGTATCTTATGCATCGAATCCTTTTATTCATATTCAATTCAGGTACTTATTTTTAAATTAGGTCAAAGAAACAGAGAGTCTTTGTGTGTGTATCCTAAAAAAAAAAAGATAAGCTTTCTAAGTCATGTCATAGGGTTGAAGTAAAACAGCAGCCCTTTCACTCTTTCAGCAACGCTTATACATCATGAAAGCTTTGTAATCGTCACTGCCGTTTCACCCCCTTAATGCAATCAGACCTTTTTTTATAGTTAAATAAACAAATGTAATACTATTGAACTGAATTCATCCCTGTTGTAAAAAGCCTACAGAATTTATTACTGTCTAAATGTCATGTAGCGGTGGTAAGCTTGCTTTGGGAAAAGGAATAATGTTTAATGATTAGTGCTGCTTCAGAGGCTAAGTTTAAACTTAGGTGATAATGATGGATATTCTTTTGGTCTGCCTAATGAACCTCCCAGAGCTCCCCAGTTTCTTTGTGTGGATAGAGCGCAGTGTATGTATATTAAAACCCGCTCTGTACAATCAAAAGCTTTGAGCTTCTTTTTTTTCATCTTTATTGACAGTTGGTTTTTAGACCTAAAAATGTTGCTCTTCAACTAGCAGCTATTGATGTTGCAACCATGGCGACAGTCTCCATGGCACAACGGAAAATTACCTTTTCATTGTGCTATGCTTTCTTCTGTGGATTTTAATGTTTGTTGTTTTTTTTTTAAATATTTATGACGGCTAGTACAGCTTGTTTTGTGTCATTTGCGGTGCTGTCAATAATCATTGATCTTATCTGCATCACACTCAGCTGAAATAATAATAGTGTTTACACCCAGTAACTGTCTGGTAATCAGAATACTGTCTATATTTGCATTTTAAAAGGCACGCTGGTGCTGACCTTTAATTTGATTGGCTTCGTAAATTCATTATGCATCACAAAATATCACAGGCCTGGTCAAACCACTTAGGGCCACCTTGTAAATAGACTGAATTGATGAAGAGCACTGAATGAATGGAATTGAGTTTAACTGAATTGAACAGAACTGACTGGGGAAGTCAGCGATGTGCTGGAACACGTTTCAGATTCATTAGAGGTTGTGAAATAAAAATATAGAGAACACCTGCAATGTGTAGTGCATTCTTTTGTACCCGAGCTGTCCTTTACATGACAAATCTGTAATCCAACTACAATCCAAATGGTACGCAATGACAGACTAGACCTTATAGATTTTCATGAAGGCCTGGAGAAGGTCCACGATTTACAAACAGCCTAAATAATTCATTATAAAACAAACATTTGACAAATAAAATGTTACCATGTTACCAGAAAAGTGAACAACCCTTGAATTCTGTAACCCTCTCTCAACCTCCTGCAGTATGGCTCTACTGACTGAACCAAGGGTGCTTCATACACAAGTGATACATTTAGAAATACCACAAAAACAACTGTTTAAAATTCAATGACAACCCTTTTGACTATAAGGCTTTCTAAAGGTCCTCATCCCTTCATTGAAGACATTGAGAAACATGTACAGTATTGTCAAAATCTGTGTCATTGAATTTAAAACACCAGAGAGGATTTTCTTAAAGAGAAGGGGTGTTCACAAAC
Organism: Acipenser oxyrinchus oxyrinchus; assembly: GCA_030684275.1. NCBI lineage: Eukaryota > Metazoa > Chordata > Actinopteri > Acipenseriformes > Acipenseridae > Acipenser > Acipenser oxyrinchus. Next base: position 95,646,960 of record CM060249.1, read on the forward strand.
ACTTCACAGCACTGTAGTGCTACAGGTAGTGGACAAAAAATGGAAACACCTGGGTAAATGAGGGACACCAAGTATATTATTATTATTTATTTCTAGCAGATGCCCTTATCCAGGGCGACTTACAATTGTTACAAGATATCACATTATTTTTACATACAATTACATTTTTTTAACGTTATTTTTACACACAATTACCTATTTATACAGTTGGGTTTTAACTGGAGCAAACTAGGTAAAGTACCTTGTTCAAGGGTCTAGCTGCAGTGTCCCCCACCTGGGATTGAACCCACAACCCTCCAGTCAAGAGTCCAGAGCCTTAACCACTACTCCACACTGCTGCCCTGTTGAAAGCAAGGGCTTCCACACAGGTGTGGCTCATGCGTTAATTAAGCGGATAACATCCCAGCATGCTTAGGGTCACGTATAAAAATGCTGGACAGGCCTGGTTGCCTATAATTATGGCTAGCATGGCTGCAAGAGGAGACCTCAGTGACTTTGAAAGAGGGGTGATTGTTGGGGCTAGTTTGGCAGGAGCTTCAGTGACCAAGACAGCTCAACTTGCTGATGTTTCACGAGCAACGGTGTCTAAGGTGATGTAGGCATGGAACTCCGAGGGAAAGACATCATCAGCAAAGGGCAACAGTGGGCGGAAGCGCATACTCCAGGATTGTGATATCCGTGCATTAATTCGAAGTGCAAGGCAAAACAGGCGAGCAACTGCAGATCAATTGACTGCAAATTTCACCCTGGGGCGCGAGCAGCCAGTTTCATCAAAAACGGTCCACCGAGAACTCCACAGAGCGGGATACCATAGTGGCCCATCGCCCTATTAAGTGACTTTACATTGGTGTTTCCATTTTTTTGTCCACTACCTGTATGTATACAATATGCTGCTTTAATGTACGGTTACAGGGCATTTAAACTGTTCTAATTGGACTTTACCTTGAAGGTCCTTGCTGTTATTACTTTAAGCCACCTGGTGGCACTGTTTCCTAATGTCACATTATAAGCAGCTGGCCACACAATTTTGTTTTGTTTTATTTTTTCAATTCAATATATTCATATCCTGATTGTTGCATTTTCTTTTTGACAATCCCTATCTTAATTGATTAATCAAGCAGGCGTCTTATTTAATGTTTTAAACTGCACCTTTCTTTCATTTACATGTACTCCAACAAAGTGTCCTTTATGACTTCTGCTCCTTTAATCAGGGCTTCTCAAACTCGGTCCTGGGGACCTCCTGTGTCTGCTGATTTTCATTCCAACAGAGCTCTCAATTACTTAACTAGACCCTTAATTGAACTGATAATTTGCTTAATTAGACCTTTTTACTTGTTTTCAGCTCCTAACGCAGTTACTTATCGCAGTTACTTATCGAATGTTATAGCAAACTTGAAATATGCAACCCATCAAGTGCTGAAAACTAGTTAAAAGGTCTAGTTAAGCAAATTAATTAGGGTCGACATTGTCAATACCTTTTAGAATGCTTGAATCAGATCACCGCATAGTCTTATTTGTTCAAGACTGAATAGATTCAATTCTTTTGTTCAAGACTGAATAGATTCAATTCTTTTAGCCTGTCTGCATACAACATGCCTTTTAAACCCGGGATAATTCTAGAGCAGATAATTTCTAGAGCAGCAATATCCTTTTTGTAACGAGGTGACCATAACTGAACACAATATTCTAGATGAGGTCTTACTAATGCATTGTAAAGTTTTAACATTACTTCCCTTGATTTAAATTCAACACTTTTCACAATACAGCTGAACATCTTGTTGGCCTTTTTTATAGCTTCCCCACGTTGTCTAGATGAAGACATTTCTGAGTCAACATAAACTCCTTGGTCTTTTTCACCGATTCCTTCTTCAATTTCAGTATCTCCCATATGATATTTATAATGCACATTTTTATTGGCTGCGTGCAGTACCTTACACTTTTCTCTATTAAATTTCATTTGTCATGTGTCTGCCCAGTTCTGAATGCTGTCTAGATCATTTTGAATGACCTTTGCTGCTGCAACAGTGTTTGCCACTCCTCCAATTTTTGCGTTGTATGCAAATTTAACAAGTTTGCTTACTATACCAGAATCTAAATCATTAATGTAGATTAGGAATAGCAGAGGACCTAATACTGATCCCTGTGGTACACCACTGGTTACCTCACTCCATTTTGAGGTTTCTCCTCTAATCAGTACTTTCTGTTTTCTACATGTTAACCACTCCCTAATCCATGTGCATGCATTTCCTTGAATGTCTACTGCATTCAGTTTGAGAATTACTCTTTTATGTTGGACTTTGTCAAAAGCTTTCTGGAAATCAAAATAAACCATGTCATATGCTTTGCAATTATCCATTGTCGATGTTGCATCCTCAAAAAAATCAAGCAGGTTAGTTAGACATGATCTCCCTTTCCTAAAACCATGCTGACTGTCTCCCAGGATACTGTTACCATATAGGTAATTTTCCATTTTAGATCTTCTTATAGTTTCCATAAGTTTACATATAAGTCAGGCTTATTGGTCTGTAGTTACCTGGTTTGGTTTTGTCTCCCTTTTTGTGGATCGGTATTATGTTTGCAATTTTCCAGTCTGTTGGTACAACCCCTGTGTCATGAGACTGTTGCATGATCTTCGTTAGCGGTTTGTAAGTAACTTCTTTCATTTCTTTGAGTACTATTGGGAGGATCTCATCCGGCCCAGGAGATTTGTTTATTTTAAGAGCTCCTTGTCCCTTTAACACTTCTGCCTCTGTTATGCTAAAGTTATTTAAAACTGGATAGGAACAGGTCGACATGTGGGGCATATTGTCAGTATCCTCCTTTGTAAAAACTTATGAAAAGTAATCATTTAATATATTTTCTATTTTTTTTTCTTTGTCTATGATTTTGCCATTTGTATCTCTTAGACATTTAACCGCCTCTTTGAATGTTCTCTTGCTGTTATAGTATTGGAAAAACATTTTGGAATTGGTTTTAGCCCCCTCAGCAATGTTCATCTCTCTCTTGGCCTTTCTAACTTCCTTTTTGACTTGCGTTTGCAGTTCCAAGTACTCTTTCTGTGTACTTTGTTTTTGGTCCCTTTTAAACGCTCTGTAAAGTGCCTTTTTCACTGAATATTTTTTTTATTGATCTATTAAATCATTTTGGCCATTTTGTTTTAGATTTACATTTGTCTACTTTTGGGATGTAATTGTTTTGCACCTCGAGTACTACATTTTAAAAAAAACAGCCATCCTTTTTCTGTGTATGTTTTCTCTATTTTACTCTACTTCTGTTAGTCTCTGTTTCATACCTTCATAGTTTTCTTTTCTAAAATTGTAAACCCTAGCTTTAGTCATTACTTTTTGGGTTTTAAAAATCACAATCTCTGACCTCTGTTTTAGTTATTCTGTCTTCGTTATTTGAAAAGTCTAAATCGAGGCATGCCTCCCCTATTGTCGGTGCCTTGACAAATTACGTTAGGAAGCAGTCATTTATCATTTCCACCATTTCAATTTCATCCGTCGTGCTCCCCACTGGGTTTTCCCATTTTATATGGGGGAAGTTGAAATCCCACATTAGTATGGCTTCTCTTTTTCTACACGCATTTCTAATGTCATTGTATAACAGATTATTTTGCTCAGCATCCGAATTTAGCGGTCTATAGCATGCGCCTATTATTATGCCCTTTGAATTTTTGTCCATTATTCTGACCCATATTGATTTGGCGTGGTTTTCTTCATCCAGATTTAACACCCGGGCTTCAAGACTATTTCTTATGTATAGCGCTACATCTCCGCCTCTTCTGTCCTGCCTGTCTTTCCTATATAGTGTATACCCACTAATATTATATTCATCTCCATCACTCTCAGACAACCAAGTTTCTGTAACACCTATCACATCGTAGTTACTTGTTAGTACAGTAGCTTCAAGTTCTAACATTTTATTTCTGAGACTTCTAACATTTAGATAAATACATTTAATGGATGTCTTACCAGAGTTGTTGCCCTTGTTTTGATGTGGTCTCCCTTCTGTTTTCTCCCCCCTTCCTTTCTAGTTTAAATGCTTCTGGACCTCCTCAAGGATCCTCTCTCCGAGTAGATTGGTTCCCTTTTTGTTTAAGTGCAGTCCATCTGTGGGAGGGTAGTGGGCGGAGCTTAGGGAAGGACCAGAAATGACGGCACACAGGAGCCGGAAGTGACGTTTAGTCCTGGAGCCCTGTACCAACAATGGTATCTGGGCAGGATTTTATTTTAACACACAATGAAAATAAACAGTCCAGTACTGCAGAAAATAAACAAGAAAACCACCTGGAACACCAGCAATGGTAAACTCAGGTTTCAAATAAAAAGAGTAAACAAAAACATTGCGGATACAGAAAACAACATCAAAGGAAGCACTGGGTTTCTCCATGCTACTGCAGTGGGTTTCCTCTCACCGCCTCTTGGCTTCCTTCCACGGAATAACGACTTGTCCTGGGTTTTCCTCACTGCGGTAATCCACCAAGGTTTCCCAAAGTTTCAAGTTTCTGAATTACAGCAGGTTGATAAAAGCAAAACAACAAAGCACAGCGCATCTCTTCCATGTTTTCAGTTCAGGACAGGAAGACTGAATGGCAAAACCACGCTGCCTAAATACTGCCAAGTCCCGCCCCTGCAATCAGCACGCTGCCCCACGTCAGCCAATCGACGAGCACAGCACAGCTGATTGCAATGATGGGACTCGGCGGCCGCATGGTTCCACCTTGGGCCAAGATGGCCGACCAACGCGGAACGTCCTGTCTGGTCAGAGTTCAGCCTCCTGACCCAATCACGGTCAACCCTACACAGCGCTGCCAGTGGTCGGGAGGGCGAATTACGACAGGGACTCCTTTCAATCCTGTCACACCGTCCCACCTATATATGAAAAGGCTACAGTAGATGTTGCTTTCAGTTCTTTCTGTGGTTTAATGCTTATGGCAGGGTAGAAGCCCTGCTGCTGTAAATAGTGTGTGTGGAAATGTAAGGTTGGCAGGGACGGGGTTAAATCTGTCCCTGCCAGCAATCACAGGTGAGGTAATTGGGGAGAGTTAACAAAATAACACAAAACACAGGAACAAACGAAACACGGCACGTTGAAACACTTTGTATATAACACTTTATATATAAGTTGGCTCTTTGAGCTAAAAGTATATATACAGTATATATATATATATATATATATATATATATACTCTCTCTCTCTCTCTCTCTCTCTCTCTCTCTCTCTCTCCAGCACAAACACTCACACACAAATTCTTCCAACAAACAAGCATTTCTCCTTCCTTATATACATGTGGCCACTCCCCAATTAGCATAAATTACTTAACTGGGGAATGGCCACACCTGTGATTGCTGGCAGGGTTTATTTTATTCAGATCTTGTACTTCTGCATTTTAGTGCTCTATGTGTACAGCTGACTGAACCTAGGTTTTTTTTGTGTTCTTGAAATAATTCACCTCAATGAGCTTTTTCATAGTTAACATTTAAAATAAATAAACAGATCAATAAATAAATGCATAGGCATTGCATCTGAACAATGAACACAGCATTCTATTTCCAGTCTGCAAACCATAATCAGTGTGACTTAGCATGAAAAATACAAATGGGTTCTATTCTTGATTATCTGATGGATGTCAGCCCCATTTAGGGTTACCATCCGAAAACACTGATAGACCTTGTATCAGATCTCCTCTATGCTGAAAAACCAAGCAAAAAGGTACCAATAAATAGCTAGCTACCGAGGTGCATGTTGAGAACAGGTATATTAAAGGACTGTAGAGCACATGTGGAACCTGCAGCAGATCCAAAACTGTATAAGAACAAGATGAGAGATACTTATACAAATCACTTCACTGCAGATAAAAAGCTCCTCTTGTCTTGTGAGATAATGGAAGCTAATTGAAACCCCATTTGTGCTGTATTTATTATGTGTTCCATGCACCAAATTAGACGTACAGAGAAACTCTATAAAAAGTCTGGTTACCATCACAACCTGTAGATATATACAGTACTGCATTCATCAAGAATCCACTCAATTCCATCTCTTGCTCTGTGTTTGTAGTTTGCGTGGCTTTATGTCAAAGCCAGTCCCAGGCAGTATTGTGCACAACCCTTAAGAAAAAAAAAAACAGACAGGTTTAGGCTTTAAAACAACATTGTGGTGAGTCTTGTTTGCCATGCAAGAAGGATGTTTAAATTAGGTGGAGACCTAAAACCAGAGAGGTGACTTTTCAACTTCATTAAACAAACAAATAACAATAGAACCATTATAGTCTTTGTTAGCCCATAAAGGTCAGAACAGACCATCCGCTTCAGAACAAAGACAGCCTGCATATACATGTGCAGGGGTAATCAGTCAGTAAATTATGTATTTTTTTTTGTTAAAGTGCACACCAAATGCATTTGTGTTTAATTGCAGAAGTGAAAATCCAGTCTAACAGGTATTTTGTGGACATGCAGCACTGACATACAATTATTCTAAAGAAAACCTTTGATTGACATAAACAAATACACTGGTCATAATGCAGAAGCACTGTAATGCTCCTGAGCTGAACAGAGGGATTGTAATTGGGGACAGGTAGCTGTCTTTAAAGTGATTGTAGATCAGCTATAATACAAAATGCAGGTACCCGTAGCTACATTGTAGCTGTTTATACTTTTGTTAAATTATTTAATACATGTATTTACAACAAAATGATATGAACAGTAAAAAATAAGGTGGTTGAATTCATGGTGTTAATGTTGGTAAATTAAAAAAGTAAAGCTGCATACTACATACATCTCAAAAAAATACACAGTTTTGCAAGAATGACATGGTAAAGCAAGCATGTATGCTTTATAACATGACATTTGCTACTACACCAGGCTAAAGGAATCTCTGTTTGTACACCTTGCTGTCAGTTTCCACTTGCTTTGTTGTTTCACCCAGGGAGTGAAATTGTCTTCTTCCTTGTCATTAACCAAGCAGCTGCTCCCCCTGTAGACTGACATGCTTTGCTAGATATAGCAGCGCTTTGTGCAACTCTCCCCAGGAGCATTGCTTGTCCCTGAAGATTGGGCTGAAACGTGAAATGATCTAGAAAGTGACAGTATAAGCTGAACCTCCTGAAAGGTAGATACCAGATATCATGTTTTATAGTGAACGTATGTGCTTGCTTTCAAAACTGCATATCGGAGACCTATACCGCCAATGCAAGTGTGCAAGAAGAAAGATTTATGGAATGAATTAAAAGAATTCTTTACAATTCTTTGACAAACATTTCAGCTAGAGTCTTTCTCAATTGTCTTCAAAGAAAGACCCGTAGTCTAGTATTCATGGGTCTATTTGATTGCTTTAATAACACAATTTTCTTGTCATGGATGATAGCTACTTTATAACTTTTCCAAGCTGTTTTATAACAGCTTACAAAAGCATGATTACCTGTATATTGTAATTTATAGTAATTATGCATACTATGACTACATTTAGATAAATAAATTGGTTATTTATTCCTGTATCCTGTTTTTTTGTTTCAACATATAAGAGAACTAAGATTCAAAACTTGATAGGCAAGAACCTGTGCCAATTAAAACCTTTAATTAAAAATGATCCTTGCAGGGGCTCGGACTCAGAACCACAGAGAGATCGAGCTCATTAATACAGGAACTTTGTTTTGTGAGTTGTGTTGTCATTGAGGGTTGGATCTGTGTCAAACCAACTTGGTTCATCTAGTATAGAATCGATACATTTTTCTGGCAGCCGGCCATTATACCCATCATAATATATAAAGTGCACTTTGGTCCCAGAGTTTTGAAATTGGCAATGGTACTTAACTAGTAACAAGCAACTTGTAATTTTAATATGAAGACTCAAAAACGTGCTTAAGGCGTTTGTTATTAGTTTGGTAACATTAACAGGTTTCTTTCGTCTAATGACCTTTATAAGTCTGGCACATTAGTATAACTTTTCTTTTGGTGTGTGTGTGTGAGGGGGGCTGTGTAACAGTCTAGCCAGATTGTATTTAAACAAAAGGAAATTACAATGAAATACCATCATTATGAGTAGTAAAAATAGGCCTGTTTGTCATCCACATTACAGCATCACACTGGTATAGAGCAACACCCTTCACGAATGGAACAGACCTCCTTTTGAGAAGCCACCGCAAAACCCCTCAGTAAATTCACGCAAACAAACAAGTACCTTTGAAGAATGCTTTTTATAAAGTGATTATGTAGCACATTTTGAAGTGTTATGACAGTTTGAAACATGTTTTATAATCACTTACACTTTACGTGATCTATCACACATCTGAGGTTGATTAAGCAAAGGATTGTGGGGTACAAAAATCCTAGTTCCGCTAGCAAAAAAAAAAAAAAAAAAAGGCTTATGTTGTGTTATGAATGAGCCCACTGGCTCAAAATCAAGAGATGCTAAAAATAAGAAAGGGCCTGGACGGATGATCTAGCAATAAATGAGTTTTGTTCATACAAGACACTTATAGAGACAAAAGAAAACAAATGTATCTCAGAGGAAGGCTCTTGCTCATGATGTGCCTTGTCTCTGAAAGAAACCAGAAAGTAATTTATTGCGGAAGCACTGGTGAGTTCAGCGCCGGCACCACATAGATAACACGGACATAAACAAACAAGATAGCTGCTTCTGCTTCCAGCGCTCAAAGAATATCACAGACATTTGCAGACCTTTTTTAAGATGTTATAGTAATAAAATAATGACTTGGGTCGCATTATTGAGGAGTTTGGCGATAAAACGAGTGATCAGGAGATGATTTATCGGTATGCACTACTATGAAGTGGTATGTGAAAAATACAGCGAACAAGGGCTGGGGCGGGGCTGGAGATGCAGTACTGAGTGTCCTGTTGATATGCAGTGCCTTTTAAACCTGTTTTACTGTGAAAAAAATACTTTTAAACAGAGCGTCTAAAATAAACTGCATGTGTGAAAATAAATTGGACCTGACGCGCCTGAGACGCGCTGAATAAATGGACCGCTAAGGGTTAAAGCACTTCCTATATTGGAGTTTTTTTCCAGTTTAGTTCTCTTCTCCTGCTCTCCCCATCCTGTTTCCAGTATACATTAGCAACAATTCCAAAAACCCCACTGCCTTGTAGCAGCACCTGTTGGAAGGTGTGAGGCTGGAGCAGCTGTCTGGTTCATCAGTAACAGACTCAGCATCATGCACTGGTATAGAGGAGCTCATTCCCATTGCTCTCTGCACCCAGGGGGCAACCACATACCCACCAATCAAAAACACTGATGACGCCAAAGTCAGTGCATTGAAAGGGTCTGGATCTGGTTACTTTGAGTTACATTTGTACAATGACTTCAGACGAGAGACCTTGTGGGTTTGACAGCTGAATCTTCAAAGCTCCAACCTGACCACAAGTAACTATTTGTAACTGTAACTAGTTTATTTTTTTCAAAGTAATAAGTTACTGTTACAATTTTGTTCAAGGAACTTGTAACTGTAACGGATTACTTTTTAAAAGTAACATCCCCAGCACTATTATTTTACAGGTATTCAATTTTGTTTAATGATTTGCTTTTAGTTGATGTCAAATCAAGTTTTGCTGTCTTCATAACCCGATAAATGTTAACATCATCCAAGAAATCTCTAAAACAAATCCTATAAATCAAGGGATGACTTCCAAGTATTCCGGCTAAGGGACCATTTATAATAAAAGGTACTCATTACAGCTATTACAAATATGCACAACACAGCCATTAACTAGACTGAACAGAACAAAACTAAAAGCAAAAGCTTTTTTTTTAATAATAACACTGAAAAAGCTTCAGTTATTGGCAGCTGTTTCAGTTTGATGAGAAACAGAACAGGAGCCAGCTTCTGGAAGATTCTCTACGGAATCCCTGAAATCCTTAATGTGGAGTGCCGCAGTGAGAACATGAACTAGCCTAGCAGTACCTGAACTGTACATTATCACTCCATCTGGAGGTCGATACCCCAGTGTGGCAGGGTACACCCTGTGCGGATTTTGTATTTGTTGTATTATGATTTAAATGTATTGTTTAGTATTTAAAAACACAATATTTGTTATTATTGTTTTACAGCATGGATGGGGTTAAAATCCCTTGTGCGTAATGTGGCCATCTCAAGTAATTACCAAGTAATTACCAATTGGGAGATGGCCACATATATAAAAGCGAAGCAGACGCACCTGTTGGGTTGATGAGAGTTGGAGAGAGTTTGGACAAAGGAGACAGAGAGAGGAGGGGGAGAGACAGTAAGAGTTATAAAACTAAAATCAGTGCTTCAGCCCGCAGTAATAGTCTGTGTCTCTTCCTGGTCTGACCTCACCATCAAGCTATCTGTGACATATGGTGTCAGAGAAGTGGGAAACAGTGCCTCCACATACTCAGGCCTGGAGAACATTTAAAAAAATATTGTGATTTTTTTTTTAAAGAAAATGAAGAAGAGGAGGAGTGGCCGGTCCCGAAGGCAAGTGAGGGAGGTGCTGCCTGCCCGACAGCCAGAGGACAAGGGGGATACCTTCATCAGCGTTTTCGAGGCTCAAGCTGGTGTGGATCGAGGCCTTGCTTTCGAGGCCTCTATCAGTGAGGAGTGGGGGCACTTTATGCTCAACTGCCCCCTCCTAGAGGAGGAAGAGGAGGAGCTACCAGCTCGAGTGTTGAAGAAAGGAAGGAGCAGCCGTCACCAGAGGAAGGCGAAGGAGCCCGAGCGTCTGCCACCCAAGAGGGTGGAGCCCGAGCATCCAGCGCCCATGAGGGCGGAGCCCGAGCATCCTGAGCCCATGAGGGGAAGCATGAGCATCCAGCGCCCTCGAGGGAGATATGGGACAGGCTGCAGGACCCTTAAGGAAACATCAAGGAGGCCCTCCTGATGGTGATCAACCTGTTGTGGCCAGAGATGAGGAGCAATGGGAAGCCTGGGAGCAGAAACATCATCCAGCATCCCTCCCAGACATCTCAGCCATGGTACTCAACTACTTGGGTACAGATATGGGAGGGGCCACACAATCTCCAGTCCCATTAGGAGGATCCACAACTACTCCAGCTCCACAGGCAGTAGGCACGTCCACACCAGTGCCCAGCATCAGAGGGAGAGATGCACCCATCTCCAGTGTTAGAGGAAGACGACTTGCTGGTCCTGCCTCCACCACCAGAGGAGCTAGAGCTACCTCCTGAAGGATGGCTCCTGCCGTCACCTCCCAAGGGAATGCTCCTGCCCTGTGCTGCACTGCCTGGGGCTGCCAAGCCTGCAACGCCTGGGGCTGCCAAGCCTGCAGTGCCTGGGGCTGCCAAGCCTGCAATGCCCTGGGTTGCCTGTTCCACACCATCCGGGGATGCCTGTTCGTCACCTGCTGGGGATGCCTGTTCATCGCCACCCTGGGGTCTTTCAGTGCTGGAGGGGCAAGCATTGCCACTGGCAGCATTTGAACAAGATTGTGCTGGGGGCACTTGTTGACTTGACATGGAATGACCCCTTTGTGGCGAAGTGGTTAACAGTGTGCAGGTGCAGGTGATCAATAAACAGGCATCAATTATAATCCAGGTGCAAAGTTGTTTAACGGGTTTGTATGTCCAGTACCTGACGGCAAAACAAACAGTAAACAATAAATGATGCTAAGTAATACAGCGGCGTGTATTACTTAGATTGTAATCCCTGGGTTTGTCCCGAAATAATAGTCCCGTTCTTTATACACACGAAACACGAAACACGAAACACATACACAAGCCCGTTAGTGAGTGAATTAGTGCTTGTTGTGCAAATACAGTTTATTCGTGATACAAGTGCAATGCTGTTCCGGGTTTGTGCTGGCCCTTGGCGACATTTAAGTAATTTTAATTTGAAAATGTATCAACAGGGTTGACAGATGACTTCCATAAACAAGAAAAAAAACATTGACAATGGCTTCTTGTCTTAATGTTTGTCTAATTGTAAAATCAAGCTGAATGATAAAGACTCCACTGTATTTGTTTGTTTTTTGCGTTAAAAATGCAAATACTTTAGTTTTGTTTATCACCACTAAACATTTAACATTTAAACTAAACTCTAATATATTATTATTTATTATTATTATTATTATTATTATTATTATTATTATTATTATTATTATTATTATTATTATTATTAGTAGTAGTAGTAGTAGTAGTATAATAATAATAATAATAATAATAATAATAATAATTATTATTATTATTATTATTATTAAATAGGGAATACACATTTAAAAATCAAGACAGACACAACAAATGATGAAACACTCATTTACAGATAGTCCCTGTAGTGCACTAATAATTCAGAGGTATGATCACACAAAACAATGTCACAAAAGCCCATGAATTCATTCAGTGGGGTATTCATTTACTTTGTTTATTTCAGTACATTTCATATGGCTTCATATATGGGGGGCAATGTAGAATTGAATTAAGTATAAACGATTGTGTTCTCAAATATGTGCTCTATTGCCTTGCTAAAAGCTAACAGCTGGTGAATCGGCAACAAGCAAGAGCTGGGAAGTTAACACATATTCCCTGGTATCTTACTGGCAACCTCAGCATGGCTTTACAGCAATTAGATTAATTTAATAGTGTAGAAAAACACAAAACATGTTTACAGCAAAGGATCCTTTGACCAGAGAGATGAATTGTCTTTAATCAGCATGACCAGTTGAAAGCAGCACTCCTCCCAGGATAACAGGACTAGTTATTCAAAAATAGTAAGGATAACCCTCGTACTATAGGCCAGGCTAACATAGCAATATATTACAAATACACACATAGTGGCCACATACAGAAATGAAACATACGTGTACTGTACAATGAATACAGGTGCTTGTATTATTGCAATTCATTACCAACCATTTATATTCCTACATACAGGCTTGGAAACTACAATGGGCTGTTTACATTGAATTATCCTTCTCAAAAACACGGATTATGCACTTTCTATGGTAAAGTGGAATTTTGTCAGTTCCTTTGTGATTTGCTGAGAAGAGGTCTTTAATTACTGGGAATGTACTGCACTAAAAGTAAAGACTTTTTCACGTTCATAAAAATGTGCTTGTGTCTACTTGTGGTTGTGCTTTTAGAAATGATGTTAAGTTTACAACACCTAAACCCTGTGCTCAGTGCTCAAGGCATGAAAAGTACTTTTAAAATCATGCCTGCAACTCTGCTACTGTTTTCAATGCTCATGTAATCTCCATGTGACCTGTTGACGTAGAATGCGAAGGCACTTTGGAAGTGCGGCAGTGAGATACACACACGTTTACCATAATGTGTACATCTTATATATAATGAAACGTGTGAGATCAATGAAGCGATGGCAATACATATTAGGGAAGATATACTGGAGCTGTGTTGTTAACCATGGTATGTTCTTTAATGTTCACACAGTAGAAAAGACCTCCAATCAAATGTGTTTCCTGGAGGAAAGACCCTGCGGCAGCACGGTGCCCCTGAACTCAGTGCTGGGGAGCTGGTTCAGTTCTGTCTCTAAGGGAAGAGGGCCCTCTACAGCACCACGGCATGCAGTACCAACCAGGTACTGTAGTGCCAAGGTGGAATGGTGCAGGTTATTCCTAATTAAAAACGTGATTCATTTATTTTTTCTTAAAAAAAGCAGGACTGTTTCATAGAACTGAGATGTATTTTAAGAAGATCCCATAACTACAGTTTTTTTTATTTGAAAAAATAAAATAAAATACATAAGTCAGGGTGGGCCCTGTCTTAAAAACTTTTTCCAGGCCCGAAAATGTATTTAAAAAACATTCTAAAAAAAAAAAAAAAAAGTTTTGTGAAAAGGGAGCACTACCTGAAATATTAGGCTTGGGCAGACTGGCCGTAGCAGCTTTCAAATTAACTGCCACGAAAAGGTTATTTTCTTTCTGTATTGTTATTTATTTATTTAGCAGACGCCTTTATCCAAGGCAACTCGGGTGTGTGAACTATGCATCAGCTGCAGAATCACTTACAACTACATCTCACCCGAAAGACGGAGCACAAGGAGATTAAGTGACTTGCTCAGGATCACACAATGAGTCAGTGGTAGAGGTGGGATTTGAACCGGGACCTCCTAGTTACATGCCCTTTTCTTTAGCCACTGGACCACACAGCCTCCTGTACAGCACCCACGATTGAACTTGAAAACGAGAATCCCAGGATACACTGATACAGCACAGCTGTGCACCAGAAGTATGAAGCCAGCCACTATCTCAAACCATTAGGTCTGATCATCCAGAAAGCAGAAAGTCACATGATCCCAGTATTGCGGACACCCTAGTCCACAAGTCAAAATGAAGCATGCTGTTAGATTTTGCGCAAGGAGTTTCCAGAACACTTAAAGTTGCTAGCTGAAATGGTTTAGGAGTTATTAGCAGTTGTAGGGGCAGCTGCAGCTTTGCAAATTCATACAATACAAGATCCCTTAAAGGGATACTTGATTACAGACTGCAGTAACCACTTTGAAAATGGGTCTCCTCTTTCATTGCTCTCAGTCTGGACCTATGGCTGCTCTTCTAGTTGCTGTTCCTATCCCAGCCTTCACTCATTAAGGCTCCTTCACCTTGTCCCGAGACACCCACCTAGCCTGCCTGTCGCCTGATTTATGGGTCCAAACGATGCCCACCCTGAATATTCACAATTGAGAGCTGCCCCAAAGAACCCAAACATTCAGCCAGAGACCCCCAGGGTGTCATTTTTCAGACCAAGGCCATGTATGTGTCCCAGGTGTGGAAGATGCACTATTCACCTGGGGGCTGCATTGATAACTAGTATCTACATAACTGCTACTGCCTTAATCCCACATCTGTACAATAAATACCCCTTTTGCTTTGTACAATACAACCAACTAAATAAATCATTGAGTTCATGCAAGGGCTCTTACATGCTGTTTTTTTTAAGTCATAAGACAAAGCAAAGGATTGCTTGCGACCCTTCTTTATTAAAGCAAATTATAGCGTATGTACAGTTTATAGGCTGGAGTACTGGTGTACAACTGCTGTTAACACAAACATACTTGACAGGCATTGTTGAGCAGCGTGGATATGCCAGACTAGCTGTATGCCGCTTTAGACAACGTGCCATTCCTATGATCATCCTGGTTTTTATAGTTTAGGAATCAACGGCTGCCGTTCGGTTATTATAACCATATGTTACAGTGACATCATCGTCGCCACTTCAGTCAGTCAGACCTGCTGTTCAGCCTCAGACCCTGCCTTCATTCATCCTCTGCGCTAAGAATGAGCACTTGAAATCTGAGTTACTGTGTAGGTGGAGCCGCGCAGTCTCTGGCTACAGAAACCGGCCTCGGATATTAGAAAGCGAAAAAATAACCCATCGACAGCAGAGTGGCGTATCTTTTATACCATGTAAGCTTGGTTTGGGTATTCAACTACATTAAAATAAAAACCGGTGGTAACAATTCGCGTCCATTTGCTCATGCATCCGATAAGGCGATTCAGCACCGTGTACAGTCACTCGCTGCTTGTGTGAACTTGGGCTGGGCAGGGCTGGTTTATTCCAATCTGCCTTTGGCTGTGGGGTGTTGATTATCAGTGTTATCTGCAGAGGTGACGTCACTCGGCCATCCGAGGGAGGGAGAGAGAGTGGGATCCGCCGGTGTCATGGCTGACATGTTGGAGAGGAAGTGATTCCTATCCGCACAAGAAAAGTGTGCATTTAATACCGATAAACCGTCTGGGGATCGTTCTCGAAAGGCACAGAAAAGGTTTAGGGGAGCGGTCCGCCGCTTTCGTATCCAAGGGCGGTTCCAGTCGCAGGATCGAGTTGTAATAATTGTCAATTTCAACCCAGAATAGGGGAAGATGGCGGACCCGGCGGAGTGCACAATAAAAGTGATGTGCCGTTTCAGGCCCTTGAATTCATCCGAAGTAGCAAGAGGAGACAAATACATCGCCAAATTTCAGGGGGATGACAGCGTGGTCATCGGGGTAAGTTTGTAAATTAAAGCATTTTTTTGTGTGTTTGTTCAAAGTACAACCGGCGTATACGTTTTTGTTTCGCTAGGGTTTAAGACAAGGACAGTGTCTGGGACCAAGGCTATCCATCCAACGGTGGATATATAAAACTCAGTAATGTACTTAACTTCATTGTTAAAATTCAATATACTATATATTTTTAATGTTTATTTAATGTGTTGGCAACCCTACAAATCCTTGTTCTTTTTTTTCACTTATTTAGTTTTGAATGGGCACCCCCGGTTATGAGACTTGTGTTAAATTAATAGCAACATTTCACTTGTTTACATTTCTATAGACAGAGACGCGTTACATTCTGAGTGGACCTCCATACGTAACCTTACCGTTGTTTTTGTGCTGAGGAAGGAGGGTTGGGTCAGGAACATCATGAGACCAGTCGTGTAGCTTTTCCAGTGTGTTGCACAGTTCAAACAAAGCTTTTCCTGGACTCACACAAGTATTAAAATACAGCTCCAATCGCAATTCTAGGTATTGCTGTTGCTTTTATAGTGGTATATTTCAGTCTTCTATTGGTACTGTTGTACACGTTTGGATTTCGTTCATTTAATTTTCTATGTTACAGCTCTTATGGAAAGTATAAAGGCTTTCAGTAGTAGCGCTGGCTTATTTTGTAGTATTTATTTTAATAGTAAAGAACATTTGGAGCTAAGTTGATACTACTATTACTCCCCTTAACCTTGAGAAAATGGTGGTAGTAAACATAACAGGTGAATTTAAAAATCTGCATTAAAAAAAAAGGAAAACATTGCAGCCATTATGATTTTTATGGCATGGGAAAATGTTGCATTATTTCACTGTCCAAATAAGAAATGTAGAAATGTGTATCTGATTCTGTTGTGTTATGTAATATTTAAAACTAATTCCATATTTTAGGGATTGCATGAATGTCTGTCTAATGC
This sequence comes from Acipenser oxyrinchus oxyrinchus, assembly GCA_030684275.1. Classification (NCBI taxonomy): domain Eukaryota; kingdom Metazoa; phylum Chordata; class Actinopteri; order Acipenseriformes; family Acipenseridae; genus Acipenser; species Acipenser oxyrinchus. Next base: position 95,663,836 of record CM060249.1, read on the forward strand.
GAGGATTTTGTCAGATTTGTTCTTTTTATTTCTGTGTGAAGTTAGTTTTTAATTTTTCCAGCTGGTCAGAGTAACACCTGAAGAATACTCTGGCCTACAGTACCATAAAATGAAACACCTTTGCTTGTGGGGTGGGGCAGTATTTTCATGTTTTTCCCCCCACGCACACTCCTCCCTGCTGAATATCTTGGGATTACTTCAAACCTGTGCAAATGATTAATAAGAAAGTGCAGTTTCCATTTTCTTGGAATGACTGAAATGGGTTTCTTCAGTTCTGACTGCGAAGGCTGGTATTAAATGGTATCCCATTTAAAGTTATACCAGTCTGGTTTGTGGTTGCCATTGCAGAAACCCAGTTCTGTGGTGGTAGTAAATTACAAATTTGGGGTACCACTGCGCTTATAGGATGTCTAATATTTTATATTTAAGTGGGAAAGAAAATCTTTTCAGACATTCAAATACATTTACATCTGTTTTCACAGACCATGAATAGCACTAATCTTGGATTACTTGACTAAGGTTACATATAGGTAGTCCAAGGTTAGTGTTAATCAGGGTCTGTGAAACCAGCCCATAGTAAACAAGATTTTATTTAAATGGATTGTTGAAGACACGGACCCAGTGGTTTGTCATTCCTAGATTTAAGCTGCCGTGTGTAAGATATTGCTTGCGCCATGTACAGTAGTTAAATTAAGGACCAATGCTTTAAACATTCTTGCTTCATCAGCATGAAATGTATATTTGAACTTCACTTGTTGTCTTGCAGGTAATTAGACCTCCACAGAGTTTTCAGTGGGCAGGAAGTTATGTGTAATTCACAACGTGAACTTTTAATGTGACAGGAGTAATCAGCTTCACCAAGATCAAAGGCAAGATCAAATGTCTAGGGCAAAAAGGAAAACAAGTTCTTAATTCACCCGTCTTTAAATGTACAATTCAAATGAGGATGCCACAATTCATAGTTGGTTAGGAGGGATTGCAAAGAACACCTATCTTAATATTTCACTGCGCACAGACTTCGGTTCATTTTCAAGCCAATCTGGAAGTAATTGCGTCTTCAGCTGCTCTCCGTTTAAATGCTGACTCACGACACCTCTAAAAGTATTAAGTACAGTGTTATTACAAATTTTGCATTATTATGAGATGTGTTTTGATGTTTTAAAGGTACATCTCATTTATAATACCAGAAATTCAATTTTAAAAAATACATTCATAGCGTAAGTAATCAGACGGACAAATGCAATGAACCACTGGCATGAGTGCTGTATTGCATTAATGGATGGAATCCATTGATTTTCTTTTTCCATTTCATTTTAAAGTTGCTACAAATTGCTGGTACTGGATATTTTGTTTTGAGAATCAATAATACAAAATAAAAAAAAATAATCTACAGTAATAGAGACAGGGTAGCTAACAGGTAATACTGCACTGTAACATTCTCTATATAAAATGTTCCTTTATGTAGTTTCAGTACTTGAGCATAAGAAAAAACAGAAGATTTAGTGAAGCAACATATACCTGTAACACTAAAGCTTTCTTTAAATAGTCTGAAAATGCTATTGAGAATTAACAATTGGTATACCCTATAAGGATTTTCTTTTGATTGTGTTCAGTCTGATGCCTCAAACAGAGTAGCTGTTAAGTCTTGCAGTATATATGGCTTTAAATGTTGACATTAAAATGTACTCAGAAATTTGTGCTGACCTTTCTTCTGTATAAACTATAGCAATATGTTACAATGTCATTCCAGTAACTGTATGTTATTTGATTATAAAAATAAATAACTATCAACCTCCGTCTTTGGCTGTTTTCAACCATAAGAACTAGAGGCTGATTCTACAGTAATAAGAGAAATGCCTATTCTTGAGCTCTTGGATGAAGGTGATTGCTTCTACCTGCAGTAAGGTATAAACCTGCATTTATAAACCTGTGGCCAAAAGCTGGAATTACAAGACTGATGAGAAGTTCAAGGTATTTAACCCACTGCTGCAGCATAGAACTCAGCTCAGTGTATTGCTAGCCACCCCAGTCAAGACCTGAAGCCACTTGCGGAGGGAGGGGAGGAAAATCATTGGACTAGTGGGCTCATACAGAAATGGTTTCCAGAAAGAAGCTTGGATTGTTTTACTTTATACATTTAGACTTGGTGATAGGCTGTGTGTGCGAGGCAGTGCGGAAGATTAGTTCATAAAGGAGTGGATCATTAGTGTAGTCAGTGCTGTTGGGCACCTCCCAGAAATGACAAATGGAGGAAATGCACAGCTTTGGCTAATGCTGCTTTTTGTTTGATTAGGCCATGGGATCTTGTTATATTTCTGGTGGTGGTGTTTGTTCTGTGTGCAGTACATATTCGATTTATTTTACTTCTCTTTGCCATTTGATTTTTACCTTACTAGATGAAGAATAAGCAGTGTGAATCGCTTACCAAAAGGCAGCATGCATTTGTTTTTGGAGGCATTTGTTTTGGCTACAGTTATTTCCCTTGCTTTCTTTTTTACTATCCACATGTCTAATTGGCACAGAGATGAGCGTAACACACCATTCTTTTCCTTTAACTAGCTTTGTAGTGAAGGGGTGTGTTATGAATTCTTCAAACTAAATGAAAGGGTGTAACCTGGAGCCCATCGGGTACCATGTGTACCGTTGTCAAACACAGAAAAAGTGATCAGCTCTGCAAGAAGTTAAACACGGATTTCTTGTTCTGGCAGCAATGTAAAAGTTTTTGCATGTTGAGGAGCAATAGATTATACAAAACATAATAGCATGATTCTGGACTTGTTGAAGAAAATAGTGCCTTGTTTTATTTAATATAATACAATACAAGAGACTGTTACTCGCATCCCTGTACTCCTTTCCGTCAGGTTTAAAACATATATTTTTGCTCTTTTCAGTCATGTTGTATATTGAAGTACTGTACTTCTAAAGCTATAAAGTAAGTAATTTTACAGTTCTAGAGTGCAGACGATTACAGTTGCCACTAGCCTGACACTGGGTTGAAAGGTTCATAGTGTGAAGAAACTACAATAGTTGTCTGCTTTTTTTTTTTGTCGGCCTTTGTATTTTCATGTGATTTAGATAAATAGTTTGGCATCAAAGCGTGTCGTCAGTTCAAATCAAAACAAAAGGCAAAAGCGTGACCTTTTCATAGCTTTTAAAATCAGTAATCTGACCCGCCCTTTCCTCAACAGCACATTACCCCAAATCAGGAGGATTTCATTTTCATCAAAGAACAACGAAAAAAACAAGGCGCATGTCCCAGAAAGGAATAGCCTTAGGTTCCCAAGCCTGCTTGCAAAGCAATCAGATACTGAACTGCTGTTCAGTCAGAAAGGTACAGTAGTATCATTCAATCATCAGACACAGATGAGCTTTAGTATGGGACCACATTTAACCTGGCCTCAGAACCTGGTAGTCGTGTAGGATAGTGTTGATTCTTGGCGAAAGTTGTAGGAATCTTGTCCCTTGAGGTGCAGTTTTCTGTCTGCGTTGCTTTATTGTCACAGCCCTAATGATGCCCCTATTTTAATAAGTCTTAAAATAGCTAGAGACCCTGAGCATAGGGGTGCTTGGGAACAATAATCCCTGGCTGTTTCTTTTGGCAGCAGATCACTGACTTAACATGAACTCCACCGCGCAAACGTGAATAATAGTCATCATGGGATTTTGTTTGTGTGAGGCAAATCTGTAAGGGTTTCAACTGCTAGCTTGGTTTCATTACAGACCTCACTTGAAAGAATGGGTCCTTCACAATTTGACTATTTCTTTTCAGCAGGTAACTATGGCAACGGTTTGTAAATATTCTTGTCATTGTCTTATTTTTTGTTTAGTGTGTGTTTGTTTTTTTAGCTAGCTAAATTGGAAGAAAAAAAATCTAAACATTGAAATTGCATTGGGATAGTTTCTGTCGCACAAGATTTCTGGACCAGGTTTTTAGTGAAAGAGAAACTGTTTTAAGATATAGAAACAGTACAGATTTTATACAATTTTTTGCCTTATTGGCTCTACATATTTACAAAGTCAAGGCCGCAATTGATTGCTGCTTAAAACCCAGCATAACTCTTTGATTGAATTCCATTTGTTTTAGCTAGTGGTAATATACACTCTTCTTTATTCTTCTAGCTTTCAAAAGATTTGTCCGGCAGGGACTTACCAGGATGTGTTTTTGGAATAATATTATAAAGGCCTGAAACTTCCTGGCTGATGCTAAGCATGCAAGAAGAGTCAAAAGTCTGTAAATTATCTTGTTCGTATTTTAAGCAAAGCGGCTCGCCAGAATAGCAAAGGTTGCACTACAGTGTAATATGTCCATGTGAGAGCAGTTACTCATTCATGAAATAACCTTGTCAGCGGAACTGTGCAGAGAAAATAGCCTTATTCCCATCGGCATAGTCACTGATGTTTAGCTGTACAGCCAGCTTTTACAGAATGTTTTAAAACCGTACAATCTACTTTACAAAGTTTACTGGAATTCCAACAACTGTGTCTAATTGGCAGCACGTTCTACAGTAAGTATTCAGTAGTTGGAACAGGAAAATTGTCTCCCAGAGTTGGAGTCTGTCTGAAAATACTTGTCTAGAGGAAAGCAGTCGCTGTTTTCTCTCTGTGTTTGGTGCTTTTGAATTGACAGTAGGTGAGTGACAGTGGCACCCGGCCAGTGGCACTCCAAGCACACCTTAACTTAAACCTGAAGGACTAGTCATTAGTCTGCTCCGCATGAAAGAGTGAAACTTGAGTTCCGTCCCATCAAAAATGTCCCTGTCCCATCCCATCCCTTTGAAAAAAATTTCAATTTAATTTGTGTTCCCATCCGGTCCCACCAGAATTTTCCATCCCTACTGTTCTGTACATATACATTTTTTTTCATTCCCATCCCATCTTGTCAAAATATTTCCTGTCCCATCCCGTCCCGTGATGTTTAAGAAGACTCATTTCTTTTAACCTCGCTGTATGACGTACCTTTCAGGCAGGATATTTTTCGGGTTACCATTTTTTTCTTGTGTTTTTCATTCTCATTCTGTTCCTAGTTGAATTTTTTAAATTTAATTCACTACTGCCATATTGCATATTACAAGAATAACCACACAAACCTATTATTATTATTATTATTATTATTATTATTATTATTTATTAGCAGACGGCCTTATGCAGGGCGACTTACAATTATTACAAAATATCACAGTACAAAGTACTGCATTATTTAATATCACATTACAGAATATCATAATACAGATAAGAGCAGTTAAGGTACAATAAGATCAAATTCCAATACTTCAACTGTTTTATTATGCATAATGTGTTGATAACAGAAAAAAAAAGAAACAAACTTGAGGGCCACAGTTTTGAGTTTCACTCCAACTTGAACTCCCTATAAGTTTATTTAATCCAGTTATTTGCTGAGGTTGAGATATTTAAAATTAGTTTAGGTCTTCTACAGTTTTTTAATGGTCTTGAAGTAAGCAAGCAAGGTTAAATTTAATGGGTGGGCTAGTGACATCACTAAATGGGGTGTGTCAATTAAAATGAGAGTCGTTGATAGGAGGGTTATAGTGTCTGTCTTGGTAAATATATGGATATCCCAGAAGTCTGAGTATGCATTTGATTGGTTCAATTTTACAGCATCTCATATTGATTGGTTTAATATTACAACATCTAAAGTTCTTGTAGCTCGTTTGACAAACTAAAGTTTGGTACTGCTCTTCCGGCAGCTTTCAGTCTTGCTCCTGTCCATTTCCATCCATTCCCGCAAACAAAAAGAGAAATCTATTCCCATACATTTACATTACACTTATTACATTTTGATCACTTTTTTAAAGTGCTTTCCACTGCCTCCAAGATGGCTTCACATGGACCTGCATGGACCACTCAAACTACATTTCCCATCATCCTCCTGCTCACTGGTAAATCCATCTCATATGTGAGCAGGAGGATGATGGGAAATGTAGTTTGAGTGATCCATGCAAGTCCATGTGAAGCCATCTTGGAGGCAGTGGAATGCAATTTAAAAGTTTAAAAAAGTGGTCAAAGTTGTAGCAATACATGGGAACATGTAACACAATAAAATAAAAAAGGTCCTTGTATACCCTTTTAATATCTTAATATGAAAATCTACAAGTTTCACAATGTTGTGTTGCGATGTTGCAAATCCTTTTGCGTTGGTATATCAATATTCATTAGGCGTTGGTATACGACAGAATTTCAGGATAGAACAGAGCGTTGTCTTGCTAACAACACAGATTGAGATTAGCTAGAATATCAACTGTGCTGGTTTGGGATCTTATGTTATTGTAGTGACCTTGTGCAGTTTAGAAGTAGGTTTAAATCTAATTGACTCCAGATCATTTAAATGATTGCTTGTACTGTTAGTTTAGTAAAAGGTAAGAATAATCTCTGTTGATTGGGCTTCTGCTGGCTAACAGCTGTTTTTAAATGTTTTAGTGCTGCTGCTAAATGCAAATTTCAAATACTACCTTAATTGTACCAAATTCCTTCTAGTTTAGGCATGTTTGTAAAGTAGCACTTTATAATCTCATTTTCTGCAATAAACAGGTAAGCAGAAAGTGCAGTGGGGCAGTCTACACAGTCAGTTCACCTACAAATGTGTGTTCATTTTAGCGGTTCTAGTACAGTAGAGGAGAGAAAAAAAGAAACAATTGCAGACTATTTTTAGAGAAAGACATTAAGCAGAAGAGAAATGCAAGCGGAGGGCAGCTGTCAGTGAGCAGTTCTACTGCAGTTTTTGCATAGATCAGCATTCTGGAACCCTGCTGATATTTCATGATAAAGTACTACCATAGAAATAAACTGGAATGGAAGCTTAAACTACTGATTTGATATAAAATTCCCAGATAGTGATAATGGCAGTGTATTAAAGCAAATGCGCTGCCCCACATACGGTATGACAACGGTCAGATGAGGTACTTTATCGCAGTGGGGGAAGCAAAATACACGTGGTTTCTATTTAGGGATGCATCCAATGTTTCCAAATGATAGAAGCTCTAATAAAGTGCCTTGCCATTTGAGACCGGTATGCTGTCTTTGTGTCTTGTGACTTTGTGCATCTAGCTGCATTGATGAGGTTACTTTTATTAAAGGCTGCTACTCCTTCAGTACAGTTTACTGATAATGCTCCAGTACTAAATATATTGAGCAGGTAATGTGGAATGTTTTGGACAATTCTCTGTGGGTATGTATTAACATTTTTATTTAAGACCGGTTTCGTAAAAATACAAAATAAAGTTCAACTTCAACATCTGAAGTAATGCTAGAGTACCTAATTGTACTCACACCATTATTGTGATTGCGAGCCACACAGAACTCTTCAAGATGCACACTGTCCCTTTAATTGTCATCTACGTTTAGGAATATGTCCCCTGCATACGCACACTGGGAACAATATGAGTTTGCAGGTTTTTTGGTTTTGCACAGCACACAAACAAGTGTTATTTCCCTGTTAATTTAAAATCAGTAAAGTAGTAGAAAGTGTTTCGGATCGCTCAATGTAATAATGTTGACATGATTAGAACAAAGACCTGGATGAGTGCCGAGGTCACCTCCTACTTACTGCTTGATGTCCTTTTCATTTTTTAGTCTTTTCTTGAAGCAGGCCTATCCTGGTTACAACTGGGATTCTTGATTCAAATGTAAATAAACCTGGTAATTAACATTTATTAATATTACAATATTGAATCCATGAGCCCTCCATGAAGTTTGTAAGAGGTAAAATGTATTTCTGTGCTACAAGATCCTGTTTTTTTTTTGTCTACAGCAGTGGTTTTCAACCTGTGGTACGCGTACCAATACTGGTACGTGACAGGCTTGCAACTGGTACTCAACGGCAGCTGTTCTTTATGACGATATGATTCCTCAACCACACCACTCCCTCAATCGCACCATTGGAATGTATCAATCTGTTTGTACCACTGAATCATAGAGAGATTATAATGCAGGGTTGCAGACTGCAACTGAAATGGTTGCAAATTTGACAACAAAGTTTTGACAACTGTTTTCGGAAGTGCGAGAAGGCCGGTAACAATTTGATCAAAAACAAATGCTTGTAAGTGCAGAGAGGTGCTGTATTAACAAGCAGCAGAATACGGGAACTCCAGTTCCTTGCAGCCGTTGTGATGGTGACAAAAATGTGTGTGAGTACTGTTGTGTAAAAATGTAGTTTAACATGAACAGATGCATTTAAGAAATGTAGAACAAGAGCAGCTAAAAATAAAAATCACTTAAGGTTTGTGTGCTAACAAAATGCTCTGGAAATGTAAAATAAAGAAAATAATTAATGCAGGGCTGTAATGCAGCAAAAAGCTCAACAATTAAACAAAAAAAGAAAAGTTTAAGGATGACTACATAATTCCCCAGTTAGATGATGAGCTGATAATATCTCTTCCGCCAAAGAAGCAGACACTGCAATTTAAGAGTACCATAATGAAAAACAGTATGTAGCGTGAGTTTTGTACTAAAGCAGGGTCAGCTGTTGCAGGGGAAAAAAGTATTTCTCACTGACCATTTTAAGAAATGTGAAAGCAGAATGCACAGAAATACTTGCGACTGTAATTAGGAAGTATACTGCTGAGAAAAAAAAATAATAATAATGAAATGTACTGCAGCTTACTTGATTGCAGTAAAAACGCCATTCACTAAAGCTCTGACTGTTCTACTGAAAATATCTAACGTATGACAATGTGCTTGCTGTGGTGTATTTAATATTAAAAATATAGCAGCACAAACTCCATTTAAACTGTTTTGTACTGAAATAGACATGTAATCATAAGAGCTGTCTGTTACATGCTGTCAGAATTCACTAACACTGTGCAGCATGCTATTTCCCATATTACAACTGTACACAATTAAAGGTGCAGTCACCTATTCCATACACAACCCTTGAAAATATTTAAAATAAACATGCTGAGGTCATTGCAGTCATCAGCTACACAGATTAACCATTCAGCAGAATGAGGCAACAAACAAGTGAGTACAGACACAACTAACCTGGTTATTATTATTATTATTATTATTATTATTATTATTATTATTATTATTATTATTATTATTATTATTATTTATTTATTTCTTAGCAGACGCCCTTGTGCCGGTTGTAACGGGGTAGGACTCGGTTTTACAACAGCCTTTTAAGATTGCACATAGTTACTGGTACACCTGGTGGACCCTGTGCTGGAAACACTGGCACTTAAGATGAAAAGGTTGAAAACCACTGATACTATACAGTGCCTGTTGAAAATACTGTATTTCTATAGTGCACAAATAGGCTCATTTAAAATGTTTTCATCAAGGATCCCAAAGAGCTTCACACACACAAAAAAAAATTATCAATTTAAACCATTAAATCAAAAACAGTAATACAGAATTTGATAAAAACAGAAATTGAGATAAATGTGGTTTTAGTTGTGTGTGTATATATATATATATATATATATATATATATATAATATATATATATATATATATATATATATATATATATATATATATATATATATATATATATATATATAAATATAAATAATATATAAAATATATAAACAATTAAACATGTAAAACTAAGACTGACATTTAAAAAAAAACAAACAAAAAAAACTCTTCTGGTTGTAAAATAGGAAAACAAGTAGAAAAGCTGTTTTGTCCAAATGCATTTTCAATCTTGAATTAGGCTGAACCAGTACGACTCCCAGCGTCCCTGATACAAGAAGGCTGAGTATCCCTGTTTATTTTTATTCACTGTAGGAATAACCAGCAGCCCCACTTCCTGTGAGGTAAGAGTGTGGTTAGGAGTATACAGGGTCAATGAATCCTGTAAGTAACTGGGTGCTAATCCATTCAGGGTCTAAACTGCACTGTTCATTGTGCCAGCAAGACTACAAGATCTTTCTTCAGGGCGTCTTTATTTGAATGTAGTAGGGTTTCTTCATGCATTATCAATGTGTAATGGTGCAGACTGCTATTACACACATAGTGAAACACAACTAAATGTGTTTTTATTTTTTCCCTAATCCATGATATTGATTCTAGTCCTTTTTTTGTCGGTTAGGTGTACATTTAACGTCATCTATAGCTATTTATGCTATTAATGTACTTTAATTGTTTCATTGAAAGTACTAAATTGCCTATAGAAAAGATGCTACCTAAGTTTAAGCCCTTGACTTGCCAAATCCTTCATTACAAAATGCCATATTATCATTTCAATAGGAATTCTAGTTGGATGGCTTATTATGGTAATAAATCTTCATAAGCAGACATTTCACTGGCATACAGTAGATAATCCATACGTCTTTGTCATGGCTGTCTAGACAATTTTTTAATTACTTTTGGGCTGTTGTACTGCAAATTGGCCATTTGATTTCATGACTCTGCAATTCAATACAGTGTTAGTGGTGTCACATTTGTATTAAACAGTGTGTCACAAGCTGTTTTTCTTTAGTAGTGTACCATTGGTAAGCTTTATCTGCTGTTGTGAAGTTGAGACAATGTGTATAACTGCTCGTAATTTGCCCAGTTGCAGTATGAGCTATTCCAAACTTCTCAAAACCATTTTTTGGTGTGTCTACAGTACGCCTGGGGGCATCATTTTAAAGTCTCACTAAATGCTTGAATCATGAAAAATTATTATTTTTAAAAAAATATTATTTAATGTGTTGATTTGATATGTGAATATACAATACGACAGTGTTCCTTCACATGTGATTTTTGCTTACGTGTTCATGAGGCTGTACCAATGATAAACCTCTCAATCCTAAAGCAGTATTTGTTCTGGATTGTGATCAGTTTTATCATGATACAGTAGTTATATAAAAATTGTTTACCGGCTGGTAATGTAATGCTAAAACACTGGGAACATTCAGGAAAGAGTCCTGTAGCGAAGTGCTAGCAAGGAGGGACGAAACTTTACTGGGTGAACAACATCTTGTTTGAGAACATTTTTATACAGAAATGTTTAAGTATTTGTTTCTTCAAAAACGTAGCGATGACCGGTACAGTATAACATGATCCAGAAAGCGTTTGAGCAGTATATCTCATACTGTATTGTATTCTGCATTCAAACATTTTAGGATTAGACCTGTTTAAATTTTCTAACATGGTGAGAATATTTGTAACCAATCAGAAAAGCCATCACCAGAAGCCGTCCAACAGTAAACCCATTTAAGTAAAATTCTGAATGTTAAGGCTGGATTAGACTGAAGTCTGTAATTGTTGCAAGAGTAAAGCATCAGCCCCCTTAAATGGATCTGGTCCGTGTGCTAGCAACCAATGACATTTCTTCTGCAGAAGACACTAGTGTGCAATCAGCTAACACCATTTTCAGAGGAAGATAAAATATTTACTCTGTTTATCATTAAATACAGAATTTTACACCTAATATTGCTTGTTTAAATTTGCCTTTGTGAATTTAAGCAATGGCGTGCCATGACTTTTTTAGCAAAGCATGCAACAACTTTTTACATGGCATAAAAACATTTAACGTGCACTGGGAATATAAAAGACATGTGCTTACCTTAATTTTCTATTGAAATCAAAATTCCATTCGTCTTTTTTCAGAAACTCTTCCGTGACTAAACTGTAGAAATCCAGTCACAATTCTGATGGACTTTTTCATTGTATTGCTTGTTTAACTGCAGGTCAATGCGAGCTTGTCCAAATATTCGTACCTGTATACACACTTAGGTGTTGCTAGCTAGTTTTCATGACATTTGCAGGCGTTGTGTAAATGGTTTAAATCGTGGTATCCAGCCTTATTTCACACACGCTTGTTTGTCTCCCCACATCCACTGATCCACTTGAACTTGTACACGCTTCACTGAAATACCCTTTCAACTCTTTCCCTGCTTTTTTGTGCATGCTCTCTAACGTCAATTTTGGTGATCCGTTTCTTATGATTTCTTCTTTAGTCGCATAATCTCCTGCACTAAATGGATTTGACAGCAATTTTTTTTACTAAATTATAAATTTCTCTCGCTGCTTCAATCAAATTATATTCTCTAATTTTGCAAAATAACTGTTTTTTCCTGCCTTCTGTTTCTGCTTGTGAACTGAGCCCCACAAGGTGGCAGCTGTGAGATGGCCTGCTTGCTCTGTTCCATCAGGACGATTCATTTCTTCAATTGCATGCCTTCATTGTGTTTTTCAGTAGGCGGCCAGAGTGGAGCTCTACCCAGCGTCGCATTGCCCGGCAACGCGATACAACTTGGGGCACTGCATGCGTTGACATGCCGGACACGGATGATATGATTCTTCTTGTATATATAATAATAATAATAATAATATTATTATACAAATTATATTGTTTAGATTTTTTTTTGTGTGAGCTATAGGGCATGCAGTGTTGCATACATAGACGACGGCACGCCACTGAATTTAAGTATCTATATTTATACATATTTGTTTTTGTTTTCACACAGGGTAAACCATATGCATTTGACAGAGTGTTCCAGTCAAATACTTCACAAGAACAAGTGTACAATTTATGTGCACAGAAGATTGTCAAAGGTAAGTCATATTAACATTAAGTGGTATTATTGACAATTTATAAATACTGGTTGGCTAGGGATAAAATCTCTTTGCTGCTGGAGTGGAGAAATCCTTCAAGGGAGGTCTTTATTCTAACCATGTCTTACTAAATAAGCAATCATTTATGTTCATTGACAAGGGGAGCCCTTTGATTAGTGATCCATGCCTTTTAGAAGTTGATGGCAAAAGCAGACTATAGACACCATCCATATAAACAGGAACAGTAAAGTTTCTCTTGAGCTTTCTGTGTTAACTCCTGAAGATAACTTTGTGCTCTGATAGAATTAACCACTTTAATATTCCCATTAGACTTGTTTCACCAGACTTAAAGTATTTTTCAAAATTGTAGACATTTTTAATTTGCTTTTGAAATTGTGCATTACAATGGCCAAATCCATTCTATTAATCAGAAGTCATTCCAGTGCAGGAATTTGTTCCAGCCATATCCCTACTGGATTGTGTTAATGCATGGTGGTGCTTTTTGTTTGTAACAGATGTGCTGGAGGGGTACAACGGTACAATATTTGCTTATGGGCAGACGTCTTCTGGTAAAACACATACCATGGAGGTAACATACACTTCCTAATACCCTGTCCATGTAGCATGTGCACGCTCCATGTACTGTATAATATAGAGTAGATAACTACTATTAAACACAAACTAGGCAGTGCTGTTTTTTTTAAACCTCATTAGACTTGATGTGGACTGTGCTCTATGCATGGGATGGCATGTTGATGTGGACTGTGCTCTATGCATGGGATGGCATTGGTAAACGGGATAACTTTAGATATTGTATGGATGTGTCGCTGCCAGTAACTTAAAGGCAAAGCTTACATGGCATAGATTAAGGTTCTGGTGTTGGGTCATGTTTAAAAGCTGGCGTCGGCTACCCTATCCTAATGCCAGTTTGACCTGTTTAAGCTTTTCATACTTGATTACAGCTGTTCCCAGGAAACACAAGTAGCATGATAAGTGATGTTGAGATATGAAATGTTTTTTTTTTTTTTTTGAGCTTTAGCTACTGATTTTGATTAAGTTAAGTGTTATTTAACATTTATGCCCTGCAAATAATATTGAATAGCAAAATAAGATACTGGTTTGAATGGCCAAGGAATATGTACAGTGCCATGAAAAAGTATTTGCCCCCTGTCTGATTTTCTGCATTTTTGCACATTTTTCACATTGTATTTGGTCAGATTTTTTTGTGGGTTGTAGTAGTATATAGAGCGAGTCTGAGAGAAAAAATGACACCAAAGTTTGGTGCTTTTTTCATTTGTTTGGTGTGCAAGGTAATCAAACATGCAATCTTCAGGTGTGAAAGTTATTGCCCCCCACCCTAGTTAACTCAACCCAATTAAAGGGAAAATTAGGGTCAGTTGTTTGAGTACTTTGGTTAACAACCAGGCCTGATTTGGGCCAGCCCTGCCCAATATAAATCTGACTAACTTTGGCCCTTACCTTCAGAGTGAAGTTGCCAGCACACAGGTTCTAGAGGCACATCATGCCATGAACAAAAGAAATTCCTGAAGACCTCCAGAAAAAAGCTGTTGATGCTTATCAGTTTGGAAAGGGTTACAAAGCCATTTCTAAGGCTCTGGGGCTCCACCAAACCTCAGTCAGAGCCATATTGTCCAAATGGAGAAAGTTTGGGACAGTAGTGAATCTTCCCAGGAGTGGCCGTCCTGCCAAAGTCTCTCCAAGAGCAAGGCGTAAAATCGTCCAGGAAGTCACAAAGAACCCTAGAACAACATCCAGGGATCTGCAGGCCTCTCTCACTTTGGCTAAGGTCAGTGTTCATGACTCCACCATCAGAAAGACACTGGGCAAAAATGGGATTCATGGCAGAGAAGCAAGGCGGAAACCATTGCTCACTAAGAAGAACATGAATGCTCGTCTCAAGTTTGCCAAAAAGCACCTGGATGATCCTCGAGTTCTGGAACAATGTTCTATGGACAAATGAGTCAAAAGTGGAACTTTTTGGCCGACATGGGCCCCGTTATGTCTGGCGAAAACCAAACACTGCATTCCACAGTAAGAACCTCATACCAACGGTCAAGCATGGTGGTGGTAGTGTCATGGTTTGGGGATGCTTTGCTGCATCAGGACCTGGACGCCTTGTCATCATTGAAGGAACCATGAATTCTGCTCTGTATCAGAGAATTCTACAGGAGAATGTCAGGCCATCCGTCCGTAAGCTGAAGCGCAGCTGGGTCATGCAGCAAGACAATGATCCGAAACACACAAGCAAGTCTACATCAGAATGATTGAAGATCAAGAAATTTAAAGTTTTGGAATGGCCTAGCAAAGTCCAGACCTAAACCCCATTGAGATGTTGTGGCAGGACCTGAAACGAGCAGTTCATGCTCAAACCCACAAATGTCACAAATGAGTTGAAGCAGTTCTGCATGGAGGAGTGGGCCAAAATTCCTCCACGGCGCTGTGAGAGACTAATCAATGACTACAGGAAACGTTTGGTTGCAGTTATTGCTGCTAAAGGTGGCGTAACCAGTTATTGAGTCTAAGGGGGCTATTACTTTTTCACACAGGGGCATTGGGTGTTGCATAACTTTCTTTAATAAATAAATGCAATATGTATCAAATTTTTGTGTTATTTGTTCACTCAGGGTCCCTTTTATGTAATATTAGGTTTTCGTTAAAGATCTGATAACATTCAGTGTCAAAAATATGCAAAAATGCTGAAAATCAGACGGCGCAAATACTTTTTCACTGCACTGTATACGACAATGTACTTTACATTTCACATTGTTTCTCTTTCATTTCAGGGGATCCTCCATGATTCAGACGGAATGGGTATTATCCCAAGAATAGTACAAGACATTTTTAATTATATTTATTCCATGGATGAAAACTTGGAGTTTCATATTAAGGTAAGTTTGTTTTGTTAAAAGGGTGTTTTTTTTGTTTTTGTTTTTTGATAAACTGTTCTGGCTTAGTTTCATACATCTGTTTAGGAAGTCATTTGAACCCTTCAATTTGGTCTCTTTCACAAACCAGAAAGGACCAAGCATTTAAAGTATTGAGGAATGGGAATAAGACTCCTGTTACATCACAGTTGAATTACTCCCACCACAGGGCAGTAAAGCACACCTAGTTTAGGGTCACAAAAAAACCTGGATGCTCTGAAACTTTTTTACAATGGTAGTCTAATATCCATCACTGAATCAATGACTGCGTCATTTGGGTTTAATGGATTTTTTGTTGTTGTTAATTCATTGGTGGACAGCGTGGTAGCTTTATGAAGTTAATTGTTCATCCACATACTGGCGAACACTTTGAAGCAGATTGTGCTTTATAATAAACAGGCTGTTGTATGTGATAAGAAAATAGTGGTAAAAACGGCAGTGCCTTTGTTGTGATTTGGAAGCGCAGCTTTTCCAGCAAGACGGAAAATATTTGTGCTGTGTGACGCTGCGAGAGACACGGTGGTTTCCCTGGATACTGTATAAATGCACGTTAACTGATTGATTTTGTTTTTTGCAGGTTTCATATTTTGAAATTTATATGGACAAGATTAGGGACCTTTTGGATGGTGAGTTTGAGAAATAAAAACTTCTACAGCGTGTGTGTAGGAAAAGGGTGGAGGTGCTATTAATAAAACCAGTAGACTGTGCAAAACTAATCCTTTTCTCTTGAACTTTCATCAGTAATGCTTTGTTTACTGCTTCTCTTGTTCTGTGCAGACCCAATGACTGTGTTCTGGGATCCCAGTTTTTTGTGTTCTTTCCTGTGTGAAAGCCATGTTTAATCTTGCCATCCATAAATCCCCTGCAGTTCAGCATGTTTTGGAGCTGCCCTCATTTCTACTTTTATTAAGCATCCCCTCTCACTGTTGACCTATTTTGTTTCTGTTTTTTTCCTCCACATTTATATGAAGTTTAATTGCTAATAAAGTGGTATGTGTGTTGTTCGAATTGTAACAAACAATTACAATTAATGAAGGTATGCTAACTATCCTCCTGAGAGATTGATACGGGATATCTTGGAGGAAATGCCTGAATTCATTTGTCATAAGTTTACTTTCCTACATTCCTTGGCAGAATTTATTGAAGGTTTTGGAATCTAGGTCGTGTCTAGAATTTTTTTTTTTTTTTAACGGTACATTTACTGGCTGACTAACTTAAGCTAACAGAGTGTAAATATAATCCATGGGTCATAGTTTTCTACTAAAAGCCTCAACTCAATTCAACATATGATAATTTAACCTTGACTATTTGCTATCCAAACTATTTGTTAATTTACATTTCTTATGGCCATTCCTACATTTTTCATTGCAAAACATTAGTTTGCCTTGCTGTTTTTTTTAGTTTTTTTTTTTAACTTACCAACAATGATTGTCACAAACCTTACTGATTTTAATCATATTTAACATTGATATGAAAAAAGCTAATCCTGTAGTTGTAAAACAAGGGATGGAAATATGTACAGATCAAATCCAAATGTATCTTGTTTGTTTCAGTTTCAAAGACTAACTTGGCTGTCCACGAAGACAAGAACAGAGTTCCGTATGTCAAGGTGGGAGCAGTGTCTTTTAGCGCGTGTGTGTGTGTTATGAATGACTAACAGGGGTGTTTGTTACGTGTGTGGGTATCCGCTGATAGACAGGAGAGACACAGAGGTTGATGCTGAAATGCCGCTCAGGCGACCAGGTTTTATTACAATATTTACAATTCAGGTACAGTGGTATGTGGCCACCACTAGGGTACCAGCAATGGTAGTCCTAATGCTGGAGGACAAACAGTGTAATTGAAAATAATAAATACAAAAATGCAAAACAAAACAGTGGGTAAAACAGCGATAAAACTAAAGCTGGACAAACACCAGCCGAGCGTTGCTCTCACTATAAGGGAGGTCCTGCTCCACAAACCTTCTCCCTGACACCCTATACTTGGGAGGGTTTCAAATCCCCTACATGAATCCCTCGGGTCCCGGTTAACACACACTGTGATCACGAGTGGTTGCTTTGTTTGCTCACCCTGGTTCCCAGACAATTCACTTCCAGCTTGCTAACAAAGAACAACAAACTGAGAAACAAGAACACAAGAAACAAGCACAAGACACAAGAACAACAAACAGGAAAAAGGACTGGCTTTTCAGCTCCTTTTTAAAAGTATGTGGCCAGGCTGAATTGATAATCAGTTAGTCATTGGTCAATCAACTGGCCAGTTCTTAGGCAGGGAGGGACTTCTAACCTCCTGCCCTGCCATATCTAGCACAAACTTCATTTTACAATCAAACAAAACAACACCAAACCCACTATTTACAGGTGCAGGGCCCCAGCCTTGCCACAATGACAATGACAGTGTCTTAAATCAACTGGCCTATTAGGAATTGTATTTGTCTAAAGGTCTGTTTTGCTTGTAAGCTGAGCGTGTGTATTTTTCTGTAGGGATGCACTGAACGGTTTGTCTGTAGCCCAGATGAGGTTATGGATACCATTGATGAAGGAAAATCTAACAGGCATGTAGCAGTAACAAGTAAGTGTCTTTTGGTAACTTCATTTGCAATATTATACAATCCTGGTTTCAGTGTGGGTTTCTTGAAGACAGTCTGAAGCATGGATTAATTGCAGGTAAAATCTTTTACATCTTTTTATACCAAGATATTTAGTGATCAAAGGGATGTTACAGCCCCAGATGTATTTGTTCTACATTCCTAAAAGATGGATACCATTGCATTGGTGAGATGGCTTGAGCATTTCAAAATTTGCCTCTATTTTAAAGAGGAAATGATTAGCTATTCGGGGCTACCAAGAAATGTAGTAAGAGTGAGGATAAAAGGGGCAGTAAATGTCCAACCTCCAGTCATTCTGTTTCAAGGCTTGTGACTCTATAATTTTGACTGCCAGTGTACATAATTAAAAAAGCAAGTCTATTAAAGTCCACACAAGGTAGTTCCAGTAATAATGACTAGAATAAAGAAAATTAATATATAAAAACAGATCCCCCTAAATCACTTTCTTTTTTTTTTCCCCACCCCCACTCAGATATGAATGAGCACAGCTCCAGAAGTCACAGTATCTTCCTTATTAACGTGAAACAAGAAAACACTCAGACGGAACAGAAGCTAAGTGGAAAACTGTACCTGGTTGATTTGGCGGGTAGTGAAAAGGTAACCATTCCATTCGTTTTTTATTAAATAAGGGTGTGACAATTCATTCTGTATCGATGAATCATGATCCGTTCTTTACATGATATCGTACCCTGATACAAGACCAAAAGCACAAGATACTCTCTCGAACTCGTTTTAAATTGTGTTTTTTAAGGTAGTTCGTCATTAATTGCTCATTTGATCTTATGGATCATACCAGTAGCCCATAAGGACAGTCACATGTATGGTGATACATATCACTTCATGACCTGCATATCGTGAAGTATCATATTGTGACATTAGTGTATTGTTACCACCTATTAACAGCCACCTGAGGAATGAGCATTTTGTGATGTCATGTTATATCTTCACCCCAATAGTTAAGACAAGATGCCAGTGTAGAATTCTGAGGGGGACCTTAAGATAAGGAGTTGCTGGTAAATCTACACAATTTGAATTGGAAGCTAAAAGGGTTGACATCTTTTAAATGTTTAAAAAAAAACAATTGCATTGGGCTGTTCAGTAACAATGAAGCCTGTAATATTCTGACATATTGTAATGTAAAGTATGCTGTTGGGTCTGTAATCGGTCGCTTGTGTAATGTAACAAGTGTGTGTTTGTGAGTAGGTCAGTAAAACTGGAGCAGAAGGAGCAGTGCTGGACGAAGCAAAAAACATCAACAAGTCTTTGTCGTCGCTTGGAAATGTCATCTCTGCCCTCGCAGAAGGCACTGTAAGTATTTCTTAAGCGTATTACCAACGGGCAACACTTGTACAATCTGAAATAGTATTACAGGACATGTTGCTTCCAGTATAGAATGCAGACTCATGACGAACTGGGTATTGGTTTGTATTGGGCCTCTCTCTGTTACAAGCGAAGATGTCAAATGCACACTATACAGTGATGGAATACATGTTTAAAAGCTGATGCTGCCCCTTTTTAATTCAGGTTTCTTTTTAAATTGCGTCGGGTAACTAGTTTTCTTTACTAATTCATGACATTGTGTTTCCTTCAGACATATATTCCCTACAGAGACAGTAAAATGACAAGAATTCTTCAGGATTCTCTTGGGGGTAACTGCAGAACCACTATTGTAATCTGCTGCTCACCATCCTCATTACTTGAACCTGAAACCAAGTCTACACTCATGTTTGGTCAAAGGTAAGTGAAGAACTGTATATTAAAGTAACAACAGTAAACCAATTGTCTGCTTATGGACACTGGCATTGAGGGGTGTAATGATTTTTAGGGGAAACCATGGACCATTTTTATATAAACTATATACTTTCGGTCACTAAACAAAACACACCTTTATTTCTCATTCATTCTATCAGCAAATTAAGTCGTTCTTCACTAAAATACATACATTATAAAAAAGATAGTATTTCACATAGTAAAAAGTGTATAGTTCAACAGCTGTCTAGTTAGAATTTTTTTTTTTTTGTAATTGTGTTCTGAATCACAGTAAGGATGTTGCTGATGTTGTCTCCTCCTGTTATTCCTAAAGAGCCAAAACCATTAAGAACACGGTATGTGTTAATGTGGAGCTCACAGCAGAGCAGTGGAAGAAGAAGTATGAAAGAGAAAAGGAAAAGAACAAGACGTTGCGCAACACCATAACGTGGCTTGAGAATGAACTGAACAGGTGGCGCAATGGTGAGTGCATTAAAAAAGATCATTTGCAATTGGGACCCTCTCTCCGAGTACACACTGTGATTTTGGATATTTCGCTATGGATAATAGTAAGGCATTATTTCAATATAGAATTAAGGTGCACATCCCTGAAAATCCTTAATTCTTTGAACTGGTGTAGGTTGATTACACAGAGCTAAGACTTTTTGATCAGACTGCAGTGTTTTGGGATATAACCATCATCACGAATCTTAGGATTGCCACTGATCTGATATTGATTTGGCAGTGTAACAATCTCCTAGAATGGCTCTACTAGTAAAGTAGAAACGCTCATTAGTGCCTGTCTTTTCCTCGTTGTTTATTTAAGCAGAACTTTAACATTCTCTTTTTTACATGTAACCTTAACAAAATCAAGTCTGTATTCTTGTTTACTTTTCTTGCGTGTTTCAATTGTCAGGTGAAAGCGTGCCTGTGGATGAGCAGTTTGATAAGGAGAAAGCCAATGCTGAAGTTCTTGCCCTGGATAATGTCGCCAACAATGAAAAACCTGCTCCCACTCCAGGGGTCCCAGGAGTGAAGCTGTCTGATGCAGAGAGGGAGAAGTGCGACGCAGAGATAGCAAAACTCTACAAGCAACTTGACGACAAGGTAGACTATCCTGCCTGCATAAAGATTCATATACTTTTAACGCCATGCCCATTTTAATTGTCTGCTAATTTAAATTGCTCTGCTGATATACACGTTGTAATAAAATGGAATTTGGAGGATCTGCATTTGAATAGATTTATAGTTTTAGGATCCCGAGAAGGATTACATTAAAGGATTGCTATTGACACTGTTTTGACTGTATTGAACTATCTCTGTCTATCTATCATTATTATTTATTTATCTGCAGGATGATGAAATCAACCAGCAGAGCCAATTGGCAGAGAAGCTGAAACAGCAGATGCTGGACCAGGAAGAGGTGAGTTAGCTGCTTGTAAAACAAAGCAGGCTTCTGTATTAAATACAGGACTAACAATATTAAATACAGCACTAGCAATATTATCACTTAATATTTCAAGATCATTTAATACCTGAAGATATTTCAAAGATCATGATATTGATAACACATTGTTGCTGCTGCTACTTCCTGGTACATAATCACGTCATGTGGTCTTTCTGCAATTTGGACATGTGCCTTACAAGGTACAAGGAAGCAGCCGTTTACCTTTGCAACATTTGGAAACCTTGACTTGATGTGAATCCGCCCTTCCCCAAAAAAATAAAAAGAAATGAAGATATTGGATAGCACTCCACCTAAATAAATAAGAATAATAAAATGAAATTGTTTGTGTGCAGCTTCTGGGCACTTCCCGGCGTGACCATGACAACATGCAGGCAGAGCTGAACCGGCTGCAGGCTGAGAACGAGGCCTCCAAAGAGGAGGTGAAGGAGGTGCTGCAGGCCCTGGAGGAGCTGGCTGTCAACTACGACCAGAAATCCCAGGAGGTGGAGGACAAGACCAAGGAGTTTGAGATGCTGAGCGACGAGCTCAACAACAAATCGGTGAGGACAGCGGGGGAACCAATCTATAAAAAACAAATCAATACAAAATAAGAATGTGCAATAGTTCTGCACATTAACAGACTTATCCCTGATTTTTAGCCTGGTCAGCATGTAAGTAACCAATGTTTATAGAGCCCATTCTGTGCATTTTGTTAGGAGTTGTCCCAGTGAAACAGCTGTCCCTGGGTTAGAACAAGGTATTTAATAGGGATGACATAGGGTACTCGTGTATCTGGGTTACCCGGTTCTCGATATTACCCGAATCCCTTTTTGTTAAAATCGAACGTCTCAGTTTTCCACGCGACCTGTTGTAGCGGAGCCACTCGACTTGACCGGCTAGCCCAGTGGTTTTCAACCTGTGGTACGCGAACCTTTACTGGTATGCGACAGGCTTGCCACTGGTGCGCGCCAACAGTTCTTTATGACGATATGATTCCTCAAAACACAATGCTCTGTCAATCGCGCCATCATGTATCAATCTGTTTGTACCACTGAAGCACAGAGAAATGAGAAATTATAATGCAGAGCTCCAGACTGCAATTAAAATGGTTAGAAATGCAAGAACATTTCAGGGGTTAGGCACAAATGCTGCATCTCTCTTTTAAAAGCAAGTATCCATTTAAGCATTCAAATTTCTTTCAGCCAAACTATATTTAAATGGCTTGCCAAACGAAATTCTTCATTTCATGACTCCCGCTCATTTATATTCTTCATCAAAATCTCTACTGATTTAAAAAAAGGACATAGTTGTAAAACAAACGCGTTTCGATGCTAACGTGTCTTCATTAGGTATATCAACACCAGCAGAATGCATTAACTCCAGTTTCTTGCAACAGTTGTGATGGTGACCAAACGTGTGAGTACTGTTGTGTAAAAAAGTAGCTTAAAATGAACAGTTGTTTAGGAAATGTAGAACAAGAACAGCAACAAATAAAAATACACTTAAGGTTTGCCCTGAAAATTTAACGTAATTAATGAAAGGCTGTAATGCAGCAAAAAGAGCAAGAAAAAGAGCAAGAATTAAACAAACAAGGATGTGAAAAGGTTACCGTACCAAGCTGAAAAAAGTTGTATTTGTGAACTCCAATAAACCAATGTTATCTTTCGCCAGTCAAATCGTAGAGTGCCTAAAAAGTTTTGAGTCAACACGAATAGATTTTTTTCGTCTTGCATCCCAGTAGATTTTGTTACATTGTTTACCGTCAGGAGTTTAACCCTTTGCGGTCCATTTATTAATTCTGCGTCAGGCTCGCCAGGTCTAATTAATTTTCACACGCGCAGTTAATTTTAGACGCGCTGTTTAAAAGTATTTTTTTTCACAGTCAAACGGGTTTAAATGGCCCTGCATATCAACAAAGTACTCACTAGGGCTCTCCAGCCCCGCCCCACCCTTTCGTTTGCTATCGCTTTCACATATGCTACCAAATAAAAAATAATAATAATAGTCGTACATACCGATCAATCGTCTCCTGATGACTCGTTTTATCACCAAACTCCTCAATAATGCAATCCAAGTCATTATTTTATTGCTATAACATCTCAAAAAGCTCTGCAAATGTCCGTGATAGTCTCTGTGCTGATACTATACTCCCAGCTTGTTTCCATCGACCGCCCCATCTGATGCCAATGGGGTACTATGACTATTCATGAGATACGCCTTTTTTTTTTTTTTTCGTCTTGTCTCGGCTCCTGTCGCTCCCATTCGGCAATTGAATGGTTTTCTCGGCTTTTTCCGGAGAAAAAACGACTAGAAACCCGTTTTTTGCATTGCTAGAATGATGTCGGACCCAGTCCGACAAAGGACCTATGAGGAATAATTGCAATGTCGGACCCAGTCCGACAATGGACCGGAAAGGGTTAAGTGATTTAATTGCACAAGATTCCATGGTTAGATGATGAGCTGATAATATCTCTTCAGCCAAAGAATCAGTTACAGTAATTTAAGAGCAACGTTACAATTATGTAAAACAGTATGTAGCGTGAGCTTTGTATTAAGGCAGGGTCAGCTGTTGAACAAAGTTTATTTCTCAAACTGACCATTTGAAAAATGTGAATGCAGAACACACAGAAATGCGTGCGGTCAGCTGGCTTGCATTCCCTTCCCTTCTCCCCTGCTCTGGCCATGATGTACAACGACCTTCAAACTTGATTATTTCAACCTACAGCCGCAAACGCGCGCATTAGTTCGTAGTGCTTTAGGGCAAAAACGGTGTAATTAACCCTTTCCAGGAATCGGGTTACCCGGTTCCTAGAAGGCCTAGAACCGACTCTGAATTCTTCTATTCAATGTCATGCTTAGTATTTAATGCTCTTTATAGCTCTAGTTTGTCTAACAGCCTGTTTTTATTAATTTTCTTTTGTAGACTGTCCTGGCCTCCATCGACTCTGAGCTTCAGAAATTGAAGATGACGACTAATCACCAAAAGAAGAGAGTCACAGAAATGATGTCATCCCTACTCAAAGACCTGGCAGAAATAGGAATTGCAGTTGGAAGCAATGATATCAAGGTACATTTTTTCTGCTGTGATTCATTTTTGGGTTGTTTGGATTGCTGCCTGATTTGTACGAAGTGTTCCTGCAGATGTCTTAATGCGTTCTCCTTAGTGAAGTTTTCAGTAGAAACTATGTTGGTTTTTTAATGATGTAACTGTTTTCATACAGCAACATGAAGGTAGTGGCCTGATCGATGAGGAGTTCACCGTGGCTCGCCTATATATCAGTAAAATGAAATCGGAAGTGAAAACGATGGTGAAACGCTGCAAGCAGCTGGAGAGCACCCAGGCTGAGAGCAACAAGAAAATGGATGAAGACGAGGGCGAGCTGGCAGCCTGTCAACTCCGCATCTCCCAAGTAAGTACAGACAACAAATAAACCAACTTCCACTGAAAGCAACAAAAGTGATTTATTGAATGAAGGATTAGACTGTTGTATTAAGGCATCCATCCAAGCTAATTATTATAGAAACTAATGGAAGACTAATGTCCGTTTTGTTGAGATAAAAGCTACTCAGGCTCTTGAAAGCATGGTCTCTAGGCTCATTACAACTTGCTCTATTTTGATCTCCCATATAATTTAATTTGAATCTTTTGTAAGAATAGCCCATTGTCTTTTGAATTTATTTAATCAGAGTCATCACAATGGTTTAAAAAGGTTTCTATTGGTCACTCGGGTTCACAAAAGTGTTTTCATACCCTGTTGGATATAATATGGATTCTTTACAACTACTGTTATGTTTTGTTACAGCATGAGGCTAAGATCAAGTCCTTGTCAGAGTACCTCCAGAATACAGAACAGAAGAAAAGACAGCTGGAAGAAACTGTGGACTCTCTCAATGAAGAGCTGGTGAAGATCAATGCACAGGGTATGTGTTCTCGTAACAGGGTTATGTGCAGTGGCAGGATGGAGCCAGCCACAGATGTTCAGTTAGGAATGAGGGAGGGGGCCGGGGGGGGGGGGGTTCTGTTGTGTAATCTCATTTTATAGGAACCCCCTTTTTTTTCGTTGATTAAAAAAATGTCCCTTCACTACTTTAGCCATTTCAAAATATTGTACTAATAATGGTTCTCAATTGAAAACGGTTATGTTTGCCTAACCTACTGCTGAAATGACATTCGGTACTGCGTTTTTAAAAATCTAGCTACACAATTGTGTTTTCATGATGTGTTGGTATGTAGGAGTTTTAAACACGTGCTAAAGTTCTCCTTCTGGCTTTTGGAATATCATTTGGAGCCTCCTAGTGGTGGGTACCAGGTATAATACCTAATATGATGCTATTTCTGTTTCCAGAGAAAGTCCACGCAATGGAGAAAGAGAGTGAGATTCAGACTGCCAATGAAGTCAAGGTATGGCTAAAAAAAAAATTTAAACAAACAAAAATGAATAGTCTTGTTAAACATGGAAAAAAGGTACAGTTCAGAAGTATTAACTAATTAGCTGCTTTTAAAATAAAGATTTTAGCATAGGCTTTGTGTGTTTCTCCATGGTTTGAGTAGGGTTATTCCATTGTGTTAAATATATTACACATATGAGCACTTGCAATAGTACAGGGTGTGTTTAGTGCTGTGCATTTCTAATTTTAATTTTAAAATTGTAGAGTTTTTGTTAGGATCACATTAATAGAGGGACTGGAAACAAGAATAATAGTGTTCAAGTTCCTAAAGCAGTTTTGTGCATTTCCCTGTGTTCACAGGAAGCTGTAGAGAAGCAGATTCATAGCCATCGCGAGGCTCACCAGAAACAGATCAGCAACCTTCGGGATGAGCTGGACAAAAAGGAGAAGCTCATCACTGAGTTCCAAGAGTGAGTCTCTCCGGCCCTGTCCACACTTTGCATTGCAAACCACACTAGTGACTCTAAACTGCTTTAAAATTGCTTAACCCTTTGCGGTCCTATGTCGGACCTGGTCCGACATTGCAATTATTCCTATCCGGTCCAATGTCGGACCCTGTCCGACATCATCAAAAAAACGCAAAAAACGGGTTTCTAGTCGTTTTTTCTCCGGAAAAAGCAGAGAGAACCATTCAATGGGCGAGTGGGAGCGACAGGAGCCAAGACAAGCCGAAAAAAAAAGGGCGTTTCTCATGAATAGTCATACTTGCCCCTGGCATCAGATAGGGGTGGCCGTAAAGAAACAAGCTGGCTGATACTGCATCAGCGCACAGAGATTATCACGGACATTTGCAGAGCTTTTTTGAGATGTTTTAGTAATAAAATAATGACTTTGATCGCATTATTGAGGAGTTTGGTGATAAAACGAGTGATCAGGAGATGATTGATCGGTATGTACGACTATTATTATTATTATTATTATTTATTTCTTAGCATATGTGAAAGCGATAGCGAACGAAAGGGTGGGGCGGGGCTGGAGATGCCTAGTGAGTGCTTTGTTGATATGCAGGGACTTTTAAACCCGTTTGACTGTGGGGAAAAAAATACTTTTAAACAGCGCGTCTAATATTAACTGCGCGTGTGAAAATAAATTGGACCTGACGCGCCTGACACGCACTTAATAAATGGACTGCAAAGGGTTAATACGGTTAGCATCCACTCTACAGTGTCCTTAGAACCGTTTGAAACTTGAACCCAGTCTTGAGTGCATTTCTAAATTGTGCGCTTTATTTTTATTGTGGAGGCATTAAAACCTAATGGTTATCATCATAACGGGTCCAAATTCTGTGACATTCACTTTATATAAAGTTCAGTTTGCAGTTGTTTGCAAAGGATACATGCAAATGCATTGTACTGAGGGCTGCGTTACATTTGGGATGTGTTTTAATATTTAATTGGCAGATCCCCTGTGTTTTACACGTCCCTGTTTGGTTTTTTTCAGCCTGAACCAGAAGATCATGCTGGAGCAGGAGCGCCTCCGTGTTGAGCATGAGAAGCTCAAGACCACTGACCAGGAGAAGAGCCGCAAGCTGCATGAACTCACGTACGTTTCAAAGGCAAAGGAAAATGTGTATCTATAGCAAAGTCTCAAAGAGGTTTTGATTTGATATTCAGTGCACAAAAACTGGAATATGAAATGGAATATGTTTAGTCCATCAAACCTAAACAACATAGCCCCAGCTTTCCATGCTAGATACTGTACTGTTTTTTTTTTTAAGCATTTCAATAATGAAAATCCTGTTGGGGTTTTTTTTGTTTTGTTTTTTTTTGCCATAACATATGAAGTCACAGCCATGACAGCAGATGTTACTGACACATTTATCTCTGTACCTTGTTATAGGATTATGCAGGACAGGAGAGAACAGGCAAGACAGGATCTTAAGGGCCTTGAAGAGACTGTTGTAAGTATATTTTCTGTTATTCAATGATCTTTTTGTCCTTGTTTGGTTTTGCACGGAGACAAATTCCACATTTTATTATTTTCTAGGCAAAAGAGCTTCAGACTCTTCACAACCTTCGGAAGTTGTTTGTTCAAGATTTGGCTACCAGGGTCAAGAAGGTAAGGGATTTGCCTGCCAAACTTCTGCATCTGCTGAAGCCAGTGTGCAATTGGGTGCTAGTATCTATTTTAACCAGCTACACTTGAGAAAGCGTTTCCTTCTGGCATACCCATCTTGTAGGGATGATAAATGTCTGCATTGATGGGGGGAAGGGAGGGAGGGTTGATTTATCATATTAATGGCTACAATAACAGTGCATGCTGTATTGTCTGTGCTGATTGTTCTAAATGAGTGCAGAAGCTGTAAGCTGTCATGCAGACAGGCTAAAAGAATTGAATCTATTCAGTGTTGAACAAAGAAGACTCCACTACGATCTGATTCAAGCATTCAGAATTCTAAAAGGTACTGACAATGTCGACCAAGGGGACTTTTTCGACCTGAAAAAAGAAGCGAGAACCAGGGGTCACAAATAGAGATTAGATAAAGGGGCATTCATAACAGGAAATAGGAGGCACATTTTTTACACAGAGAATTGTGGAGTTTGAAACCAACTCCCCAGTAATGTTGTTAAAGCTGAGAAGCTGCTTGATGAGATTCTGGGATCAATAAGCTACTAACAACCAAGCGAGAAAGATGGGCCGAATGGCCTCCTCTCGTTTTTGTAATGTTTATGTTAAGTTCTTAAGTTACTCACACTAGGTGAGTTTGAAGCACTGCTCTCACACAATATTAACCTTCTTATGAAATGAAAAGATCCTGTGTGCTTATTTTGGGATTCTGCTATAAAGCTAGCGTTCAGTGTTCTGAAGTGTTGTTTTTTTGGGGGGTTTTTTTGGACACAGTACATTTCCCAGATAAGCTACTTTTGATTTTATATTTTGACCAATTTGGTCTTCCATATTTACATTTGCAGAGTTAGTGTTTGCGCCAGTCTGCAACCACATTACTAAAACAGAAGTTAAGGTACAGACTGATTTGTCAGACTGCACTGTATATAATGAATATACAGTGTTCATCAATGCCCAGATTTTACATTGGTTCTTTGTTTGCTGTATCTTTTTATCCTATTTTAATTTTCAGTTAGAGAACAGAGTTTACTAATACGAACACATTGATAATATTGCAGGGTGGTTATGGTAGTTTTTAATTATTGGCAGTACATATAATATGAAGGAGTCAGTATGGTTCTGGAAGACTCTACTACTATAACGTTAAAGGTTAACCATTAAAGCATGCACTTTAAATTACTGCACCTTAAATAAAGACTTATTATTGCAGCAGGAAATGTCCTCAGATTGCAGTTGTAGTAGTCCAGTATCCTCCTGCTTACTTTATGGAATCATTACATTTCATGTGGTTTTCTTGCCCATTATCACCCTGTCCTCTCTGTTTTGTACTGGTTGAGGTTTGTTGTGGGGGTATATTAGGATTATGCAGTGCCATAACCATGGCTTCTTTTTGCAGAGTGCTGAGATGGACTCTGATGACACTGGGGGCAGTGCTGCACAGAAACAGAAAATATCCTTTCTTGAGAACAACCTTGAACAGCTCACAAAAGTCCACAAACAGGTAAAAGACAACAACTTGGTCTGCTGTGCATATTCCAGTTGTTGCATCTGTATCATTTGAAATGTATACTAGTGGGGCTGAACTGTTAGTTTTTTGTGATTTAAGACATACACAGATCTCTTGTGCTTTTATCAAATCTGAAGGGCATGCCTACAAATAGTTTAAAAATTACTTGAAAATATCTCAATAAATAGCTTTAGGATTAAGCTACAATGATGGATTGTGTTGCATGTTGATCTGAAGTGAACTGAATGATTCATTTTCAAACCTGTTTTTGTGATGCTTGAACCCCTTTAGCTGGTACGTGACAATGCAGATCTGCGCTGTGAGCTTCCTAAACTGGAGAAACGTCTTCGGGCTACAGCTGAGAGGGTCAAGGCCTTGGAGTCTGCGTTAAAGGAAGCCAAAGAGAACGCTGCCCGGGACCGGAAGCGCTATCAGCTGGAAGTGGATCGCATCAAGGAGGCGGTGCGGGCGAAGAACATGGCCAGGAGGGGGCATTCCGCTCAGATAGGTACGCACTTCTGTAACGTATTTCACTGTTATTGCTTGTAAGTCAGCGGTGATCAGTCTTGCATTTACTCATATGAATGAACGTTTTTAGAATAGTTGGCGGAGCCTACATTTGTCTTAATAGATACCGTAATGGATACTTTAGTTGCTGAAATGGGTAAAACTGCTTGTTTCCTTTAGTTGCTTGTCTTTTACTCAACGTGGTTGACTAAACAGAGACTTTTTTCATATCTCTTGTCTTAACTTTCAAATTCAACTAGAGTGCTAATAAATGATTGTTATAGGTACCCTTGGAATTAGTAGACAGTTGCATAGTAAGTGATATTTATTTCTTAATTTTTTTGTCCAGCCAAACCTATCCGCCCTGGCCAGCCTCCAGTTGCTTCTCCAACACACCCCAATGTAAACCGCCCAGGCGGTGGATTTTATCAGAACAGCCAGACAGTTGCAATCCGTGGAGGTGGCGGAGCGAAACAGGACAAGAGGTGAGTGTGTGTGTGTGTGTGTGTGCGTGCGTGTGTGTGTGTGTGTGTGTGTAGTTTTATTGACTAAACAAATGTTGATTTTTACCCTTTTTTTAACATACATTTTATAGAGTGAGTAGTGTAAGCTCCATTACACATAGAAGTAAATACAATTTTTCCCTTTCAACAAAATCAGACTAATTTTAAAGGTAGAGGTTTCACAAAATGGTAGTTGGAGACACCTGTATTATGTCAGAGAGGGAAAAAATGTAATTTAAAGCACAATTCAAGCGGTGAATGGTTTTGATGGAACGTGAGTGATTTGGAAGTCAAGTTGGTTTGTGAAATGTTTGTTGTCCAGAGTTGTATTTTGGGCCTGTGTAAGGTTTGTTTGCTTGAGGCTGAGTAGCAAAGGTGTTCAAACCAAAGTCCCTGGCTTCCTATTATTCTTGGCTTCCTACTGCAATTCGGTTTTACCTACAATGTATTGCCTCAAACTACTTTGGCTGCTTATTTGGTGTGTTTCTTTGAAAACCAAATAATGCTGCATTAAAAGAATGTCTGCGATCCTTTTGCGCTGCTCGAACTACCCTTCATAGCACGTTCTCCATTTCTTTTTTTAAACATTTCACACTACATTTGCTGTAAGTAAGCTGTAGTTCTTTTGGTATAGCGCTCAACTAAAACCAGTACATTTCATAGCATTTTCAGTGGAGGAATGCCTAGTGTTGCAGAAGCTGGAGAAATTGGGTTCACCCCCTCCTATTTCAACAAAGGTAGGCCATAACAGACATAGCAGCCACTCTAGTGTAGTAGAAATGTTTTAATTCCTTCCTTTAAAAAGAAAAAGCTGCTCTCTTTTTATAGTACCAATCAGTTAGTTCTAGGCAATTGTAGAACTATTTAAGTAGCCTTTTAAGCTTATCTAAACCAAGCGCTGTCTATTAGTAATATGCCCAATACAACGCTTTATTAAGATTTTGTCTTCATAATTGCTGATACCCTATGTCCTCTTAAATCCCTGATTTTAGTATCAGAATTTGATCCATGTAACTTTCCCAATTGTAATATTCCTCGCACATCGCATGTAAAATGCAGTGCTGATTCTTTTACACATGCACAGTTGTGTACAGTAGTAGGTATCAAGGAGGGTTTAAGATTCCTTTAGTCCTGTTCTTTTGACCATTGTCTTTATGTATTCTTTACTCCTCTCTCTCCTCTGATCACCTAATCCCCTCAGGGGCCGAGGTTCATGACAATAGATGAATATTCTGTGTTCTCTTTTCCTCTAGAGTTTTCCTGCGACTCATCTAAATTCATGGGCATGTCATTTATTTGAAACATTAGACTCGCGTCTTTTTTCTTTAACGTGGTTTTTAAATGTTATCGTTTTCAATGTGTGGTGGTTTCTCAGTGGAGTAATTTACTGTAGCATTTTGCCTTTCTTTTGAATGGAAAAGTTAGAATTACGCATTTAACCGCAAACTTTGTAGATTTTATTTTTTTTCTCCCAATTTTTTAAAAATGTATTGTTGTAAACCGGCATTCACTTGTATGCATAAACAACATTTTATGTTGAACGTTTTCATAAATAAAGAAAACTTACATTTATGTTTTTTTAAACCACTTCTCCAGCTTTGAAACTTAGTATTGTAGTCATTCCATTATCAGAACTTGCAGGCATTCTGGAATCTGATTGGGAAGGCTAGTTAACTATCTTCACAGGTTCACAGTTGATGAACTATATGGACCTATGTGTTGCTGGACGTTATTCCATGTGGTATGGAATATATTATAAGCTATATACCCAGTAAACAACACCTGTTTTTGTTTGATATCCACTTGCATCCGAAGAAGCTTTTGAGTGTTTTATATATTGTAGTTCATCTAAAACTGTATCAGCTCTTCAAATCTATTAAAATATAGATGCATAGAAGATAAATCCATGTTTTTTACTGGAAGCCTTGTTACTGTTACCTCACTTCCTTTAGGCTTGGCTTCACAGAGCACTTTGACAAAAATGACAAATACCTTGCATTTTACCGTCTCACCAGAATTTCCACAACAGTTTCAAAAAATGACAAATGAAAGAGAGCTTTGTGTGATATGTGACATTCCTGCCACAGGGCTCCCCTGGGTCCTAAACCTGCTACGTACACACGGGGATTGCAGTAACAACAAACCGGCCATGACTCTTGCAGACATTAAAGGTTTGCTAACAGTAAAGGTTTGCTAACATAAGGAGGTTTAAGAGTTTTGAGGAAAATACTGGAGAGAATCTTTCTTGGGAGAAGGGTCCAAAATACAGGAGACTCCCGGTGAATATCGGAGAGTTGACATGTCTGAGCTTTATGTACTATTTGTTTCGGGAATAAATAAAACAACGTTTAACATGAACTGCTATTGGCATCCTTTGTTTTGTAGTTAATTCACTGGGTAAAGTAAGTCTTACACAACTTATTCTTTACTCCTGGGATATTTTTGTATTTTAACATGTTACATATTGTAACGTCTTGCTGTAAATAAAGTCACACACACAGGGGCCACGCCCCCTACCCCTGCTCCTGCTGCTGTGCTGTCTCTGCCTGCGTTCAGAGCAATATAATATTTAAATTATGTATTATATAATATATTTCCGATAATGAAAATCCTGTGTTCGTCCCAGCACTACAATATATAAACAAATAAAGGTTTCCAAATGAAGGTCTGCCATTTTACAACCAAGTTGTGGAGAATAATTTGTGTGGGAGAATGGGCTTTTTTTTGCTGTGATGTCAGCCCAATAAGTCGCTATAGGGAATGAGCACATCTTAAGTTCTATCCATAAGAAGCTGAAGTCTGCTGTAGCTTGCCTATTTACAATACTTCTGCACAAATTCTGAGTTGAAAAACATATCCTCTAATCAACTTTCTGCTGAAACTTTTTTTCTACTTGACTTAAAGATAATTAACACATTTATTTGAGACTTTAAAAAAAAAAATATATATATATATATATATATATATATATATATATATTTTAGCTCAAAGAGCCAACTGCTAACGTTTCGATATGTTGCACATATCTTTCTCAAAGGAGCCTGTGTTTGAATCAAAACATTGGAGGTATTTATAGGTTTTTGACGGCATGACAACTACTTGTTATTGTTTACATTCAAATCTATGATTTATTCTTACATGATGTAATGCTGTTCTATATATTGTGACATCATTTTTACTTCTATCTTAGAATCTGTATTAATTCTAATAAACATTACTTTATTTAAATTTATATTTTATTATATCATGCAATGCTGGCTCTGAGGATCAGTCTAGATTTGGCCTCCCAAGCGCATCAGCATGCACAACTTTTGAACAAACTTTGTTTATTTATTTAAATGTTATATATCTATTGAAGTTAATTAGTTCATTCTTTTCTGTTGAGTCCGCTGGCATAATCGTGTTCAGTCTATTTATCCATTTATTTTCTTTTATTCTTCTATATGTGCATTGTCTAATTTTAGCTGTTCTAATACTACAAACTTTACATCATTTATGTCATGTCCTTGACTGGTGAAGTGCTGTACTATTGGTTCATTCATTTTTTATTTCTAATTAATGAAAGGTGGTTCTGAATTAGTTTATATAAAGTAGTTCCAGTCTCTCCAACATATTTGATTTCATCACATTTTCACAGGCTATTCCATAAACAACATTGCTATTTTTACAGTAGGTATTAGTTTTTAGTGGATATGTGGTGTTCTTATGTTTAATTATATTTTTACTTTTATCTATGTATTTACACACTTTACATCTACTGTTGCACATGTTCGTAGAACCTATTTTGTCAATTATTCTTTTATGTTTACTGTGAACTAAAATATCACCTAAATTAGCTTCTCTTTTGAATGCTACAACTGGGGCCTTAAGAAATACTTTTTTTAATTTTTCTGAATAATGTAGAAATATATATATATATATATATTATTATTATTATTTGTTTATTTAGCAGACGCCTTTATCCAAGGCGACTTACAGAGACTAGGGTGTGTGAACAATGCATCAGCTGCAGAGTCACTTACAACTACATCTCACCCGAAAGACGGAGCACAAGCAGGTTAAGTGACTTGCTCAGGGTCACACAATGAGTCAGTGGCTGAGGTGGGATTTGAACCGGGAACCTCCTGGTTACAAGCCCTTTTCTTTAACCACTGGACCACACAGCCTCCCATATATATATATATATATATATATATATACACAGTACTGTGCAAAGCCTCCCATATATATATATATATATATATATACACAGTACTGTGCAAAAGTTTTAGGCAGGTGTGAAAAAATGCTGTAAAGTAAGAATGCTAGACATGCACTGATGAAAGTCTAGATTAAATGTATGTATTGTTTTGATTGAAAATAATAATGCCTTGAATTTATAGGAGTGCCGTTCTAAATGTTAAGTAGTATGTTTGTTAGTAACCCCTTACCCTACATTTTTTGTCTTGTATTAAAACACATTTTTTTGTTTAAACCCTACGGCAACGTCTGTAGTGTTAATTGCGGGAAAGCATAACACAGTTTAGCAACCTGTGGAATTATAGCTGTTAGTTGTTGTTTCATACATCAGATTATATATATATATATATATATATACAGTACTGTGCAAAAGTTTTAGGCAGGTGTGAAAAAATGCTGTAAAGTAAGAATGCTTTCAAAAATAAACATGTTAATAGTTTATATTTATCAATTAACAAAATGCAAAGTGAGTGAACAGAAGAAAAATCTACATCAAATCAATATTTGGTGTAACCACCCTTTGCCTTCAAAACAGCATCAATTCTTCTAGGTACACTTGCACACAGTTTTTGAAGGAACTCGGCAGGTAGGATGGCCCAAACATCTTGGAGAACTAACCACAGTTCTTTAGGCAGCCTCAGTTGCTTCTCTCTCTTCATGTAATCCCAGACAGACTCGATGATGTTGAGATCAGGGCTCTGTGGGGACCATACCATCACTTCCAGGACTCCTTGTTCTTCTTTACGCTGAAGATAGTTCTTAATGACTTTTGCTGTATGTTTGGGGTCGTTGTCATGCTGCAGAATAAATTTGGGGCCAATCAGATGCCTCCCTGATGGTATTGCATGATGGATAAGTATCTGCCTGTACTTCTCAACATTGTGAGACCATTAATTCTGACCAAATCCCCAACTCCATTTGCAGAAATGCAGCCCCAAACTTGCAAGGAACCTCCACCATGCTTCACTGTTGCCTGCAGACACTCATTAGTGTACCGCTCTCCAGCTCTTGGCGAACAAACTGCCTTCTGCTACAGCCAAATATTTCAAATTTTGACTCATCAGTCCAGAGCACCTGCTGCCATTTTTCTGCACCCCAGTTCCTGTGTTTTCGTGCATAGTTGAGTCGCTTGGCCTTGTTTCCACGTCGGAGGTATGGCTTTTGGCGCAAGTCTTCCATGAAGGCCACTTCTGACCAGACTTCTCCGGACAGTAGATGGGTATACCAGGGTCCCACTGTTTTCTGCCAATTCTGAGCTGATGGCACTGCTGGACATCTTCCGATTGCGAAGGAAGTAAGCATGATGTGTCTTTCATCTGCTGCAGTAAGTTTCCTTGGCCGACCACTGCGTCTCACGGTCCTCAACGTTGCCCGTTTCTTTGTGCTTCTTCAAAAGAGCTTGGACAGCACATCTGGAAACCCTGTCTGCCTTGAAATTTCTGCCTGGGAGAGACCTTGCTGATGCAGTATAACTACCTTGTGTCTTGTTGCTGTGCTCAGTCTTGCCATGGTGTATGACTTTTGACAGTAAACTGTCTTCAACAACCTCACCTTGTTAGCTGAGTTTGGCTGTTCCTCACCCAGTTTTATTTCTCCTACACAGCTGTTTCTGTTTCAGTTAATGATTGTGTTTCAACCTACATATTGAATTGATGATCATTAGCACCTGTTTGGTATAATTGTTTAATCATACACCTGACTATATGCCTACAAAATCCCTGACTTTGTGCAAGTGTACCTAGAAGAATTGATGCTGTTTTGAAGGCAAAGGGTGGTCACACCAAATATGGATTTGATTTAGATTTTTCTTCTGTTCACTCACTTTGCATTTTTAGTTAATTGATAAATATAATCTATTAACATGTCTATTTTTGAAAGCATTCTTACTTTACAGCATTTTTTCACACCTGCCTAAAACTTTTGCACAGTACTGTATATATTAGAAAATACTGAAGAACCGGTATACTTGGGGATACGGCTGTGGCTTGTTTACAATTGTATAATTGCTACTGATTTGAATTCTACCAGCTGTGCATTTTATAAACCTATTCTCTGCTTTGTTTTTTCAGCAGCTGAAGAACCAGCATAATCAAACAGGAAGATTCAAATCTCATCCAAACAACCCGTCATTCCATTGCAGTGAACTCTTCCGATGAGGGCTCACAGGATTAGTTCTGAATTTATATCAAATAATAATAATAATATACCTGGCTTGTACAGTTCTACCCAGTGCTCTTTGTTTGTTTGTTTTTCTCTTCTCATAAACAGAAATTGATTTCCTTACAAAACATAAAACACAAAATTGAGCGTGCAATCCAGGCATCTTGCAAGTTAACTACATGGGAGTTACGTGTGTAGCTCTGTTTTATTGCACAGTTTGTTGTCATCCATGTCTTAAATTTAGTCTGCACTGTGCCAAGTTGAATGTATGTTACAGGTTTTCAAAAAAAGGGTGGTGGGGGATCCTTGCAGAAAACGTCCTAGCCTAATGTGTGTACATTTCATTGTTTTAGGGGTTGTAAAACAATATCTCCAACTAGATTTGATAAGCTTGTTTTAAGATTTGAATCAAATAGATAAAACACTACTGTCCCATTGTACAGATTGAGATAGCACTGTATGTTTTCTTGAAGTGGTTATTTGGAGTCTGGACTATAAACTGTAATAAATGCAGTCTAGGTGCACTCAAGACTGGAGCCTGTGGAAGCCAAGACCTTGGAATTTTATTTTATTTTTTTTCCAGTTGAACAGAAGATGAGGTTGCAGTACCAAGAAAGCTGCTTAGAAATTAACAATCATACCTTTATTGCCAGGTTGTCTGAATGAATCAAGTACTGTATAATAACAAGAATGGTTAAATGCATTGTTACTAAAATACCATATAAAGAAAACAAAACAGCCTTCAATAGGCTGAAATGGAACACTTGCTTGTCCTGTCCATGGTATTTTCCACATGTTGGCTTTGTGTGCTTTAAAAGCTTCTGTTTTCATTGAGTGGTTTTACCAATAAAGTTTCATTAGGACCATAGATAAAGTTTAAACCATTTTTTGTTTGTTTTGATTTTTATAATTCAGTTCACGAGTTAATGGGCAGGCTGCTTTAGAACCTTTTTTTTTTTTTTTAAATTGAGTGGAGAAAAATAAACATTTTTAGCTTGCAAGTAGGGCATCATAAAATAATGTTTGGAATGTTGCATGTAGAAAGATTAGATAGTTTCTGAAATAAAAACAATATTGTATTCTTTTGGGTTATTGTGGAGGTACTCTTTATTTAACTTTTTACATATGGCTTTAAGACCAATTTCCATCATGTTTATTACTTTTTGTTGTGCATGTGTCTTTTCTGTGCCTAGCTGTGGTTGTTTTGTATTCTAAATGATTTGTTGGAGGCTGAGCTTCGTAAATCAAGCAGTGGTTTAAATGGACGTGTACACACTCCTGTGAAGAAACATGTCTTCAGATCCCGTTCGATTAGATGCATTGCTTCTGATGCTGATCAGCCAGTCAGTGTATCAGAAGCCCTGAGGAAAGGCTGCATGCACAACACGCTGGTCCTTTGTGTCTTGTTTCCATGCACTTCTATACAATGAGATTTACTTTTTTTTAAGGCTTTAGGTTATTTTTGTTTTGTTCTGCTTCAGATTTTTTTATAGTGTGTTTTAAAAAATCTGTTAAATAATGTCTAACCTTGGATTTTTCATGTTTTAATTTAGAAACATAAAAAAGCCATGTGTAAATGCCACAGTTAGCCTAGTGCAACTGAAACCTCCAATCAACAATATTGAATAGCCTTGGTAAAAATTAGCTAAAATGGGGAGGGGGTGGCCCATTCTGGATAAGTAAGGGCATGACTTGGTTCCTCCCCCCATCACATGTGATAATTTCTGTGTAGCCACAGCAAGTCAGATTCACTTGTTCTCCTTGACACAGGATAATAACCCACCTAAATGTACAGCACTTTAAACTGGGTTCTGTTATAAACTTTAACCAAACAAAGCTGCACTTATAATTTGCCTAAAACAGGCATATTAATCTTGATTCTAAATAAAATAATAAATGTTCTGGAATATCTATGAAAGCCAATATTTTCTATACTTTTTATATTGGAGTTTCCAATATAGGCGACACAGTGTAAATGTAAGCAATGTTTACCTGGTTTGCCTTGAAACTGAACTTTGAACTAGTTTGGAGAAGTTGCTCTCAGCTATGGCAAGTTACCTGGACAGGACAATGCTCTTGTGTACACAGCGTTCTCATGTAAACCTGTAGAACAGTAAATGCATTGCAGTGTATGCTTCAAGTGCTTACTGTAAGCTTGTTTATTCTAGAAATTGAACACAATTCAATAAAAAGCCTAATATTTATTCATGGTGATCAACTAAATTATTTGCATTAACTTAAAAAAAAAAAAAAATTAATGACATTTATTACTGTGTAATAGTAACTAAATTTTGAAAGAGATGACAGTGAAAACTCCACCGATTTGGACTACGGTACTGGATCATTCCTACTGAGCGAGGGTGTAGAAGAGGACTCTGAAAGGGGTTTGGGGGCAAACCACCATCTACTCTTGACTGACTGCATGATGTAAATGTATGTGTGATTTAAATAAAACATATGTCTTCAAATTCAGTGAAAGCTTTTTGAACGGGTTTGGCTGCCCTAGACAAGACTACATGTATGAAGAATAAAACACCCACCTGTTACCACTTGCTGGGGTAAAACGAGTTAATGTACAGGAGTGTAATGTACCAGGCTGTAACATGTTAACTTGTGTGTGTGAGGGTTTATTATTGTTATTATTATTATTATTATTTAATCTTTGTTTGTACTTTCAGAAAACTCTTTCCTTTGCTAACTAAGGACTTTAAAATAAATTCAGAAGTGAACGTGCAGAGAATGCAAAGTACGATTTGGTATTTGGTGCATCTGCAGCAGTGCACACTATTCAGAATGGTTTCCTGAATAATTTCAGGGGGAAATTGCACCATTTTCAAATTGAGGCTTGATTCGGCACAAGACTGGAGAAAAGAAGTTGGGTCTTTTTATTTATTTGTTTTATTAATTCTAACAAATAAAACACCAGACTGGCTCTTGCATGTTATTACGTGTAATACATGAAGCACATATCAAAGGTCATTTATTTTTTGTAGTTTTAATCTGAGATTTAGACAAGCATGTGACAATATAAATGTATATCTAGTGCACGTATTAGGGGGAGTCAACAAAGTAGTTGAATGCCATCATGATCTCCTTATTGCTAACAGATTAGATGTTCAGACTGGCTTTGTTCAGCAGCTGCCTTTTAAGATTTTCCTTTTACCTTTTTTTTTCATTTGTATTTATGTTCCTGAAACTACACATTGATAAATTACTGCCTTTGTAGAGACTGTTACTGCTTAATACAGTTAGCAGACTGGACAAAATGAAAGTTGAAATGACTTGTGACTCCTGCCTTCACTACTTCACAGAGGAGGCGTGGACTGCAGGGGTGGGCTACTTTTTATAGTGGAATTTTAGGGTAACCAATATTAAATTAACTTCCTATGTCTTGAATGAAATATTAAACTTATAAAATAAAAAATAAAATATTTTTAAATGCATAATTAAAGTATTTTCCCTAATATCGTACAGATATGGCCAAATGTTTTGCATCACCTAGAATTTTAGGATCGAGACATTTTAATAACAAACTATATGAACATAATTGAGACCTTATATTTAACATGTAATCAAAGAAACTACAAAATGATATGTCAGAAGTCTACCACAAGCTATAATAGTAGTACATTATCTCATGTTAGATTCCGAAATGTCACATTTTTCCGTTTGAGTATGGAAAGCTACAAAGTGATATGTAATTCAATATTTTAACGTAACATTACTCGACAGGTTTCATTCGACTATGAAGCAAAATTAGTTCATTCTAGAGAGTGATGCCAAACTTGGCCATAGCTGTAGTTACATAATGTTTTAAAAAATGCATCTATCAGTGCTTTGGTGTTCCTATAAATATCAGTATAACAAAACATTTGACCTCTTGAGCAGTAATTTATGTTATGGTAAACCCATTTCAAGGGGAAGAATCTGATGTCTGATCAAAAAAATATGTAAGAATGAATTTTTACAAATACCCCACTGAATTGATGGAAAGTCAATGGTAGTAATTCTACAGACAGAAAATGTGGCTTCTGTAGTGGCAAGAGCCTACATGGGGTGTTAGAATTGCAGTTCAGTGAAGCCGTGCTTCCCCAGTAATGGTGGGGAGGAAGGGATTCTGTTTAGTAAAGCTATAAGATTGAGACACTGCCCTCTCGCCTACAACCCTTGTTCAGAATGGGTTCACAGGTACATGGGATGTTCAGAATGGGTTCACAGGTACATGGGATGTTCAGAATGGGTTCACAGGTACATGGGATGTTCAGAATGGGTTCACAGGTACATGGGATGTTCAGAATGGGTTCACAAGTACATGGGATGTTCACAATGGGTTCACAGGTACATGGGATGTTCAGAATGGGTTCACAGGTACATTCAGCCATTCAAAGAAGGGTTGCAAGGTTATTTTATTATTTACTCAAAATACACCAGTAACGTTAGGGATGTTGGAATGCAAGGGGGCACACAAGATAACACTAATATCGGACAATGAAGTACAATATAAATAATTAAGAATCTAAACCTGAATTTATGAGCGAGATCGAAGCTCATCCGATTCCTAGTAACGGATTGTTCTGAAAACTTTGCCAAGTTGGGTCTTAAAGGATTTAGCATCAACAATATGAGTAGTAACCCATTCCATACCTTCACCACTCTCTGTGTCTCCTTCACCCTCTAAGTCTGTCTCCACTTAATTTCCAGCCATATTCTCTGGTCCTGGTTTATGTACTGCGCCTAAAGTATTGGTTAGAGTTAACTAAGTCAACTCTTGTTACGATTTTAAAGACTTCAATCATACTGCCTTTGTTCTGGGCTCAATAGACTTGTTATTTCACTTTGTCTTCACAGCTCATTCCTTTAAGTCCTGGGATTAGTCTGGTTGCTCTTTGGACTTTCTACAGGGTCACAATGTCCCTTTGGTACGTGGTTACCAGAATTGTACATACAGTGCAGTCCACCAGTGCATTATACACCCTATCATAACGTCCTTGGATTTTAACTCGACACTTCTACCCAAGCATTCCTTTTGTCTTTTTTAGGTGCTATTTCAGCATTGGCAGCAAAAGAAAATGCAGCAATAACACAAATGTAAAAAGTGGAGAAATTCTACAATGGCTCTTAAAAAGAAGCAACATGCCCGTGAGAATAGTAACCTAGTCTATAATGTACTGTATGCAACGCCCTGCTGCCTGTTTAAGTTGTAGGTTATGATGAAGTTTTTGTTGGAAGGTACAGTAAATGACATGTGATGTCTGGTAATGTGTCCTCACAGTAAGCATAGCTCAAACTCTCAGGAAAATGATTGATTGACTCCAGAGAATCTTCCAGGTAGGTATGGATCAAACCACTGCAGGGCTTTGCAGATCATTTAAACAACAGCTGACAGTGATTTATCAGGTCAGATGCCTCGGACAGATCAATAGAATTTGTGCCCTGCAATTCACCTTATACCTCGGCTGTGGTAGAAAGGTCATATCAGCAATCATTTCTTTAAGCAGAGTAGACAAGCTAAACAAACTGTCTCAATCTGAATTAACAATGAAGTGATGGCCACTTATCAGGACGTTGTACAGTACAATAAACAAACCTCTAAAGTCTTGAATTATATTTAATTTGGGCCAGAGAGTTTGTTTTAGAGGTGCGTATGTAAATCAACAAAGAAAACACCTTTTTACACACATTGCTTTAAATCGCTGTTTTACAGAATCCTAAATGATAAGGTTGCATTCTAAACAGTATATTTTATAATATTATCTAAAACCATTTGGGAGTGTACTGTTTTAGATACACGGTTGTATATTCTATTGTAAACTATTGTTATAAAGTAATCTTTGTGCCGTATTAGTTGGCTCATTGTGGTATCTTCTAGATTACAGTATCTAAATCCTTACACTGACTGAGGGGAATAGCGACTGCTTTCACAGACAGCAATTGACACTAATCCTGGACCAACTTATGTTACCTCAGGTAACCATCCCACAATCTGTGCAAAACTGAACCGTAGGGGCCTACTGCACTGCATTTTCCTGTGGGCAGAGATAGGACCAGTAGCACCAATGCTCATGATAAGCCAGCTGTCTTACCCTCACCATCCATCACAGTGACCTTTGTGATCCAAGAGGCTAAATAATGACCCTATTTATCGTAAAATGTGTTCAAACGTGATGTGAGTTGGTGGATAGCCAACCCCATGTGCAGAGACAGGGATTCATTAAAAATAATAACAATGTGTTTTGAATACTTTTGTTTCTTTAGGGAAATTAAAATAAACAAATTAATAAATTAGTAAAATGACTGATGACTAACTCCAAAGGTAAACCAGAAAATAACTTATTGAACAATGTACTGCGAGTGGATAAGTTCCCTACTACTTAACAACCAGTATCATAGAGGCTGGTTAAATCCAAATGCTCCACCTGCACTATCTTTGTCCACCAGCAGAGAGCACTAGACACAACCTACTTCAACAGCAGCACTATTCCAATGCAGCAACTTTAATTTCCCTTACGAATTCTAGAACTGGGTCACACGCTGCCGGAACTTTCCAATTCATATGTGGTTCCCTGTTTATCTTGAGCACGGAGAAGGTATATCCCTGTTATACAGGTACCCCTCCAGCTGTCCAGGCCTCACAGACTCCAAGGCTCAGTGTAAACAGCTTGTTAGCAGTTGTTGGTAAGTAAAAGCTTGAGTTTAAAAACGTCCAGCTTACTGCACTTCAGTAAGGCACTGTCGCCCATGTGTCATGTCATGTGGTTTATCGTCTTTGCTTGAGATTCAGGTTATTCCTGCAGTATTCCATGTTCCTAATAAATTGGCCACAGACACAGTTTTTAGTTAGACTGGTTGGTGGGATTATGTACTGGTATACATATGCATATGTAGAATGACTTGTAGTCTGAAACGTCCAGAGATTCTTTTTTTAAAATTTATTTTAAAATCAATTATTCACATTTCTGTGTACCTACATTTTTTTTTTTTTTTGTAGTTTTGGAAGAAATAAAATGAGATAATATACAATACAGAAGAATAAATGAATACAAAGAGCCAATACCATGATGCTGAAGGTTTAAATAGAAAGGAATAGTAGATTGTTACGTTATTAACTATGTAGTAAATGACATCTGTGATTTTAGTTAGCAGTTTAGTGGCCTAACTAGGTGCCATAAATACTGCTAGGAAATACTTTGACACAGGAAACAGATTACATTGAATTCACTTTCTTGCAATTGAACCTTTAACTCACACTCTGACATTTTAAATCCACAGTTTAGGGCAGTAACATGTTAAAGATGAGGCTGACACATGGCAACACAAAGGTATCACCGAACGCTAGGGTTAGTCTCTATTCAAGGCCTGCAGAGAAGTGTTTTATTCATCAGTTAAATAAAAGAATTACCTAATATTTCGGGCATCAGTTATAATCGTTAGTGTTATTACGTTTGAGGTCAGACATTTCAGACTCGCAAAACTAAGCTAAAAAGTTATGAGGCAATTAAAAAAAAAAAAAAAAAAAAAAACTAGACAATTTGCAACCAGAAGATGAGTAATTAAAGGACAGCCTCATGCACAGTCATAGCTTTCATTGAAAGCCCGATGGTTAGCTATATGTTTCATAGAGGCGGGTTAACCATTGCAAAAGCCAAGGCAAGTGGCTTCATATTAGTGGGTATTTTATAGTTGGGTGATTCAAAAG
The DNA here is from genome assembly GCA_030684275.1 of Acipenser oxyrinchus oxyrinchus. NCBI lineage: Eukaryota > Metazoa > Chordata > Actinopteri > Acipenseriformes > Acipenseridae > Acipenser > Acipenser oxyrinchus. Next base: position 95,708,217 of record CM060249.1, read on the forward strand.
CCTCACTTAGTACATTACAATGATAATGACTAGTGAAACATCAAAGCTCAGTCCAGCTCCTCCTCACTGGGGTTTACTGATTGAGTAAAATGTATACAGTACGTGTGTTTGTTTACTTGTTTTTTTTCTTTTGCTTTATTGTTTAGTAGTCAGGGTTGAGTGTGAGAGGATGTGAAATCCTATTTTTTGGGGGGCTTTCACAGTTGACCTGCCATTTCTATTCATATATACTGTATATATAAATATATTGTGTATTAAGACCATTATACTTTTTGTATGCCACCCCATAGCTTTCTCTACTGACATTAGGAAACTAACACAGCTTTCTCTACTGACGTTTGGAAACTAACACAGCTTTCTCTGCTGACGTTCACTGACGTTAGGAAACTAACACAGCTTTCTCTACTGACGTTAGGAAACTAACACAGCTTTCTCTACTGAAGTTCACTGACGTTAGGAAACTAACACAGCTTTCTCTACTGACGTTAGTAAACTAACACAGCTTTCTCTACTGAAGTTCACTGACGTTAGGAAACTAACACAGCTTTCTCTACTGACGTTCACTGACGTTAGGAAACTAACACAGCTTTCTCTACTGACGTTTGGAAACTAACACAGCTTTCTCTGCTGACGTTCACTGACGTTAGGAAACTAACACAGCTTTCTCTACTGACGTTAGGAAACTAACACAGCTTTCTCTACTGAAGTTCACTGACGTTAGGAAACTAACACAGCTTTCTCTACTGACGTTAGGAAACTAACACAGCTTTCTCTACTGAAGTTCACTGACGTTAGGAAACTAACACAGCTTTCTCTACTGACGTTCACTGACGTTAGGAAACTAACACAGCTTTCTCTACTGACTTTAGGAAACTAACACAGCTTTCTCTACTGACGTTCACTGACGTTAGGAAACTAACACAGCTTTCTCTACTGACGTTAGGAAACTAACACAGCTTTCTCTACTGACGTTTGGAAACTAACACAGCTTTCTCTGCTGACGTTCACTGACATTAGGAAACTAACACAGCTTTCTCTACTGATGTTAGGAAACTAACACAGCTTTCTCTACTGAAGTTCACTGACGTTAGGAAACTAACACAGCTTTCTCTACTGACGTTAGGAAACTAACACAGCTTTCTCTACTGAAGTTCACTGACGTTAGGAAACTAACACAGCTTTCTCTACTGACGTTCACTGACGTTAGGAAACTAACACAGCTTTCTCTACTGACTTTAGGAAACTAACACAGCTTTCTCTACTGACGTTCACTGACGTTAGGAAACTAACACAGCTTTCTCTACTGACGTTAGGAAACTAACACAGCTTTCTCTACTGGCGTTAGGAAACTAACACAGCTTTCTCTACTGACTTTAGGAAACTAACACAGCTTTTTCTCCTGGCGTTAGGAAACTAACACAGCTTTCTCTACTGACGTTAGGAAACTAACACAGCTTTCTCTACTGACGTTAGGAAACTAATACAGCTTTCTCTACTGACGTTCACTGACGTTAGGAAACTAACACAGATTTCCGTACTGTCAGAAAACTAACACAGCTTTCTCTACTGACGTTCACTGATGTTAGGAAACTAACACAGCTTTCTCTACTGACGTTCGGAAACTAGCACAGATTTCTCTACTGGCGTTCACTGACGTTAGGAAACTAACACAGCTTTCTCTACTGACGTTCACTGATGTTAGGAAACATGGTCACATAATGTCCAAAATATTTTTCATATTCAGCACTGACTAGTCACTTAACAGCTGGACAACAATTAATATTGACCTGAACTGTGGATGAGTGCACTGTGAATAAGGTAGACTAATTGAAGTCCTAATTACAAGTGATCTTCTCTTGTAAGTGATAAACGATAGTCATACCGCTGAAGTTGCATATGTCAAAATGATCAACATTGGTGAGTATTCATATATAAATATATAAATGTACAGTAAGTAATTACATATACACACACACACTGTTGACATCACCTTGTAATTTCTATACTTTACCATGCTTTCACTGTGCCTTATTAAACATTGCTGTGGTCATACAATAAACCTTTATAAAGAGGTTTTCCTGGGACCTAATCACACCCTCTTTGTAGTTCTAACAGCGATCAAGCCATGTAACCTACAACACAGACCGTGATTAGATGCTTTGAATTTGAAAGCCTTATGTATTAAGAACATCACTGCTTTAACCACAAGATGGGGTTAGACAGATCGTATCGGTGGTCGTTTCGCCAGCCTCGGAGCGGCAAGCGCAGAGGCGGGAACGAGCTTGAGTGGAGCGCGCCGCGTCAGTGCGAGTGGAAACGAGGCGTGTGGATTGTTTGCTCTCGGCTCTCGGGAGACGCGCACAGTGGGACTGGACTGTGCTGAGGAATAAAACGAGAAAAAAGACGAAAAGTATTTATTTCCCAGTTCATATTTACCCAGCCGAATACTGCCACTCAAAGAACAGGTTTGTAAAGCTAATTTGTTTGTTTATACAGTCATGCTAAATCTGCGAAGCAAAGATACGCACTATAGTAGTTTTTTTTTTCTCCCCCTTAGAATTCTTAAACCACGGTATTTAGCTTTTTTTCATCCGACTTTTCTCTGTTCAGATAAAAATGAACCTGTTATTCCTCGCTGCTCCGATTGGAAAGGCAACGTGAGAACATTTGCCTCATATATAGTGTGTAGTGAAGTTACGTGTGTGTTGTGGATCTTGAAACTTTGCAGTGTTAACCGTGTTTTGCGTGCTGTTGATTTGCGTTTTGTATTTGTTTAATCAATGGGCCTGTTGTAAATATGTTAACAAAGTTTGAAACAGTATGGGATAGGTCAAAGGCCTTTGATTTTCAGAGCAAGTGCAGTGATGATAAACTCAATGAATGGATTCAAATTTAAATATAACCACATTGGTCTAGACCGAAACTGTGAAACCACAAAAACACCGGCTTTGATTTGAGTCTTTCTTTAAGATAGAGCAAGAGAGGGACATCTTACCAAACATACAGCTTGTATGCGGACAGATAGAGTTCTGTCTGAGTGACACACATTGTTCACTTGGATATAATAACACACATTGCACACAGGCGTTCATTGCTTTGATGTTTGTGTTGTTTTACCTTAAATTACATACCAAATGTATTTTGCGTCAACCAGACTACACTACGCTAGCAGTACACTGGATCAACCTCCATAAATATTCATTGAGTTTAATCGCTGTAGCTGTGAAAAGGACGTGGAGGGGAAATTATTTTTGACTAAGATTTAAATCAAGTACTCGTCTGTGGCGTTTAATTGTAGCATATATGACGTATTGTTGTTTTTTCAGGACATAGTGTAGGTTTCTCATCATTGTCACGCAAGTACATAGTAAGTAGTCCTGTGTTGTGTGGCCATTTGTAACCAACCACAATTACGTCAGAAACGCATGGAATGTCGAGGGCTCGCCGCAGCAGCCTCACTCGTTGTAAACTAGATGAGACCCCAATAACCATACCCGTCTCTGGTTAGATACAGTATGATATCTTACAGAAATAGATAATAGTAGCAATACAAAAATAATCCTCTTCGAGTTAAATCCAGATGTGTAAAACCTTAATCGAGGGCATTACAGGTTTTGACTCGTAACAATACATAGACACCTAATAATGCACATCTCTAACCTTTTTAAACTACGGATAAAGACCTGTGCAAATTCCCGATTTACTGTAATAGCTTCCAGTGCCTCTTGCAAGTGCTACTTCCCTTTCCAATAGTGAGTTCTACTGAAAATGACCCACTTATTATTGTGGCATGAATATCGACATTCTTGCACTGGGATACCACCGCCCACAAATGAAGTGCTGTAGTTGCCTCTAAATAGTCAAGTCTCCGGGGTGCTTGTGGACTAGCCCGGATAAAAATACAGTGATTGTCTATGCCCTAGGGGTGGTGGGGAAGTAGCCTTCTATTCAAGTATTGCCAGATGTGAGTTCAATACAAAATTAGAGAGCAGGGTGCATGTTTACTGGAGTGTTTAGATCTATTTCTGGCTGCTACCGTTAGCTTAAACGTGATCTTTAAAAAAAATGGTGTGTATGTACCGCAATATAACCTATAAATGTCAAACTAATGTCAATTGACAGGCCTAATAGCTGGATAGTCAGTGTCGGCTACACACTATCTGTTATCTTGACATTTAATGGTTTCACTTGCTGATAAAATATATTTAGCTGTCGGAACTTTATTTCAGGAACTAAAATCTGTGTTCATGTTACAGTTGTGTTAGTGACTGCAGTGCTTCCTATTGGTTGTTATGTCGTGCGTGGGGTAAGCAGAGACTGAAACATTCCAGGAAGCTGGAGTCAGGCTGTGACTTGGCTTATTATAAGTTCCTGCAAGACCTGCGGTGTTGTAGGTAAAGAGACGACCGTCAGAGATATATATATATATATATATATATATATATATATATATATATATATATATATATATATATATATATATATTTGACGTTTTGTAGTTTGCGCAGCGCATTTCCCAGTGTATTTCTTTCGTTTTTCAATCGACAACCGTTTTAAGACACTTTCTTTTCTGGCCTACGTTGGCGTTTACCTGTCGTATTGCAGATAAGAAATAGACATGTCGTGTGCGATTTGTACGTGTGTATTTCGTGAATGTTCATTAACTCTTGTTTTGTGTGTTAAGTTGGTCTTACTTTGAAAGTAATTTTCAAGTTTCAACTGACAGGCAAGAATGCCAGGCAGTAAAAACATTGATCTACAGTAGAAGTCAGGTGATACTTCAGGCTTGATCTGCAGCCAAAACCCTGCTATTAGGTATTAGGTTAGCTGCTGCTGGACACAGTTAATTTAACAGGGACAATTGGGCTGTTTTTCTTGGTTAGCAAGCAAGGTAATTGTTCTTTTGAGTTTCCCATCTCTGCAGCTATTGCTGACTTGATACTTGATAACAATCCAAGCAAAATCTAATTTCAGAGTTTTATTGAAATCATATGACTAAGAAAACTGGTTAAAATAGTTTTACCGCAACTTTACTCAAGGAGGGAATGTTTAATTCCTGCACCAACCTTACTTGAATTCCATTTAATTCTGAGACAATGTCGCCTTGCACTTCTTTAATAATGTACTCATTTATCAAATAATACAACAGAAATGAAGAAAAAGTAAGCAGGGAAATGTCAAATATATTTAGTAATGTAGTGTTTTTTCACCATCCTCTGGCTACAGTAATTTGTCAGTATGTTCTTCGTAATCTTATTAAAGACTTTATGTCTTGCAGCAGGCAGCTCCAGATTAAACGGATTAGCTGGAGCTGTCATGAAAAAGATAAAATTAGCTTCATCCGGTGTTGTGACCAGAGATAGACCTCATAACCACTTCGCTTACAGGACGCTAGGAGTGTGTATAATTGTTCAGATGTCCAACTTGTCCAGTGCTTGAAAGGATTTGGCCTTTTTTTAGGCAATTCATTTAATGTTCTTGTTTGAGATGAGTAAAGTAGTAAGAGATGCTGTTCAAGGCTGTGTATTCAATTTGTGTTTTAGTGGGGTTGAGGAAGGGATAGATTGGGTGATGGGGGCAACTGTATGGTACACACACTTTTTGTATTGTTATTTTCTTAATTCTAAATAGCTTGTATATGGGGTTGCAAACAGGTGTGGGTCAATGCCTGTTTCAATTCCTTTTGAAAATCAGTTCCTTTGAAGGAATTTATGTTAGAGACATTAATAATTGTGAGTGTTCAACTGCTTTGATCTGAAACCAATTTAATTGACTAACAGTGACTTAAGTAATTTGTTGCCATCGCGAGAAGCACATTTTGACAGAACACTGCAGTTTTGATCGAAGTGTAGGCCTTGATTGAAAGGGAGCGGGGCTTGCAATTGGGCATTGAGTTTGACATGAAATTGGTATTGCAAAGCAGGAACCCTGGTTACAGAATCTTGGAGGGCTTTGTAAAACAGCCCTGACACTCGAGGTAAAGGTCAACTCTAATGCTGTTAGGAAATGTCATGAAATTCAAGACAGGACCTGTTCCTTGGAAGAAATGCAACTGCTGGCTGTAGTCACTAATAATGAGAGTTCTGCTTTGGTGATTGCAACAGATTTGCTGTCTGTTGCTGTTTTGTATCGTTGTGTGCTGGTTGCGTTTCTAGTTGAAGACTAAATTAACCCTGAAAGGGAACTCTTCTGGATTTCTTCTCAAAGGAGAGCTCCTTGGAAATCAAATGATATGTTTTAGTATATTACAGTATGCGAACACATCTGAGTAAAATGCTGTCAAGACTATGTATGTGTGAAAAATAAGAAAATAAATTGAAGAGCTGCTTCAGTCAGAGCAGCATTTAATCTGGGTCACACTTTTTAAATAACATCAGTCTCAACTGTATCCCAAATGGTTAGGGATTGCATTAAAGAAGTATAATTAAGTAGTATGATCTGAAGCTGCTGATTGCATAAGATTAACTGTGTGACATACATATATATAATACATACATACATACATACATACATACATACATACATACATACAGTGTATAGGAGGCTGTGTGGTCCAGTGGTTAAAGAAAAGGGCTTGGAACCAGGAGGTCCCCGGTTCAAATCCCACCTCAGCCACTGACTCATGGTGTGACCCTGAGCAAGTCACTTAACCTCCTTGTGCTCCGTCTTTCGGGTGAGACGTAGTTGTAAGTGACTCTGCAGGTGATGCATAGTTCACACACCCTAGTCTCTGTAAGTCGCCTTGGATAAAGGCGTCTGCTAAATAAACAAATAATAATAATAATAATAATAATAATAATTTTAAAATAGGTTGGTTGATTGCTACTTCAACACAGGTATGTCATACATGAAACACATTTTAATGAACTGACCAAAAAAAAAAAAATCTGGATATGAATATTGTTGTTCATTAAGCGTCCTTGTAAGGAGTGGCAGCAGTGTGGAGTAGTGGTTAGGGCTCTAGAGTCTTGACCGGAGGGTTGTGGGTTCAATCCCAGGTGGGGGGCACTGCTGCTGTACCCTTGAGCAAGGTACTTTACCTAGATTGCTCCAATAAAAACCCAACTGTATAAATGGGTAGTTGTATGTAATAAAAAAAAAAGAATGTGATATGTGTATAATGTGATATCTTGTAACAATTGTAAGTCTCCCTGGATAAGGGTGTCTGCTAAGAAATAGATAATAATAATAATAATAATAATAATAATATATTAAATGTTTTTTATTTGTTTTATTTTGGAGCTGTATCTCATAAACCGCTTGAGATACCAGCTTTATTTTTTCAATGTTTAAGAAACTGTCAAAGTAAGAAACTCAGGCAGGGAACAGTGGGATACTAACTAAAGAGCCACAGTATGCGCAGTGGTATCAAAATCATAGCTAATGTAAGCACAGTAATAAGGGCTTTGTAGTTACAGCTTTGTTCCCTTCTTTCCACAAGACACCTCCTTTTAAAGTACTTTTTAAATGCCTCCTTTTTCTTTACATTACATTATTTTCTATCAGTAATTTTGTGTTGTGTTTAGAAATATAGTACTGGGATCATAATGTTATCTACTACTGGTCATACCTCTTCATCTAGTATCCCATTGATTGTTTAGGTTGTGTTTTATTATGGATACGTCCAATTACTTACACTGTGGCAGTAATTCATCTTTCCCCGCACCTACCACTGCAACTGCGATATCTCATAAACCACTTAAGCTGTCAAATTCAGATTTTCAGTGTTGTGCAAAATCTAATGGCACCTTATTTTTTATAAGGTTTTGAAATCTGTGGAAATTATTTAGAATCAGGGCGGTACATTTTTTTATCTTAAAATATAAAGGAAATACAAAAGGTGGAAAGCTAAATTCAGGAAGTATAAAGAAAACAACAACAAACATTTGGCTGCAAAGTAATTGAAAGGTTTGGGAAAGTGGTTTTAAATTGTACATGCTTAAATAGCACAAGGGTGTAACAAAACAGACCACGGAAACTGAAAGTCTGCTTGAAGGTAATATCTGGGTGCACGTGCAGTTCATTTACATTCATTTATTAAAGATGCTGCATACTGTATTTTGGTATGGGAGCATTTCTTCTGTGTGCTGGTGTTTGCACAGCTTGGTTAGGACATTTTATCAGAATCTGGAGCTACAGTATAAGGAGTTGTCTATGTACATACAGTACATTACACTTCATATCAGTGGCTATGAAAAGGAAATGGTTTACTACTGGGGTGTAATAAAGAATGTGACCACATCTATAAACATTTGAACATGTAAAGGAGTTGGTGAGCAATGAGCATCTGTCGTTAGTTTGTGTGTATTTTTAAAGATGCTCAGCAGGGTACTGTGTGGTTTTTAAAATGGCTTGTTAGTTTAAAATGGTCAAATTTAGTGGTGGCACAATTACTTTGGTACTGTAGAAATACTTATTTCATTAAAATGCACATATTTCAATATAGCAGATGCACATATTTCAATATGCACATAGAAACCAGTCTTCCATGCAGTTATATTCAATTAGACCAATATTCAGCTGAATACTAATAGGGCACATCTCCTGTAAAATCCAAGCTATCGCAGTTCTATTAGTAAAGGGAGCTGGATGGTAGTGTAATCAAACAGAAAAGGTGTGATCAATGCTATCGAGTAGCATGACTGCCTCACTGGTAAAGGGCTAACATTGTAATCATTAGAATACTGCTTATAGCAGCGGTCAACCTGGCATTGCCAAAACTGGTTTGTTTCAATGTGAACTAAAGTTAGTGTTTTTTTTGTTTTGTTTTTCAGGACCATTTCTGTCTAACACAGTTTGTAAGGGATGTTTACAGTATTATTATTATTATTTTTTATTTAGCAGACTCCTTTATCCAAGGCGACTTACAGAGACTAGGGTGTGTGAACTATGTATCAGCTGCAGAGTCACTTAAAATTACACCCGAAAGACGGAGCACAAGGAGGTTAAGTGACTTGCTCAGGGTCACACAATGAGTCAGTGGCTGAGGTGGGATTTGAACCGGGGACCTCCTGGTTACAAGCCTGTTTCTTTAACCACTGGACCACACAGCCTCCTATAATCCTGCTAGACATCTTGGCATCTTGAACGATGGCATTTATTGATGTATTGCTGCAGTTGTAGATTCTTCAATGAATTAATGAAGAAGCCAATAATGAACAATGGAAGAGCGTTCATGAAGTCAATGGAGAGCATTCTGTCCATCTTCGATCCGCAACCACTACTGAATGCTTTCTTCACATTTCTATTGGAGCTTCAGTTTCTCGCACTGTCCATGTAGTTCCCCGGAGACATTTAGTTTTTGGCTCCACTTGTTTCCTCAGAATATGAACTAAACTATAGGCAAAATATTTACTTCAGAGTCAGGTTACCTTGTATAGTTTGTTTCCTGTGTGCAAAAGGACCGAGTCCAGCAGCTGTTCACATTGGAAATAAGTCATATAAAAATATTATCCCCAAGACTGGGCCTGTTTGTGGAGTAATGGGAAGACGTTATTTCTAGACTGCCCCTGCATTATTTACATTGTTGTTATTTAATGACACCGCTGCTGAAATACAGTAGTCCTCTCATTGCATTGCAGTGTCAGTTTTTTTTGTTTTGCTTTCACTCATAGTAGCAAAGTTGCCCTTTTAATGTACTTCAGAAAGAAAAAATGGAGCACAGTGATCTGAATGTGCACTAAAAAGAGCTTTATGGCCAGAAATAAAATATTGTTACGCATATTGTTGCACTAAATGTGGTGATTGCTGCACCATGTGACTAGTGTCTTATTAAAAGTGGCTTGAAACTTGGTTTCAACAGAACACTGCATGGCACACTTGGCCACTGCACGGCTCACTTGGGGAGACTTGTGGCCCCATTTGAACCAACCAGAAGCTTGCTTTTAAAAAGTAGAGGAGTGCTACTTGATAGTGTTTTCCACAATGCCCATCCTATCAGGTCTTATAGTGCCTCATAGCATTTAAAAACCATGAATGATGTTATCTTAATTCCTGTAAAGTTTTATCAGCCCAGCAAAAGCAATGCTTGGATCAGGGGGTGGGTTGAAGCAAATACCCCTGCAGCTGAAACGACCTTGTTCAGTAAAAAGCGGTCTGAATCATCTGCACGGTCTGTACAATGAGCACAGAAGACTAAACAGAAGAATACATAATAAAAACAAAGTTAAAGAAAGAATGTTTTAGTAATCACTACAGCTTTAAAAACATATGCTTTGATAAGTTAGTTCCCAGTCACGTCAAATAAGAAAAATACTTAAGATTTTATATATTTCAGAATTTACATTTCTTTACTTTAACAATTAAAATAAATACTAATTAAATGTATTTATTTATTATGTTTAAATGTGAAAGTGCTGTGTTATGGATTAAATAGCAATAAATACTGAGGTAATTAAATTGATATATGGAAAAATACAGACACCCCCTATATCCTCAGAATCTGATATTCTCAAGAGTATTCTAAGTTTCATGACAGTTAAGCGGTTTTTCAGATATATGGAGACTAATCAGGGGTTCACAACTTTTATCATTAGGTTCTCACGTGAATACCAGCAGAAATGGTTTTGTACTTATTATTATTATTATTATTATCATTATTATTATAATACACTCCTCCACATACACAAGAGAGAAGGTTCGTGTCGTGTGAAAAGCTGTAAGGAGGGCTTGATTAGGGCAGTATTTAAAAATTTAGCACCAGTAGACACTGTGGTGCTGAACTTTTAAAACAGTTTAGCACCAGTTGGTGCTGAACTTTTAAAACAGTTTAGCACCAGTTTTCAAAAAGATTTGTACCCCTGTCAGGGATGCTGGGTTCAGGATAAAAGGTTTCAGTGGTCATCTTACACATAAGAATATACATCAGGGCAGAAAGTGAGACTGATAGGCAGGATCGATATTTGTTTTTGTTTCAATGTTGATGTGAAAACCCACACTGCTTAATGGCAGTATCAGAGACCGCAACAATAGTTTATGAATGTTTAAGTAGGAGTCTGGATTGCTGGTTATTACAATTTAACAAATCATTATGTGTTCTCTGTTTTATTTCAATAGTCTACCACTAAATTCCAGCCCTGGGGATTCAAAAGCTAAAAACAAAACACTTCTTCACTTTATTAGTGTTGCTGAACATGTTGGTTTGATGGTACAACAGTATTTATAGAAGGATATAACTGGGGGGAAAGTATTATTTTAAGTAAAATGCTAAATTAATTGTTTTGTTTGAAACTTGCGTTTTATTGTAATGGCTTTCAAACAGCGACACCGCCTCTCATCCGTTCTCAGTTTGGGAAGCGGAGCGTCAGCGAGCTTCTACAACACCACTCCCCGTAACTACATCCCTCTTCTGAGAATGGATAGCTTAATCAATATCCCTGCTATCATTGGTTGTTTCAAGTGCCCATTAAAAGACAATTATTGATGTTATGAACGAGTGATTCCACCTATCGCTCATTTCTTTTATTTTTTTTATAAAACCTTGAAGCAGCCAATGATAGCGCTAGCAGGGATGAACTTTTTAGTGAATTGGAACTCTCCATTCATGAGTGAAATATGAGGACTGGTATTTAATTATGGTCAGCGGTAATAAGCTCAGCTACTTGGAGATAGTTGCCAGATCCCAGAGACCTTGAGACTCAACTGAAAATCGGGAGGTTAGGCAGGTATGGGTCACAACCAGATAATATGCTTTCCTGTTAAATGTACCAACGGTACGCATTTACGCCTTAAAAAACAATACGGAAGTGAGCATTTTTTTGTTATTGATGTGCATGCGTACCTGGGTACCACTTATGTGAACTCCTGATAATCTATTATAGATATTACATATTTAATATTAGTTCATTCTGAGTATTCCCTGATGTTGTATTTTTCAGGATTGGGACAGTGAAGCAAACCATGTGGATTACGTTACCCCTGAGAGAGTGAACAACGGAGCTCTACAGAGGATGGCTGACAAAGATGGCAAGGCAGACTTGCCCATTATTCCTGGGCAGGTTTATGTTGAAGTGGAATATGACTACGAATACAAGGCAAAAGACAAGATGATCGTGATAAAGCAAGGAGAGCACTACATCCTGCTCAAAAAGACCAACGAGGACTGGTGGCAGGTCAAACAGGATGAGAACACCAAGCCCTTCTACGTGCCGGCACAGTATGTGAAGGAGCTGAGGAAGGCACTCATGCCGCCACAGAAGCCCCTGCTCTCCAGTCCCAGCGGATCTTTGAAAGTAAAGTCCAGTGCTCTGGACATTCAGCCTTCGCACAGGTCCAACGAGAACCTGGCCAAGACCCCAGAGCTCTCCAGCTTTGGAAAGCACCCACCAACCCTCCCCAGAGACGCTAACCAGAACCTAGCTCCAGGGAGCAGCCCGGGGCTGAGCCGGCGAGGGGGAGAGCCCCACCAGAACAACAACAACACCTCAAGGGGGGGCACTGATTCTCCACCTCCTAGGATCCCCAATCACAACAAGGCAACCACGTTGGGACGGGAGACAGTCCTTTATGTGAATGCTGAAAAAACGCCACCCCACGAACACCCCCACGGCAATTTGACCAGAGACTACTCGGAGAAACACCGGAACGACTCCGAGTCTGGAGATGACCTGAGCAGCAGCTCCACAGAACACATGCAGGTAGTGTACAGAGTGACTTCCACTCACATTTCATAGAAAGTACGTGTTTCCACACATATCGAAAGTAAAGTATTTAATTGCTTCTGGGAGCTCAAAGTTCAAATGTGCTCCCTGCAATTGCTGCAATTTATCTTAATATAAAACTGCCTTTAAATATATAATAAAACTGCCTTTTACTGTACAGTTTCTCTGAAATCTTGCTACCTAATCTATCTCTGTCTGATTTACTCCACAAGAAAGGCTGACGTAATATGGGCCAAATAACAGGTTTTAATTTATAACTGTTCACTCGGAGTGAGGGAAAAAAGTGATATGAGAGCGTTGGTTCCAAGCCTGGCTATTGCGTGTGATGAAATCTGAATGAATTAGAAGGGAAGGTAAATCCTACCAGGACCATGTTGGATGCGAGGGGTAGATGAATATCTAAGTGAGAGGACAGGTGCAGCCAGCAGGGAAAGCTAATTAAAACTCTGCATGTACTGTGCTACTGACCTCAGCCCAGACGTGTTCAGGGGAACAGCAGTGTCGTGGCATTTATTTAACCACTAAATCTACTGGAAGGGGTGACATGCATTTATGACATGCAGAGGAACTTCCCTCACTGAGGTTGTATTGGTAATTGACGGGTTCTTTCTGGCTTGCTTGTTCGCAACCATGTGGAATGAATCACAAGAGTTGACAGGATTCAGTTAAGCTGTTAGGAAACTGGATTCCAATTGTTTAGGTTTTTTTTGTAATTAAAATATAGTGGTTTATTAAACAAATTGTTGCCTGCTACACATTTCACACACTGCAGTCAGTGGTTCCTCATCTCTGCCCTACAGACCTGGTTGGTGCACTGCAGATTGATGGTCAGAGCAAAGAACAAAGTATGTAGTTCATCTGGATTTGTGTCTCTGTTTAGCATGTAGTGTGAGAATTTAAAAGCCTTGTGCCTTAGTATCACATGTAAAAAAAAACAAAAAAAAACATACAAATAAAACAGACTAACATCTGAATCTAAAGCAATAAGCCTTTCAACTATACAATTTGTTTGTGGCAGATTATATGATGATCATGATGATGGTAAAAATACACCTACGAATGAAAATTCTAGCTTGGCACATTATTTTGGTGGTTTGAAATCTGATTCAACAAGCTTTGACAGTTCTTTGTTGTTTAAATTCAACCATAAATAATTATAAGCGCTGCTGACTTCCTCTTTCAGTACAGCAATGCTGTACCTACTGTAATTCCCTTGGCACTGCAGTCTGTGTTGCTCGACCATTGTGATACAGAAGGATTAAGCCTGGTGAAGTCACCTGCATAATCCTGACATGCTCTAGGCACCATGAGAGGCTACTTTCTCTCCTCCGGCAACAAGGCTATTTTTCACAGTCATCATCACTCATTTAAGACTGTTGTTCAGGCAGGAGTCGGCTGCAGCACAATGGGTGTTAGAGAGCAAGAGTAAAGAATCCTGTGCCGCAGTCGGTAGAAGGCAGTTTATATTTCACAGGAATATTTCATTCAGCACAACGGCAAAAAAACAGCAGAGAACGTCTCTCGTTGTATGGTGTCACAAAACATCTGCCGAGCTGCCAGGTTTACCCTGTTGAATTTGACCTGTTTTGAGTGAAATAGGGATGGGACGGTATAAAATTTGCACGGTATGATAACCGTTAAATAAAACACCCTGGTAACCTTAATATCACGGTATACAGTACATCATGCAAGTTATAAAATAAGGCTTAAAAAATGACGAAAGACTAATGTAAATCACTTAAATTATTGTAATTCACAAAAATAAAACCAACAAATCACACTTCCTTTCATGGAATGATTTAAACATTTGGTATTTAGTATTTTACAATGCCAAATAACTTGGTACGTTTCTTTTTTATAAAGACAATCAGAATTAAAAAAAAAAAGAATTGTACACTCTCAATGTTATAGTACAACAGTATTAAGATCTATTTGCTCAAAATGACGTGGTGCTGTATTTTGTCAACATTTTAACGTGTAAAATTAAATAAATAAATACTTTGTTAGCTGATGGTTAATTGAATTGGAAATGATCGGTCTTATTGCTTAAAACACAAACATGTACCACAGGTTATTATTTAAAAGCAGAGATTAGTTGTTTTATTGTTTCAACCGGATAAATAAAATATATATAGCAAAAAAGAATGTATTTTAATACTAAAACGTGTTATTGGATTTATAGCTACACTTCACGACATTGCACAACTAAGCTTCGATAATTATTACACGTGGAGTTTGTAAAAAAAGATTTCTTCACTTACCTAAGAAAATTGGAATAGTGTTATAACTTGTTTAAACAAAACTACGTTGATAATAAGTACGCTATCCTGCTGCAGTCGCGGGTCTGTGCTCATTTTCTTTGAGACATTGGTCGTGTTCTTAAATTTCTGCAGTTCTGTACAGTGCTGCACAGAAATCTGTGCAGGTTCCGCATAGCCCAGTGCAGCTTTGAAATGTTACTGCGGGAGGCTGGCTGCGGCTGTGAACCAAAGGGACGATGCAGAGATCATGAGTGACCTGTTCATCGTAATGCAAATAACCACTAAAACTACTGCTGCCACCTTGTTAGCGGAGGCAAACGGCATTTTATCATTATACAATGAAGCCGTGAACAGCCTTGTCAACGCTATATTAAATAAATCAATTATTTAAACAAACATAATGTATAAAATCTGTGATAAGTTATGTATAATTTTACAATAAAGTTAATGTTAATCAGTTACATTAAACTGACTGTTGATAATCCAGACAAAATATAGCACATTGAAAATGTGTGCTGCGCTGCAAGGTTTGGAGAAAGTGTTTCTCTAAAAGCTGCGTGTGACGTCAGAAAGACAGCAGCCAAGAGCAGCCGGCGCAGCAAACTCTGGGTAACAGAATGCAGCAATTGAAACGTGTGTTCTGTGTCGTTGACAGTTTCCTTCAAAATACAGTATCCATTCACAAAAAGATCTTCCTCAGACATTTTGCTAAGGCTGCAAGTACCATCGCTTGATTTAGAAGAAGCGTGTTTGCAGTTGAAAAAATGCGTTAACTGGTGTATAAAGGAATTACGATAATTATGGTGTAGAATAAAAGGAACAGTATTACCAGTTTTACCGTAATGTACCTAAACCACGGTAAACCGAAAAACCGGTATACCGACCCATCCCTAGAGTGAAAAGTACTGCACACTGCAGCTTTCAACTTTGGGGTGCAGTCCAACTTTGGCAAGCAGGAAACAGAGAGAGAGATGAATAATAGCTTAGCAAATTTAAGTTTATCCAATATATGTTTTTTTAATGAAATGCTGCTGATCCTTTGTTCTTGTGCTCAGTGCTGGATGAAGTGCAGCAGTCTCTCCGGACATAGGTGACACATTGCCGTCACTCCTTGTTTCTTCCATGTCTTACAACAGGTAGTACACAACTTTGCAGCTACACTCGGGCAGTGTTTACAGGATAGCACTTCCTGACTGTTACCTAAGGAGGGGTCACACCCAGATCAGGCTGAAGGTGGCGAAAGTAAACAGAGCAAGGGGGAATACAGTACAGTGGGTAATGAAAAACATTCCAAGTATTGTAGTTGCCCTTTCAACATGCTTTATTTTATTGGCTGAATGTTTATTTGATTTTTTTAAAATATATTTATGTGCTTTTTTTCCTACAACCTTGTAAGCAGGCAATAAACTAGTTTATTCAATGAAAGAACACTGTAACCAACATTTCCCATAATCCCCTCATCTGTAGTGACCTACTTTCCCCCACACTGCTGTGTTTGTACTGCATCTTCAGAAATATTTGGCTTTCCCTGCTTCATCCTATTCAGTACATTATTTTTCTTATGTTGTCTTCTCCAGGTAAGCAGTTGAGCATGTGTTTCCCAAGAGTTAAATTTGGTAAAACATTTCCATTTACCTCCATTTTTTTCATCAAAATAATCTGCAGTATGCAACAACTGAAATATACTATTATGTATGTTCTTCCTAGTCTCCATTTAGTAAGTACTACAGAATGTCCAAGTAACAACGAGTAACATACTGAATGAGTTTAGTGAATAATCTGATTTTAGTTTTGTATATTTTTAGTCATAGTAAACAAAGCTGATGCATGTACTGTACTTTAGACTTGATACCCCCATATTATAGGTAGTTCTTGAGGAAGACAAGCACTTCTGAGGCTGTAAAAGTTAGACACTGGAGATCATTTCTCCAGAAATGACAAAGCCCATAGAAAAAGCTTTTACCTACCTATTTAAATGGCATGTAATCTCTTGCATTTTTAAACGTATTGCTGTTTGTTGAAAGTGGAGTATTATTGCGGGGTGTCGAGGGTTAACAGCAGTCCGTTTCAGGTGTCAAGCCTCAGGCACGGTTATCAATCCAGCCAGCAGTTTAGGCATTTTGAACTGCAGTTTGTATTTTTCTGTAGGATTTTGAAGTCACAGGATAGATCTGCTGAATTGCAGCACCTGCTGTACAGTAACTTCTAGTTCTACTGTACTGTATGGGTCCTCTGTGGGCTTCAGAATACAACAATGGGATCTTCATGTCCACAAATTAGACTGTGCCAGATATTTTAATAGACTTCTATAGAGGAATTCCGTCAAAGTAGAAATCCATTCCGGTTCAGAGATCAAATCCAGAGTTTCAGCTGACTTGAACGTGTAACTTTTGAAACGCTCAAGCGTACAAGCTTACAAACATAACACAGACGAAGCCTTTACCAAAAACATGTATTTACTTGGTTTTAGTTTTACCATAGCATTTAAGGTTTTTTTTTCTGGTAAACTAGCAAATTAGCAGGAGGGTTCAAGACATTTTAGAATAATTCTGCTGAGTATAAAGTGTGAAAGGTCATGTTGTCTTTGCCATTTCCCTGCTGTTTATTTTCCTCAGGAGCTCCCTCCTCCTACCTAATCTCATATTAAAGCAAAACAGCATGTTAACATTGATGGTGTTTGTGTGGTTTAAAGAAAACATTAGACTTGAGTGGTGTAGTGGCTTGATGATTCTCTTTCTGTATAACAGCTTTTTAGTGTTTTCCCTATCCCTTTTTTGTAAGCTGCAGGACATCTGTGACTAAACAACCTAAGACATGACTAAACATGTCGGTTTTAAAGTGCAACTGTGGTCAATGAAACTCTGCCATGTATACAGCTGACACCAGTGCAGTATATTTGTAGGTATTAAGGCCTAATATTTTCTGTGTGTCAGATTCTGCTTGGCAGAGCCAGGAAGTTCTAGGTTCAAATAAGCAGGCGGTACAATAAGTTGTGTTGTACTGGGCTGTAGACGAATGTGGAGTCTGAGCAAGAACTCATGGCTTTAACCACTTAAGTTTTCATAATAATATCTGGGTGAGTAAGCCGTTGAAACACATTTTTACGTGTGGGATCGAGCAGGCAGTGCAGACACACGTTCTTGCAGTCTCTGCATGTGATGCCAGTCACAAGACAGGTAGCACAAGGAGCTGCAGAAGGCAAACATGCTTGTGACCCAAAGACAACAAATAAAATATAGACTAGCACAAAAACGCAACCACACAGCAGGTCTATATTTTTTGGTTCTCTTTGGATCAGTTAAGCTTGGCCCTTGCCTGGACAGTTCTTCAGTCTACAGTTTTTGTTTTATTTTTTATCTCACTGTTTGGAGTAGATAACATTTTAAATAGTTGCTGTGAAAGTGTCTCGGTAAGTTAACAGACAACGCTATTTTAAATGCGGCTGCAAGATGTTTTATTTTTCCATGCCGCAGGCCATTTGGACAGGTATCAAAACCTCCCTAGGATTCCAATTCACAACAGCTGCCTTTTAGTATTTTTGTTGTATCTAGCCTAAATATTTAAAACACTCATTTCAAAAACAAGTCATGTACTTTTTTTTTTTTTTAAATGCACATGCAGAGAAGTTGAATGTGGTTTGACAGTTAGATGAATACAATGTGTTATTAAGTATTGATCGTTTACCAATCATCCCTTAACCCAAATACCCTTGGTGGTAATAATACAAATACTTTGTGAGAAGAATGGATACATTATGGCCTTTCCAGTATTTCTGAAAATAAATATCGGTTTCAAATGAATTCCAAGGTGAGATATAAAAAAAATATTGGAAATACTGCTCTTGTATGACATCAGATTCATTGTTGGAATGGGGATCTGTAAGGGATTAACTCCGGAGGGGGGAGGGGGAACCACCATCAGACCCATACTCGACAGGCTTGGGTGATTACAGCTGACATTTACATCGATTTCTCCTGAGCTTTGTTGAAAATAATAACGCCTGTTTTTCATTTGGATTTGTTTAATCCTGTAAGGAAGTGGTTGCTGCACCCTTAGAAGTGTGTGTGTGTGTGTCTTCATTGGGACGGGTGTTTCACAAGGATAACGCAGCTCAGTAGAATAGAATCTGAGATAGTGTTGTGGGTGTGGAGCGGGGTGGATTATGGGGGGCGATTGCTAAGCCAGCAAAACATCAACTAATAATGTGAAGCAGCACTGAGCTGTTATCACTGCGGGTCACGGCCCTGTTGCTCAGTAAACAGATTTGTAAGGCACAGCTACCCTGAGGCTGGGTTTGTTCTGTATAGTGCTGCAGCAGTTCATTGCCTGTCTGAAACCTACCGGTACTCAGTTGGGAGATTTAGTCTGCTGAAGAAAACTAAAAAAAGGTGGAGTGACTTTCTATTGGGATTGATACTTCACCAACAGGTAGAAAATGTACCCAGAGACAAAGGTGAGTGAGACTTTGTGGGGATAATACTTTAATAAGGATGGATCATAATGTGTTTTCACTGAGAGAAATGAGATTGAATTACAGTTTTAATA
This sequence comes from Acipenser oxyrinchus oxyrinchus, assembly GCA_030684275.1. Taxonomy (NCBI): domain Eukaryota; kingdom Metazoa; phylum Chordata; class Actinopteri; order Acipenseriformes; family Acipenseridae; genus Acipenser; species Acipenser oxyrinchus. The sequence goes on from CM060249.1 coordinate 95,727,682, forward strand.
ATTACAGTATTGTACTTGATGAATTCTAACTATACCCTAAAGATGCACAGTATTTTATTTTGGATTAGGGGAACTCATTTGAAATAGATACGTATAGAAATGTTTGCTTGTGGGGAGGGGAGCGGAGGGGGGGGGGGGTGCACTTAGGCAAAAAGAACAACTGCAGTAAAAAGTGTTAATTGCTTTGAGCTGTTGCTTTCTACATCAGTTATATACACATTCAGTATTGTATTGTGCAACACCTGGTGGATCAGAATAACATTGGTCTTTTTATGAAGAAAAAAAAAACGCTTGTCAGATTGAACACTACAGATTAAATCTTGGGTTTAAGTATGACTAACGGAGTGCATTCTGTGAAGATGAAACATTCCTTAAAATACATAGAACTACTGTAACAAAATCTGTCCATTAGTGCCATCACTTTGTGGGTCTCACATTTTCCTGTATAAAAGCACACATTATCGTAATCGTGTGTGTTTGTTTTTATTTGCTGCTTATTTCAGTGTGCCCAATTATTTTACCTATATATTGTCCAATCATTTTGTCCCCTCACCGCAGCAATTCCCCCACATGGCTCAGAAGTGGTGAAGCTTCAACGGGTGTCCTCCGATCCCACAACCGAGCTAGCTTCCTCTTTTACACCCAGGAACTCGAGCTACCGACCTCTGGAGGACAAAGGCCAGCCCTGCAGGTGTCCACTTTTTAGTTCAGTGGTGCCTGGCCAGCAGGGTTTGCTGTAGCACAAACGTCTGTGCCGGTTTTGCCTCCCTAACCCATCGGAGTGCCAGAGCCAATGCAAAGACCGGTGACTTTGCACAGCCAGGACGCGAACCTGCACTGTATGACTTGCCCTGCACACCCAGCGGCAGTGCTTTTACCAGGTGAGCCATCTCTAACGTTTAAAGATGGTTATTAACACACAATACAGGACTTCACTGGGACGGCTAAGCTTGGAGGAACACTTGCTCAATATCAGATCTGATTACATGATGGTATTGTGCTTTTTATACTGTTTTGAGGGTAGCCGCGACATTCTCTCTTCCTCGTCCAATACCCGTTATTACAGAAAGAATGGTAAAGGAGCCATGGTAGAGAAATTTTGTAACCCATCCAAAACAAACAATATTCAGCTTTATTTGATATTGTTTCAATGGGAGCTTTTCTACATATAGTTGTACTCTACAGTGCATTCACTGGTACTGCTGCATCCCTCAAATGGGCTAAGCCTATCAAATAACACTAAATGAACTGTTAGCAGATGGTCACAATATCAATAAAGGGTTAGATCGCCCACTGTGGCTGTTCATTTTGAGCATGAGTGGGGTGGGGCATACTGTACATGTTCTGATTAACATCACTTTGCCGCCCACCGGTGTAAAGCCCTCACTGTTCCACTCCACAGCACTTGAAACACTGCAGTTTAGTACAGAAGATACAAATACTCTAATTGTGCGTGGGCTGTCTGGATGGAGCACTTGTAATAGAGTGCTTTAATAACGTAAAGTCATCTGAGGCACCCTGATGCTCTGAGGAATTTGTAAAGGAGGGTTGTTACAATGACCTACTGTACCCCAAAAAAAAAAAAAAATCAGCTCTACTTTTTAGCAGCATGGGAATAGTAAGTGTTAGTTTTAGTTTAGTTTATTCACTTTGTGACCGCAGGGCCAGCACAGCTCCATCTCAATAGTGCAAGCACTAATACAAAGAGAGTAGAAGGTTATTAAAATGTAACACAGTATTGTACAGTTTGATGAATGTATGCTCTTGCTTCTTCTGTATCGGAGAGGAATGTAATATAGTGGACTGCTAACAATGTCCAGTTTTCTGATACTAAAATGCATTGAACACTTTACTAAACCACAATAATATTGTAGTACCAACACCAAAGGATTATATTGGTGTTAATTGAGCATGTTTATGGGGTGCTGTTGCTTTAAATGTTTTTCACCTGGAACTACTTTATGCTGGTGGTATTTCTTACTTCAAAATGCCAGTTGCTTTAAATTACAGTAATTGATTAGTATAAGCTAGAAACAAAAACAACCCTTTGTAGGAGACTTGGCACCTTAATGTCTTTGGCATTTTATGGCATTTGATTTCAAGCGCAGCAATCTTCTTTTAAAAAAAAAAAATATGGCTGATCATCTGTGGTGCTGTTTTGTAGCTTTGAATGGTCACTTGTGAAAAAGTAGAGTGTGTGTTTGTGTTTTTCCCCCACCTTTTCAACAGTATCTCCCTTTTTTTTTTACAGTAAAATAATGGAATGGGTTTTTCCAGAAAACAACTCTAGTTATGCAATATAAAACAAAAGTAGACCTGCCTCTGTTGTAGAACAATGAGGGTTTACATCTAATGGAAAGCTCCAGGGTCTTTGTAAGTTCATAGAAAAGCAAACATTTTTTATATATATACAGTACTGTGCAAAAGTTTTAGGCAGGTGTAAAAAAATGCTGTAAAGTAAGAATGCTTTCAAAAATAGACATGTTAATAGATTATATTTATCAATTAACTAAATGCAAAGTGAGTCAACAGAAGAAAAATCTAAATCAAATCCATATTTGGTGTGACCACCCTTTGCCTTCAAAACAGCATCAAAATGCTGTAAAGTAAGAATGCTTTCAAAAATAGACATGTTAATAGATTATATTTATCAATTAACTAAATGCAAAGTGAGTCAACAGAAGAAAAATCTAAATCAAATCCATATTTGGTGTGACCACCCTTTGCCTTCAAAACAGCATCAATTCTTTTAGGTACACTTGCACAAAGTCAGGGATTTTGTAGGCATATAGTCAGGTGTATGATTAAACAATTATACCAAACAGGTGCTAATGATCATCAATTCAAAATGTAGGTTGAAACACAATCATTAACTGAAACAGAAACAGCTGTGTAGGAGGAATAAAACTGGGTGAGGAACAGCCAAACTCAGCTAACAAGGTGAGGTTGCTGAAGACAGTTTACTGTCAAAAGTCATACACCATGGCAAGACTGAGCACAGCAACAAGACACAAGGTAGTTATACTGCATCAGCAAGGTCTCTCCCAGGCAGAAATTTCAAGGCAGACAGGGGTTTCCAGATGTGCTGTCCAAGTTCTTTTGAAGAAGCACAAAGAAACGGGCAACGTTGAGGACCGTAGACGCAGTGGTCGGCCAAGGAAACTTACTGCAGCAGATGAAAGACACATCATGCTTACTTCCCTTCGCAATCGGAAGATGTCCAGCAGTGCCATCAGCTCAGACCTGGCAGAAAACAGTGAGAACCTGGTACACCCATCTACTGTCCGGAGAAGTCTGGTCAGAAGTGGCCTTCATGGAAGACTTGCGGCCAAAAAGCCATACCTCCGACGTGGAAACAAGGCCAAGCGACTCAACTATGCACGAAAACACAGGAACTGGGGTGCAGAAAATGGCAGCAGGTGCTCTGGACTGATGAGTCAAAATTTGAAATATTTGGCTGTAGCAGAAGGCAGTTTGTTCACCAAGAGCTGGAGAGCGGTACACGAATGAGTGTCTGCAGGCAACAGAGAAGCATGGTGGAGGTTCCTTGCAAGTTTGGGGCTGCATTTCTGCAAATGGAGTTGGGGATTTGGTCAGAATTAATGGTCTCTCAATGCTGAGAAGTACAGGCAGATACTTATCCATCATGCAATACCATCAGGGAGGCATCTGATTGGCCCCAAATTTATTCTGCAGCATGACAATGACCCCAAACATACAGCTTAAAGTCATTAAGAACTATCTTCAGCGTGAAAGAACAAGAAGGAGTCCTGAAAGTGATGGTATGGCCCCCACAGAGCCCTGATCTCAACATCATCGAGTCTGTCTGGGATTACATGAAGAGAGAGAAGCAACTGAGGCTGCCTAAATCCTCAGAAGAACTGTGGTTAGTTCTCCAAGATGTTTGGGCCAACCTACCTGCCGAGTTCCTTCAAAAACTGTGTGCAAGTGTACCTAGAAGAATTGATGCTGTTTTGAAGGCAAAGGGTGGTCACACCAAATATGGATTTGATGTAGATTTTTCTTCTGTTCACTCACTTTGCATTTTGTTAATTGATAAATATAAACTATTAACATGTCTATTTTTGAAAGCATTCTTACTTTACAGCATTTTTTCACACCTGCCTAAAACTTTTGCACAGTACTGTATATATGTATGGCTTTTTGGCCGCAAGTCTTCCATGAAGGCCACTTCTGACCAGACTTCTCCGGACAGTAGATGGGTGTACCAGGGTCCCACTGTTTTCTGCCAATTCTGAGGTGAATGCACTGCTGGACATCTTCCGATTGCGAAGGGAAGTAAGCATGATGTGTCTTTCATCTGCTGCAGTAAGTTTCCTTGGCCGACCACTGCGTCTACGGTCCTCAACGTTGCCCGTTTCTTTGTACTTCTTCAAAGAGCTTGGACAGCACATCTGGAAACCCCTGTCTGCCTTGAAATTTCTGCCTGGGAGAGACCTTGCTGATGCAGTATAACTACCTTGTGTCTTGTTGCTGTGCTCAGTTTTGCCATGGTGTATGACTTTTGACAGTAAACTGTCTTCAGCAACCTCACCTTGTTAGCTGAGTTTGGCTGTTCCTCACCCAGTTTTATTCCTCCCACACAGCTGTTTCTGTTTCAGTTAATGATTGTGTTTCAACCTACATATTGAATTGATGATCATTAGCACCTGTTTGGTATAATTGTTTAATCATACACCTGACTATATGCCTACAAAATCCCTGACTTTGTGCAAGTGTACCTAGAAGAATTGATGCTGTTTTGAAGGCAAAGGGTGGTCACACCAAATATGGATTTGATTTAGATTTTTCTTCTGTTCACTCACTTTGCATTTAGTTAATTGATAAATATAATCTATTAACATGTCTATTTTTGAAAGCATTCTTACTTTACAGATTTTTTCACACCTGCCTAAAATTTTTGCACAGTATATATATATATATATATATATATATATATATATATATATATATATATATATATATATATATATATATATATATATATATATATATATAATTAGGGCTGTCTTAGTTAATCTCGGTTTTAATTGCATATTAAATTGTTACAATTACTACATCCATCTAATTTAAATTTGTTTTATAACTGATGCTATTGTTATTATCCTTAATTGTAAATAAAATTGTTTAAAATGTATTTATTTAACCAGGAAATTTACCCATTTAGACCACCACCAAAATTTACTAGGGGCAATAATTTAGAAATTACAAATACAACCAACACAATAAAATGTGTGGTTCAAGCTTGATCAGCAGCATACAGAGATCAGAAAACATAATACATAGGATATCTATTTTTAAATGTGATTGTGAACTGAAATCAATTAGTTTTTTTAAATAAAATTATAAATATGCAGCTATAGTAAGCACTTCTAGGAAATGAACTGTTAATTCTGAAGAGAACATAAAAAAAAACCTTTCCTCATATCCAAAAACTGCAAACTAACAATTGTTAGGCTTTACATACTACACGCAAAAAGAAAAAGACGCAACGCAGCCTAACTCATTTAAAAAAGTATTATCATACTTATCCTGATATGGGCTTGCAGCGATTCTGCATTTCTGTAAAAACTGGTGGGTTTAATTTGTTGTTGTTATTGCCTGTAGCAGAAGAGCTGCTAGTGTATTTTGAGAAATGAAGGCGTGTTCAGCACGCAGCAGACTAGATGTACTCGTGTGTGATACTGGAACTCACTTTGACAGTATCGAAGTAAGCGTCTTTCTGTCCAGTGAGCTGTCAAAAAAAAAAAAAAAAAAATCCCATTCATTTTTAGTGCTTTGCTCCATTAAGTGGTTCAGTGACTAACTTTCTATTTAAACAATAACTGCACTCAGACACTCAATACAATGTTGCTGCGGCTGGGATTGAAGTACGGTGTGCTGAAACGCTCAATACACAGCAATGTGATTAACGCACGTTAAAATAATTAATCTCTAAAAACATTTACGCGTTAATTGCAGAAGTTGGCTGCGATTTATTGACAGCCCTTTATATATATATATATATATATATATATATATATATATATATATATATTCAGAATGGACCCCCACACCCCTCAATGGAAGTAAATAGCAAAGGCACTTTAAGTAAGCAGCCATCCATCTTAAGCAGTTGCATTGTATTACAAAAAGTCCTCCTTTTTGTCCATCTGAAATGTTTCCTAATTAAATTATTATGCATATTAATAGAATGTGTGCTGTTTCTCTATTACTACCCTTAAGGAAATCCTCTGCTTCTCCGTGCCGGTGCCAGACAGATCAGACTGAGGTACATGTGTCTTCATAGGTGCTGTTTCTGCCAGCTAAGAACAGTCCAGCACTGGAAAGGCATGTGACCAGTTTCACATGTTCTTAGTTCAGACTTGATGCCAGGGTCATGCTCACATTACCTGTGCATGGATGTATTTTTGTATAAATGCAGAGTACCATTATTTCTTGGCTTGTTTCTTTCTGAAATCTCAAATGTAACAGGATAAAAAGGCTCCTTGCTTTGTGTGTGCTTCAATTTTAAGGTTTTACGATTTTAGTTTTTAGAACACAAAGAAAACCGTTGTACAATATACTGTCTGCAAAGTTGATTCAATGAAGTAACCTTTTACACTATAGAGCAGGGGTGTCAGACTCCAGTCCTTGAGGGCCTCGGGGTCTTCTGGTTTTCATGAAGTTCTCAATTAACTTCATTGATCTAATTATTTTTTTTAATATTTTTTTCAATGTCTTTTACAGTTGGTGATTTTAAAAAATGCACTTGATTTAAGGTACACGACCCTATACAACATTGAGGCCTGGAGAGAAGTGTTCAGATAATTAGACCGATTTATGTAGGCCTAATTGAGAGCCTGGGTGATACGAAAGCCAGAAGACACAGCGGGCCCCTCCAGGAACAGAGTTTGATACCCCTGGTCTAGAATATCAGAATTTGACAATACGTCATTAATAAATACATACAGGCACGGCATAAAACACAATTTGAATAAATAGTGCATAAAATGAATTGCTAAAATATCAGGTGTATTTTTTGTAATGGCTTTTTTGGTAGTCATTCGAGGCAGTTTGGTATAGAACTCAGAGGATGTGGCCTGGAGGCACAGGTCTGCAAATGCCAACTCTCATCAGAGACTTCATACTAGATAAGCATACGTTTTTTCATGCTTTTTCACAGTCTGACTCGAGACAGAGTTTTACAGCAGCACAATAGCAACATGGCACACATGAGAACATCTAGTAGTGGTGTTTGAATGATCACCTGTTTGATCAAACGTGACCGAACTTCATTGAAACTAGGCACCATTTCTCTGTTTTTGAGTTTAAGGTTGGTGATGGAATCATTTCACTCAGCCACCTCTGCTTTCTTGTCTTGTATGTACATCTTCACACCCCATGTGTTGCCAGTCACTGGAAGGAGTACGCAGTACGTGGTATTTCTTCCTGTACCGTTACTGCAAGTCAAATTGCTGAGTAAATATTTGGGTTCCCGCATCCTGTGAGAGACCAAAGTATTGTTTCCTGGCAGACAGCATTCTGTTTTGTGGCTTGGTGCATTCAATGAGCAGCGCTTGAGGACAGCATGACTGATAGGGAGATTAAAGACTTTTTGGGTCAAAGTTTCCTCTTTTTTTTTTTTTCTTTTTTCACCAGCTGGGATATCTGTTGGTGCTCAGCACAGCCGTGGTTATGTCTTCCTTTCTAATTGGAGTAATTGTACACTGTGCAGTTTGACAAAATTAACTTTCCATTGTGCAGTATGCCAGTGTTTGTAACTGATACTGTATCTGATACCTTTGCTGTTTCACATATATATTTACATTAGAGCAAAACTTTTCTATTGCGTTGTACAGTAACATGCAATTGCCAGACATTTACAGTGCCTTGAAAAAGTCTTCACACCCTTGAACATTTTTCACATTCTAGTACCTAAAAAATACAATTCAAAATGCATTAAAGTAGGAGTTTGTTTCAGTGATCTACACAACATCATCTACACTTTAAACGTGAAAGAACAATTATAGAAATATTCCAAAAGTAATTTAAAAATAAAAAAACAAAAAGTCTTGATTGCATAAGTCTTCACACCCTTTGTCACAGCAAACCCAAATTAGCTCAGGTACAACAAATTACCTAACAAGGCACATAATAAGTTAAATAGAGCCCACCTGTGTCCAATCACAGTAGTTCAACTGATTCGAATACTCCTGGATGAAGAATCAAGCTGTTCCTGTTGTATGAAGTGAATTTGAAGCAAATGGCAAAACATGCCGAACAAGGAGCTGCCAAAAGAACTCCAGGATAAAGTTATTGAAAGGTACAGATTGGGTGGAGGCTATAAGAAACTTTCAATGTCTTTGAATATCCCTTGGGGCACTGTCAGGTCCATCATTGTAAAGTGGGAACAGTTTGGCACCACCAAGACACTGCTTCGATCAGGCCGTCCCTCCAAAGTCAGTAGCCGTGACTTAAGGAAACTACTGAGGGAGGTCACTGTGAGGCCTAAGATTACTTTAACCCTTTGCGGTCCTTTGTCGGACTGGGTCCGACATTGCAATTATTCCCGTCAGGTCCTTTGTCGGACCCTGTCCGACATCATTTTAAAAACGCAAAAAACGCAAAAAAGTCGGTTTTTCAACGGAAAAAGCCGAGAAAACCATTCAATGACCGAGTGGGAACGAAAGGAGCCGAGACAAGCCGATTTAAAAAAAAAAAGGCGTATCTCATGAATAGTCATAGTACCCCATTGGCATCAGATGGGGCGGGCGATGGAAACAAGCTGGGAGTACAGTATCAGCGCACAGAGACTATCACGGACATTTGCAGAGCTTTTTTGAGATGTTATAGCAATAAAATAATGACTTGGATTGCATTATTGAGGAGTTTGGTGATAAAACGAGTCATCAGGAGACGATTGATCGGTATGTACGACTATTATTATTATTATTTTTTATTTGGTAGCATATGTGAAAGCGATAGCAAACGAAAGGGTGGGGCGGGGCTGGAGATGCCTAGTGAGTGCTTTGTTGATATGCAGGGCCATTTAAACCCGTTTGACTGTGAAAAAATACTTTTAAACAGCGTCTAAAATTAACTGCGCGTGAAAAATTAATTAGACCTGGCGAGCCTGACGCAGAATTAATAAATGGACCGCAAAGGGTTAAAAGAACTACAGAGGTCTCTGGCTGAGATTGTTGAACAGTCAACATTTTCCCCAATCTCAGGAGTACTCTACAAACCATGGCCTGTATGGGAGGGTGGCAAGAAGGAAGCCACTGCTGAAAAAAAAGCCATATGTGCCGCATAGCTTTTGCAAAGAAACATTTAGGGGACACTGCATGCATATGGGAGAAGGTTTTGTGGTCTGATGAGACCAAAGTGGAACTTTTTGGTCTCAATGCTAAGTGATATGTGTGGCGTAAACCAAACACGGGACATCACCCTGCTAACACCATCCCTACAGTAAAGCATGGTGGTGGCAGCATTATGTTTTGGGGATGCTTTGCAGCAGCGGGACAGGGAGGCTTGTGAAGATCGAGGGAAAGATGGATGGTGCAAAGTACAGGCAGATCCTGGAGGAAAACCTGTTCCAGTCTGCCAGAGACCTGGGACTGGGGAGAAGATTCACCTTTCAGCAGGACAATGATCCTATGCACAAAGCAAAAGCAACAATGGAGTGGCTCAGCAAGAAGAAAGTGAATGTCCTCGAGTGGCATCGTCAAAGCCCAGACCTGAATCCTATAGAAAATCTGTGGCAAGACTTGAAGACTGCAGTCCACATACAATCCCCAGCCAACTTGAAAGAGCTTGAGCTATTCTGCCAAGAAGAATGGGGAAAAACTGTTGGTAGACACTTATCCAAAACGACTCATGGCTGTTATTGCTGCAAAAGGGGCTTGCACCAAGTATTCACTCAAGGGGTGTGAAGACTTATGCAATCAAGACTTTTTTGTTTTTTTATTTAATTAATTTTTGAATATTTCTATAATTGTTCTTTCACATTGAAAGTGTAGATGGTGTTGTGTAGATCAGTGAAACAAACTCTTACTTTAATGCATTTTGAATTGTATTTTTTAGGCAGTAGAATGTGAAATGTTCAAGGGTGTGAAGACTTTTTCAAGGCACTGTAAGTTACCTATTAAATTGACATAGCAAAATTTGCTGGAATGAATGGCATGCAAACAAAATGAATGTTTCATTCATTTCTACATAGCAAGGTACGAAACTTCCTCAAAATTGCTGTAGTTGAGGTTTGTGGCTAGTTCCTTAGATTACTTAGAATAAGTTCCTTAGAATACTCTATCCTGGATTGCATATAGCCTACAACCAGACACATTCTTCTGTTCTTTAGGGAATCACAGTTAAAAGGAACTGATTTTTGCTCCTCTTTCTAATTTAGGAACATTTATTTTTCCAGGAAAAAAGTCCTCAGAATTTTTAGTAAGAGTCTGATTGGCGCACTACAGCAGGCCCTCCTGCATCTCCTAGTGTATGCACACAACTGCGGCACAAACACTGAATAGAGAAAACTGAAACAAACTGCCAAGAAACTGGATGTGGCTGCTCTTAATTACAGCTTTGTGGCATTTGAATCTTCACAGGCTTGCCAACCTCAATTAGATAGTGTTTTGCTGCATTCTGCCAAGATTCAGCATCAGCCTTTTATGAAGTCCCTCAAAACCTATTAAAATGGTCCCCAAACTTAACTCCTCTGAGAAAATATAGATAGCTGGGTTTTTTTTTTTTTTTGGTGAGTTCTATAAGCGATATACAGCCATACTGTACATTCTGCCACACAGGCAGGAACGGGCTCTGCAAGGTTACCTTTAGAAAGTGTTTTTTTATACGATGTGCATACAACTTTGGGAGATGCCCTGGTATTGATTGTGTTACGTGCCAAGTTCCACAACGAAGGCGTTATTGTGTTTGCGTGGCAGGACGTGCCCAATGAGAATGACATTGCTCCTACAGATCTTTATGGATCCGTTCACAGGTCACACAGAAGGAGGCTGACTGGAATGAGGAGGAGGGGCTGAAGAACAATTCAACAACCCGTTGCTCTTTAATTATTATTGACAGTGCATTTCTAAATGTATCCATCTGTCCAACATCATTTTTTTTATGTATTTAGTGGAGCTTTACAAAGAGAGCCTGATTTGAAATGTACTGTTGACCCTTAACATATAGCCTAATGTGAAAGTTGGATTTTTTTGGAGTAAAATAGAGAAAACATCCACAGAAAAAGGATGGCTGTTTTTTAAAAATGTAGTACTAGAGGCGCAAAACAATTACATCCCAAAAGTAGACAAATCTAAATCTAAAACAAAATAGTTTAATAGATCAATTTAAAAAAAAAATTCAGTGAAAAAAGGCACTTTACAGAGCGTTTAAAAGGGACCAAAAACAAAGTACACAGAAAGAGTACTTGGAACTGCAAACACAAGTCAAAAAGGAAGTTAGAAAGGTCAAGAGAGAGATAGAAATCAATATTGCTAAGGGGGCTAAAACCAATTCCAAAATGTTTTTCCAATATTATAACAGCAAGAGAACATTCAGAGAGGTTAAATGTCTAAGAGACACAAATGGCAAAATCATAGAGGAAGAAAAAAAAATAGCAAATATATTAAATGATTACTTTTCACAGGTTTTTACAAAGGAGGACACGAACAACATGCCCCACATGTCCACCTGTTCCTATCCAATTTTAAATAACTTTAGCATAACAGAGGCAGAAGTGTTAAAGGGACTAGGAGCTCTTAAAATAAACAAATCCCCTGGGCCGGATGAGATCCTCCCAATAGTACTCAAAGAAATGAAAGAAGTTATTTACAAACCGCTAACCAAGGTCATGCAACAGTCTCGTGACACGGGTTGTACTGACAGACTGGAAAATAGCAAACGTAATACCGATCCACAAAAAGGGAGACAAAACCGAACCAGGTAACTACAGACCAATAAGCCTGACTTCTATTATATGTAAACTTATGGAAAGTATAAGAAGATCCAAAATGGAAAATTACCTATATGGTAACAATATCCTGGGAGACAGTCAGCATGGTTTTAGGAAAGGGAGATCGTGTCTAACTAACCTACTTGACTTTTTTGAGGATGCAACATTGAAAATGGATAATTGCAAAGCATACGACATGGTTTATTTAGATTTCCAGAAAGCTTTTGACAAAGTCCCGCATAAAAGATTAATTCTCAAACTGAACACAGTAGGGATTCAAGGAAATGCATGCACATGGATTAGGGAGTGGTTAACATGTAGAAAACAGAAAGTACTGATTAGAGGAGAAACCTCAAAATGGAGTGAGGTAACCAGTGGTGTACCACAGGGATCAGTATTAGGTCCTCTGCTATTCCTAATCTACATTAATGATTTAGATTCTGGTATAGTAAGCAAACTCGTTAAATTTGCAGACGACACAAAAATAGGAGGAGTGGCAAACACTGTTGCAGCAGCAAAGGTCATTCAAAATGATGTAGACAGCATTCAGAACTGATTCAAACATTCAAAATCCTAAAAGGTACAGACAATGTCGAGCCAGGGGACTTCTTTGACCTGAAAAAAGAAACAAGGACCAGGGGTCACAAATGGAGATTAGATAAAGGGGCATTCAGAACAGAAAATAGGAGGCACTTTTTTACACAGAGAATTGTGAGGGTCTGGAACCAACTCCCCAGTAATGTTGTTGAAGCTGACACCCTGGGATCCTTCAAAAAGCTGCTTGATGAGATTCTGGGATCAATAAGCTACTAACAACCAAACGAGCAAGATAGGCTGAATGGCCTCCTCTCGTTTGTAAACTTTCTTATGTTCTCATGTTCTTAAGTAGGGTTGTCAGAAGATCAATAAATTGTATTTTCGCAAATATAGTCCGTGATGTGCTGCTGCACCTAATGAGCACATTTGATGACCCATTTCTGCTGAGCACATTCTAATTATAAATGACCTATATCCCAACTGTGAGATCTGCACAGAACTGTACACTGGCACTGCAGTTCTGCTTATTGAAAGACTTTTGGGGGTGCTACAGAACTTTAGATGTTAGAACTAACTTTTTTTTTTTTTAAAGCAAGTTAAGTTCATTTCAGAAAGCTGTCTGGCGCTTCTTAGATAGTGCTGAACCTGTTGGAAAGAAGCTCATAAAATACACTGGTGTTATGCCCCAGGTAAGACTTTATTTCAGATACTCCACCATGCATTGTGAATGAAAGCAGTTCCTCGCAGGGTGTACCCGACAGTACCTCCAGTAGAGTAGAAACCTTTGTCTGAAGGGGCTGTGTTCGAATCAAAATGTAACTGCCAGCATGCTTTGCGCTGTTGACAGGAGAAGTTGCAGAGGCAGATAGCAAGTTATTTTGTGTTCCTTATTTGCCTACGACATTGCTCTAGCTGCATCAGAAAAATCAACTCAAATTCTGGTATACGTGTGTCTAAAAGTAGCATTCTCCCTTTAAAGAAACAATCAAAACAAAACAATGTTTAGATGGCAGCGGAGGCACTTTATTCAGTTCCAGTCGCAGTATGAATAGCTCGAAGCACGGGTGGCACAATTCTATCTGTAATTCTATTTGTACTAGAACTTTGCAGCAATGAAACTGTTCAACAGAGGGCTATAGTAAAGCTGATCCCCTGAATGCTGATCAGGGAATTATAATTCAGTCCTGTGAGCTGTAAAGGGAAGGGGTGGGGTGGGTGGGGTGGTGGGGGAGAGGGAGGGTGGGTGGGGAGGGGTGGGGTGGGTGGGGTGGTGGGGTTTGAGAGGTAGGGTGGGTGGGGTGGTGGGGGAGAGGGGTGGGTGGGGTGGTGGGGGAGAGGGAGGGAGGGGGTGGGGTGGGTGGGGTGGTGGGGGAGAGGGAGTGTAGGTGGTGGGGGGAGAGGGGTGTGGAGGGGTGGGGGAGAGGGTTGGTGGGGTGGAGGGGTGAGGGTAGGTGGGGTGGGGGAGAGGGTAGGTGGGGTGGAGGGGTGGGGGAGAGGGACGGTGGGTGGGGTGGAGGGGTGGGGAGAGGGACGGTGGGTGGGGTGGAGGGGTGGGGGAGAGGGTGGGTGGGGAGAGAGAGGGTGGGGTAGAGAGAGGGAGGGAGAGGGGTAGGGGGTGTTGGGTGTTTACTGAAATGGATGGCCTGGTACCAGATTATTGGTTATTGCCTCATCAGCACAAAGCTCCCAGCTAATTCTTGCCATCTCAGCTGCTAATATCCTGCTAACAATTTTATGTGCTATGGCTTTTTGCAATGGCTGGATTTTTCTTATTTTATTTTCTTTAATACCTGCTTGGTGATGAAATGTATGAGATGCTTGACCCTCATTTCTCCTGTGCCTCAAATAGAAACATCCTAATATAAACGCGTCAAATCTTTCAACAAGAGGGGTACTGTAGTGTAGCTGTAATATAATGGGAAATGGGTTTGCACGTTTTGTTGTGCCAGTGGAAAAATAAATTATAACTATTGGATTTACACCATTATTTGCTGAACATATGTTAGAGTGACTTGACATCTTGTTCTTGATTGTGCTAAGCAGCTGTTTAGGAGTAAAACCTGGACACTTGCAGACATACTGTACGTTTGGGCTTCTGTCTTTACTGGAACAACAACGCAAGCTCATTTGTAAAATACTTCTCACTGTGTGTGCATCTACAGTAAACAGGAAACACTCCATGAATGTTCATGTGGTACTGTGGTTATTCCACTATGGGAATTGCTGAATATCTGATGAGCCTCCAAACTGGGTTTACTGGCCATCCATTTGATGAATGTTTTGCAGTAGTCTTTTTTTTGTTTTGTTTATATATAACCAGTACAAAGCGAAATAGCCGTATTCAGGGAGTTATTACCTTGTGTTGTCAAGCTCTGAGTCTACTTAGCAATCCAGTGTAATTTTCAACAGATACCTGGGTTTGCCCTGTCAGTCCTTTGTTCCAAAATATCTAGTAAGTAAGTACATAAATAAGTAAATACAAATAGTTATTCACACTATATGGTTAAATAAATAGGTATGATCATTGCAATTTTCATATAATGTATTTGTATGCTGTTTCACTATCCAATAGCTAGCTGTTCTGATTGGATTTGTTATCAATATAGAATATTTCTTGAATGGTAGTGTAGTGGGCCTACTGTATCGTAGAGCAATACTCTGCATGTGCTCTTACTGTATGACTCTTTCCCCTGTCATTCTTGGTCTATTTAAAATATGACATCTCTTTGATCAATCGCTCTGCTATTTAATAGGTTGTTGGGGAAAATGAAATAGAAGTCTCGGATATCGGCTTGGAGGTCAGAAATAGACGGACACAAATATCAAAAGTTATTTAGTAATAAATACTAATCTACATCTAGTTTGCATAACATGGAACTATTTAACAGCAACTGCATGGTCCCTGATATACTGTAGTGTTCTTAACAGTCATCCCTAATAATTAAGACATGAAATGAGCGCTTTAGCCCATGGGTTACAGTTGGAAACCATTAGTGGGATCAGAGCGATTAGACTTTTCTCCAGGGTATGGTAGGAGTTTGTGGAAGTAACAATAGTAACAGCTTGGACCATGCTAATTACACTACATAACGTATGGATGCAATATACCCTCGCCGAGAATGTAACTTGTAACTCTTCCAGCCTGTCTGATTTAGTGCCCCAATACTGACCTTCACCATGCTTTGTGTACAGTAAATCACGCCCCCTTACAGTATGCCCTAGAGAATCGGAATAGGAGAGCTGAGACTAAGCCTATGTTTTTCTTTGCACATGAGATTGCTTTTTTTAATACAAGTCCAAAAGCACTGGAATTCTTTTCAAGATCCGTAACTGATTTCCCTCGCTGCTGCTTTTAGATATTTCTTTTTATTAGAGATATTTTTAGTTAAAGCACTTGGGTATTTGCAATGCTGAAGGGTTTAGGCCTACAATGTGCTTTGCTACAGCAGCAGTAAACCAACAAGTCCTCCATAGCTTTTTTATGTGGTAAATGCTGTACAGTACAGTCGCAGGCATACAAGATTGCGATGGTGGCTTGCCCAATAGACCGAAGAGTCTGTTGAAAGCCACACCAGACAAATGAGTTTGTCGGTTACAGTAAGAACCAGGGTTTGGGTGAGGCAGGCTGATACCAATGGCACTCTGAGAAATACCACAGTACAGTACATCTAAAGTAAAATTTGAAAAACCTGTACCTCACCAGATTATCTTAAACGATTTAAAGTGTTAACATTTTAAAATGTGCATTTGTTTTCATATTGCGGTGTATATTGATCCGAATATGAACATGGTCATTTTTACCCCTCATTTCAAACCATGTTGTCATTCGAGTATTTACTGTATGATACAAACCTTGTAGTTTTTTGATCTGGCATTCGCCAGCAGTGTAGTCTGCACCTGTTTTGAATTCAGCACCAGATCTGGAATACTTTGGTGGATTTTCTTTTACTTCCTTAACTTGTATGCAAATCTAAACTATAGAAAAGCGGAATGTCACTTTTTAAAAAGCTGGTGGTAGTCGGATTTAAAAATATTCTGATAGGCTAACCACGAAACCAGACTATTTTGTCTGCATTTCTAACCTTGCTTCTGTGTGTGTGGATACGTAGCTCTACAGTGTTGATGATCCAGCAGCATTGAGCATGTATGTTTATCATCAATTATTTTGTTTTGTTTTGAAGGGGAAGGAGAAACTTGTTTCTGGGAAGCACTACTGGTGGGAAACCTCCATTTTTGATCTACAGCACAGCTGCTTTAAAACAAACTTACTAAATTTGAAACTGAAAAAAAGTTTAAAATCAAAGTGCGTCTCCCTCTATACAAATTGGGTAGTCACTCTAGCCAAGTTACAATAAAGGATGGAGGAAAACTGCTTGGACTGCCTACTGTATACAGGACTGGACTTTATGAGAAATGTAGGGTATTATCATATCTACTGTATACAGGTCTGGACTTCATGAGAAATGCAGGGTATTGTCTTATCTGCTGTACAGTGTCTTGGTTGAATCTATTTAATTTTTGTTTGTACTGCTACTGCACTAGCAAACTACCCAGACATTGTTTTGTGCAAGACTCCATTCACACTTCCAACTAGTGTCTGACACCTCTCTTGATAGGGCTTGGTTTAAGTAATCCTTATGTGTCAATATGAAATTCTTAGTCTGTCAGCATTTGTGTTGCAAACCTAACCTGAGTTTTTATATAAAGAACCCGGCAACACCACCAAAGAAAGGTATTGAACTATTGACCTGGATCTTCTCTACACATTGCAGTGGAGTCACAGACTTTAATTAATTTATAGATCACACTTCTATACAGACATTTTACATGCTTCCATTTACAAACCGTTACCAACACAATTAGAATTCAGTGATTTACCAAAAACAACCCTTCTACAAGGTAAGAGTGCTGTATCTTCCAGATTCTTGTGGTATGAGTTGCTTTTAATTGAGACTCAACTGACCTTAAATTAAAAGGGACTTTATGTACCTTCAGTTTCAACTTCTCTGAAAAATAAACCTTTTGTGGTCTTTGAAAGCTGGTGTGATTTATACATTTCCAGCTGATTTTATTAAAAACAAAACTTGTTCTTGTCATATGTAGAAATCCACATATTTTTCTTCTGTACCAAGAGTGTGTCTCTGAATTTATCAACAGCCTCAACCCTATTGCCAGCATCCTTTAGCTGTCTGCCCCTTATCCACTGCAGCATCCACTGCCACTTAGGCAACACTCATTTCAGTTTGCTCGGGACAAGAGGGGTGATTGCTGTCTTTTGGGCAGAATGAAACTGGTCTGGCACATTTACTCCAAATTGCCTTTCTTCTCTCTCTCTGAGGCATCGATTCTACAAGTCAACATGGGTGTGCAAATAGTATCCCAATATATGAAAGACTTGCGGAATAAAATCATAATTTTTTTCAATCATGCATTGTTGGAGGCAATAAGCAGGGTACTGTTAAGAATGCAATTATCAAAGGAGATGGCTACCCCTTTTCAGTTCCTCTTTACAAACTGCTGAGCTTGATACTCTTGCAGCTCAGGAAGCAGTTCACAAGCCTGCTGCACTGAAGTTGCATGAAGCCCACTGTAGCGGCTCTGCTGGACTCTTGGTGCTGTTGCTTATAAAAAGATTTAAAACCTTTTAGATTTCATTTGGATTAGATACTGTACCACATCTGATACTATAGCTGTCCCAAAGGGTAATCTAAGCAGTTCAATTATATCCTGTTGCATAAAAAATGACCTCTTTGTCTCCTTCGGTATTGATTTTACCACAGTACAGTAGGTTTGGCCATAGTGTAAAATACACTTGTTATGTGCAACATCAGTGGAAGCTCAGCAGCTAGTTTAGTTAGCCGGAACCAATCATGCTTTAGGTCTTAGACTGGATAACTCATTAGCTGGGAATCTATCGGCTGTCTGCTACTGCAGCAGAGAACGTTCACAATTCCATGCAAGTATTAAAACATTGTATGACATGGTCATTCCTCCTCTGAGCTTTCCATTGCCATTGACATTTGCTTACAGGTGCTGTACAGTAACTGAAAAGGAGAATGAATGTGTGCTTTAAATATCAGGCAGATCTTACTATGTGAAGTTGTCTTTAAAAAGGCCTTAATCTGCTGAAGTGTTAATATTATTATTATTATTTGTTTATTTAGGAGACGCCTTTATCCAAGGCGACTTACAGAGACTAGGGTGTGTGAACTATGCATCAGCTGCAAAGTCACTTACAATTACATCTCACCCGAAAGACGGAGCACAAGGAGGTTAAGTGACTTGCTCAGGGTCACACAATGAGTTAGTGGCTGAGGTGGGATTTGAACTGGGACCTCCTGGTTACAAGCCCCTTTCTTTAACCACTGGACCACACAGCCTCCTAATATTATTCTATTATATTTGGACCTTTACGGTATATGGTTCTTACTGATCTCATCTGATTTTAGATAAAAGAAAACAACCTGCAGGTGTCTTACAGCTCATCTACAGTACATTGTTTAAGTTATTATTTTGAACTGTGCCTATACTAATAAAGCAATAGTTGCTGATTGTCTGTTTTGCTGTTGGGATTCTGTCATAATGTGATGCCCACAGAAAGTAGTACTGTAATAACCTCTTAAATAGTAAATTCTGTTATTTATAAAACACTGTGGAATGCATGTTTCTCATTCTGCACAATTTCTGCATTCCATTTTCTTGCAGATATCTATAGGTTCTTAATAGTTATACAGGTATAGGATTTCAAAATAGCCAATTCTCAGTGTTTTCGGAGCTTTTTGCTGTGGCTGGTTCCTGTAGCCTTTGCTGACAGATTTTTAGAAGGACAGCTAAATTTAACTTTTTCAATTATTCTAATTTTTTTTTTTTGTATAATTGTGTGCCCAATTATTTTACCCCCATTTTTTTTTTCTTGCCAATTTGGAATGTCCAATTTGTTTTTTTCCCTTACTGCAGCAATTTCCCACAGAGCTCAGTAGAACTGAAGGTTCAGTGGACATCCTCCAATCTCACGACCAAGCCAGCTTCCCTCTTTTACACCCAGGAACTCGAGAGCGGATGTCGGTGAGCTACCGACCTCTGGAGGACAAAGGCCAGCCCTGAAGGTGTCCACCTTACAAGGCGTCTGGCCAGCAGGGTTCACTGTAGCACGATGAGGAGAAAGTCACTGACGGTGTTTTGCATCCCTAACCCAAATCTGTTACCTCTTTTTGTGTTTCGCTAGAGACTTAACATTCCTCATATTAAGCAACAGTAATGTTCTATGTGGTTTTGGTGCTATTCTGTGTCAGGTGAAGTACCGGTAGGCTATATTTAAAAAAAAAAAATAAATAAAAAAAAAAAAAAAAATCGGTGTTGAAGAATTCTGTATCTTAATGGAAAGAAGGACCTTGACACACATCCATGGCATTGACCTACAGTACGAAGTACAGCATGTGAACGGACGCTTTTGTTGACTGCAACTCCTCTGCATAAAAAAAGTAATTGACTACGGTATATTAAATAAGAGTTACAGGTTACTGGTTTAAAGTTTACAGGAACGTGTAGCTTATTTGGGTGTTATTCATAGCAGCAGTGATAATTGGCTAAATAAAGGTGATGCTTTAGGATTGACCAAAAATGTTTTCTCCTTTTTGCCTTAATACATTAAGGCATGGTAAAATTGACCCTACAGTTCCAGTACAGTTCTGCCATCAGGCTACAATAGCCTCAATTCTCCACTACAGTACTTTACAATAAGTGCTGCAAATTCAATTTCTGTATTTTTGTTTTCAAACTAATCCGATATCGTAAAATATTCCAGCTATAGTTTTTTTTATACTCGACTTTCTTTTGATATACCCCTGTGGAAGAACTCTTTCTAATCCTGCTGCTGCTTAATCCTGGTTTAATGAGCTTCATTGTTCTTCACAAACATGTTTAGATCAATCAGGATGTGTTGTACTTGTCAGTCTTGTCACTACTTTGATTCCCTTGTCGAGCTGCTCTTCTTTTTACTATGTCACAGCTATTGTGGAGTCATTTACAGCTGGTTACTAAGTAACCCAATGTCTTTACCGTATGTGGCAACAGTGCCAAAATGACAGCAGGATACATTGGTTTAAGCCTCTTGACCTTTCCAATGCAGAAATGGCATTGCTGCTTGAGTAAACCCGAAATGTTCAAAGTAAATTCTATATTTTACCAATTGGCTAGAATCTGCTTTTCACAATATACCATATTGTGCAACCATACAACAAGCAGCTACTTAAACACCTGTGGTTATTACAGTACAGGTTTTTCAGCTTCCATAGTGAAAAAAGTGAACAGAAATACTGTAGCGCCTAATTTTCAAGGTTTCCCCAAGTTTGTTTTGTTCATCATTAATTAGCTCGTAATTTTGCTTTTATAGCTCAGTTGAATAGTACTGTGCAGTATGCATGCTGTATTGTAGCTGCAGTGTAGTAACTTGTGGTTGTGACATATCTTGGCGACTAGGGCTATTGGGTTCAGTTCTTGGATGGGAAACCTTCAAGGTGCTGTGGTTGGTGCCAAAGTATTGTGAAATTTGAAGCAGTGCCTCTGCCTCACAGGTTCACTATGTTTGTATGAAGGCTCCACCCTTTAGATGATCATTTCAATATCTACAGCACTAGGTGGCTATTGACGGATCTCCTGGCATTGTGACAGATGTATGTTAACCCTGGTGTCCTGGCCGAATTCAATTTTAGGAGAAAATCCTAGAACTTGTTTTGTCCTCTGCTAAAGGTTAGGCCATTACCCTGCCCTCCCATGTGAAATGGGACATGGCATCCCCAAAAACAATATGCTATAGTTCGTCCCAGTATGTTTTGCCCATACCTGCAGTACAGTATTTAAGCATCCCGTTGAAGGGAGCATGGAATATTATCTGCAACAGTCAACATTTCTAAAACTGCTAGTATCTCATAAAACATTTCAGCTTGCAAATTCAGGGATGGAAATAAGTCTTATTGCATGTAAGTTTGATCCATTCCTGGTTTTACTACAGGTAGGAGTTTAATAAGACAGTACCTACACCCTACAGTGTATACTGAGGCTAATCAAGCTCATAGTAAAACCTGGAATGAGGGAGTCTTTCCATCCCTGAACTTCATATTGTTAGCGGTAATGAAACTCCTTGGGGAAAAATCTTACCGCACCCTTCACTTAGACCCGATAGGGACGCAATATTGAAGTTACGTAGCTTTTTGGTTTCCAGATGATGACCTAACGCTTTGAGATATTGGCTTTTTACTTGGTGCACAGCTGTAGTCTGTGATTCCCTCGGTCAAGCCTGGTCTTACTGTATGTACAAGAAAAATTAACACTTGTTGCATTTTATTAAGCTGATGCCACAGTGTTGCAGCCTCATATTATCCTTCATTTTCTGCTTTATAGGCAAAATATTGGCCTAATGTTCAGTGCACAGCTGTGTTCTATAATTCTTGTTTTCACTTCCCTTTTTATTTCATGTTTACAGACAAACCATACAATCTGGCATTGCCCTTTGATTATTCCCCTGGGGATGTTATGCATTTCTGGTTCACTAAAATTCCCATATTTTAGTTTTAATGGTGGTCTTGCTTTTTTCATATCAGCATATTTATTACATTACATCTTTATTCTTATACTGTGCTTTGTTATGCTGAAATATTGTTTCTTTGGTCTTCCTGCAGGATACAGTACATCCGGCAGAGTTAGAGAAATCCCATTTAACCCATTAAGTGCATTTGTCCTCATTTGAGAACTGGCTACTTTGTTGTTTTTTGGTGCATTTTACTGGCATCTACTGTACCTGTTATTTAAATTCTCTAACTATATTGTTATGATAACTTACTCTAATTTTGTTAACTGCAAAAGTTAAGTCTAAAGGTAATGTATCAAATTATATAAATACAGCTTGTGTTTTCAAAGAAATTAATTTAGTACGTAATGGGTTTATATATTATATAAAGGAAAATGACTGAATCTAAAGCCTTGTTTTCTGTGAACTACGAAAACACTGAGCCAGAAAGTTATCCCTTGCAGTCCTATTTAATTAACAGCAAATCACGCAATATGACAAGATGGGTTCCCCACATTGGTGCTGAAGCACAAATACTTTAAAGTATTTTTTTGTGCTTGGTTTTTTCCTTCCATTTTACTACTACTTAATTTGAAACATTCTCTGTTTTCAAGGAGTGTCTTAAGATATGGGAAGTATATCGGACCTCAGAAATAAATCAAGCAGCTGGAGCAGCCTAAAGTACTTGCTAAAATGCACAGACAGAGCTGGAAAGGTGTGTGAGGGACTGCTCAGTGCTCTCCTTTTTACTCCTAACTATCTGTGCAAAGAGGGGCTGAGAGGAGAGCTACAGCATTCCTCATGTGGCCAGTCACATGCCTGTGCTGTACATGTACATTAATAGTTGCTTCAAAATGAGCTCAAACATGGCCTGGTTTAATTAAAGTGGTTTTCATGCACATTAACTGCACTTTGAAAACGAACCCTTAACTCATCCATAACTTAAACTCTGAGTTTGTGCGTGTATGTGTGTCGAAACAGTAAGGAATGTTGTCCAGCAGGTATAAATGGAAGGCAGGAGCTTGTGTTGAAACTGTTGCTACACACCCTTTTCCATACAATCATTTAGTTTTCCTCTAAGCCACCCCTGTTGCAGTTCTGTAGGGGATGTGTTAGGGATGTTGTCGGAGAGCGGCCCCTTGTGGTTGTTCTGTTGCAATAACACTGCAGAGCATGTTTGAATTCCAGTGCTACAGTGAAAGAATTAGCACAGGGGAGGTGGGTGGGTGGGGGGTTAGGGTTTTGATGTAAATCAAATTGAATTTGGGGAAAATGATACAACTTTAGGGGTTTGATAAATATTACCCTTTTGCAGCCCTGCTCCAAAAAAAGCAAAACAAAAACTTCCAGCTACTGCTAGTCAGAGGATTAGTGTGTCAGTATAGCAATGCTGCTGTCTTGAAAAACTGTACTGTATGAACAGCTGCAATTTCTTTTGTGTCTTCGATGCGTGACAATATGCCCTTTTATAGAAGTCATTTGATCTCTTTCTTTTTTGTTTTTTTTGTAGTTGCACCTTTCTGTGTGGCAACTTGGCTTTAACAAAGAGAAGTGGTATAGCTGTGATATGAGATACGTGCTGAGCGCATCTTGGTTGGTCGATGTATCAGGAAGGGCTGCGGTGCTGTTGTAAGCTGTTCTCTCTTCTGTGCTCATAGGCCTGTTCTAGTTTGAAACCAGTTCAAAGCAATACTTGAATACCATTGGAATTGGTAAATGATTTTTTTTTTAAAAAAAAGGAATTGTAAATGGAATTGAATAAAGGGAATTGACCCCAACCCTGTACATAATCAACCTTGGATAATCTACCTTACAAAAAAGTGTATTGTGTACTGTAGTAAATGTAAAGTAATTGAAAGGTAATGCTGTTAAATCTTTTATTTATTTATTTATTTATTTATTTATTTATTTAAATAAATTTATAAATAAACCATCATTTCAACAGTGCTGTTCAGTTTACTGCAGATAGTTTACATGTTTGCAAAGGTGGCAGCCTTATTTGGTACACTTATATAAAACACCTCTGTTACACCATCCTGAAACATTATGTATTCAAAATACACAATGTGAAATTACAAGTGTTCCCACAGCTAATGGGCAATGTATTCCAGATGGAGGACACTCTGTTTGCAATAAGCATGCTCGCCAGTGTTGAAATTCACATGGGGACGTCCCCAATAAAGAAATGCACTGTGTAGATCACAAGCAATAGTTGCCAAAACACATCTAAAATGTGTTCATTATGAGTCTCATCCAGGCAGTGATTATTAAACCTTCTAATTGGATATGCACCATTAGTCAAGTTCAAAGGCAACTGGACACTAAACAAAGAAAGGTCAGTCAGAGGGGAAGCTTCTAAAAGGAAAAGCTGTACTGTGCTGAGCATCAGGTCCTGAGACTGACTAACTGTTCTCATACGCTTTCTGTTTCTGTATCTGGACTTTGAACAGACTGCTCTGACAATTAGTTACAGGCTTGCATTTTTTTTCTATTATAGTAGTTATCTTAGCATCAAGCTACAGTAGACCCATTGCTTGTATGGGCTATCTCTACCCAAGCTATATCAATTAGATACTAATATTTTAAATGACGTACCCAACAGCGCCATCTGTTTTGGAATCTTTTTACTGCATGCAGTATGTTTCAGTGGATTGGTGTTTGATTG
This sequence comes from Acipenser oxyrinchus oxyrinchus, assembly GCA_030684275.1. Classification (NCBI taxonomy): domain Eukaryota; kingdom Metazoa; phylum Chordata; class Actinopteri; order Acipenseriformes; family Acipenseridae; genus Acipenser; species Acipenser oxyrinchus. The sequence continues at coordinate 95,752,408 of CM060249.1, forward strand.
TGATGTAACCAGAACTTGCTCTATGGGGAACCTACAATGATTTAATGTAATAGGAGGTTTTGGCAGTTTTGATGATCTGATATTTTTTTCTGAATAATCTGTTATTGGTATTAGTTTACTGTCTTCCTGGACGTTAAAATATTTATCCCAGACAGAGGACCAATGAACTTGTTTTAATCATTTCGGCAAACAAAACCAGAAAAGTGTTAGTTTTCGTTTTTCTTGATGTTCGGATTGATATGTAATGAGAATGGGAGCAATTACAGCACTGCAACATGGATTAAAACACTGTACGTTAAACAACATGAAATAGCCATTTTCTAGCCATGTAACTTTTCTTTTCATTAATATCCTGACAACTTTTTACACTTATAACTTTAGTCTGTTTCAAAGCTCTTTTCCAAATGTCTGCTCTAGTGCACTGGGGTTATTGCTGTGTTACCTGTTTGATAATGTGGTCTATTAGTGGACAATTTGAAAAGAGCTTTGAAATAGACTTTTATAAGTGTAAAAAGTTTATCAAGATGTTAATGAAAAGAAAAATGAGTACAGCAAGCATAGCATTAATCTCAATACTATTTTACTGTCTCTTTTGTGACTTTATATATATATATATATATATATATATATATATATATATATATATATATATATATATATATATATATAAAACATGGGCTTCGGCTCTCCTAGTAATTTCACCTTTTCCAAAATGGAGTGTTCTTTCCTAACTCCCCGAGGTCCTAAAGCCCCAAGTTAGTATTCCTGCCCCATAATATTTGTTTAAACCAAACTTTTATTTAAATTTCCCTCATCTAATACACCATTATCATTTACAAGTCTATTAATTAACCCATGTTTAGTCTCAATCCCCAAAACTTTATATTATTTGATTTCCTTTTTCACCATCCTTTCACATTTTGTTTTCTTTAACCAGTCCCTGGCTATATCATTAAGGTTTAAACAGTCTGCAACCTATTGGGTAGACTCCAACAGGGTTTAATGGAGGTTGGTTTGAAATAGATGTGCAGGCTGCAGTAACTGCAATTGTTTAATTGAGGATTGTTTTCCAGCAGTCTCCATGAATACCTAAAACAGTAAGTATTAAACAAACATTCACTGACAGCACTGTTTCTGAGACTGGCAACACATACTTGGAGATCACCTATATGTACAGTAAATGTTCCGATTGTGTGGCAATCAGAATGTTGAAGGGCTCCGAGCTGCAGCTGCTGCTGCTGCTGCTGCTGTTTCCATTGGCTAGAGAGTGGAGAGACCGGATTAAAGCTGGGAGCGATCATGTGGGTATTTTAATGAATGTCACTTCCTGATTGTGAAGTGCGCAGTTTGGGTTTTGTTGTAGTCAAGATCTTGGCGGTAGCAGCAGTAGCAGCAGCAGCAGCGCTGTGTGAAACTAGTGATTGCTTTTCAGATGCGCACACACAGGTTTGTGATGTGCAGTAGCCCGGGGCAAAGTTTAACATTTCTGTCAACATGATTCGCTTTGCTACTTTCAAAGGCTACAGTAAGCAAGGCGAGGAGGAGGATGACGATGAGGTTTTTGTCTACAGTCCAGGTTTGAAGGTGAAGCAGAATGTATTTTTATTTTGAATACTTCTAATTTACTGTAAATGTGGCAGTGGATTAAAGGGACTTTTTATTAGCAGTAGTAGTGCATCTATTCTGCCCTCTACAAATGTTGTAATATCAGGGAAGGTAATTTAAGGTCTAATTAAACCTAAGGTTAATTCTTAAAGATACTCATGCATGTTTTCAGAAGTGCAGTAGGAATTGAGAACTGTTTTGCAGTATCAATTAATTACAATGAAAAGTCTAAATTTAATTTGACCTCCCTGCAGTCTTGGCATAAATAGGTTGCTTGCAACAACAAGTTGACACAGTTAAGTTAATGTTTTACAGTAAATAGCTGAATATTTAAGACTGGCAAAAGTTAGGCAGTATATTCTAGTAAGCTGCAGTATACAGTATTGCTTTGAAAATAACTTGTTTGAAGAATAGTCTTTTTGCTCTGTGGTCCACAGCAGTGCCGTACAGTAGTTGTCTACATTTACTATTGATTTGATTGACTGTAAACCCCAAATTCGCTAGTTCCATGTTTTTACATCATAAGTCAAACAAGATTTAGGCTACTTCAGTATTTTTAGCTGGTTGGTAATTTATTTATTTTTTTGTGCAGCAGTGTCTTGGAAAATGCCATAGATTTTAGTAGGTCTGTTTTTAAATGCAGTCTAAGGAGAATTCTGAAGCATTTTCCTTAGCAATTTCCTTTGTTTATCATCGAAAAAATAGTCTTCACTTTCGGTTATGAGTTACAATGGAAAGGAATTGCATAACTTCTCATAAACGGTACAGCTGTTCCAGTGTGAGTCTGGACTTCCTTTTAGGAAGAGCAATTTGAAGATCTGTCCAGTATACTTTTATTATTTTTTTTTTTATTTTTGTAAATCTACAGTCTGCAAAATATCAGTAGTGAACTTCAGTCCAGTCTCTGCACCTAAACATCATGTGCAGCCACAAGTGATTCACATTATATATATATACAGTACTGTGCAAAAGTTTTAGGCAGGTGTGAAAAAATGCTGTAAAGTAAGAATGCTTTCAAAAATAGACATGTTAATAGATTATATTTATCAATTAACTAAATGCAAAGTGAGTGAACAGAAGAAAAATCTAAATCAAATCCATATTTGGTGTGACCACCCTTTGCCTTCAAAACAGCATCAAGCATCAATTCTTCTAGGTACACTTGCACACAGTTTTTGAAGGAACTCGGCAGGTAGGTTGGCCCAAACATCTTGGAGAACTAACCACAGATCTTCTGTGGATTCAGGCAGCCTCAGTTGCTTCTCTCTCTTCATGTAATCCCAGACAGACTCGATGATGTTGAGATCAGGGCTCTGTGGGGGCCATACCATCACTTCCAGGACTCCTTGTTCTTCTTTACGCTGAAGATAGTTCTTAATGACTTTCGCTGTATGTTTGGGGTCGTTGTCATGCTGCAGAATAAATTTGGGGCCAATCAGATGCCTCCCTGATGGTATTGCATGATGGATAAGTATCTGCCTGTACTTCTCAGCATTGAGGAGACCATTAATTCTGACCAAATCCCCAACTCCATTTGCAGAAATGCAGCCCCAAACTTGCAAGGAACCTCCACCATGCTTCACTGTTGCCTGCAGACACTCATTCGTGTACGCTCTCCAGCCCTTCGGCGAACAAACTGCCTTCTGCTACAGCCAAATATTTCAAGTTTTGACTCATCAGTCCAGAGCACCTGCTGCCATTTTTCTGCACCCCAGTTCCTGTGTTTTCGTGCATAGTTGAGTCGCTTGGCCTTGTTTCCACGTCGGAGGTATGGCTTTTTGGCCGCAAGTCTTCCATGAAGGCGACTTCTGACCAGACTTCTCCGGACAGTAGATGGGTGTACCAGGTTCTCACTGTTTTCTGCCAGTTCTGAGCTGATGGCACTGCTGGACATCTTCCGATTGCGAAGGGAAGTAAGCATGATGTGTCTTTCATCTGCTGCAGTAAGTTTCCTTGGTCGACCACTGCGCTTCACGGTCCTCAACGTTGCCCGTTTCTTTGTGCTTCTTCAAAAGAGCTTGGACAGCACATCTGGAAACCCCTGTCTGCCTTGAAATTTCTGCCTGGGAGAGACCTTGCTGATGCAGTATAACTACCTTGTGTCTTGTTGCTGTGCTCAGTCTTGCCATGGTGTATGACTTTTGACAGTAAACTGTCTTCAGCAACCTCACCTTGTTAGCTGAGTTTGGCTGTTCATCACCCAGTTTTATTCCTCCTACACAGCTGTTTCTGTTTCAGTTAATGGTTGTGTTTCAACCTACATATTGAATTGATGATCATTAGCACCTGTTTGGTATAATTGTTTAATCATACACCTGACTATATGCCTACAAAATCCCTGACTTTGTGCAAGTGTACCTAGAAGAATTGATGCTGTTTTGAAGGCAAAGGGTGGTCACACCAAATATGGATTTGATTTAGATTTTTCTTCTGTTCGCTCACTTTGCATTTAGTTAATTGATAAATATAATCTATTAACATGTCTATTTTTGAAAGCATTCTTACTTTACAGCATTTTTTCACACCTGCCTAAAACTTTTGCACAGTACTACAGTACTGGCAGAAAACAGTGGGACCCTGGTACACCCATCTACTGTCCGGAGAAGTCTGGTCAGAAGTGGCCTTCATGGAAGACTTGCGGCCAAAAAGCCATACCTCCGACGTGGAAACAAGGCCAAGCTACTCAACTATGCACGAAAACACAGGAACTGGGGTGCAGAAAAATGGCAGCAGGTGCTCTGGACTGATGAGTCAAAATTTGAAATATTTGGCTGTAGCAGAAGGCAGTTTGTTCGCCGAAGGGCTGGAGAGCGGTACACGAATGAGTGTCTGCAGGCAACAGTGAAGCATGGTGGAGGTTCCTTGCAAGTTTGGGGCTGCATTTCTGCAAATGGAGTTGGGGATTTGGTCAGAATTAATGGTCTCCTCAATGCTGAGAAGTACAGGCAGATACTTATCTATCATGCAATACCATCAGGGAGGCATCTGATTGGCCCCAAATTTATTCTGCAGCATGACAATGACCCCAAACATACAGCGAAAGTCATTAAGAACTATCTTCAGCGTAAAGAAGAACAAGGAGTCCTGGAAGTGATGGTATGGCCCCCACAGAGCCCTGATCTCAACATCATCGAGTCTGTCTGGGATTACATAAAAGAGAGAAGCAACTGAGGCTGCCTAAATCCACAGAAGAACTGTGGTTAGTTCTCCAAGATGTTTGGGCCCACCTACCTGCCGAGTTCCTTCAAAAACTGTGTGCAAGTGTACCTAGAAGAATTGATGCTTGATGCTGTTTTGAAGGCAAAGGGTGGTCACACCAAATATGGATTTGATATATGAAGGATTTATGAGAGTTCTGTATGGGACAACTTTTAAACACAACCAAACTCACTGAATGAATGTGTGACCCTGGGGGCAGGTCAAACTGTAAAAAGGGAGACACAACTCTGCAGTAGGAGGACACTAGAAGCAAGGTTCTGTGCTACCCTACAGCAGCTGTCCTGTCTGAGGGAATATTTTTTTGTTTAACAAAATCCCTGCTCAGGATGTTTAGAACTAGATCAAGTTGAATTATATTACACAAGAGCCTCCTGAAGCTTGAAAATTGTAATGCAATTCTGTTGGTGCCAGACTGGGTCTAATTTTATTTCAGATCTTCTTGGTGTCAAAGGCTGTGTGCCTCGCGCTATCAATAGGGAAATTTGAAACTCCTGTGAGAGGTTATGTTGAGGAGAAGAGAGGATTACAGTACTGGTAGCATTAAGCTGTTTGGTTAATACTGATGCTAATTCTGTTAATCTGCCATAAAAGGTCAATTTAATTATAAGTGCAGTGGTTTTCTAATTGTGCAAGACATGAAGTACTGTACAGTGCAATTCTCAGTATAGCCAGCAAATCCTTTATTGAACTTGTCCGGCTACTTCTATATTCCAGAGAAAACAGGTTACTGATTTATAGTATACTGTAAGATGTAATTGGTTATGCAGGTATACAATTCCTCAATGTCTGCGTACAATTAGCAGTGTCTACTGTGAAGTTTGGTTTACTGGAATTTGAAAATGAAGACAGTAAAATCTTTTGTCATATCCTTATTTTTTTATGTGTTGGGAAATTTGCTGCCTACATTTTTTTCAACAGCTGAAATGTCATAATCCAGTTTAGATACTGACTTCATATTTTCTGTGTTTAATACAGTAACTATAGACATTCAGATATTGATGTCCAGTTCCATTACCGTTTTTGTCCAGTAAAAATGAACCACTTGAACCTCTTTCCATATTCATTACAAACCATTTTATCAAAGGTGCCTGGGGATGCTTTTTCATTCTCAAACACCTTTTTTTAGTTTTTATTTTTGCTCCTGTTAGTAAAGAGTGTAGGACAGTCCAGTAAGTGGCGTAGTGGCGCTAGAATTTCTGTCTGTACTCTAGGTTGAAAGTTTACTTTCACCCAGGTTAGAAGTTATGAACTGGAGGATGGAGGATGAACTGGTGCTATAGTATATGACTGTTGTTGTGCACTGCATAACCTTTGAGACTGAGCTATCTCAGGGTTGCACATTATTTCCAGGATCGGACTGAAATACTTGTAGTTTGGTTGAACCTTTCTAAAACATTTAGGTATTTACTTGGGGATCTTTGTTTTTCGTTAAAATTAAGTACATTGTTGTGGTTATGCTCAGTGTCATAACCACACTTGTCTGTTATCTGAACATAAATCTGTAAAATGAGGAAGCTCTGTTGGTTGTGTCTGTTGTACACTAAGCTGATCAAATTGTGTTTGGGAATGAAGGTGCTGCTGCTCTTTTGAAGGGGGATTCTAAAGTTTTACTGACTTAATCGTGTTGCTGAACAATTATTTTCATGATGGCTCTTGATGAAAACACATTTACAGTATTTTTTTACTGCACTGTATGCGCTGTAGCTGAGCTTGAATAATTCACTCTTTTAGAAGTGAATGTTCTTTTAATCTTTCCAATGCGAGCAACAGCATGTCAAATACATTTTGAGAAATAATTTGTTCCACAGATAACTGGTGTAGCATTACACTTACAGTATCTAATGAATTCCACCTGGAAATGTACAATTTTCTGTTAAAAGTAACAAAAAAATCCTACTGCATATTCAGTGCGTGTATTAATGAAAGCAGCTGCAGGGTTCACCCCAGGAATTCTGTACAGCCGGGCGGCAGAACATTATAGCCAGGAGCACTTTTAACGGAAAAATAAACTTTCCTTACCTTATATAAAAATACGACAAAGAATTTGAATAATGTGTTGTCTTTCGTTGACTATATCTGGTTGCTGTTTGTTCTACATTCTTTTTCATTACTGTTTTTTTTTATTATGGTAAATTACCGTGCTTATTTAGGCACTATACGATTTGACTGGTGAAAGATAACGTAGGTTTATTGGAGTTCACAAAAAAATTAAAAACCGGTAACCTTTTCACTTCCTTTTTACCTTAATTGGAGATTATTGCTTCATTTAAATTGTTTTCTTTTAAGTTAAAGGCACAGTAGCATCTGCAGGACGAGCCTGGCTGAAAAGGCCTGGGGAGAACCCTGAGCTAGCGATACCCCCTTGCTCTTCCTTCTTCTGCAGCCAGCCTGTAACATGGAAGAGTTGAGTCAGATCTTGATATGCACTGCTACAGTAAACACAATATACTGCCATTATGCACATCAATAATAATAGTTTATCTTTCCTTTAACATTGCAGACCACTTCCCCGACAGGCCAGGGCAGAGCCGAGTCTCCAGTGTATGCAAACCTGCAGGAGCTGAAGATCTCGCAGTCCAGTCTGCCGCCCGTCCCCTCCAGCTCACCCCTGCATACCATCGGGGAGTGGGACACTCACAAAGATCTCAACGGGAGGCACTATTACTTCAACAGGGCCACCCAGGAGCGCACATGGAAGCCCCCTCGTGCCCGGGACACCAGCAGCAGCAGCAGCAGCAGCACCCGAGGGGAGCCTCACGTCTCTGGGGATCAGGAGGTAACATGGGCAGCAGTGACACACAGATCCCCTGCTGGATACAATTGTGTTTCCTAACTTTAGTAAGGGAACAGAAAACCACACTCTCCTTCCTTGCAATCAGAACACGTCCTTTTTTAAAATTATTTAAGTTTATTTATTTATTTATTTATTTTATTTTTTTACGATGAGCCTAATTAGTCCTACCTGAGCTTAATACCAATCACATGCTCCTATTATAAGTTATAGTAATTAGCTTGTGATCACTCAAAAGAGTAAAAAAGAGAGCGAAAGAAGAAATGGTGGTAATAGTGTGCTATTTTCTTTTTTAAAACCCTGCCAAGGCACTTCTTTAGCTTCCTTTTCATTTCTGGTCTAGATGTTGAAGTCTGATATTGAAGAGCAACTACTTAAGGAAATCCGTCGGGTTTTGCTGAAAATTGTTATTCTCAACAGAAATAGCTTCTTATCAAGCTACAAAACAGAGTCAAGACTGGATGGGGTTTCTACTTGGAACCAGCTCCTTCTGCCTCTTTAGCTGACGCACTGGGCGATAGGGGCACTTGGTGGTGACCAGATAGCTGGTGCCATTAATTCATGTCCTCTGGACACATCTTAGACCGATGTGGTGATGTAAAGAATATGAAGTATATACACTGTGACTGTGATACTACTTCAATATACCATGCATATATATATATATATATATATATATATATATATATATATATATATATATATATATATATATATATACAGTACTGTGCAAAAGTTTTAGGCAGGTGTGAAAAAATGCTGTAAAGTAAGAATGCTTTCAAAAATAGACATGTTAATAGTTTATATTTATCAATTAACTAAATGCAAAGTGAGTGAGCAGAAGAAATCTAAATCAAATCCATATTTGGTGTGACCACCCTTTGCCTTCAAAACAGCATCAATTCTTCTAGGTACACTTGCACACAGTTTTTGAAGGAACTCGGCAGGTAGGTGGGCCCAAACATCTTGGAGAACTAACCACAGTTCTTCTGTGGATTTAGGCAGCCTCAGTTGCTTCTCTCTCTTCATGTAATCCTAGACAGACTTGATGATGTTGAGATCAGGGCTCTGTGGGGGCCATACCATCACTTTCAGGACTCCTTGTTCTTCTTTACGCTGAAGATAGTTCTTAATGACTTTCGCTGTATGTTTGGGGTCGTTGTCATGCTGCAGAATAAATTTGGGGCCAATCAGATGCCTCCCTGATGGTATTGCATGATGGATAAGTATCTGCCTGTACTTCTCAGCATTGAGGAGACCATTAATTCTGACCAAATCCCCAACTCCATTTGCAGAAATGCAGCCCCAAACTTGCAAGGAACCTCCACCATGCTTCACTGTTGCCTGCAGACACTCATTCGTATACGCTCTCCAGCCCTTCGCTAACAAACTGCCTTCTGCTACAGCCAAATATTTCAAATTTTGACTCATCAGTCCAGAGCACCTGCTGCCATTTTTCTGCACCCCAGTTCCTGTGTTTTCGTGCATAGTTGAGTCGCTTGGCCTTGTTTCCACGCCGGAGGTATGGCTTTTGGCCGCAAGTCTTCCATGAAGGCCACTTCTGACCAGACTTCTCCGGACAGTATATGGGTGTACCAGGGTCCCACTGTTTTCTGCCAGTTCTGAGCTGATGGCACTGCTGGACATCTTCCGATTGCGAAGGGAAGTAAGCATGATGTGTCTTTCATCTGCTGTAGTAAGTTTCCTTGGCCGACCACTGCGCTCACGGTCCTCAACGTTGCCCGTTTCTTTGTGCTTCTTCAAAAGAGCTTGGACAGCACATCTGGAAACCCCTGTCTGCCTTGAAATTTCTGCCTGGGAGAGACCTTGCTGATGCAGTATAACTACCTTGTGTCTTGTTGCTGTGCTTAGTCTTGCCATGGTGTATGACTTTTGACAGTAAACTGTCTTCAGCAACCTCACCTTGTTAGCTGAGTTTGGCTGTTCCTCACCCAGTTTTATTCCTCCTACACAGCTGTTTCTGTTTCAGTTAATGATTGTGTTTCAACCTACATATTGAATTGATGATCATTAGCACCTGTTTGGTATAATTGTTTAATCATACACCTGACTATATGCCTACAAAATCCCTGACTTTGTACAAGTGTACCTAGAAGAATTGATGCTGTTTTGAAGGCAAAGGGTGGTCACACCAAATATGGATTTGATTTAGATTTTTCTTCTGTTCGCTCACTTTGCATTTAATTAATTGATAAATATAATCTATTAACATGTCTATTTTTGAAAGCATTCTTACTTTACAGCATTTTTTCACACCTGCCTAAAACTTTGGCACAGTACTGTATATATATATATATATATATATATATTGAAAAAAAAAAAAAAAAACTAGGGCTGCCAAGCGTTTAAAAAAATAAATAAAAATAATGTATCAATTTAATCTTGAGATTAAAAAAAAATCTGTTAATATTGGTTTTAATCACATTTAATACAATACTGATACAATTACTGCTTCAATCTCATTTAAGCTTTATTACTACTGTTGTTGTTGTTGTTGTCGTCGTTGTCATTATTATTATTATCATCATCCAAAAAACCTGCATAAAAACCCTGTTTTCCTATTAATGGAATTATTTATAATCCAGCATTGTCGTTAAATTGTTTGAACCAGCTGCTAAATCACAATGGGGTCAGTTTATTACTTACCTTCCTGCATTTACAAAGATCGGTTTCCTTTACTCATAAACTAATGTTTTTCATTGCTGTTTTAAATAATAATTTTAAAGTTATATCCTCTAAGTGTAAATAGTATTGTTTTAAAATCAAAGTGGTTATTGAAATAAAACAAAGCTACAGTGTTACAGGGTCTGCAGTCGATAGCTGTGCAACAGCAGTGCTTATGGTATCGTACTGAGCTTGATTCATGGGTTTGCAGCGATCCAGAATTTCTAAATCTGTCAACTGATGGGTTTCATTTGTTGTTGTCTGTAGCAGAAAAACTACTAGAAAGTGTATTTTGAGAAGTGAAAGCATGTTTAGCAGGTGGTACAGAAGACTAGATGCACTTCTGTGATACTGGAACTCACTTTGACAGTAGATACAAGTAACTCTCTTTCTATCCAATGAACCGTGAGAAAGTAAAAAAAAAAAATAAAAAAAAACCTCAGTTTGAGTGCTTTGCTACATAATGCGGTTCCGTGACTAATTTTATATTCAAAAAAGACAGGAGTTTGTTTAACGTGCATTCAAAACATGTTAATCGCAGAAGTTAACTGCTATTAATTGACAGCCCTAATATAAACTATAAATTTGTATTAAATGCCAAATACTCTTCAGGCGGACTGACTGCAGAAAGAAATCCGTCACTGTGAAACCAAAACCTCTAAGTTATTTCCTGTTAGCAACCTAACCTATCTTGAAGTGGCTTTGTGACAGATGAACACAATACACAGTCTGCAAGCAGGGCTGAAATTCAGTATATGATTTTGATACTGTGACATTACTTTGTAAAATCTGTAACATAATTCACAGATCTGTTACTGATATTTACTTAAGTTGTTAATAAGCTTAAAAAAAAACATGCTGCCATACAACTGTAGAAACCACAATGTCCTGAAATGTAGACAGATTCAGTTTCATGTCCTTTTAACATTTTCATGGTTATTTTTGATGTCATGATTACAGATGTTTTTTTCAAAGCAGCATTCACTTTGTAAATATTCCAAATTAAATATTTTACAGTATACTATAAACACTTAGGGGTAGATGTACTAAGATGGGTCAGTCGCAGCGCAAGCATACCACAATTTGCATTTTCGTTACGACAATTCGCAAAGTGCACATTTTGTCATATGTACTAAGAAAAAACATGTTAATGAAGAGAGCCGCAATATACTAATTTTAAATATTATTTGTGTCATCTTAGCGACATCTCTAGGCAGTTGAGTTGTGGTTTGCTGCAGCAGTGCCTGAAGGATAACGTCTGTGCATTCAAGGGTGCAAGAATCAAAGTAACATTATTTTTGTTAAATGTAAACGTCATCTGTACAATGCATTCTGTTCCGTCTTCATTTAATACTTTTATATACAGTACTGTGCAAAAGTTTTAGGCAGGTGTGAAAAAATGCTGTAAAGTAAGAATTTATCAATTAACTAAATGCAAAGTGAGTGAACAGAAGAAAAATCTAAATCAAATCCATATTTGGTGTGACCACCCTTTGCCTTCAAAACAGCATCAAGCATCAATTCTTCTAGGTACACTTGCACACAGTTTTTGAAGGAACTCGGCAGGTAGGTTGGCCCAAACATCTTGGAGACTAACCACAGTTCTTCTGTGGATTTAGGCAGCCTCAGTTGCTTCTCTCTCTTCATGTAATCCCAGACAGACTCGATGATATTGAGATCAGGGCTCTGTGGGGGCCATACCATCACTTCCAGGACTCCTTGTTCTTCTTTACGCTGAAGATAGTTCTTAATGACTTTCGCTGTATGTTTGGGGTCATTGTCATGCTGCAGAATAAATTTGGGGCCAATCAGATGCCTCCCTGATGGTATTGCATGATGGATAAGTATCTGCCTGTACTTCTCAGCATTGAGACCATTAATTCTGACCAAATCCCCAACTCCATTTGCAGAAATGCAGCCCCAAACTTGCAAGGAACCTCCACCATGCTTCACTGTTGCCTGCAGACACTCATTCGTGTACGCTCTCCAGCCCTTTGGCGAACAAACTGCCTTCTGCTACAGCCAAATATTTCAAATTTTGACTCATCAGTCCAGAGCACCTGCTGCCATTTTTCTGCACCCCAGTTCCTGTGTTTTCGTGCATAGTTGAGTCGCTTGGCCTTGTTTCCACGTCGGAGGTATGGCTTTTTGGCCGCAAGTCTTCCATGAAGGCCACTTCTGACCAGACTTCTCCGGACAGTAGATGGGTGTACCAGGGTCCCACTGTTTTCTGCCAGTTCTGAGCTGATGGCACTGCTGGACATCTTCCGATTGAAGGAAGTAAGCATGATGTGTCTTTCATCTGCTGCAGTAAGTTTCCTTGGCCGACCACTGCGTCTCACGGTCCTCAACGCTGCCCGCTTCTTTGTGCTTCTTCAAAGAGCTTGGACAGCACATCTGGAAACCCCTGTCTGCCTTGAAATTTCTGCCTGGGAGAGACCTTGCTGATGCAGTATAACTACCTTGTGTCTTGTTGCTGTGCTCAGTCTTGCCATGGTGTATGACTTTTGACAGTAAACTGTCTTCAGCAACCTCACCTTGTTAGCTGAGTTTGGCTGTTCCTCACCCAGTTTTATTCCTCCTACACAGCTGTTTCTGTTTCAGTTAATGATTGTGTTTCAACCTACATATTGAATTGATGATCATTAGCACCTGTTTGGTATAATTGTTTAATCATACACCTGACTATATGCCTACAAAATCCCTGACTTTGTGCAAGTGTACCTAGAAGAATTGATGCTGTTTTGAAGGCAAAGGGTGGTCACACCAAATATGGATTTGATTTAGATTTTTCTTCTGTTCACTCACTTTGCATTTAGTTAATTGATAAATATAATCTATTAACATGTCTATTTTTGAAAGCATTCTTACTTTACAGCATTTTTTCACACCTGCCTAAAACTTTTGCACAGTACTGTATATAAAAAATGAAAGGCAGTTTAATCCCATCAGATTCTATAGTGGGGCCCCAACCTTCACCCCCAAAAAGCTTTTCATAATCATACAGTAGCCCCTCGCTAAACCGGACTTGTTTGTCCGACTTAAGGAGCTTTCAGGTTTAAAAACAATACAATAAAATCGCACACATACATTTACAGTTCTCGATGTATTTTAAATATAAATCATTGCGCTGAATTAACACTAATGTGTTTTGGGTAGACTACACATTACATTATGTAAAAATATAAATCTGTTCAGTAGGCCTATACAGTATACAGTACAGTAGTAAAATCAAATGAATACCTAGCACACTTTTTTTTGTACTTTAGCCTTCTGGTAACACAAAATAAATCACGCTGCTGCATTATACACATTGGTGTACAATGCACAGAAAAGATTATTGTAAATTGAAACTAAATAATTTTAGTGTTTTTTATTTTAATTATTATTTTTAACTTGGTCTACTTAGTAGCCTAGACAATTAACTCACAATAGATCGTGGTCCTACACAGATGCTCAGAATGAGCTGGACGGGTTAATGGCACATGTGTGCAGCCTATTGCTCCCAACACGCTGGGAAAACAGAAATGTCATAGGAAGTTGTTTTCAAGGCTTGTAAGTACACCCTGACTTTAGTGAAAATTAGGTACTTTGGTGTTCGTCTCAAAAATACATTGAGCATAACTGCCAACATTGAGAAAAAGAGGACTAGGAAATGCCAGCAACAATTGTGACTGTTTAAAACATGCTTTCAAAAGTTCTTAACAAATTGATGCAATTGTAAGTGTCGTAATTTCCCGCAGCTTTAGTGCATCTCATTATAATATTTTTGATCCCTCATTTGCACTATCTCCACCCTGTTTTTGTGAATTTCTGCAGGAACGCCCAGAATTACACATTCATTTAAGGCTGAAGCGCAAATAAGAACTGTGGCTGCAAAGCATTCGTTAAAATGATGCTAACAGCGTTGTGTTTATTTAGTAAATTTCACGCTACACTTCTGACTGGTTTGCATGTGGTTTGCAACGATTGATACAGACTTAACACTTTAGTACATCTACCCCTTACTTGTCTAAATTACTTTTTGGTCTGATACTTGCAATCGTTTAAGTATTAGACAACCTGGAATTGGTTTGGATAAACCCCAGTTATGAATAATGAAGTGACATCTGTATATTATTCAAACCAATCTTTTTAAATCTTTTGAAATCATTTATTTGATTTAATTCTGGTGATTTGTATTATGAATTCCTCTGGGTTTCTTTATTTCTTGCTGGGATACACAGCTTACTTGTAGTCTTTAGAAATGGCTCTGTCCAAATCACAACCTCTCTCTCTCTCTCTCTCTCTCTCTCTCTCTCTCTCTCTCTCTCTCTCTCTCTCTCTCTCTCTCTCTCTCTCTCTCTCTCTCTCTCTCTCTCTCTCTCTCTCTCTCTCTCTCTCTCTCTCTCTCTCTCTGTCTCTCTCCTACTGCTGTTTTTCTTAGCCCTTTCGTCCGAAGAGAACTGCCACAGCACTTATTCCAGCCAGTCAGATAGTCAGTATGGGTCTCCTCCCCAAGGCTGGTCTGAGGAGCTGGATGAACATGGGCAGACCTTGTATGTCAGTGAATATACCAATGAAAAGGTACTGGGGACTGTCTCTTCCATCTTCCCTCGTTTGTTTGTCTCTCTCTCTCTCTCTCTCTCTCTCTCTCTCTCTCTCTCATATAATGGAATGTGATCAAGCTTTGGAACCTCAGCTGCCAAGGATGATGGGAAGATCAGCATGAATGCAGAACAATTCAATTGAAAAAAATTATTAAAACAATGCATTTTGACTCATCATCTTGTTATGACTGGCATATTAAATCCAATAGTAAAGGAAAAAAAAAACATAACACATGGATCTCCGAGTATGGTAGACTACAGTGCGCAGAGGCTAAAAGACTAAAATGATTAAACTATTACCGTAGTTGAGAAACTAGAGATATTTGTGCTTCAACCATTTAGTTGGGGGCGTGGGGGTCAGTGTGTTTATTTTTTTATATATATATATATATATATATATATATATATTAATATAAAAAAATGCTTTTTAAGAAATCTGCACCTTCCCTAAACAGTCCACATAAATAAAGAGTATTAAGAGAATAGTTATGTGGGTAAGTCATTTATGTTTGTATCATAATATAGGTACTTTTACCTGATGGCCTGGCAATAGTGCTTTTTTTATTGCTGCTCTTTTTTGTGTCTATGATTTGTTTATCGTCAAGCTGTTTTCTGTATTAGGTTCTCTATTACTCTCTTTTATTGTCTGCGTGATGTATTTTAATTGTATTCTCGTTTACAGTGGATAAAACATGTTGATGAACAAGGTCGACCATATTACTATAGCGCAGATGGTTCAAGATCTGAATGGGAACTACCGAAAGTGAGTAAGCAAGCTGAAGAACAGAAACCAGTAAGCACTTCTGTGTTAACGTTCATCTCTATAAAGCATTTACAGAGTATACACGATGCAGCAAAAAGCTTAAAATATATGGTATATCTATAGGACTACTACATATGACAATTTCAGGACTTTCATGTTGTCCCAAAGGACATGGTCAGATAGCCGTATGCTTTCTGTAGGTTACATCTGCATGTTCTCATAATGAACTTCAGTTGAAAGCACTTTCGAGTTGAACTGTCATGCATGGATGTACAGTATGATCTGTTCCAGTGATTCAAACTTATGGGACATCCATTTTGTTGCGGTTATTTAATGTTAAATAACATTTTACTTTGTACAATACAAACCATTCAATCAGTGTGCCGTTAAACTTCATATTGACAAATGCCTGTGCCTTCATCAGAAATGTTTGTTTTGTAGGTCGTACATGCTAAATAAATAAATAAATAAATAAATAAACATCATGAACTACAGGGTGGGGGATTTAAGAAGTAAAACTTAAACTAGGTCACTACAAATAAAAAAAAACAGGAGCTTTATCCTTGCATCTAAAGTCATGCAAATCTGCAGAATGATGGTCATTAATATATTAATATGCCTATATCAACATGTACCGTAATCCCTCTGCAAAACAGCTATATATGGAACAGCTATAATCTAATTAGCATAATGAAGATCAGCAACACAGTGCAGCGACTCTGTACTCTCCTTTTCCCAGTGACCTGGAGTACTGCTTTTGCAATTCTGTGCGGTTTAAATTACAAATGATATTCTGGTTCATGAAAAGAGAGGTATTGTTTTGTGTGTTCTCTATTTTCGTCCTGCTGTCCTGTTTCTTTTTACATGGGATTAACCGGTACTCGTCATCGTGTTTTTTTCTTTCAGTATAAGCTCTCTCCACCACTGCCGGGGGAATTTCCTAAAAGCAGAAGTCTGGACCGGAAGCAAGTTGACCCTATAGTGTTAACAAAGTGGAGACACAGCACATATGTGCTTGATTTAAGTGACAAGGTAGGATGGAGTGAAGTACCGTTTTGTTCGTTTGCAAGGCTCAGAATTTCATCCTACCTATACCAAGCCAGTTTTTTTTGGGGGCGGTGTACCTGCTTGTATTAAACAATTTGTTATATTAAGGAAAAAATAAACAATAGTAGGACATGTAATTAAAAGAAAGAGCATTACAATTAGTCAAAGAAAAGTCAATTGCACTTTCTAGTAAGACTTTGAAGTGTGTGTTCTTGATGAATTTCCTTAGGTTTTTAAATAGCATGCTCATCAGTTATTTATTTGTGTAAAATAGTTTTTGAAAAATGTTTTAAAAAAAAAATGCTGATTGTAAAATCTTTTAGCTGATTTGGAAGGACACTGTTTAAATACTCGAGTGGATGTGCTGGGTAGGGGTGTAGTGAAGAATCATACACCCAATGGTTCCTGAATTTTAGGAGTTGGTATGAATACATATTATCCTTAACTCATTTCATTTTTACTAAATATGCTATCGTTAAATTATCATTCGGTCTTATTAAGCATCATACTAGTAGCTCATCAGGACCATCACATGTATCGTGATGCATACCTAATACCTCTGACATTTAGGTAGGGGATATGAAAGTGTCATCTGCCAGTGAGGGAGATGGGAAGAGAAACTGATAGAAATGTCATGGAACTGTCTCTAGGATCATGTGCGATCAGCAGGGATCCTAGTTTTCCGCAATAAAAAAATTGAATTCTCAGATATAAAAATCAAATAAAAATTGCATTATTCAACGAGTAAAATAAAAGGGCTAAAAATGAGTTTTCCCTGCCACACAAACAGTACTATTGGGTAACTGTTAACACATTAAGTATTTATTGTTGTTCTTGTTACAATTGTTGTGTCTCCTGTTGTATTTTAGTTTATAACTTTAATTATTCTTGAACTGTAACCTTGTATTAGTGTAACATGTGTAAGTCGCTTTCGATAAATACATCTGCTAAATAAATAAAGTAAAAATGGTTACATTTTCAAATTCTAAGCAAGTTACAAGTTTACCAGCGCCATTAATCAATAAAACAAACTTCAAATATTACAAATCTGAAACAGTTTCATGCTGTTTTTTGGTAGTTGTAAGAGGCTGAAATGATCCAAACACAGTGGTCTTTTTCAGTATTTTCGTCCTTGCCAAACTCATTGAACTGATCTTTAGGGGTGATTTTTATTGTTTTCGGCATCTTTGAACAGCTGTGAATACTGAAGTAAACTGAACTTGAATACCAGAAAGAAACAAAAAATGTCTTGCATGATTTTTGCCACTCCCCAAGTGTAAAACCGAAAAAATCTTCGAAAACATAGGAAATCCGTGTTATTCCGCAGCAAACGGATTCCTAGGATCCCTGGCGATCAGTGATCCAGAAATTAGCACCCAAGGGTCACAGGCTTGTTAGAAGTCTGCCAGCAGGTTTTAAACTGTACCAGCGAAGGTGAGAGTGCCAGCTGTGTGCCAGTCTGGTCTGCAGGTGAAAGAGACCTCCAATAGACAGCACTCCCAGGCCAAAAGAGCAAAGTGTTACAGACATTAAGGGATAAACGCATATTGTGTTGCATGCTGTGTTGGACATGACATGCTTCACACATATAGGACATCTCTGATGTGATGCAATATCTACTTGCCAGGGATATGATCATGAGTTTGGATAATGTGTAAACCTAAAACTTAACAACTAAGCCAAGAAGACATGCCATTCAGCTAATGCATTCATGAGTGTAAAATAGTCAAAATGACAGATATTCCGGATAGTCATAGGTATTACAAAATAACATCATAAACCTGGTCTTGTAGATCACATGCAATGGTGCCCGGCCCAACATGGCCAGATAGCGTACGCTAGCCTTAAAAGAGCAGATCTTGTGAAACGCTCCTAGGCACAGGGTGTGTTTTAACACACATTGTACCGGCCTGTTTTTGAATATGTAGCCTGGATGCTAGTCTTTTGAAATTAATCTTTTAAAGTCCATTAGGCTACTTCACTTTAACATTTTAGATGGAAGATGACACATCCAGTCGCACAGTCCCACTAACACCGTCATTACTTCAGTTCAGGGTTGAACAACACTTTACTGAGCAACTAATGCTGAAGAGATTCCAACTGGATGTAGCATTTGAAACAGTAACTCTGTTCTCCTTATGACCAAGGCAATGAGTGAATGATATAAAATATATAATTCTCTTTTTGTTAAATAAATAATTTAAAAAAAAAAAAAAAACTGTAGACACACACTTTTTTGATTCTGTTGCAGTTGTCTGTCGTACACAAGCGTAATGCTTCTGAACATCACACGGGGGTTATTGCTCCCCCACCTTATCATGAACAAGTTAGTATCCCTCATTGTCAATGTTCTGTCTTTCCAGCTTAAACAAATAAAACAAACATCCCATTGAAGCAGTCTGCTAAAAACCAATCAAATTAACTAATGTCTCTATTGCTTTGAACTACTAACTAAACAAATACTGCTCTTGACTGTCGAGAGGTTTCCTGGGCTTAATTGTAATTTTACAATTAAAATAAAATTGCAAAATCATCCTAATCAATTAAAGTTGCAGTATTCCTTTAGAATCTTAGGCTATTGGCATTTTGACATCAGATCTGTTACATGCTCCTTTGTCAATCTTTAAATGATTTGTCTAACTTTGCAAACCACTGCATAAGCTGTCAACTATTTCTTAGTTCTTTTGCTTACTTATTATGGTATATTTGGATTTTTTTTTGTTTTTGTTTTTATTATTTTTGTAATTGATTATATTGTAACATCTCTCATCTTTAGGAATCTCCAACCACTCCAAAGCAAGGCTTTCCTGAATCCGATTCCTGCCCTTCCTCTCCAAAGCACCCCACAGCTGTTAGTATCCACTGCTACTGTATTCCCTTACTTCCAGCAATCCCAATCTTTATTCTGTGGTTTTATGTAGCTGGACAGGAGACTGAGCATCATTCCCACTTTTAGCTCCCTTTGGTGCTGTGCTCCATGACCAACTCCAGCTAATCTACTAAAATTATTCAAACCTGGGAAGCTTTAGACCAGGAAATCCTCTGAGTTTCTAAGTATCGATATCATGTGGTTGAAAAGTCAAGGACTGGAAGTCAGGAGGTCTTAGTTGGGAATCTTGGCTCGGACACTGTGACCTTGGCTTGGGGAAGTTCCTTAGCATCTGTGTGGCCGCTGTCCAGCGCTGAGCTGTAAACCGGGATACAAATATAGGGCTACTCTTGACACATTCTTCAGCCTTCCTCTCGGTGTTAAACGTAATAGTAAAAAATCACCGTACTGTCTTAGACATCTAGTGGGTATGTTCACAAACAATTTAAAAAGCTATATTTTTGACAATCTTTCGTGTTATTGTAACTTAGATTTATTTATTTTTGTTTTTAAAGGCTTCGGAGAAATGTGGTGTGTTAAATGTAACCAAAATCACAGAACATGGAAAGAAAGTTAGGTAGGTATCTATAAAATATTTTGTATGATTTCTAGACTTGCAGCTGGATCTTTTAAAAAATAATTGATTCCATTTTCCTCTTGCATCCATAATAACTTTTATTCAAAAAAAGATATTTTGAAAAAGCTTTCAAAACACAGTTAAGTTAAATATGCTTAATTTTCATGCACGTACGTCATGAAGAAATAGGATTTCCTTCCCATTCTATTCTTTAAAAGTGTTCTGTAAAATAATTCTGTTTTCAAATAGAGGGAGTAAGATTGACCGTCTCTGGTGTGAAGGATTTCCCTTTGTCAGTATTGTAGACCTTTGGGTATCAGAGTGATCCAAGAAATAGAACAGTTTTGATTCAAAATTCAACTGTCATTTTAGGAAGAACTGGACATCCTCGTGGGCTGTGCTGCAGGGCTCCACGTTGTTATTTGCCAAAGGTCAAGGTGGCGGGACTGGTTGGGTAGGTGCTTCATTAAATAATCCCAGTTGAAGTGCACCTGCTTCAGGTGCAGCAAAGCATGGGCCTGTAGTAGTCTTGAAATAACATTTTTTTGCATCGGCACTGTGTTCCTTGGTATTCCAAGTGTATTTGTTCATAAAACATTTGCACTTTTTTTTTCTTTTAATTATTTTTTTTTCTAAAGCAATCAAGATCGCTCACTCTTGCATCTATAACTTTAAAAAACAATAACTTTAAATAATTACAACTAGAAAACAAATGTAAACTTAATCCAGTGTACCATACTAGTAAGTATAGTAGCAATCATTTTGGTCAGACAACCTTCTTCAGAGCATAATACATCAACATTATTTCAGTTCAAATTGAATACAGTAAGTTGAAGTAAAATCACTTTTTGCAATGAAGTTCATGTTTTGTGAATAAGGGTCTTGGATTTATTACCTGGGGAAAATCTGTGTTTTCTGCAGCTCCCTTTAAGTGACATTAGGGGGGGACGTATGTACCATAGAACTTGGCCTTAAAATCCAAATTAGATTGGACACATACTTTTTACCCATGTAAATAAGAAGTTGTATCTCAGTGGATTTCATCCTGTATGAATGTTTAAAAAAAATGATTTGTGGTAGTAAATAGGTGGTTAGCATTTATCTGAAAAATACATGTATACAAGTGCTGAACAGTTTATCTTTTTGCATGCTAAAACATATTTGGTTTGGTTTGGTTCCACTGATAGTGAGAGTAGTGTCTGCTAACCACTGATGCATGCAACACACACTGTACTGGAGAGAACATTGTGTTGTTGTGGGGGGGGGGGGGCACATTTATCGCAGGGTCTTTTTACAGTTATCTGGCTTTTGGCTTCATTAGTGCTGTGCACTTTTTTGTGACATCACCACTTTTCTTCCCCCTTTCCATCAAGTCGTACTACCAAAGGGGCTCGATCCCTGAGCTGCTCCTCTCGCTGCTAGCCAACTGGAAACACTCAGTCAAGCGGCGGCCCGCCGTCTCCTATGTAAACTCTGGCCCTGTTACAGCTGCCACTGTATGTTCTCTCTGCATGCCTCCTCCCATTAGTAATGCCTTCTGTCTACCATTAACACATGTAACTTTGCTTAGATGAGATGTTAAGGGGATATGAGGTGGAGGGATACGCACTACTGTTGAATGTGTTTATGCATTTGTGTTTGTTTCAAAAATTGGTTGGGGATGGGAATGGTGAGGGATGGAATGCTATTTTTCCGTACCAGGCAGCACCTGGTGATTTGTGACTGAAGGTAGTTTGCATCTGAGGACCAGTACTGTACATGTGATAATATTTTATTAAATCTTTGCATGTGTCATTTTTAAACAGTAAAACCTTTTTTTGTGTGTGCAAGCAGATGAGCTTTTCCTCTCATCTCCCCTGCTTGGCCCACAAGCAGTAACTGATCACTGCTGGAGAACTAAATGTAACAGGGTATATTACATTCATCTAAACAGTGACAAATCTGAATACCTCAATCGCTGAAATCATTCAAAAAGGACTCCTACAGTATAACAACTAACACCTCTAACAGTGCTAGTGGGCTTCTTTGGCAATACAGTATTTGTTTTTGTAGCAACACAGTACGTTTGCTGGAGAAGTTTATTTTTATTTATTTTTTAATTGAATTTGGTTGGCTGTGATATTAATAATCCAACAGTTTAGAACATAGAACAGATATTGAAACATACAGGACATGTGCCTATATAGAAGGTTAATAGAAGAAAACAACTGGATAACTACTGTAGCTCACAATGTAATGAATTATGAGGCTGACAGCGGTGAGTAAAAGTTCTTCACTTGCTGAACTTGGTTTAAAATAAGGGAAATGCAGGGCAAAATTCCAAAGCCAGTCTACAAAAGGAACCACTTTGCACATAATTGTGTTCGAGGCTTGTCAGAAAGCTGAAAAAAGCACCTATGAACAACCACTGAGGTAAAACTGTTGATCATTGGTAGATGCTACCTTACAAAACAAACCCATTCCTCTTTGTGTAGCATAGTACAGAGATCGTAGTTAACAAAGCCTATTTCTGTGAACATTCAAACCTAATAAAAACAGGGTGCCCTTGAAGTAACCTGACTTTTTGTATCGATAGTCTGCAACATAAACAAGGTACAGATGGACCATACTAGTGGGTATATGTATATTTGGTGAATTGGTAGTGGAATACTATGGAAAAGCTGAAAGGGTATTTTGAGATCAATGTAATCCTTCATCCTAACTCAAAGGAACACCACCACACTGTGCACCCTTAAAAAGAGGCTGAGGAAGAGCTTGGAGACTGAAGCACCCTCCTACACTGGGTATCTCCAAGGCAGGGTTAGGGGGACTTCAGAATTCGCAGCTCTTCAGCACCATCCAGTCCAGCTCTAAATGTAATCTCAAAAAAGATTTTTAAAAAACCCCACATTGCTCAATATCGAATTCACTTTATGCCCCCCTGAGCCATGCATTACACTTCAGAGGAGGCTATGACAGGAATGCACCAATAATACAAATTTATGGTGATACTCGCTATGACAAGAGGGTATCTGCTAATAAAAGGTGGCTTGTTGAAATGCTTTCATTATGTAGAGACTGGAAAGTGTTGCTAATGTGCAGTGCGTGTACCTTTTACAGTGACTGCTGATAATGGATGTATTAATGAAGAGTCTGTGCACGTTTTATAATCCTGAGCCAGTAGGAGTTCCTTTGCTAATAATGAGAAGAGTGCAGCAGGGGAATGGTTTGTGGTGAAGGGGAGGGGGTGCTCTTTGCTGTACTGGGGATAAGAGGGTTGATAAGTTACAGCATGCCTTTTGGGACAGCCTAGTCTTACTGTTTTCTCTTGGGAGAGGTGTGGCTGAGGGCATTCCTAACTAAGCTACCTGACAAGACCCATCTGTTCACAAGACGGTTTCCTGCCCTGTGGGCAATTAGACTCTCCTTATTATCTCTAGTGTGTAATGATGATACATTGTCATGCAATATTTGTCTATAAAGATGGGGAGGTGCTTCTTTTGGAACGTTTTCCCATAAGCCTTTTTTAAATTGGTTTTTATTTGTTTTTCTCGTCAGAAGTTTGGGGGAGGTCAATCTAAACCCGAGTTTACTGTGGATCTTAGAGGGGCGATCTTGGAATGGGCTTCAAAAGACAAATCCAGCAAGAAGCATGTCCTGGAGGTACATTTATTTTTATTTTTCAAAAATGATAGGCCCATACTCCCTTGTATAAAAACATTGATGCTTTCACTTTAATATTAGACATGTTGCATTTTTCTACTCTGATGTATTATGAGCATCAACAATTTACTCCACAAAACCTACTATTAAAACAAACTTGACTTGCATAAAGAAGGAAAAACATTGAGTGAAATAGCTCGCATCACTCGATTTTCAAGGTGTGGTATCCGAAGCATAATCAAGTACAGAGAAACATCATATGTAATTGACAAATCCAGGACTGGAAGACCCAAAAAGCTGTCTAACAAGGATGAGCAATACTTGAAGATAATATCCTTAAGGAATAGAAAGAAGACAAGTTTGAATTGACAACAGAACTGGCAGAAAGCACAGGTGTCATTGTCCATCAAATCAACAGTACGAAGGTCACTCTTGAATCAAAGGATGTGTTGCAGTAAGAAAGGGGAACAAGACTAAAAAGCTAAAATATGCACCAGAACACAGAAATTGGACAATGGAACAATGGTAAAAGGTGCTTTGGACTTTTGATGGATGGACAATGAAACCTGTTTTCTTTTTTTTGTTTTGTTTTTTTATAATGAACAATTCTATTTAAAGGTGACACACACACTGTATGCCAGAAAATAAAATCCTTGAATCGTATGTATTTCTTTGTACAATTTCTTGTTTTATTTTAACTGAGACTCTTTGCACAGTAGTTGTATTTTTTGTATTTTGGCTCCCCCTAGTGCTGTGTCTTTGCTTTGCAAGGCGAGTTATTGTGTAGCTTCCATGTGCTGAAATGATAATGTAACCTTTTAACATGTTTGTGTGTTTCATTTATTTGTCTGGAATTGTATTAATTTTTTTTCTGTCAGTTAAAAACACGGCAAGGAACTGAGCTGCTAATTCAGTCTGAAAATGATACTGTTATCAACGACTGGTACAAAGCACTGGGAGAGATGATAAGTACTCATGTAAGTATATTTATGAACTGGACATGAATGGTAGAGTTTTGTAGCACATAGGCCTACTTCATATTGGTGGGTGCTTTGGTTGGAGGGGGGGGTTGATTTTAAGCTCATTTTTGCAAATAAGCCCACTTAAAATAAAAAGTCATTCATTTTTCTTTAGGCTTGGGAGTCTGACGAAGCAATCGAAGAGGACATGCCAGAGTCTCCTGGAGCCGATAAACACGACAAGGACAGCAGAGACTCGAAGAAATCACGCAGTGAGTGTCTCTCAAGCACTGTGGTGTCTATAGCAGAAATATATGGCCTAATCCTGCCCAAAAAGGGTGTTGGTTGTCTGAATTGCATTTGTCTTTATTTTAAAAATAAATAAATAAATAAAATGACCACTATCCTGCAGAAATAGTAGAGGTATATGTTACACTTTAGAGTTTTACATGCATGTAGAGAAGTAAACTTGGTAAGATCATTTTTTGTTGTATTTAGAATGTGGGAGTATAAGGAGATGCTGTCCTTTTAATAAGTAAATATGTAGGTTAATGAGGTCTACTTTGTCACATTACTGATGGCTCTAATGTTGTTGTATATACAGCATTGTGTGGGTGTGTTCCATGGGGAATATACTTCTATGGTATTTAAGCAACTCCTGGGAGGAACCAGCATAACTGCTTGATGCTGAACCCAGGCCCTAAGGCTACTGTTCAGGTGCATTTCCTGGTAAACTCTGTCAGAATCCGATCACAGCAGGATATATTGAGTAATTATTACTCATTTCCTGTCAGACGACAGAAATACAGTCTAAATGAATGCAAACTGTACCGATGAGTTTGCATTAGACCCACCTATTTTGTGAGCCTGACCCTGATTTCCTATGGTACCCTCATGAAATGTTTACCTTACTGACGTATCCTATTTATTTTTATTAAATGCTGCATGACTCTCTTTGGGTCACTGGATTAGCTTTTCCTTACTAAACTGGCTTGTGTGTTATCATCTACCGCTTTTCTCAACTAATTTCAGACTAATCTGACTTACCTTGAGCAGTGCAGCATTACTAATTATCCCCTACTGGGGGGTGCGTATCCCTACACATGCTGACAGCCTGTCATGTCTGTCCATCAATAATTTGAGGGCATCGGAATCTGGGGCGCAAGAAGGCTGTCTGTTTGCCAAACTATATTATCATTTTCATTGCGTATATGGAGAATGCAGGTTATAGTGATCGACTTTTTTATATGTTCATTGTAGCTTTACATATCTATTAACTGGTGAGGCGGGAGATGTGTGTGGACTCTGGCTTTTCTGTATGTGAAATCTGCCATGCTTTCTTCTAGCCATGAAGAACTCTGTCAGTATAGATTCTTCAGACCAGAAGAAGACCAGGGTAAAACTGAAGAAGTTCCTGACCCGTCGACCTACACTGCAGGCAGTCAGAGACAAGGGCTATATTAAAGGTAAAGGAATGAAATGGTCACATGTTCAGCCAAATCATTGCCATCTTATCTATCCAGTAAGAGGCTGGTGGATTTAGATATCCCAATTTAAATATATATCCTGTGGGCTACAGATTAGCACAGGTGCAATTGCAGCTCATTATTTCCCTGTCTGACTTACCTGTGCCGTTGCCTGGCAACACAACTGTTTTCATGCGCAATATGCGTAGTTGGCTACATTTATAGTTTAGCTACCAAAGTTTGATTTTAATCGGCTCTGTATTAGTTAGAGCAGATATCACAGACCATACTTACAATACAAGACTAATGGAAAATATTAAATATAAACACATTTGTGCTTTTGTGCATGCATTCAGAAAGTTTAACTGCCCCTTTGTTTATATAATATTGGATTTGTTCTTTTTTGTGTAACAGATCAAGTATTTGGATGTAACCTGACCAACCTCTGTCAGAGAGAGAAAACTACTGTGCCAAGCTTTGTGAGGATGTGTATCGATCATTTAGAAAACAACGGCAAGTGTACTCATTTGAATGTCATTTAAAGAAGCTGCTTATGATTTAATTTTACTTCCATTTAATAGTACCTTGCAACATGTATTGCTACTAATTGAACTATACTTTTAGCACTGTATGTAGTCTCTGAGAATTAATGTTTTCTTTTATCCATATAAAATAATACAAGTAGACTTACCAGTGTAAATCCTAAAGATGAGACATTAATGAAGCAACAGAAGTTTGATTAATTTTATGTTTTCAGGTTTAAATGTTGATGGTTTATACAGAGTAAGTGGAAACCTGGCTGTGATACAGAAGCTACGATTCGCTATAAATCACGGTAAGTGATTTTGTTGTTGAGACAGATCTAAGCATTTCTGCCTTTTGGATGAAACATTAATCCACTCCAACTGTCTACTTTTTTAGGGGGTATTAGAGGTTGTAGTTAAACTGTTCTGCCTTCCCTGAAAGCGTTTCACAGCTTGGCTTTCCAGAGCAAAGATGAATTGGGCTTCTGTATTCTCTCCTGTTAGACCCATCCTTTTTGTAATGTGAAAAAAGGGCTGAGAATTTGAGAAGACGATACTGAAATGAATAATAGAAAGCAAATTGTCTGCTACTCCCGTTTCTCAAGTAGTAAGTGATCAGACTGCAATGCCCACTTTAGCAGGTTTTTTTGCCTCCTCAACATTGGAGATTAACACTTGTACTGCTTTGCTGCTGCAGATGAGACTCTGGATCTGAAGGATAGTAAATGGGAAGATACTCACGTCATCACTGGAGCGCTGAAGATGTTCTTTAGAGAACTGCCCGAGCCTCTCTTCACACATAACTACTTCAATGACTTTGTCAGTGCTATCAGTAAGTATGACACACCCTGGGTGCAGGGCACCCAGGCACTAAACAAAGGTCCAGTGCAATCCTTTGCACTGGAGAAAAATAAAACACCATTCTTTTTTGAAAAGTAATGAGAAAATCTATACGTGTACTATATGATGATGCCTGAGTCATCAATATCCCCTACACCAGAACAACTTTCCCTCTGATTTGAGAACCTGATATTGAGAACCTAATCCGGAATTACAGAACAATTCAGGAAAACAAATTAATAGTTGGTAAATCTCTCAGGTCCCTCTGTCTGGTGTTATTGCATAACATACAACTCGCAATGTTGGTAGAGGTGGGAAACTGCAAACTTCCAGATCAATAAACCTGTGGAATCTAAATTCAGATGTCATCTTGTACTGGGCTTATTTTATATATGCTGTTAACCCTTTGCGGTCCTATGTCGGACCTGGTCCAACATCGCAATTATCCCTTTCTGGTCCAATGTCGGACCCTGTCCGACATCATCAAAAGACGCAAAAACAGGTCTCTAGTCGTTTTTCTCCGAAAAGTCGAGAAAACCATTCAATGGCCGAGAGAGAAGCCGAGAAGAAAAAAAGGGGGCGTACCTCATGAATACTGATAGACCCGACACCACATAGATAGCACGGACATAAACAAACAAGATAGCTGCTTCCGCATCCAGCGCTCAAAGACTATCACAGACATTTGCAGAGCTTTTTTTAGATGTTATAGTAATAAAATAACTATTATTAAATATTATTTGTTTATTTAGCAGACGCCTTTATCCAAGGCGACTTACAGAGACTAGGGTGTGTGAACTGTGCATCAGCTGCAGAGTCACTTACAATTACATCTCACCCGAAAGACGGAGTACAAGGAGGTTAAGTGACTTGCTCAGGGTCACACAATGAGTCAGTGGCTGAGGTGGCTGATTTGAACCGGGGACCTCCTGGTTACAAGCCCTTTTCTTTAACCACTGGACCACGACTTGGATCGCATTATTGAGGAGTTTGGTGATAAAACGACTGATCAAGAGATGATTTATCGGTATGTACTATTATTA
Source organism: Acipenser oxyrinchus oxyrinchus (assembly GCA_030684275.1). NCBI lineage: Eukaryota > Metazoa > Chordata > Actinopteri > Acipenseriformes > Acipenseridae > Acipenser > Acipenser oxyrinchus. Next base: position 95,781,027 of record CM060249.1, read on the forward strand.
AGAGGCATTTTAAAAATATAGCGAGCAAGGGGTGGAGCCGGGCTGTAGATATGCAGTGCCTTTTAAACCTGTTTCACTGTGAAAAAATACTTTTAAACAGCGTGTCTAAAATAAACTGCGGTGGTGAAAAAAAATTGGACCTGACGCGCCTGACACGCGCTGAATAAATGGTCCGCAAAGGGTTAAATGTGTGTTTTCCTTGATTTCCACACAGTGCAGTACTTGGTTTATCCACAGAGTGGTGTCTTGCTTCACTTTAAGGCTGGTAGCAAATAACATTTCACCAGCGCCTTATAAACATTGTTAATGTGCTTTCCAGAAAGTCAGGATTACGAGCAGCGTGTGCAGTCTATAAAAGACTTAATCAAGCAGTTGCCAAAACCTAACCAGGACACCATGCAGGCACTCTTCAAACACCTCAGAAAGTAAGTGTGTGTGTGTGTGTGTTTCTCCCTGTGTATGTTGAGCACACTGGCTATTCCACTTAATTCTAATCCTGGAACTCATACCACTCACATCATCAATTACAGGCTGCATTAAACAATTAAAGACCTTAGTTGAATCAACCAGGGACTGTTCAGTTAAATAAATTAAGGACGACATGGTTGGTGTGGTAAAGCCAGTAGCACTTGTTTAAAAAAGTCTGTTTTATTTTAATGAAACATAAATCAGAAGTGTGTGTGTGGTTTGTTTTGCACTTTATTTATAGTTAGCACTTTTTATATTGATAAGTGGCTTCATTGGTTGCACAAAAGGTGGTGTTTTGGAAGAAAAAACATCTCCATTATCTGTCTTAATACAGATTCAAACTTCTACCGTTATCAAGGCAAGGCTCTTTCTTATTCTAGGGTGTTGCTTAGGGCCCAGGTTTAGTGGGGGCTGTGGGAACAATGCATTCAGGCTGCAACGATAAGATACAAATACTACATGTATTTAAAAAAAAAAAAATAATAATAATTTGGTAGGTAATGTTTAAATATAGTGATGATTGAGGAATGTGTTGAATTTTTTAAAGATTTAAACTTTATAGCCAAATGTTGAAAGTGTTTTTTTGTTGGTTTGAACCCATATTGTAACACATATAGTAATGTGTATACAGTCTTTTACGCATGGTCTTTATTCCCTAGGTGCTCAGATTCCAGATTCACATTCTCAAGTACTCTACCTTAAACAAGACTCTAGTGATAATATAGGTGATGTAATATAGTGCAATTTCAACATCATCGTGAGGTAGGAAGATTTATTGAAGAATTTATTGAGGGAGTTTTGATAAATGAAGATGCGATTACATCCCACTCGATGTCTTGTTCTGAGAATGCTTCATCTGTGTGGTAGTTGTCTGGGGATGAGAAGAAAAGTTTCCTTAGAAGTAAAATAAGGCATGGAGCAGGGTGAGGATCAGCCATTTTTTAAATGAAGACTTGCTGTTCCATCTCCGCTCACTCAGTTTCCCTCCATTTCCATTAAACACTGAACCCTGTTTTGTTAATCAGTAATAGGCAAGTTTAGGGATCCGTTATTAGTGGTTAGAAATACCTGTGCAAAATCTTGCCTTGGATCAGATTGTTGCCAGAACCACCGTTTTGTCTGCATCTCCAAATATGGGGGTGTATCTCATTACTGTCTAAAGGTTTATGTTACTTTAGTTTTCAGCCAAGAGTGGATTGCACAGTAGCAAGAAGGAACAGTAAAGGTCACTGTGCATGCATGCCTGCTGATAAGTGTAGAAACATTATAAATGTTCAGTTTCAAGGCGGCACATCAGTATGACTACTCATGATGTCTTCTTGTAAGCAGAGCCATAATTGGTGTTTTTTGTCCTAATTGGCATGATCCTCCTCCTTATGTTCTTTAGTACAAGAGAATTTTCAGTGACATGTTGAGCCTGCAGATTGACACTTGCAGTGATTTCAAGTGTCTGCACAAATGCCCTGTGCAATTAGGCATTCCAATTAGACATTCAGAAATATTGTACTCAGTGGAAAACCTGTGACTTGAATTTGTATAAAAGCAGTTATAAAAAGTCACCTGTGCTTCACTGAAGGTGCTTTTCACAGCAGTGTTTCAGATCATCACTTTGTCCACAGCCACCACAAGACCAAATAAAACCGCTTTTTGTAAATTTTGGTGTCCCTGTAGATATTTTCAATCATTGGGGGGTGTCAAGTACCACAGACAAGAGCAAAGGGGGCGAGGTCCAAAAAGTTTGAGAACCACTGCTACAAATAACACAATGACAATGAAATTCCAGCAGGACCTGCGGTCTTCATGCCATGAGCTGGAAAGGTTGCATGAGTTTGGTTGTTCGTTTTCTGTTAGGATATGTTTGATCTACCTAAACAGAGTTGTTCAGTAATGACAGTGTAATGAATGTGTGGTGTTACCTTTATCTATGTATGTCTTTTGTTTCAGAGTTATAGAGCATGGAGAAGAGAACCGAATGAACACTCAAAGTGTTGCTATAGTGTTTGGTCCGACTCTCCTAAGACCTGAGACAGAGACTGGAAACATTGCAGTACATATGGTGTATCAGAACCAGATTGTAGAATTGATCCTACTGGAATACGAGAGCATTTTCAGCAGGTAAAACTGCATGAGAAGGGGACAAACTTGCCAAGCTATGTACCATGCAATCGAAGCTTACACTTGTGACTTATGCTGTGGACCAAGCAGGGAAAAAAAAGTTCTAAAAACTTTTTACTTAATGTTTTGGAGCTATATTTTTTCTTTTGGTTGCCACTCCTGCAAGTAGATGCTGTTACTTCAGGAGCCTCTGGTGTTTACCCTACTGAAAATTGATCAATCCATTGCAAATACTTAACAAGACAGTACAGTTAATAGAGATTAATCCTAGCCTAAGTTGCAAAGACAAGTTAATATTGCGGGTAAGTTGCATTCACTGGATTCCTTGGCCAGTATTGACAATTGGACGTCTCAAGGATGTTCACTGCACATCCGTAAGGGTTCGAAAGCCACTGCCTTCTGGCATTGGTTGCGTCAGCAATTTATAAAATGAAAAAATAAAGCTTGTTATATTCGCGTTTTGTCTGGATAAAGTGTTCTGTTGTGAGTGTCGCTGTTTGTGTGCATGTACATGCTTTCTGCACAGTGACCGCTCGGACTGGAAGGATTCCTCAGCCCATCACAATCCTAAGGCACATTGCTGCCCGGCAGTGCATCGCAGCACACCTTTATTTCATCTAAATAAATATCAGACTGGATGTGCTGAAAGGAAGAGAGTATCCTACTTCTAGGGTACCTGGGTTCTGTTTTGTATTATTATTATTATTATTATTATTATTATTATTATTATTATACTGGAAATGTTCACAGTATTGTAGAGCACTTGTTAAACTACTACTGATCAAAAACAAGTTAATCCTGTTAAAGCATTTAGGGGGCGTGCTCATATGTAATTAGCTCATTCAGTTCTATGCATTTATCATTGTGCCAGTGCTCTATAAATATGTCCCTGAGTTAAATTGAAACTCTGGTCCTAGTGTCAGCCAGTCATATACAACTGAAATGTCTTGAATGCTGAGGAAATAATCAAAACCTGTGTTATGAAATGAAATTTGTTGTAAATAAGCTAATGGTCTGATCACATTTAGCAAGTGTACATAGATTTAATGTATAGTTTCATGAACTAATGTAGGCTTCACTCCTACAATAACAGTTTATTTGCAAGCCATTTAGCTTTAAGACAGTATTTTCTGGTGCTTTGCTGGGTTAGGGTTAAAAGGATACTTGAGTTCCTTAGGACAACTTTTATTATAGATAAATGCTAACTTTGTGCACTTTTTGTCTTTTTAATTTTTTTCTCCCATTTCCAGGGCAATATTACCTGTTATGAAAATGGTACTGGAAATAGTATTGAATAGACTTATGGCAAATAGATGGTACATTGTAAACAGCCTTTTAAAATAATTGATATGTACAGCTTAATTTTGAGAAATTGCCTAGTGGAATCTATTGTACAAATCTCTAACTATAAATGAACTTTGTATGTATGCTTTGGTGGTGAGTGATGGTAGTTTAAAAATAATCACCTTCATTTTTATTTTTTATATATAAATATATAAATATTCAATAACATAGATTGTTAAAAAAAGAAAAAAATGGTTTAGGAAGTTTATCTGTTACTGGGAGCATGGTCAACTGCACATTTTTTTAATGTAATTTTCTAGACTAACTGCTGTTTGTGACATTGATATGACTAATCTGAATAAAAAAAAAGACAAAGTTGACACTGTTTTCTGTTAAAGTCTGCTGTTTGGAATTATTTTGATTATCCCTGGCCCCAAGTGATGACGGCACTCCAAAGGAATGGTTAAAGAAAAAGGGCTTGATACCAGGAAGACCCCAGTTCTAATCCCCGCTCAGCTACTGACTAACTCTGTGTGACCCTGAACAAGTCACTTAACCTCTTTGTGCTCCGTCCTTCGGATGAGGCGCAAAACTGAGGTCCTATTGTAAGTGAATAACTCTGCAACAGCAGTTGTTGATGCATAGTTCACCCCCTAGTCTCTAAGTCGCTTTGAATAAAAGTGTCTGCTAAATAACTAATTCATTAAATTAATTATTTTTTTAAAAAGGCCCAGGGGTTAATAGCACGCCCACCATCGTCTGATTTTTGCTTTTTAAGTCCTAAGTAAGTGTTTCCTATGATGACTGAAAACATTGATGAATAAATATGTAGCAGTTACAGGGTTAGAAACTTACACCAGCCCTACACCCAGTCCTGAGTTTCCAAACTACCATCAGTGAAGTATATTATTTAAATGATCAATTTAGAGCAGGTTTAACAGGAGCTTGATTGTGCAAACTCTTGGCACCCTGTTGATTTCAGTGATGCACCTAAATAAGGGGAGTTCTGAAATCCAGGACTGGGTGCAGGACGAGTGGAAGTTTCTAACCCTGCAGAACATAATATAACCATCTGCTAATGTGTTGGGTGTAGTAGTGGAATTAATAAGATGTAAATTGCTTAATGCGAAGTATCTCGGAGCCAAATATTGCAACAGTAAGGGTGATAAATGATGGTTTCAGTGAATTAATAAACTGAACGATTTTCCAGTAGGTATAACTCTTGATTTTTGTTTTGATTTTAAGTACTGCTAATACAATGTGTAATCTACATTTATAATATTGGAAAATCTTTAGGGATGCTTTTTGTGGTTATAAATTAATAATGTAATTGTGTACATTTAACATATTATAGCAAAACAATGTATTGCCATGTCGTGTTATTATTTCTAATTATAATATGCAACTTTTGTAGTATAATTAATAGCATTGTTATGGCTTGTTTATAGTCAGATCCTAAACTAAACCAAAATATCTGCCAGTAAAAACAGACGCTGCTTGAACACTGCTGTACACTATTATATAACAAGTGTCTATTTTCTGTAGGACAGTCGAGTGGTGCTCACAGCTGTTGGGGGTACAAATATTTTTTAAATCCCTTTAATTAGTTCAAAGGCTGACTGAAGAGCGATTTACAGAGACTTGGGGTGAACTATGCATCACAACTGCTATTGCAGAGTCACTTACAAATAGGGCCTTGGTTTTACATCTACAAAGGACGGATATTATCTACATGCTGACTGAAGACATTTCCCACTCACTCACACTGCATACTGTCCAGATCAAGATGAAACCAGACAAAGTGTTAAATTACCTGACGGGAGGCTGTGTCTGTGGTGTTGATTAGCGTTGCCTGGAAAGCTGGCAGCAGTAATTATTCAGAGCATTTTATTTTTTCAAATGTTTTTGAACACTTGCATATTCTGTCTCAAACCAAGGCACATCTCTATGAAAATGGCTCACCAAATATTGTTTTCTAGAACTAGGTGACCGGCACAGGTGTTTTTGGTTTCTGAAATACGCTGCACAAGTTTGTTGGTGACGTGTATAGATGCACAATTAACACAAAACCTCTTTCCAGTTTCTATTAAAAATGTCTTTTTTTAGATTGTGATTCTAAAGGTTAGATATTCATGAATCTTAAACTAGCACACTTTTGTGAAATTAAATTAAGCATTCACTTTTTTAATTTACAGTAATTAAACTGGGCAGGTGGAGACGTCCAAACCATGCCCTCATGGGTTACTTGCCATGTAGTATTTGGTGGCACTGAAGCTTGCAGGAAGTAGGTTGTCAGGTCGCCATATAAACTGCATTGAACAGGATTTTAAGAAAGCAATATTTAATAAAATGGGAAGGCTGTAACAAGACCTGGCACTGTTTTTTCCACAATGCTTTAAGAGTGCTCATATCCAGATGGGCATTTTTGTGGATGCCTCCAAATGCACAAGGCTCTGAAATATTTAAAAAAAAAAAAAAAAAAGGAAAAAAACCCACTGAACTGCAGCATTCTCTTGCCCTTCTCATTTAAGCACTCTGTTGTTTCTGAGATTGGTAGGAATCGAAACACTGCAGCCCACAATAACGAATATCCTCTTAAGTGACACTTGGCACCCCTCGTGATATAATCCATTATAAAAATGCATTGCAGAATATCAACTCCTTGGTAGAAATTTATTTTTTTTAAATCTTGTGGTGAGGAGTTCCAGTTCCTAAGCTGGAAAAAACAATATTATTATTCCCTGGGTTTACTGGGCCAGGGATATGAACTTGCCACTTTACATCCTGAGCCTTTCAAGATGTGGAATATCTTTTCAGGTAACTATAGTACATTTCATGAAATAAACATCATCCCATTTTCTGTGGTCAAATACCTCCAAGTAGTTCTCGGTACACCCTGCACAATTATAACACTAATGCAGTACAGCAGTTGGACTTTATTCAAATGAAAGTCCATTACATCAGTTGACATATTGCCTCCAGACTGTTTTTGGTTTAAATGTAGGCTCGCTCCAAGGGTCATGAATAAGCTCTTTAGTTATTTCTTCAAAATTAAGCCACTCTGACTGGTCCTGATTTCTAAAATTGTACAACTTTAGAAAGTTTGGAACTGTCCTAAACCCCAGTTACTTAAAGGGCTGACACACACAAAGCTCCCTATTTGTCATGCAGCTTCTTGGAAAAGTCTTTGAGCAGTGGCAGAAGTAAAAGCAAATCCTAAAACAAACAGTCTGTGTCTGCCTAATCTAACATTAAAAGGGAAGGCAGCACATAAGGACCAATGATGTCCTGCTCCAGGATTGTTCCAGTTTCCAGTTAGCAATAACCCTGCTCCCATAATCTAACCGGTTTAATGTCCTGTTTCTTTAAAAGTGCATTTGTAAATCATGGCACTATAAAGTTCACCCTTTCTGAGTTACTGAATTGATCATTTACATTTCATTTGTATTACCTTCAGACCTTTAGCATTGTGTAAGCCACCAGGGCTTAGTTGTGGATGGGGGAAAAACCAGAAGACGATGTATAGTATGTCAGGGAAACCAAAAGACTGATGCTATACAGAAACCAACAACCCCTGTGCAAGTGGGGTACTGGAAGATCTGCACTAGCCTAGTAATATGCTTTAGATGTCAAGTGACAAGACTGGATTTGTGCGCAGTACAAACCTGTCAAGTTTACAAGCTATGTCTGTAAAGTTGTGTATCTTTAATATAGTGTGGTCACATGTATGGAAATTCTTGATTATGAAAGAACATGCTACTTGAAACCTGTTAATAAGCATATACTATATATACCGCAGAACAGTAGAAACTATTGCTGAGTAAATAAATATAATCTGGTGACTTTTCTCATGTCCTTTTAGAATTGGTAGCCGTTGCAGAAGCAGAGTCCGCTGGTTAGCATTGTGTCAGTGAGTTACACCACACAGTACCGTATCCTGTAGGACACAGACCTCTTCTACTTGTCAGCTGTGTTGCTCAGCCCTGAATGCCTTAAATTTAGCATTTCATTCAAGAGGCACGTGTGCCACTGATTCTAATTAGAACAGTTTTTGAATGGTTCTTGGTCCTGTAAGCAAAAGAAAAGAAAAAAAAATTCAAATGAATCCCAACGTGGACATGGCTTTGGCAGCAGGTCATGAATGCTAAACAGTCATCCTGCAGCCCAATGTGCTCCACGCCTAGTCAATGACAGCTCCTAATAGAAACTCAGCAGGAGTTGATTATTCCTCTTTCCTCATGCACTTGTATTGCTTCCATGTTTATGTGAGATTAACAAGAGCTGTACTCTCTCCAAGAAGATCTTATTTTAACCTTAATTAAGCCATCAGACACTGCTTTCACGAAGCAGAGAGAGAGAGAGGAGCAACTATAGCATGTTATCTTTCTATTACCACTGTCTCCAACATAATGAAGCAGGGAGACTGTGATTGGCTGATTTGGGGGTTGCCCTATCTCAGGTAACCAGTGGGTGGATGACATCCTAGATAAACGGTGCCAGACTCCTAGTGGTGCCGCAACACAGAATAATTATTGTTCCAGACAGCTGAGAGCAGCAGGGGTTCGGCTCCTCTCGCTTCGCCCAAGTCTGCAATGATTGCTGGCATCCAAAGAGGCTGATTACAAGCAAACATTAATTATACCTTGCTGCTAAAGTGCTGACTTAGTGTGTCACTTCATATACTACTGGCTGGCTTCTGAGCCTCCAGGTAAAGTACTGTACCTCAGAGTTTATCTACACTTTTTACATTTTATTGGAGGCATAGTGTGTTTTTTTAATTTTAAATTTTTGTATTATTATTATAAAGCTGTTAAATATACCGGTATATCATTATCAGGATTTGTCCACTAATTATTATTTATTTCTTAGGAGACGCCCTTATCCAGGGCGACTTACAATTGTTACAAGATATCACATTATTTTTACATACAATTACCCATTTATACAGTTTTTTTTATTTTTTATTGGAGCAATCTAGGTAAAGTACCTTGCTCAAGGTTACAGCAGCAGTGTCCCCCACCTGGGGTTGAACCCACAACCCTCCAGTCAAGAGTCCAGAGCCCTAACCACTACTCCACACTGCTGCCCTCATTGGATGTTTCTAGCTAAATAGTTTATTTGAATCCATCCTTTCAAGCTGCTGCTCCTGTTCTACTTCCCTTCATCTCCTCCCTTCTCAACACCTCTCTCCTTTCTGGTCTCTTTCCCTCTGGCTTCAAACAAGCCTCTATCACTCCCTTCCTCCAAAAACCTACCCTCGACCCCACCTCCCTCCAGAGCTACCGTCCTGTCTCCCTCTTACCCTTCCTCTCCAAAACCCTCGAGCGGGCTGTACATCGCCAGCTCTCTGCTTTCCTGTCCAACCACTCTCTGCTCGACCCTCTCCAATCTGGCTTCCGCTCTGCTCACTCCACTGAAACCGCCCTCCTGTCTGTCACTAACTCACTAAACTTTGCCCGAGCTGCCTCTGTCTCTGTCCTAATTCTCCTAGACCTCTCTGCTGCCTTTGACACTGTCGATCACTCTATTCTACTATCCTCTCTCGCTGACCTGGGAATCTCTGGCACTGCTCTGGCCTACCTCTCCAACTGCACTTACCAGGTAACCTGGCATGGAGCAACCTCCACACCTCGCCCTCTCTCAACAGAAGTCCTCCATGGGTCAGTCTTGGGTCCGCTCCTGTTCTCTCTCTACACCCGCTCCCTGGGCCCACCTCATCGCATCCTATGGTTTCTCATACCATTTCTATGCTGATGATGCTCAGATTTTCCTCTCCTTCCCCACCTCTGACTCCACCATCCCCTCCTGTATCTCTACCTGTCTGTCTGCTATCTCCTCCTGAATGCATTCACCTCAAACTCAACCTCTCTAAATCTGACCCCCTTTTCTTTCCCTCCTTCTCCTCCCCCTCCTTTGATCTCTATCTCCATTCCTCTGGAATCTACCACACTCTCTCCCTCCTCCTCAGCTAAGAACCTCTGAGTCACCCTGGACCCCTGCCTTTCTTATTCCCAGCACACCTCCACTCTGGCACGCACTTGCCGATTCTTCCTGAGCAACATATGAAGAATCCGACCCTTCCTCACCAACTACGCCACCAGCTCCTGGACCAGGCCCTGGTACTCTCCCGCCTAGACTACTGCAACTCCCTCCTGGCTGGCCTCCCTGCGTCCGCCACCCGTCCGCTCCAGCTCATCCAGAACTCAGCTCCTCGCCTGGTGTTCTCTCTGCCTCGCTTCTCCCATGCAACTCCACTGCTCCGCTCACTCCACTGGCTCCCAATCACTGCTCACATTCAGTTCAAGACTCTAGTACTCACCTACAGATGCCTTGACCAGACTGCACCCAGCTACCTCCAGACCCTCATCTCTCCCTACACCCCCACTTGACCTCTCCACTCCTCCTGCACTAGAAGACTGGCTCTACCTCCTCTACGCTCCCCTGCCTCCAGAGCCTGCTCCTTCTCCACCCTCGCCCCGCAGTGGTGGAATGACTTTCCTACAGATGTCAGGACTGCCCAGTCCCTGACCACCTTCCGGCGCCTCCTCAAGACTCACCTCTTCAGACAGCACCTGTAGAACTCCTCTTTTCCCTCTGGACACTTATCACCCTTCCTTAAATGCGCTTCACTTGCTCTTATCTGCTCCCTATTTTAATGCATATAATCCTGTACTTTAGAGTACTGTAATCTGTCAAGTGTCATTTAATCTGTAGTATTTTGTATTTAATTATATCCTGATGTAACTATCACCGACACTGTTATCTGCTCCGTTATTGAATCGTATTTTGTCATATACTTGTACTTGCTAGAACCAAAGTTGTATTTTATCTTGCTCTTAATTGTATTAATTGTAGGAGGCAATGTGGTCCAGTGGTTAAAGAAACAGCCTTGTAACCAGGAGGTCCCCGGTTCAAATCCCACCTCAGCCACTGACTCATTGTGTGACCCTGAGCAAGTCACTTAACCTCCTTGTGCTCCGTCTTTCAGGTGAGACGTAATTGTAAGTGACTCTGCAGCTGATGCATAGTTCACACACCCTAGTCTCTGTAAGTCGCCTTGGATAAAGGCGTCTGATAAATAAACAAATAATAATAATAATATTAATACTTGTACTGTGATTCTTGAAATGTATTTTTGTTTACGCTTGTAAGTCGCCCTGGATTAGGGCGTCAGCTAAGAAATAAATAATAATAATAATAATAATAGTAACACATGATTAGATGAAGGTCAGGGTTTCTGTTTGCATAACAAAGACAGTTGAGGGACCACCAATCTGCATGTTTTTCACAATATTGGTGTGACAGAGACAGAATGATTCTTGGTGATAAATCTCCCTCCTGACCTGTGAGGGTGTTGTGTAAAGGGAACAGAGTGCCCTGGACTGGATGGCCAGACGATTCATTCCCAGGGTTGGGTGGAAGTTGGCCATCTAGAAAGGGGGCAGAGCTACGGTACACCAAATCATCGACCCGGAAGGGAAGCAATGTGGCAGCCGTGGATTGGAGGAGCGGTTGCAATCGTTAACCAAGGGGGCGTAGCGAGGTGATCTGTCCCTTTGTTATGGTTAACACTGAACCAGAAGGAGAACCGTATTGTTATCATGAGTGTTTGTTTTGTCGTGTCTAAAAATATACTTGTTTGTTGATATTAGACGGCGAACACGATCTGGAGCTGTCGCTAAAGGCCAGCACAAAACCCGAACAACACTGCACTTGTGTCACGATTAATTGTATTTGCAACACGAGCATTACAGCAGTTATTGTGGACTTGTGATCGTGTTTGTGTTATTTGTGGGTGTTTAAATACCGGGACTATTATTTCGGGACTGAACCCGTGGATTAAACGGAGCAATACGCAATGCTGTGTATTGCCTATTCTCATTATTGTTTACTGTTGTCATCAGACTTGGGATTACAAATAAACCAGTAGTTTGTTGTTTGTCCTTGTCTTGAGCACTGCATCATCCCTACACCTGCGCACTGCGAACCACTTTGCCACAATTTATTTTAACAGGGGATGTTTCTGTTCATTAACTGAATACTAGCTTACTTCTAGCAGTGTTTCATTATTTGTTAATGAAGTGACTTGTTTATAAGTTTGCGATGAAATCAGTGATAGTTGTTTAACCCCTATATTGTGAAATGTGGCAAAAGAGGTTTTACCTTGTAAAGTGAATCCCAATGTGTCAGACATGGAAGGAGTTAGCTAGCTGTTCAAATGCATTGCTCAATTGTAGTGCATTACAGAGTGCATTGCAGTGCTTATTGTTTAACACAGTGTACTGCAAACTCAGATAGATTTAAAAATAGCTGCCTAATAACTAAAATGTTTCTTATCAAATATTATTTTGTAATCATATTTGCTCTGCTAAAATGTGTTCAGCGCTTTGAGAGGTCCTGGTTTTGAAAGGTGTTATAAAAATGCAATGTTGTTGTATTGCATAAGCGTCTTTTAATTTGAAAACACAGTAGTTGTTTTTTGTACAGTGCTGCTGTACAATAGACTAGCACACATCCTTCTTTGTTACATAAACAGCATTGACATTATTGTATAGAGGGGAGTTTTAAATGTTTGTCCTGACCTTGTCAGGATGATCTGTGCTCCTTACTGCCGATAAGGAATAGCATTGTCAAATCAGGTTTAAATGATCCTTGAACAGTGTCCTACCTGACTTACACATGACTTAGACACCCTAGCGTGGGCTGGCCAAGTGGAGGCTGGCTTTCCTATTTCATTGGTTACCTTAAGTCGTCCTCAGGGTCTGATTGGACAGGCTTTAAACATGTAAGCAAGTATGTGATGTGGACTTTGAACTCATTTTGGCTGACAGCTAATTCTGCAGTAATGTTATTACAAATTACAGGACCATTTGTTTTTTCACCTTAAAAGGTCCCCAAAGCTTAAAGTGATTGTAGCTAAGAAAGTGCTTTCATAAATCTTATCTGTCAACCTCTTTCATTCACCACAGCTGTGGCCAAAAGTTTTGTATCACCTAGACTTTTACGATTGAGACACAATTTTATATATATGGAACATATACAGTACTGTGCAAAAGTTTTAGGCAGGTGTGAAAAAATGCTGTAAAGTAAGAATGCTTTCAAAAATAGACATGTTAATAGATTATATTTATCAATTAACTAAATGCAAAGTGAGTGAACAGAAGAAAAATCTAAATCAAATCCATATTTGGTGTGACCACCCTTTGACTTCAAAACAGCATCAAGCATCAATTCTTCTAGGTACACTTGCACACAGTTTTTGAAGGAACTCGGCAGGTAGGTTGGCCCAAACATCTTGGAGAACTAACCACAGTTCTTCTGTGGATTTAGGCAGCCTCAGTTGCTTCTCTCTCTTCATGTAATCCCAGACAGACTCGATGATGTTGAGATCAGGGCTCTGTGGGGCCATACCATCACTTCCAGGACTCCTTGTTCTTGTTTATGCTGAAGATAGTTCTTAATGACTTTCGCTGTATGTTTGGGGTCGTTGTCATGCTGCAGAATAAATTTGGGGCCAATCAGATGCCTCCCTGATGGTATTGCATGATGGATAAGTATCTGCCTGTACTTCTCAGCATTGAGGAGACCATTAATTCTGACCAAATCCCCAACTCCATTTGCAGAAATGCAGCCCCAAACTTGCAAGGAACCTCCACCATGCTTCACTGTTGCCTGCAGACACTCATTCGTACGCTCTCCAGCCCTTCGCGAACAAACTGCCTCCTGCAACAGCCAAATATTTCAGATTTTGACTCATCAGTCCAGAGCATCTGCTGCCATTTTTCTGCACCCCAGTTCCTGTGTTTTCGTGCATAGTTGAGTCGCTTGGCCTTGTTTCCACGCCGGAGGTATGGCTTTTGGCCGCAAGTCTTCCATGAAGGCCACTTCTGACCAGACTTCTCCGGACAGCAGATGGGTGTACCAGGGTCCCACTGTTTTCTGCCAGTTCTGAGCTGATGGCACTGCTGGACATCTTCCGATTGCGAAGGGAAGTAAGCATGATGTGTCTTTCATCTGCTGCAGTAAGTTTCCTTGGCTGACCACTGCCCACGGTCCTCAACGTTGCCCGTTTTTTGTGCTTCTTCAAAAGAGCTTGGACAGCACATCTGGAAACCCCTGTCTGCCTTGAAATTTCTGCCTGGGAGAGACCTTGCTGATGCAGTATAACTACCTTGTGTCTTGTTGCTGTGCTCAGTCTTGCCATGGTGTATCACTTTTGACAGTAAACTGTCTTCAGCAACCTCACCTTGTCAGCTGAGTTTGGCTGTTCCTCACCCAGTTTTATTCCTCCCACACAGCTGTTTCTGTTTCAGTTAATGATTGTGTTTCAACCTACATATTGAATTGATGATCATTAGCACCTGTTTGGTATAATTGTTTAATCATACACCTGACTATATGCCTACAAAATCCCTGACTTTGTGCAAGTGTACCTAGAAGAATTGATGCTGTTTTGAAGGCAAAGGGTTGTCACACCAAATATGGATTTGATTTAGATTTTTCTTCTGTTCACTCACTTTGCATTTAGTTAATTGATAAATATAATCTATTAACATGTCTATTTTTGAAAGCATTCTTACTTTACAGCATTTTTTCACACCTGCCTAAAACTTTTGCACAGTACTGTATATATATAAAAGATATTTTATTTAACATCATGTAATCAAATACATAACAAAATAATACCGTAAAAGTCTACCAGTAGCCATAATAGTAGTACAGTATTTCATGTTTGATTTTGAAATGTCACATTTTTCAATTTGTCAGTTTTTTGTTACGTGTATGGAAAACTGCAAAGCGGTATGTAATTCAGTATGTTAACGTTTTTCAGTAGGTTTCATTCGACTTTATGAAGCAAAATGAGTTCATTCTATGGGGGGATGCAAAACCTTTGGCCGTAGCTCTATATAGGTCTCAAATGTGCAGTTTTGAAAGAAACACATGATATTTATTTTCATTTTAGTACTGCACTAGTTAAAGAAAGTTATCAGTTTGCTTGCCTTGCCCTCCAGGAAATCAGTTATACTTGTACTTCCTAGGTCATTTCGCCTCAGCGGTGTTTTGGGGGGTAAGCATCTTACTGGCTGCAGTTCATGTCAGTCATTAGGGCAGGAAGGCCCTAGAAAGATGGGGACCATTTCACTCACAAGGTGAAATGCCCATGAAAGTGCAAGACCTCCCAAAATCCTGCACACAGAGATTGCTTAGCAATAGATATCATATTTGAAATTGAAAATAGATGTTTGCTAAAAGCAGATTTTTTTTTTTAAAATACACACTTGAGACCAATACAGTGAAAAGATGTACATGTATTGGAACATTTCTGGGATTATTTAGTTAGCTACATTCACTTTAAATATTCTGACAAGCAAATATGAACTAGGATGAGATGCACATGTATCTCTTTGTCTTCTCATTTTGAGAATTAGTAATGTGACTGTACTGTGTAAGTGGGTTGGTACAGGGGGCTGACATACTGGTGGTTTGTTCTGGAATGTCTTTGTGTTTCTAGTGGAGGGGGGTGTTCTTCCATTAGTGTTTTCAATAACATCACCTCTTGTAATTTAACACATTACAGTTCATGCAAAGAAACCATGGCAACTGGCCTCTTACCTGAACTTACTATGAACACACAGACTAATGGCTCTTATATATATATATATATATATATATATATATATATATATATATATATATATACACAAAGTGATTTGGTGCCCCAAATCTGCAGTGATTGTAATTTACTGTGCATCGATGTTCTCACACGAAGAGTAAAGAACAAGCAAAGAAAGGGGACCCAGTAATAACATATATATATATATATATATATATATATATATATATATATATATATATATATATACAGTACTGTGCAAAAGTTTTAGGCAGGTGTGAAAAAATGCTGTAAAGTAAGAATGCTTTCAAAAATAGACATGTTAATAGATTATATTTATCAATTAACTAAATGCAAAGTGAGTGAACAGAAGAAAAATCTCAATCAAATCCATATTTGGTGTGACCACCCTTTGCCTTCAAAACAGCATCAATTCTTCTAGGTACACTTGCACAAAGTCAGGGATTTTGTAGGCATATAGTCAGGTGTATGATTAAACAATTATACCAAACAGGTGCTAATGATCATCAATTCAATATGTAGGTTGAAACACAATCATTAACTGAAACAGAAACAGCTGTGTAGGAGGAATAAAACTGGGTGAGGAACAGCCAAACTCAGCTAACAAGGTGAGGTTGCTGAAGACAGTTTACTGTCAAAAGTCATACACCATGGCAAGACTGAGCACAGCAACAAGACACAAGGTAGTTATACTGCATCAGCAAGGTCTCTCCCAGGCAGAAATTTCAAGGCAGACAGGGTTTCAGATGTGCTGTCCAAGCTCTTTTGAAGAAGCACAAAGAAACGGGCAACGTTGAGGACCGAGAGACGCAGTGGTCGACCAAGGAAACTTACTGCAGCAGATGAAAGACACATCATGCTTACTTCCCTTCGCAATCGGAAGATGTCCAGCAGTGCCATCAGCTCAGAACTGGCAGAAAACAGTGGGACCCTGGTACACCCATCTACTGTCCGGAGAAGTCTGGTCAGAAGTGGCCTTCATGGAAGACTTGGCCAAAAGCCATACCTCCGACGTGGAAACAAGGCCTGCGACTCAACTATGCACGAAAACACAGGAACTGGGGTGCATAAAATGGCAGCAGGTGCTCTGGACTGATGAGTCAAAATTTGAAATATTTGGCTGTAGCAGAAGGCAGTTTGTTCGAAGGGCTGGAGAGCATACACGAATGAGTGTCTGCAGGCAACAGTGAAGCATGGTGGAGGTTCCTTGCAAGTTTGGGGCTGCATTTCTGCAAATGGAGTTGGGGATTTGGTCAGAATTAATGGTCTCCTCAATGCTGAGAAGTACAGGCAGATACTTATCCATCATGCAATACCATCAGGGAGGCATCTGATTGGCCCCAAATTTATTCTGCAGCATGACAACGACCCCAAACATACAGCGAAAGTCATTAAGAACTATCTTCAGCGAAAGAAGAACAAGGAGTCCCGGAAATGATGGTATGGCCCCACAGAGCCCTGATCTCAACATCATCGAGTCTGTCTGGGATTACATGAAGAGAGAGAAGCAACTGAGGATGCCTAAATCCACAGAAGAACTGTGGTTAGTTCTCCAAGATGTTTGGGCCAACCTACCTGCCGAAGTTCCTTCAAAAACTGTGTGCAAGTGTACCTAGAAGAATTGATGCTTGATGCTGTTTTGAAGGCAAAGGGTGGTCACACCAAATATGGATTTGATTTAGATTTTTCTTCTGTTCACTCACTTTGCATTTAGTTAATTGATAAATATAATCTATTAACATGTCTATTTTTGAAAGCATTCTTACTTTACAGCATTTTTTCACACCTGCCTAAAACTTTTGCACAGTACTGTATATATATATATATATATATATATACTGTATACTGTCAGCTTTGCACTGGAGCAAAAAGCTTTGTAAATAGACCTGAACATGCACAGAAGATTTAAATCCTGAAATATATATATATATATATATACAGCACTGCTTACGTATACAGAACTGACTGACAGCAAATTGCTCCCAGGTTTCCAAATCTGCAGCATTTAATGATGTAAAACAGCAGAAACACCCGTAAAACGTTTAGTTTACACTGCCTAGCAGAGCGCCAGGGGAAATCAAGGAGATGTGCTCGGAATGTATAAGGGGGGGGGGGGAGCAAACCTGATAAGGCAGGATCCCTCACACTGCAAATCTGAGCGTCAGGGAGATAAGGGTGGATGGATTGTGGAACAAAAGTTTTAGGTAAAGATAATGTTGTCTTTAAATGTTAGACGTAAACCTACTCTGTTATTCTTTTTTTAACAGTGTTCACGTTATTGATTTTTTTGTTCCTAGTCTAAATGAATGAAATATCCAGTCACATCATTCCCACTGGCTGACCTGGACAGTTTCTGAAAGACGACAGGATGCATTATTGCAAGATGCACGGGGGGTGGGAGGTCTGCAGTGAAGTGTATGTGGGGTGTGGCCTGGGTGCCTCTATAAACAATGCTAGGCATGCAGATTGTGATGTCACACAAGGCACTTTGTGATCACAATGCTCAAAGCTGAAACAGAATTTACAGATGCAAGCACATTAACCAACTTACGTTGCAGTTACATGTACAGCAGTGTTCGTTATGTATACTTATTGCTAAATGATACGACTAAAGCCCCTTTTCGAACTGGCAACCCTGGCTACTTGGGTCACAATACAGAGTGTGAAACCACGTACCTGGTTTGACCCAGGTCCCAGTGACCCACCTCAGGTGAGTCGACATGCTTTGACCCGGGTTGAGCGAGGCATGATGGCTGTTCTTAAGCCAAACAAAATAACAAACAGCCAGGTCTGCGTGAAAGTTTCAGTTTCTGTTTATTTGGTTTAGCCATATTGTTGTTGATTGAGACGCAGCATGAGGCAGAAACATTTGCTCTAATCAACATCTAGGTCGACGGTTCAATCCAGAGAAGCTTGGATGGAAGCGTCCGTAACAAACTGATTCCAGGGCATTGATACGCGTATTGTGCACTGTGTCTGTCACCCAGGTCAACCCAGCTTTATCAAAAGCAGTGTGAAATCTCATAGCCGACCCGCATGACACCAGGTCCTAAAGGACCTAAAGGCTTTGACATTTCAGTAGTTTAATATTATTTGGTTGTAAAATGCTTAAACCATGACTATTCAACACACAAACAATAAACCTTTTTAAACATTCAACAGCAAAAGCGATTCTTATTTGAATACAACTCACATAACAACCACCATAGGTTATTGCAAGAGTTCACTAGGCTTGCCACAGAGGAGCAGACGTTTGTATTAAGAAAGGACCTTAATGTGATGTATTGTGTTATTAATCGCATAATTGTGTCTGTCAGCATAAAAGAACTCTGGCATAGCTTTTGTCTAATTTTTAAACCAAATAAACTTTGGTCTCCTAATAGTTCCCCCAAGCGATTAGTAGCAGACACTGTTCCTTTTTTTAAAATTAGATTTTAATGGCTAATTGTTATATTTTATTGTTATATGACTCTAATATAATTTAGAGCAGAACAAAAATCTAATAACATATTTCTTATCACTTTTTGCTGTTTAACTGGTGCTACATAAACCAGTGTTTTTATTTATTTGAACTCCATTGCTGTGCTACTGCCTCTAGGTTGCAAACGCACAGTTAATTAGTTTCGATATCTTTGATGAGTGATCCATTTACAGTGCTAATGGATTGGGATTGTCTTCTGTACTCTTACTCAGTGTAGACTGGGATGCACTGTAAACTATCACAAGTGCACTGCAGCTCCTTGAATCATTGAGCTCATTAGGAAATGTCTGTTCAAACATGAGCAAACAAAAAGCTATTTTTTACATTTCAGTAATAATAAAGGCTCCTGCACATAATACAAAGCGTGGCTGGATGAGGATGAAGACAGCATGCTCTTTGATTCTACATTTTTAAAACACTGAAGTAATTCTTCATTGTGCATTATGAAGTGCATTTGCACACAAAGCATGTCCACATTTGAAATTAGATTGATCCTCTAAGAGTGCAGGCCATCGAACAAAGGGATATTTCCTAAGAGCAGTGCCATTCCTGTTGAGCAGAGCAGTGTTTGAAATTATTATTGTCATTAGGTTGCTGGTTCAGTGACGGAAAGCTTAGAATGGGAGCACCCCTCAGGGTCCGGTAGAGAGCCTAAACTGCATGTTACACACTCCTGCCAATTCATCTTAACCTAAAACACACTTCATTATCTTTTATAGTCTCACTTTTCATACTGAAGTTGTTTTGTGTTCCACTAGTAAACTGAGACCCATGAATTAATTAGCAAGCACAACCTGCTGCTCTCAGCCCTTTCTCTAACCCAACTCTCTGGAGGTGTCTCAATTAGCACCTGCCCAGCACTGCCACATTAAACACATACTTTATAATAATACAAAAAACGCACCATTTTTAGAGATGACATGTGCAGGGCCTGCCATGCAAGAGTAGAACCAAAGAATACAAAATATATCCATTACAAACATTTTAATACACCACTCAAAACCTCAAATATGAACTCCTAAAAGAATGCACGGCATCTATAGTGAAACTACTAATACCAGTATCAGTAACAGAAACACAGTACCAGTAAGTGTTTTAATTTCCATTGAACGTGTGTCCATGAATGTAATGGAAAGGATATCATCTGTCTGCCCTGTGTGAAACAAACCCTGCCCTCCCTGCTGCTAGAGGGGAAGCGCGCAGCAAGCAAGACATTTACCTGCTGCTAGAGCCATTCACACTGCTTCCACAATGTGGGAAACGTCATAGCGAACAAATCCATCACTTGAAACACTCCAATAAAAGCCAGGTGTCAAAATTCAAATTTAATAAAATGATATTCTTATTATAATATATGGTGAATGATATTTTTTCTATGAACTTCTGTTTTTTACAGTCATATGCTTCACAGTGATGGGTTGAGACTTGTGTATAATAAGATTGATGATAAAACTGCTAACCTCATTTTTTAAAATAAATTCTACCATCAGTAACAAACCAAACAGCAACTGCCTGCAGAATAGCATAAGCTCTTAGAAAAACAATAAGTAACATACATGTAGTAAGAAATGACCCCAGCCACCTGCTCTCCGTGGGATGTTAGTCCATGTGGACTGATGGGCCTCAGAACACAGAGGCTCTTGAGTGGCCTGGAAACCATCCAACTCCATCCTCCAAAAAAGCCAAGAAAAAGCCTAATACATTTCCCTGAGCACACTGTGCCACCCAGTGTTACATTAAACTACAACTGAAAAAAGGGGTCTAGAGCTGAAAGCATTTATGAGATATAACAGGTGTGATACATTTTAAATGCGTTTCAGCTCAACAGAAAAGGGTTAAATGTGGCAGAAGTAAAACTAGGTATGAAAAGGTTCAACGAGGTTCGTTACTTTCATCGCAGTTAACAAAAAAAGAACATTGTATCACATTGAACATTGTAATACAGTGCAGCATATGGAGCTTTCTTAGTGTGCCTCTGCAGGTATATCACTCAGTAACCACAAGGGGGGGCAATAACCCCCTTTTCTAACCAAAATAAAAAAATAGGAAGACAGCATACTGGGTGTCCATATAAAGGCGTGTGTATGGGGAAGCAGCTTCTTGAAGGATCCCAGGGTGTCAGCCTCAACAACATTACTGGGGAGTTGGTTCCAGACCCTCACAATTCTCTGTGTAAAAAAAGTGCCTCCTATTTTCTGTTCTGAATGCCTCTTTATCTAATCTCCATTTGTGACCCTTGGAGGGAGCAGGAAGTAATCAATTCCACAAGTAGAACGACTGAATATTGCATGTCCCCAGACAGTAAATACAATACATCTGCAAGGGCAACTTACTAAGATTAAAACAAAAACTATATTCAATGCACATTGTTACTGTGTGTATTCTCATCCTCCCAGTCACAGAAGTGCATGTTAAGGAGAAAGTATTAGGAAATGGAAAATACTGTGCACCCACCTGGTCACTAATGACATGTAGTGTGTCCTGTTAGTTCGCAGGATCACTGTCTGGGTGACTGTTGGAGTCTCCAGTATTACACACCACAAGAGAACCCTCTGGAATGTGTAGTAAAAGCACAGCAAAGAGTAAAAAGTACAGTGAAAGCGTGGGGCAGCACAGGTAAGGATTGTAAAGCATTGTAAAGCATTAAAAACAAGCCACTAAACTAACCCTTATAAAACTTTCCCATAGTAAAAGCATAGCAAAGTGTAATGAATAGCAGAGCATTGTAAAGACCAGCGAAGTACTGTAAGGCATATTTAAAAAAAAAAACACGGTAAACTATGGCAAATGCATGGGTAAGCATCACATAACATCAATATGTGCGTCCTGTAAAATAAATGCTTTTTCTGAATACAGCCAATGATACATTAAGGCACAAAAATCTCTGCAGTGATCATGAAATGAATTTTATTTATAGTTTTTTTTCTAAATCAGCTAATTGCTTAACTCATTTTAGATGTGATTAGATGAAGTTTGAAATGACAAGAATGCCTGGGCTTTCACCAAGGGGGGCTGCTAACAAAACCAGCAGCTGCATTGTTAATAATACTGTGAGTGTCTATTTGGAAGTGAGCAAAAGAATGTAAAATTACTTTTGTTTAAATTGAAAACATGAACAAATTTGCTCCTGGTAGCAATTTTGACACATGCACATGGATCTTTCCTGAAGTTTGCCCCGGAGGTTATAGGAGGTGAAAGAAAAATCTCTTTGTACATTTTTTATATTTGTCTTAACCCATTAAATGCCATTGTCCTTATTGGAGGACAGGCTACTTTGGAATTGTTTTGGAGCATTTTCATGTGGCATCTACCAGTTATTTACATTGTCTCTTTAACTATATTGTTATGATAACTGAATCTAATGCTGAGAACCGCAACTTTAAATGTAACCGTTAATTCTGAAAATATAGCCCTTCAGATACTTTTATGATGCCTCAATATAAAATAAGAAACTGAAGCCTAAAAAGTATATATTTCTTGGTGCTTTCCTATCCACGGTAATGATAAAGCTCCATTTTATATGTGTTGAGCTTCAAAGCCGGTGCAACGTTAGAAAATGCGTCCCTTAGAAAAAATGCATCCCTTGGTCACATGAGCATGTGCAGTAGCTCTGTAGGTCACATGGGCAGCGCAGTACCTGTTTCAGTAATCCCCACCTCACTCTTTTGCCCCGTCTATTTATTTTTTGCATCCCAGCCTCTGTCAAATCATTTAAACTAGCGAGGTTCAGTTGAAATAGTTTTATTGCCACAAATAATTGTACAGATGTTTCCTTTTTTAATTGCCCAAATTCTTATATTCTGCCTTCCTGCTGTGTTAAGAAAGCCAGGTTGGGAAATAAAACAACATTTTAATCGGATGAAATGAAATTCTTTCCCAAATAAAACTATAAATTATACATAATAATAATAATAATAATAATAATAATAATAATAATAATAATAATAATAATAATAATAATAATAATATTCTCCAGTTATTCTGTTTAAAATGGCTTTTCGAGCAAAATACAAAAACAATTCTCGCTGGCTCCCGTTGGTCGATGCATGCTAAGATTGACAGAGGAACCAACCAATGGTCGTCTGGATCCCGACTGGGTTGTATTTCTTCATGGGGTCCTAACATATATGAAATATTCTGAAAAGTATTTTCAGTTTTTTTGGTCGCTCCAAAACATTTTTCAATCAAACATGTTTTTCATTTTCTGTAAAATCACATTTGCTGACTGTTGTGATCTCAAGTAAGTTTTTTCTAAGGTATGAACAGAAAAAAAGGAGGCACTTTTTTACACAGAGAATTGTGAGGGTCTGGAACCAACTCCCCAGTAATGTTGTTGAAGCTGACACCCTGGGATCCTTCAAGAAGCTGCTTGATGAGATTCTGGGATCAATAAACTACTAACAACCAAACGAGCAAAATGGGCAGAATGGCCTCCTCTCGTTTGTAAACTTTCTTATGTTCTATATATTTTATGTTGTGATCTCAAGTATTTTGTATTTTATGTTGTGGTCGTGCTGCTGCTTTACTTAGTGTTACTGTTAGCAGAGCTCCATCACAAAACAAGCACATTGCGAATGTATTCTATGAAATAATAATCTTGTCCGTACCACTTTTCCCACTATGGGGGGGGTTGAGTGTTGTAACGTCTATAAATGAACCCTGCAGTATGGGGATGCATTTTCTGCCTGTGATGCAAAATTTGGTACACAATGATGTCAGAAAATGCTACTGGGATGCATTTTCTGGCTTGAAATTCCACTGCTCTGATTACAGGCATGTCTGACTTGATTGTCCTCAAAGTAGGACGCAGCAGTTTGTAGCCAAGATGCAGGATTTAATTTTCTTCTGTGTAGAAATATTGACTTAAAATGTATCAAGGTACATAAATATAGCTTGAGTTCTGAATTTTTTTCAAAGAAAAATCAATTTGGTACTTAATGGGTTAAAACATAAACTATTAAAATATGTAAGTATGATTAAAAAAAACACACACACACACACACAAAAGTACGGTACAGTATATACCAATATACAACACATAAACGGTTTTGTCAGTGTCAGTGTGAACAGGGTAATTCTGTGTCACTAACAGCTTATCAGCCTGTAGCCGGTCGTAATGCAAAAGGTGCCTCACTGGAGGAAGAAAACAAGGAGTCTTGTTTGAGTGTGCTGCTGCACTTGAATGGTTGTAGCAGACTCAGCAGTTACCTCCTGGGTAGAAGGGCCAAAGCAGGAGGTCGCAGTTCATGTAATTTCAGGGAGTGAAAGGTCACTGGCTGAAAATAGAAATAGTGCGCCCATGATGCATGGATAACCCGTTAAAGAGATTCAAGGATTAGAGGTGATAAAGAAGCCTGATTACAGCATGAACGCGCTGGGAGCTACATGCAAGCTATAATAACAGAAGGGGGGTGGTGGGATAGGGTGGGGGTGGGGTAGTAGGTTGCAATGCTGATAAAGACAGACACACATACAGCGCTGTTTTCCCTGCTGCTGCTGCCAGACTGATCAATACTTGCATTCTGTGGTCTAAATTGAACATCTGAAGAGCTTTCAATCTTGCAGTCTTTTTTTCCTTCTCTGCAACAACATTGAAAAAGCAATACCCCGCTGAGCTGCCTAGTCAAATCAAAAGTTGTTTTTTTTTTTCTGCTGCATGCTTGCGTGCAGGGGGGTTGTGTGGGGTGGTGTGGTGTGGGATAGGGTCATATGGGGTGGGCGGTGTGGTCTGGTGTGGGGTGGTGTGGTGTGGTCTGGTGTGGGGTGGGGTGGTGTCGTGTGGTGTGCGGTTGTATGGGGTGGTCTGGTGTGGGGTGGGGTGGTGTGGTGTGGTGTAGGGTGGTGTGGGGCTGTGTGGGGTGGTCTCGTGTGGTGTGGGGTTGTGTGGGGTTGTCTGGTGTGGTGTGGTGTGGTGTGGTGTGGTGTGGGGTTGTGTGGGGTGGTCTCGTGTGGTGTGGTGTTGTGTGGTGTGCGGTTGTGTGGGGTGGTCTGGTGTAGTGTGGTGTCGGGTGGGGTGGTGTGGTGTGGTGTAGGGTGGTGTGGGGTGGTGTCTGGGGTTGTGTGGGGTGGTCTCGTGTGGTGTGGGGTGGGGTGTTGTGGTGTAGGGTGGTTGGGGTTGGGTGGGGTGGTGTGGGGTGGGGTGTTGTGGTGTAGGGTGGTCTCATGTGGTGTGGGGTTGTGTGGGGTGGTCTCGTGTGGTGTGGGATGGTGCTGTGGTCACATGCTTCCCTTGCATCAGGGAGATTGCCTGCAAACACGTTAATGAGAGCATCAGCGCAGATTACTTTAGCAAGATCATGATGAGTTGAGGAGGAGTTTAAATCGGTGTGTTAATGAAATGTTCAGGAGCCCTGCCCCAGATTTCATCCCTCAGTCATATTGTGCTTCAACATCCAGGAATGGACAAATTATTGGTGTTTCATGCTGAAGAACAGACCGCCACTGTCAACTTTCCGTGGAGAATTAGTGATTGTTATCGTTAAGTAATACCTTTATAAAAGTGCTCCATAGTAAAAGCATAGGAAAGTGTAAAGAAGCATAGGGAAAGCATGGCAAAGCATACACAAGCATTGTACAGGGCACGAAAGATATGGTAAAGCATATTTAAAAGAATGGTAAAATTACTTTGGTAAACTTTTATAAAGGTAGGCTTGTCTCTCTCTCTCTCTCTCTCTCTCTCTCTCTCTCTCTCTCTCTCCCTCCCTCCCTCGCGGAAAGCTGATTCCTTCAGTCTTCAACAAAAAAAATACGGAAAACCAACAGATTCTCAGCACAATAAAAGGTAAATCAATGTTAATAAAACAAATAACAGTTAAATAAATGGATATGAAATCATTGCTGACAGCATTCCTTTCAGGCTTCGTATTTATCGTATTCCTTTCTTAAGGTCAATTCAAGAGAGCGTATATAAGCCTGTTTAAATCTTTCCATTCTCTTTCAGTGGGAATGGCTCTAAACTACAGTGTAAGAGATTAGGTGAAGGTTGGCCGCCCCGAGGAGCTCCACGGTACACTGATTGATGTGCAAACTGCTGAAGCTCCTGTGATCCCGCATCACTCACAGCTCTGTGCTGCCTCTGAAACTGACCCTGTTAGCACAGCCTGACTTGGATCATTTGTCTCAGTGGCACGAAGGGGATTTCAAAACAGCTGTGAATCTGTGCATTTCCAAACCCCAACACGCTGGGAACCGATGCTTATTTTGATTTGCCTTGCATACAGGCTGGGTGTCGTCATAGCGCAGAATGTCAGCTCATAAATATCATGAACATATTTTCTCGATATTCACACAGTAATCAGTTTTCTCTTTCTCCCTCACCTTCTGAGCTTTCCTCTGCAATCATAAATTGCTACAAAGCGATGCAGGCTTGGTGACATTTACTTCTGCTAGCATTGCTCGAAAATTGGAATCTGTGCTTTCTTTAACCACTGAGAAAAATGGTTACATTCAAAAACATGGCTTATGTGGATTTTTTTGCTTTAAGGCATCAGTCGTTTGGATTCAGAAGCATGGTGCTATAAATAATTGTACCAACAAAACAGAACAGAGTGAAGAAAAACTAGCAACAGTAATATCTTTGTATATTGAACTTTAAACAATATCATGCCTATAAGACACAAAAATGTTCTTTAACGGGAACATACATTAGCATGACAAATGCTTAGGCAGGTGGTATTCAGCTCGAGGTACATGATAAATGAGATGTTTAAAGTTGTAATCTACCATATGGGTTATACAAAAAAGGGGGTATTGGCACAGAACAAGCCATAGAAAGATGCAATAAAAAACAGTGCTGAATGACTGAATGAGCTCAATTCAGCTATACTGCATGTGTATGTGGATATGCCCTGAGCCCAGACACTATGCCAGCCCTGTATCCATTCAAGAATTATTCATTGATAAGGTTTCTAAAGCATTTGGTCTGTTGCTTCAAAAAAAAGGTGCACTAATCTCTGAACAAGGGGGTGGTATGGTGCTGTGGTCACATGCTTCCCTAATGAGAGCAGCGGCACAGATTGCTTTAGCAAGATCCCGATGAGTTGATGTGGAGTTTAAATAGGTGTACTAATGAAGTGTTCGGGAACCCTCCCCCAGATACCATCCCTCAGTCTAAATAATTCAGTGGTCCTAGCACAGAGTGGCTACATTCAGTTTTGGAGCGCCGCCAAAGTCTGATGCAATACAGTGTTGACATGATTTTACTCCATCCTTCACCTGCTATCTGTTGCACTCTCGCTGACAGATGACTTTAATGTATTGAATTGATCACCAATAATAATTCTTCACCAGAAAGAGGGAAGTGTACAATCTGTATCCTGTCTTAGAATGTCTCATAGAAGCCCAGATAAATCAACAGATCTCCTGTTTCAGGGATTCTGGCAATTCAGCTTACTCTATCGGTTTCATGTTTTTCTTTAAACGATTTTAGGAAAGGGGAAATAAACAGTATTGAAATACAATACAAGAAACATTCCACACATTCCAGTAAGAACATATGAACATAAGAAAGTTTACAAACGAGAGGAGACCATTCGGCCCATCTTGCTCGTTTGGTTGTTAGTAGCTTATTGATCCCAGAATCTCATCAAGCAGCTTCTTGAAGGATCCCAGGGTGTCAGCTTCAACAACAGTACAAAAGCGCTGCAGTGTTACACCTGGCAGCCATGTCAAAAGGATGTGGATATTTATGAATCCAATTCCGTTATCTTTACAGTCCCATGTAAAAGTTGTGAGCCCTTTGTAAACGCTTGTTACCGGGGGTATAGTTTAAAATAC
Source organism: Acipenser oxyrinchus oxyrinchus (assembly GCA_030684275.1). Classification (NCBI taxonomy): domain Eukaryota; kingdom Metazoa; phylum Chordata; class Actinopteri; order Acipenseriformes; family Acipenseridae; genus Acipenser; species Acipenser oxyrinchus. The sequence goes on from CM060249.1 coordinate 95,808,785, forward strand.
ACCCCATTCTGCGGCACACCGGCTTCAGAGAGCTAATTTACAACCAGAACAGGCTATATTTGTGTTGGCAGCTCTCATTTAAAAGCTAGATTGTCTTACTGGTTCCTTGGGTTCCTGTGAAATGGCTATATACTGTATATGCAGCGTTTCATTTCAATTCCTGTCTCATTAGTGCTCTCACAGATAACCTCCTGGATCAAAGTTCTCCACAGGCCATGGCATTGTGAAATGGCTCTACTAAAATCTTGATCCCCGAGTCTGTCACCTGGCAAAAGCGCTGGGCTAAAATAATTGGGCGCACTAAATAAAAACATTAAAAAATAATCTTACACTGGGCCGGGTGGCTTCTTAACACATCATTTTCCGTTCAATGCATGCTAGAAAGGGTTCTAGTTTATTTAACATTTAAACAGAACTGTGTGAAAGAGCTTAAGAAAACACACCCTACTATTAACATACTCACATGACTATGACCTCTGTTTCACAGCCAAGCTTAACAATTCTATCTGTACTCGTAAGTTCCATTAGCAGTGTTATTGCAAACAGACCCTCGCTTTCCTATTACATTTTTTAATTTAATGACAAATTCAACCCTTATTCCTATCATTGACCCTGGTGTGGATTTAGTCTAACTCGTGATGCGTTGTCTAAGCAGCAGGGCTGTTTCTAAAGGGTTAGCCACAGCTTGTAGAAAGCAATGAATTTAGGGGGAACGATCACTTGGAATTCACCTGCAATTACACCTGAGGTAAAGATGGGTGTCGAAGCAGACCTCTTTACTGAAGACAACTTCCCAAGTACTTTTAATAATGCAGTTAAACAATAGCCTCCTCTTGGTCCTGAATTTTCTTATGGTTATTTGTTCTTATTATATATGTAAAAGATTATAAGTAATGCATTCAAACAGGATGAAAAATCAAACCATGCTAAAGCCCTGATCCCAGAATGCCTCACCTGCTAAAGGTAGGACCACTTGATGTGAAGGATGAGTCATGCCATCAGGGGAATGCAGGTTTGCATCCTGGCTGTGCCAAGTTGCCGATCTTGCCTTGGAATTTCAATGTGGCATTGGCTTGGCACGCCAGCAAGTTAGAGAGGCAGAATCAGCAGAGACTGTTTCTACTGGCCGATGAGCTTTTAAAAGACTACAGCTGCAGGGCTGGTTTTTGTCCTCCAGGGGCCAATAGCTTGCTGACATCGCCTGTCCAGATCCAGGCTGCATGGAGGCGATTGGCTTGGCGGTGTGATTCTGCCACGCCCACAGGTCTTCACAATGGACTGATGTTACTAGTCACCTGGCACCTCATGTTTCCAATGACATGAGGTGGCTTGACATGCTGCATATCTACAGTCATAAACTGGCAGCATGAAAGTATTGTATGGGATTGTGAAATCTTCCCATTCTGCTATACAGTCTGACAGGCTATTAAACGTGTTGAGCTGAAAGTCACAGCATCAGTTCGAGGAAAAGGCTTTCTCCTTCGTGGCTGTTGTTCCTGGTTTACACAAAGCTAATTTGTGTGAAAGTCTTTAGATCAGGGTTTCCATTAATAGCCTAACGGGTGAGATAAATGGACAGCTAGCAACAAATTAACAACGCTGCTGTTTGTATTCTCCTTGAGTAATACGTGACAGACAGGTTCCTTGATACCACAGGCTGTGTTAAAAGTGGAACCAATTCCAAAAAACGCATAGCTCGGAAATGCTTTGAATATTTGTCCTTAAACAAGCTATATTTCAGTTTATTATACTGGCTTTTATTCTCTTTTTGACTGCAATTGTTTTTATCCAATAATTAGACATTGCAATCTTTATTGACTATTGATATAATCATCATCATCAGGACCATCATGATCATAATAATAATAATAATAATAATAATAATAATAATAATAATAATAATAATAATAATATGTCATTAGTTACAGTTAAAATGCCTTTCTGTCTTGAATTGTCTTGATTGTAAGACTGAAACACACTGTGCCAGCTGAGAAATTTATGTGCCAGCTGTAGAGTTGTGTCAGCAATCTTTGCTGATGTGCAAATGTATTGTATGGCATCCAGCAGTAACTGTCACTGTGCCCTGGCAAATTCAGTTAATACTTCACGGGACAATGAAAATGTTGAAATGGCAATAGCTAATAAAATCAACAAGAAACGAGTGCCCTGCAAAGACTAGTTTAACAACGTCACAATTGTTTCATTCCTCTCAGAATGCCTGCCTTTGCGTTTACTTCAAACTATAGCCAGTTTGTCTAGTTGCCTTATGACAGTACTAATGAACTCATTCCCTAGTTGTCAAGCCTTTCAAGTTTGACTTAATAGTTTGAAAAGGTCTTTTTGAAGTGTAAAGCCTCAGGCCTGCCAGGGACATCTGATTTGCTGCCTCTTCCGCCAAACACATGGCCTTGTACCCTTCTCCAGGATATGATTGCACATTTACCGTTTTTCACTCTAAAAATTTGGTAACCCTATCACTCTGCATTGACAATGCTTCAGTTGAACCATTCTCACAGATTGAACCATTCCAGAACAGGAAGCACAACTTTCTGCAGGAAGATTAGACATGTACAATAGGAAAAAAATAGATGTCTGGGGTCAGAGGTTGAGTAAAATACCTGCAGGCAATCGTCTTACAGATTCCTAGAACAGCCACCAGCGCCCGCATCCATGACGACATGTTGCAGTGATTATTAAAGAGCCAACAGTTGAAAAGGACAAGGCCAGCTTTCTGGGAGTTATTTTTAACTATAGATGATTTTCATTGGTAGAAAGAACAGGGGGGGTGGTGGACTTAATCTGATCAACTGAGCTGCAATGCTTATCACAGGAAGACAACTGCAGATCCACATGATGACTGGGCAACATAAAGAATCCACTGTCATGAATGTTTGGATTACATGTGTAATATGCCATTTAAATGTGTTTTTTTTTATCTGTATGTTTCCCTTCAGCTATGCATGATGCCTGCATTTGTTCTGTAGAAAGTCATGTGGGGCCCTTTTGCTACCTGCTCCTAAAGTATAGAATACGGAACATGTGAAGTGAAGCTAAACAAGCTTTACACAAGTAACCCAGAAACCTTTGATGCTAGTGCAGCTCCAAAATGACAGTTTAAACTGTTAGAATACCTGCAGCTTTTACTGCTTAAGAGGGCATTGAAACCAGAACTAGTTTCGAATGTGTCTTTGCTTCCATTCCAGTCCAGTGGTGTGCTGATGAAATTCACTGAGCTCAAGGTTCTAGCTAAAAGACGGTTGTGAAGAGGCCATGTCGAAGGAGCATAGTAAAGATCCGCCAGGTAAAATAATCCCTGAATGAATTGATTTATTCATTTTTATTAAGATAAAAAATGAAAACACTAAATATATATTAACTGGTGAGCAATGATTTCAATAGGCTCATTAACACCAGCAACAGGGCGCCAACCCAGCGTGAGCCAATAACTCACTGACAGACTAAGCAGAGTGAGCCCCTCACAACAAGCAACACAGAACTTTAGAAAAATTGCACACCAGAGACTATAAAAAACACTGCACTAGGTAGTGTGTAATGAACGAGAATTGAATGCCCACCCTCAGGGTTTATGTAGCATCCTACCCCTTGGGTGGGCATTAAATTATATCACATACCACCCCATGCATTATTCTCTCTCTCTCTCTCTCTATTTTTTCTCAAAGTGTGCAAACAGCTTGAATAGCATAAATATTTATCAACCAAACTTTACCTTTACGAGTTCCATTGAAGACTGAAAGAATCAGCTTTCCAAAGACTACAAACACACAGCAAGTGCTCTTCTGTGAAAACAGATCGACATGCATCTCCTTCACCGGCAATAAACTCATTTGTTACTGCTGCTAGAAAGTGGCATTTATTTGGCAGCCTCTGTCCGTATTCTGGACAGACTGAGCAGTGAATAGAACCGTCTATCTAGAGTCATTACTGGGAGTACGAAATCTGCTGAAAACACTTGTTCTGTTCCATTACACTTGGTTCAAGAAATCCGCTTGACACCACAGGCTCTTAATGTAATGCACTGCTATTAAACCATTATTTTTGTCTTTCCCCTAAACCTTATCTATAGAACTGGAACTTGAAAAGATAAACAGTACAACGCCAGCATTTAGGATTATTGGGAAGTGTCTCGTTTTAAGAGATCATTAGAATGGTTGACCACCAGTAGAATGCAAGCCCCCCTCGCCTCCGGATTTAATTCTGTAAATGCATTTGCACTGGTAGTAGAGTTTATAGATGGGATGTGGTAGGCCTTAGCCCACATACTATTGGCCAGTGCTTGTCAAATGATAGAGAAGGTTCTTTAAAGTGAGAATAGCTAGTAAGGCATTCTCAGGCAGAAGGAGCCCATAGGGCTCCAAACAGGAAAAGACATCACAGATAGAACTGTCGAAGATCTTCATGACTTCCCTGTTCTGATTAAATGCAATGTGTGTGTGTGTATGTGTGTGATGATTGATTTTTGTTGTGGGCTCAATAGCACCGTAGCCTGGCCAGTGGAAACACACAGCAGCTTATGCAGACTGAGGTCTGATGCTTTTAAATATGTTCAGCTGTAAGCTTTGTATATTTCTGAAACTGATTTTTGAATAAGTGCCTCTGCTGTAAGAATATATTTAAGATGAGCATTTAGTGTTTAATTCCATTAATCTGTGTTGGTTTGTATCTATAATCCATACTGGGACAGTACTACTGTATGTTGATATTATAATAAGGGCCCAGTTCATTTAAATATATTATTTGAACTGTGAAGCATACCAATAAACTACCATCTCCAAAAATCTGATTGTAACATGGTACTGTCATCATGTTGTTTCATGAATTGGATTACAATTTTTTTTTAAATAAGCTGTCGCTGTGAAATACCAGGACAATCCCAATTCTTTTCAGTATCTGCCCTGGTTTTAAAACCAGACTACTTTTATCAGGGAGCAGTGAGATCAGACCACTAATCTTAAATACACTAAGACAATAATCACAAGTCAAAACTGCTTTGTTGATGTATTTTATTGTGATACGGGGAGTCGGATAATAATAATAATAATAATAATAATAATAATAATAATAATAATAATAATAATAATAAAAAAACTATAAAAAATGACCATGAATTAACAGGGAACTTATAAAAGGTGTAGCCTTGCATTAGACATACAAAGAAACAAATTGGCACACATAAAACATAAAAAAGTATGTCATGAATATACTTTTGGCTTTGAAAAAGGACATTGTACAGCTTATTGGTTAGGGTAATCCTTCAATAAAACAGCAAAATCTCATGCTATTAGTCACACAGTTAGTTTTCAGATTCAGTAGCTTCATAATAAAATGGGTAACGTTAAAACTAACTTGAATATGAATGCAAAGATAAACTTGCATTTGGTTTTGTTCTTGGGGTTTATTTTGCCAGACAAGCTGAAATGTTAACATAATACTTTTCAAAGAAACCTCAACACCAAACAGCTTCACTTTGAGCTTTGAAATCTTATCAACCTTCCAAATTATTTTTCATACTAAAATATATTATTGTATTAATACAAACTACAGTATTATACACTACATTGTGTAATAAATAACCATAAAGAAATATAAAAATAAGACACATAAATATAAAAGTTTTCTAAAACTAAACTGGTACATGTATCAGTGAGTATGGTATTAATACTGCCATTCTTTAAAACATACAGTACACATCTTTTTTGCATGAACATAACAAATAAAAAATAAATCCGAAAAGATAAAACAACAGAATTAAAAATAATACTGACAGGTAAACCCAGCTAACACTTTATATTTTGGGACCACATTTACCAACATTTGTTATTTGAAGTACAGGCTAGCTTGTCATAAGCTTGAAGCAAGTGCATTAATATCCAAAATGGACAGATATAATGTGGCAGGAAGTTTATACAACGCTTTTCCTTAGTAATTGAGACTTTTTTTTCCTTTCCAGGCATTAGCCAAACCAGAATTCATGCAGCATTTATACATAAAAAACATAATTGACCTCACTTCACTTTGCTTGGTGTACTTAAAACAACATCTGACAAGGCTTGAGACAATGGTCAAACAGACTATCACTCAAACACATTTGAGTGACTACGGGTCCTGCATTAAAACCGGCAATGGCCATTTATTGTAAATAACACTGTTTAATGGCACTTACAGCACAGAGGTCTGACTTGGAAAAAAAACAACAAAAAACTCTGGCTTTGATAGTCTGTTCCCTGCATGGAATTTCTCCTTACAATATCAATCGCCACATTGATTTATTTTCTATCCCTGACATCTTTAACTTTTTTAGAACTCGCTTTTTTAAGGCTGACAATCCACTTAAACAAATGCTATTCTAAACTATGCCCTAATGCAATAATACTGAAGGGTAGACAACACTGAAGCATGTTGCTTGCTTCGTTAAACCAGGGATTCTGTAGTGCAGAGGTTTTTTTTTTCTTTCTAACTTAATAAAATACTGATTTAGCAAACTTCGTTGGCAATAAAAAGGTATAGAAATCTCTCCCAACTGTACAGCTTAAAAGGTTATAACATGAGTGAAGAAATTAATAACACTGATAAAAGAAATGATCCAGGATGTCTTAGTAATAAAACATCATCTAAAACCTGTTGATTCTAGCTTTCAAAGTTTTTTTGTTTTGTTTTTTGTTAAACTTCCTGTATTTTTACAAACTTTATTTCTAACACTGAAAATGCTCCTGTGGAAAAGTTACTAGTTTTCGAGATTCAGGCACACCTGGATTTATACACAGTAGTGAACTGAAACACAGCATCCAAGCTACCGTGTTTTCAACAATAACATTTATATTGTATAGAGTAAACGCTCAGTTTTTTTTTGTAATTATTTTCTTCTGGTTTCAGAAAAATAATCCATTACATTTCATATTTTATCTTTGCCATAGTCTTTTTTTTCTGGTGTTTTTTCCTCTTCTGAATCCTCCCTGTTAACCCCCGGAATCTCACTTGGATTTTCGTCAGTGCCCATTTCCTTTTCACCTGCCCCCTCTTCTGTCTCCATTTCCTTCTCTCCTTTCTCTTCCTGATGCTCTTCTGAATCCTCGTGTTCCTTTTCTCCTACTTGCATATCTTCGCCTTCCTCCTTCGTCTCCGTCTCCTCATTCGTCTCTGTCTCCTCCGTCTCCGTCTCCTCATTCGTCTCTGTCTCCTCCTTCGTCTCTGTCTCCTCCGTCTCCTTCTCCTCCGTCTCCTCCTTCGTCTCCATCTCCTCCTCTTCCTCTGTCTCCTCCTCCTCTTCCTCCTCCCCGCGTGTGCTGCTTTCTCTGTCGTCTGAGTCCAGGAGGGAGGGAGGAGAGGTGGCCCGACTGTCTGACAGCTGCTCTTGGGGGAGGATCTCCCCTGTGGCTCCGGGCCCTTCCCCCTCCTCCTCTTCCTCGTTGAGCTCCGGGCCCTCGCGCTCCTCAGCCTCTCTCTTGCAGTAGGAGTACCTGTGGTTCATGTGCTGTGAGTAGGAGCCTGAGTGAGAGAAGCGCTTGCCACACTTGTCACACTGGTACGGTTTCTCCCCTGAGTGCAGTCGCATGTGTTCTATCAAATGGTGCTTGTGTTTGAAAGCCTTGTTGCAGATTCCACACTCATGAGGCCTTTTCCCTGGAAATTAGAAGGAAAAAAAAATAGTGTCGGTATCATGATTATGTGTGGCCAAATCAGAATACACCAATTACCAGTGTAATGACTCTGCAACGGGTTGCAGGACCTCTGCTCGCATTCATGTTGTTGAGATTCATGTTGTATCAGAGGTCTCAGTCATCATATCTTGGTCTTTTTAAAACTGCTTGGAGTTTAAAGCAACCCTGTTGCCTCAATGAACCCTTCCAGTCCTAAATTATTTTTGTCGAGCTGAAGATAAACTTCTTTATTGAATATACATGAGAACAGGGCAAACAATATATATATATATATATATATATATATATATATATATATATATATATATATATATATATATATATATATATATACATATTTACATATATTGATACACTACCTCAGCCTGGGAGCTAGGAGGTTCCAACATGATTTCCGACGGCATACGTTAACATACAGCACTATGATAAGGTGGGACCTTGAGTTCCATCCAGGACTGAAAGGGCTAACCCTTCACCACCATGTCTAGCCTCAAAGTAAATCTGGTGCACCCTAGTGTAAACAGTAACCCATCCACCTCCAACATACTGCCTCTAGTGACAGTAAGAAGTACAGCATTAAGAAATAGAACAGATGTAGTATTTCTTAAATCCACTAGGGGCAGTGTTGAGGGGCAGGTAATTGGTCACACTTTGGTCTGAAAAGGAGGGTAATGCAAAGCGAATGTAAGCAGCTGGAGCCAAGGACAATGTTTCCATTTACAGAAAAGCTGCATAGAGATCATAAAGCATCACAAATATAAGCACCCTGCAGTCTTATTCATATTAATTGCATCCACCAGGTGATTCTGTTCGGGCATTACGGTTATCAAAGCAAAACAGGGAAAAAAAAAAAAAAAAAAAAAAAATTCCAATAGGAACAAGCAGCTGCAGATCATCTGGACTAGTCTTCCTGATAAGTATAAAGTTACACATCATATACCTAGTGGAGCACTTTATTGTATAAAATGAGAACTGCTTTTAAGAATGCACTGCTATCACTAAACTATTTTAAGCAAATCACCTGCAGTAAAAAGTAACTGAACATTAGCAGCTCATCTGTCATCTTAAAAGCCAACGTTGCTTCATTTCCATCATTTCAGCAGTGTCTCGGGATCAAACAGCTGATACAAGTGGAAGGAATTGCAGTAAGCAGAGACTATTTTAGGAGGCTGTGGTATTTGCAATGAGACACTTTAAAATAATATGGATACATGCATTGAAAAGATCATTGAAATGAAAGTCTTGAACTGATTTGCCAAGACATAGCACCTTTCTCCCCTCAAAATATGTAAACTTATATAAAGGAAACTAATCTTCAGGAACAGCTAAGCAACAATGTAAGTGTACGTTGTGGATCAGTCATTTTAAAAACACTATTTGCCCTACTGTATGTAAATGAATGTGATTCTGCAAATGAGTGCACACAATACCAACTGCAATGTTAGTAAGTTTCCGTTTATTGATTCCAAGTGTCTAACCCTAAGCATGCCTAAGCATGCCTAGGTAACGTTAAGCCATTTTAAAATTCCTGTCGCTTTCTCCTCTAGAGCTCTGTAGAAAGAAACAGCAAAAGAACAGCGCACAGAACAGTTAATAATACATTGAAGTTGTGAGGACATTGAAGTTGTGAGGTAATATTTTCCACATACCTGTGTGCTCATACTTGTGTCTCAAAAGGGAGCTACTCTTCTGGAATATTTTATCACACAGGTCACAGGCATACATGCCATGTTCTGTTTTTCTCATCTTCTTCCTTGGAGGAGTAGAGTCTGAGTCATTCTGATCTTCGATGGTTGAGACGCCCTCGGAGCTCGTCTCTTGCCTTTCCTCCTATCAATAAAACAAATTACCGCCTATTGATTTTTTTAAATTCGTAGTTGTTTTTCTTAAAAGCCTTAAAAATCACCCCCATTTGATTTAGGTTTCAAAACAAAAATCGGGGCTCCCGAGTGGTGCATCTGTGCGCCTTATAGCCTGGAGGTTGCTGGTTCGAGTCCAGGCTATTCTATTACCGATTGTAGATGAGAGCTCCCAGGGGGCGGCGCACAATTGGCCGAGTCCGCCCGAGGAGGGGGGCTTAGCTCGGCCAGGGTGTCCTCGGCTCACCGCGCACCAGCGACCCCTGTAGTCTGGCCAAGTTTTGGTCCATCTGGACTACAATATTCTTATAAATGTGTTTTAAAATGATTGGTGTTACTGTACACTCAGGAGTTAGAACACATTAGCAGTATGTGAAATTACAGGATGCATACATTTTTAAACATATTTTTGTCCTTGGCAATTTAAGCAATTTGACAATAAGGCCAATGAGTCTAGAAACTCCTCCAGTCTCCGTTTGTGTGACATGAGACTGGAGCAGATGCTCTCTCACCAGCCGATGCCTGCTATTCAGTTACAGCAGCATGAAGGCTCTTAACCACACTGGGATCTCTCAAGTTCCCTTTCTCCAAGCCTACAGCTGCACTGACATCAACTCTCTAAGCAAAGGCTACTGGAGACGCAAAACACAGCAATGAAATCACGCTTGTAGAAATCCACCACTTTCTACTGCCTGCCTGCGCTACAAACTAACATGCAGGACATTTACTGTGATGGCACAAATCTTTTTTTTTTTTTTTTTTTCAAACTATATCGTCACTGTTCTGCACAGAAATGATTATGGGGACTATCTCAAAGTGAAACAAAACAGTCTGTCCAACTAAACCTGGCATTATAGCAGCAGCCCAAAAACAAGGAAATGCTCTGCTACATGTACGAATGAACAGATCTACTATAAAACAGCACGCTCCAATAAGAACAGTTATATGCAGCATTTCTTCTAACAATTGAGTGGCAAGGTTTATTTGGTCAATTCAAAGCAATCAAAATAAATCCTACAATTCCCTGACCTGTGTAGTACGGGGAAATGAGATTGGTCTCTGAATCCTGATGATCAGCTGCCTCTATCTGGAAGGGGATACCTTAATGAGGATAGCTGGTCTACAGTGAAGATAGCGTACGGCCCATGGGGCAGCAGTGTGGAGTAGTGGTTAGAGCTCTGGACTCTTGACCGGAGGTGGGGGACACTGCTGCTCCAGTAAAACCTAGCTGTATAAATGGGTAATTGTATGTAAAAATAATGTGATATCTTGTAACAACTGTAAGTCCCCCTGGATAAAGGCATCTGCTAAGAAATAAATAATAATAATAATAGTCAGGGCAGAAGTACTTGGTACAGTAGGTGCACCGCAAAAGACAAACAAATGAATGGAACTGACACTGTTGGAACTAAGCTATACATTTGCTGTGGCATTCACATTCTGGTAAGACTCTAATCCCAAGCACTCTCTCAGTCTTCAGTCGAAAGAATTTCAGGAAGTACGCTGGTATTGTGCGCTGTATTTTTGGCAGCTATTCCGATCTTCACAGAATGCATTGAGCCCGAGGAACAGCAGCTCATTTCGAATGCCTCTGAGGGGCTGGGGAGAGGTAAACTGTTCAGCCTCCACCCCTTTAAGACATTGGGAATCAGTTGCTGTTTCTTCACCAGACAGCGGCTCTGCAAAGGAGCTGGGCCTGTGGAGTGCTTTCATTGCTCTTTATAGGGAGAAGTGCAGACCATAGATAACAGTTACACGGTATTTACACAGGGAAGAGAGGTATATCCTGTGCCCCTTTATTTATACCACTATGTATATCACTAATTGTCACCGACGCTGTGCCAGGGGTTCTTATATGTCCCTAAAGCAGACAGGGTCTCAGTGTACATTCATATTGAAAATGGTGGTATTTCCAACGGCACAGGGCCTTCTAACACAGTAAAAACATCACGAAAATGTCATTCTTCCATTTGCGTAATATTGCACGTTTAAGACCATCTCTGTCCATCTCAGATGCAGAGAAGCTGGTTCACGCTTTTATTTCCACACGCATTGATTATTGTAATGGTCTGTTGGCTGGGGTGTCTAGCAGGGTCCTTCAGAGACTCCAGCTGGTACAGAATTCATCAGCTTGGGTTTTAACTAGAGCTGCTGGATCTGAGCATATAACCCTAGTCCTGTCCTCCCTCCATTGGCTGCCAGTGAGGTTCAGGGTCAATTTTAAGATTTTACTTCTTACCTACAGGGCACTTAATGACTTGGCTCCTAAATATCTGAAAGACCTCTTACATGTTTATGCCCCCTCTTGTGCCCTGTGATCAGCTGAACAAAATCTTTTTGTGCCTCCTAAAGCTAGGCAGCTGTCGATGGGTGACCAGGCTTTCTCTTGTCATGCCCTGCGCCTATGGAACTCACTGCCACTCACTGTAAGGGAGGCCCCTTCTCTTGATGTTTTTAAATCTCGCCTGAAGACGTACTTTTATACTGAAGCTTTTTAAATTATTATTATTATTATTTTTTATTGTACTGGTGTTGATTTTATTTTTGTTTTGCTGGGTTTGTTGTATTGTTACTGTTGTACAGCGCCTTGAGATCTCTTGAAAGGCGCTTTATAAATTCAATAAATTATTATCATTAGTAGTTTTCAGTACTGAGCAACCAACACCTCTTCCCTCAGCACCTAATCTTCTTAAATTCCTGAAGTACTGAAGCTTGCTGTGCTTCAAGGTGGCATTACTGTTCTCTATTAAATTCCTGAAGTACTGAAGCTTGCTGTGCTTCAAGGTGGCATTACTGTTCTCTATTACAGGGACAAAAAAGAAAGTTAAAGCTTTTTAGTTTTATGGATTTCTTTTTATCACATTACTGTCATTACCTTGCAACTCTAAAATACGTTGAGAGGTATTTTAAGGCCTGTTTACACACCTGGCTTCCATTCGCTTGCACTGTTTTCTGCTGGGCTTCTGGTACTGCAAGACTGGTGTCCAAAGTGGAATATGTGTAAGTAACCTGTGGAATTAGTATAGTCTGTTGGTTGGTACCCAGAGCCCTCAGACATGGGACACTGCCCTGGTCGCTAATGGCCACAATCGTAGGTAGCTGAGTGGTAACTGTGGGTTTAGCAATGTTAATGGGATTGGCACTTGGTGGGCAAACATAAACAGGACTTGGGCTTGTATTAATACTGTCACTTTGTGGCTGATCCTTCTTTGTGCAAGTTAAGTTTAAGGGTTCTTCTTGAACGGAGTAAACACTGTTCTGATAAACACTGGTACTGGTGGTCTGTTCCATTTCCTCTCTGGGTTGCTTTGGTAGTGATAGGTCAAGAGGTTCCGCCTGTGTCCCTTCCTCAGTGTCCTCTTCTGTCTTCACAAGCACAGGCCCGGTTGAAGAGAGATTTAGTGGTGATGGGGAAGGTGTGTTAGTTCTGGAGCTACTTGTTTTCACACTTGAAGGAGTTATTAAAATAACTTGGGTTTTAGTCAATTGAAGTGGCCTCTCTGTCGTTGTCGTGCTGTCCGGTACATCTCCTGCGGGATCTAAACTATTTTGAGTTTCATCACTCTCAGAAGAAATGGCCTCATGTTCAGAAGGACTGGCAGCTCCCACAGGGATCTGCCCAGTCTGCATCTTTTCAAACCACTTCTTTACCACGTCTAGTGGTAAGCTTACTGAATCGGAAATCTTCGAGAGCTCCTCTGTTGTAGGCTGTGCATTTAAGGCATAGTATGCCTTTAGGAGTGACAGGAGGTTCTTTAAGGGGGGCTGGCCGAGGGATAGACTTCCCTCAGCGGTGGGGGACGAAACAGTGGAATCTGTTTTCTCTGCATTCTCTCCATTAACCTGAGAAGTCAGAATTCCACCTTCGCTTTTCAAATTACAGTGCTTAATCTCTTGAAGTGCATCCAAACCACCTGGACAGTCATCGCACAGCAGACATGTGCTGCTACTGTTTTCAGACTTGGGATTTTTGCTTTTCCCAGGCTTAACAGTGAGGTCTTCGGGTAACTTCTCAGTTTTACAGATTTCGACGGGGCTAGGGTTCTCCTTCTTCAAGCTCTGTGGCAGAATTTGGACTTGGCTGGGCTGTTGCTCCAAACTGTAGTTGATGATGATTTTGGTTGTTCCATCTTGATCGACCAAAGGAAGACTGAATGCTGAGATGAGGGAATGGCCCCCTGGCTGGACTCCACCTTGTTCTTTGGCTGCATTGGCGCATGCTCTCTAGGACTTGACGGATAATGTTCCCATCTACGGCTACCTTAAGAACATTCTGAATGTCGCTTAGGTTGATGCTGATAGGCGAGACTAGCCCAACAGCTGGCAGGACCACAGCTTGCACCACACCCTGGGGCGAAGCCGTGGTCTGCAGCGGAGTGCCACCGTTGAAAGCCCCATTTTGCAAAGGCGTGGCACAGCCGATTCCAGAGGTCACCACTATTGGTTTGTACTCGTAATCCACAGGTTCGATTTTGATTTGGTTGACGGGAAGCTGTTCTTGTAAAGGCTTGCTGTTGTCGCCCTTCTCCCGGAGCTGTGTTCTCGCAGGGGTGCTGGGCGATGAAGAGAGGCATGGAGAAGGGCACTGAGATGTCTTGCCCGTCGGCCGGGGCCGTCCGTTCACAGGCATCACACTCATGCATTTCTTGCTACTAATGTGGGAGCTGTAGGAGCCGGAGTGGGAAAAACGCTTCTTGCAGTTTGGACATTCGTATGGCTTCTCCCCTGGAAAGAACGAGAAAGAATGGGAATAAATACAACTGCTGGGACATTTTGTGACTCACCATGAATCACGTTTTAAGCTTGGGTTGAAGAATTCCATTTTATAATGCTAATTAGGATGCAATCATTTTAAATTGTGTGAGAAAAAAAAAACTACTCATTTTATGACAGGAAGACAGCAGTTTAGTTGCCAGGGTGGCTTTTTTTTGCATTCATCCATGACTGCAAAACGTTTTAGAAAAGGGGTTTACTAAAAAACATGTACCGTATTTACTCAAATTTAAGTCACACTTTTTTGACCGAAATAAAACTTCTAATTTAGGGGGGAGCGACTTTGATTCAGGGCTTTTCAGTTAAGGGACCAATTTACATTTGCGCATGTCAATTATTCTGGCATGCTTGAACGGTAGCTACAGTACACAGTAATGCCACTACAGTAATTACTCCTGATACCGCTATATTACAATGGCTACATGGAGAGCTTCACACAGATTTTATGATGCAGCTTTTGAAAGAAAAGTCATCTTTATTGCAATTTTTGCTTACTGAACGTTACAGAAAGTCACATTGGCCAAATTAAACAAATGAGGACAATAAAGCTGACTGAAATAAAGTTAAAGGTAATTTACCCTTTTCCAGCTACCATAAACTGCAAGGACTGCCAATCAATACTGTAAGGACTGCCATTCGATACTGCAAGGACTGCCATTCAATACTGCAATGACTGCCATTCAATACTGCAAGGACTGCCGTTCAATACTGCAAGGACTGCCGTTCAATACCGCAAGGACTGCCGTTCAATACTGCAAGGACTGCCGTTCAATACCACAAGGACTGCCGTTCAATACCGCAAGGACTGCCGTTCAATACTGCAAGGACTGCCGTTCAATACTGCAAGGACTGCCGTTCAATACTGCAAGGACTGCCGTTCAATACTGCAAGGACTGCCGTTCAGTACTGCAAGGACTGCCGTTCAATACCACAAGGACTGCCGTTCAATACTGCAAGGACTGAACTGTACTTATTTTCTTTTCCCATTTGTAATAGTTGGTGACTTACTCTGATGCTTTTATGTACAGTAATACAGTGTTCCCTGCTGGCACCTAGAAATTAAAAGGTAATTTAATCATTAATTATTGTGTTTTTATCATTAAGAGTTAAGTGCGACTTGAATTCAACTTTTTTTATGTCTTCAAATTTGGGGGTGCGACTTGAATTCAGGGGTGACTTAAATTTGAGTAAATACAATATATATATATATATATATATATATATATATATATATATATATATATATATATATATATAAATACATGGATGAAGGCTATATTTGCATGCTGAGCCATTCGAAAAAAAAGGCGTAATACCACAGTAGTGACGTCAAAATGTCATATTCGTCTAGAAGATTATACTTGACCTTTGACCCATATTTGACTCCTGTGCACCCTGAGACCACTTTCAAAACACAAAATGTCTCGTTTTCAATCACTCGACAACACCCACAATTTGTGGTTTTTAGGCACTTAACAAATCTGTGTCTGTGAAGATTTACAATCATCCTCCACAAACGGTAGCACCAAACAAGCGAGTGAGAAAAATAATCTTTTACTCTGACAGCGACTAAGAAAAAAAAAAAACATACCCCATTGAAACACCTTTTCCTTAAAAATACGTTATTTTTTGCAGTTCATTATCTACCCAGCTTAATTCACCATTCTTGAATTATCAAAAAGAAAATTATATTTAAGATTCTTTAATATTTGACTTAATTTACATTATTATTATTCATTAAATTCAGTTGCAATTTGAACCTTAACACCCATTTTTTGTCATTTTTTATTACAAATACTAATATCCATGTATTATAAAAAATAATAGATGGGCTTCAGTGAGTTACAGGAAAATAATTCCATCTTGGGTTTCTGTTTATAAACTACTTGACCTTCGGTCTCATAGCTTATGACGTCACATAAACCCTAGATAGAATTATTTTCCTGTAACTCACTTAAGCCCATCTGTTATCTTTCTCTCTCTCTCTCTCTCTCTCTCTCTCTCTCTCTCTCTCTCTCTCTCTCTCCCCCTCTCTCTCTCTCTCTCTCTCTCTCTCTCAATATATATATAAAACCATAAGGCACAGGAACAGTATACATTTTTCATAGATTTTCTATGACTGTATTGATTTCTTCTTTTTTCTTCAAATATTTAATGCAATCATTTTCATCTTAAAACATAATGTCTGGTAACACTTTCTGTAGAGAACGACAGAATCCCTGTTTCTGCCACCCATCGTGACAACACAGTATGAGGGTTAATAATAGTCTTGACAATCTATTGCCTGACTTTTAGTTAGTGTTTAAGCAGCTGAAAGCTGGGATTCAGTACTTACCACTGTGGATACGCAAGTGCTCCTTTAGGTGGTGCTTGTATTTAAATGCCTTTCCACATTCAGTGCACTTAAATTTCCGATTACCCCCAGACTGTGCTACATGGCGCTACAAAACAAATTAATACAAATTTTCAATTTCTTAGGTTACACAAAAATCTGGTTTACCACATTTTGTTTGAAAGCTGATCTACGTATTTAGGCTTTGGCTAGACACCAGGTAACCAGATATTGAATCCTGGCGTTTGTAACTGAAATACAGCAACACTAACATGTACACAAGGTACAATTGTTATTTCATAATAGCTGGATATGAATCTTAAATTACAGTAAAATAGACATTAAGTTAATGGCAGTATTATGATCTAGGACCTTGCTCACTTGTGGCATTTTATCAATCCTGTATCATGTTCCAATACTGGGCTTGAATTATTTACTGGAGCTTCAATAAAATATTTAAAAGGCCTGGTTTGGAAAAGGGTTGGTTGTTAAAAAAACAAACAAAAATCAAAACACCCTACCTGATCCCGCCCAGATTTGTGCGCCGTCATGTGACGTTCAAGTTGTGTTCTGTAGGCAAACGTGTAACTGCAGAGGGAACAGCTGAAGTTGTCTTCATTCTTCTCGTGTCTGTACTTGATGTGTTCTTTCAGAGACGTGTAGCGCTTGTATCCTCTGTCACAGTACGGACACGTGAGCAGCTGAGAAAATGCATCTGCCGTCCCTGTGCCGGATAAAACAAGAACAAGAAATAAACCCCCACTCGCAGAACGCTTTATAGATTGAAACACTTTCTCTTTTCACCCACTTCATTTCAACAGAAAATAATAATCATGTGTTTGTCACTGCCTATCTTCCAGAGGGAGGAATCGATATTCAAGGAGCGTGTTTTAAGTGTAGGGGGAATTCGAAAGCCATTCAGTGTCAGTGATTGCAAGGTTGGAAAAAATAATTGGAGTTGACAGACCTTTGAATATCTCCTAATGATCTGGATTGAGGATGAAGTGAAATCAGAAAATTACAAGCCCTCAATCCAGGTAGGGGAAAATAGCTTTTTTTTAAAAAGACTGATACTTGATCTATTTGATCTCAGATAAACAGGAGGCTGTGTGGTCCAGTGGTTAAAGAAAAGGGCTTGTAACCAGGAGGTCCCTGGTTCAAATCCCACCTCAGCCACTGACTCATTGTGTGACCCTGAGCAAGTCACTTAACCTCCTTGTGCTCTGTCTTTCGGGTGAGACGTAATTGTAAGTGACTCTGCAGCTGATGCATAGTTCACACACCCTAGTCTCTGTAAGTTGCCTTGGATAAAGGCGTCTGCTAAATAAACTAATAATAATACTGGAGATGCAACAGGATTGTAACCAAGTCAATTTTATAAAGGAGACCAAGCAAGTGATAAAGCAATACAATCTTTTTAATGGTAACTTCTCCTCAATGCAACTTAGTGTTTCATTTATTCTTCAGGGGAACTTTGCATTGGTCAAGAGTCAAGCAAACTTCTTCTGAAAAAATAATAAAAATCACTGGGGATTTCTGATTACCAAAAATGTAAAAAAAAAGTACAAAACAAACATTAAAAAAGACAAAGAAATGTACCCCCCCCCAATTTTGTTGGTCTATTTGATCTCAGATAAACAGTAGTTCCTTTCCTGCTTAAATTAAATTACATGTATCAAATCTGCCTGAATTTTAAAGTGATCTGTTTGTGCTTCAATCTGTAATGCATTCTCAAATAGGGAGGATCCAGGCATGGTCAATACAAGCCCTAATTCACAGATTTAACGCAGATTCCCTACAGAGTTCTACTGCCTCCAGTCATACAAGAGTGCTTTCGAAAATGCTTCAATTCCACTGCCTGGTTCTACAGGCTTCAGCTGCCCACGTCTAGCCGCTGAAATCAAAAGAGTGTTTCATGCTTTTTTACAAACCTGGCCAACCTAGGAAATGTGTGTCAAAAGTCAATGGGGGATTGTGGGATGGCATTGTGTTTTGTTTTAAAGAAACCGAGAATAACAGTGCCTTTAGAACAAAGCAGTCTGGGCAATGGAAGCTGAACTTGAAGGAACGGTCATTGCTATTTTCATTTTGTCACTAACTATGATTTTAGACGGCTTTCTCAAGACCCAATTAAATTAACCCTCCAAAAGAAGATGGATATTCCGCAATTAAAATAAAAGACTGAAATTGAGCCCCTTCCCCCCCCGGTCAGATTATAAGATACACAAACAGTACTATTGAATAACAGTTAGTTTTTACAGGAAGTACTTACTGGTACACTTTCAAATTCAAAGGAAGTTACAAGCTCACCAGAGTGCCATCAATCAATAATATAAACAAATGTACTACTTTACTTTAAACAGTACAAATACGTCTGTGTAACAATAATAAAAACCAAAAAATAGTATTTCTATTAGTTTATCTCGAGTTAGTCTTTGTCACATGGATGGCTATTGCCAAACTCATTGACCCAAACTTTAGGGGTGATTTTGATCATTTTCTGCATCTTTAAACAGCTTGTTGAGTAATAAAAATGCACTGAAGTAAACTGTAGCTACATTTCAGCATGAGTGTGACGTGAGTGTGTCTCATTCACCAGAAGCAGTTTTATTGAACAAGTATGTTTACTAAATTGAAAGCAAAATTGCCTGTGTTGATGATTATATATGATAAGTGTATTGATTTAGTTATAACAGAGGAGGCTGTGTGGTCCAGTGGTTAAAGAAACGGGCTTGTAACCAGGAGATCCCCGGTTCAAATCCCACCTCAGCAGCTGACTAATTGTGTGACCCTGAGCAAGTCACTTAACCTCCTTGTGCTCCGTCTTTCGGTTGAGACGTAGTTGTAAGTGACTCTGCAGCTGATGCATAGTTCACACACCCTAGTCTCTGTAAGTCGCCTTGGATAAAGGCGCCCTCTAAATAAACAAATAGTATAAACAACCAAAAAAAGCCTTGCATGTTTTTAGCAAATGTAAAACAAAAAATTCTCCGACAGCATAGAAAATCTGCATTATTCCGCAGCAAATGGATTCCTAGGATCCCTGGTGATGACACACTCCTTTGCGGCCAGTTTGGCTACATCGAGTATGAGATGCAAACCCTGAGCAGATGATATCCACGCTCAGCCACTTGGGTGAGCAGTGGGCAGCCATAGCCAGGAGCGTCAGGCAGTGGAAACGGGGCATAAACTCGTATCTTAAAGGTACAGTACGGTCCTGCTGCAGGTTGTAAAGGTACAGTACGGTTCTGTTGCTGCAGGTTGTAAAGGTACAGTACTGTTCTGTTGCAGGTTGTAAAGGTACAGTATGGTTCTGTTGCAGGTTGTAAAGGTACAGTACGGTTCTGTTGCTGCAGGTTGTAAAGGTACAGTACTGTTCTGTTGCAGGTTGTAAAGGTACAGTACGTTTCTGCTGCAGGTTGTAAAGGTACAGTATGGTTGTTGCTGCAGGTTGTAAAGGTACAGTATGGTTCCGTTGCAGGTTGGAAAGGTACAGTATGGTTCCATTGCAGGTTGGTGAAGGTTGTAAAGGTACAGTACGGTTCTGTTGCTGCAGGTTGTAAAAGTACAGTATGGTTGTTGCTGCACGTTGTAAAAGTACAGTATGGTTGTTGCTGCACGTTGTAAAGGTACAGTATGATTCTGTTGCAGGTTGTAAAGGTACAGTACGGTTTTGTTGCTGCAGGTTGTAAAGGTACAGTATGGTTCTGTTGCAGGTTGTAAAGGTACAGTACGGTTCTGCTGCAGGTTGTAAAGGTACAGTACGGTTCTGCTGCAGGTTGTAAAGGTACAGTACGGTTCTGCTGCAGGTTGTAAAGGTACAGTACAGTTGTTGCTACAGGTTGTGAAGGTACAGTATGGTTGTTGCTGCAGGTTGTGAAGGTACAGTACGGTTCTGTTGCAGGTTGTAAAGGTACAGTACGGTTCTGTTGCAGGTTGTAAAGGTACAGTACGGTTCTGCTGCAGGTTGTAAAGGTACAGTACAGTTGTTGCTACAGGTTGTGAAGGTACAGTATGGTTGTTGCTGCAGGTTGTGAAGGTACAGTATGGTTCTGTTGCAGGTTGTAAAGGTACAGTACGGTTCTGTTGCTGCAGGTTGTAAAGGTACAGTACGGTTCTGTTGCTGCAGGTTGTAAAATTACAGTATGGTTGTTGCTGCACGTTGTAAAGGTACAGTATGGTTCTGTTGCAGGTTGTAAAGGTACAGTACGGTTCTGTTGCAGGTTGTAAAGGTACAGCACGGTCCTGTTGCTGCAGGTTGTAAAAGTACAGTATGGTTGTTGCTGCACGTTGTAAAGGTACAGTACGGTTTTGTTGCTGCAGGTTGTAAAGGTACAGTACGGTTCTGTTGCTGCAGGTTGTAAAAGTACAGTATGGTTCTGTTGCACGTTGTAAAGGTACAGTACGGTTCTGTTGCAGGTTGTAAAGGTACAGTACGGTTCTGTTGCAGGTTGTAAAGGTACAGCACAGTTCTGTTGCTGCAGGTTGTAAAAGTACAGTATGGTTCTGTTGCACGTTGTAAAGGTACAGTACGGTTTTGTTGCTGCAGGTTGTAAAGGTACAGTACGGTTCTGTTGCAGGTTGTAAAGGTACAGTGTGACGTGAGTGTGTCTCATTCACCAGAAGCAGTTTTATTGAACAAGTATGTTTACTAAATTTAAAGCAAAACTGCCTGTGTTGATGATTATATATGATAAGTGTATTGATTTGGTTATAACAGAGGAGGCTGTGTGGTCCAGTGGTTAAAGAAACGGGCTTGTAACCAGGAGGTCCCCGGTTCAAATCCCATTTCAGCCACTGACTCATTGTGTGACCCTCAGCAAGTCACTTAACCTCCTTGTGCTCCGTCTTTTGGTTGAGACGTAGTTTTAAGTTACTCTGCAGCTGATGCATAGTTCGCACACCCTAGTCTCTGTAAGTCGCCTTGGATAAAGGCGTCTGCTAAATAAACAAATAGTATAAACAACCAAAAAAGCCTTGCATGTTTTTAGAAAATGTAAAACAAAAAATTCTCCGACAGCATAGAAAATCTGCATTATTCCGCAGCAAATGGATTCCTAGGATCCCTGGTGATGACACACTCCTTTGCGGCCAGTTTAGCTACATCGAGTATGAGATGCAAACCCTGAGCAGATGATATCCACGCTCAGCCAGTGGGCAGCCATAGCCAGGAGCGTCAGGCAGTGGAAACGGGGCATAAACTCATATCTTAAAGGTAGAGTACGGTTCTGTTGTTGCAGGTTGTAAAGGTAGAGTACGGTTCTGTTGCAGGTTGTAACGGTATAGTACGGTTCTGTTGCAGGTTGTAAAGGTACAGTATGGTTCTGTTGCAGGTTGTAACGGTATAGTACGGTTCTGCTGCAGGTTGTAAAGGTACAGTATGGTTCTGTTGCTGTAGGTTGTAAAGGTACAGTACGGTTCTGTTGCCAGTTGTAAAGGAACAGTATGGTTCTGTTGCAGGTTGTAAAGGTACAGTATGGTTGTTGCTGCACGTTGTAAAGGTACAGTATGGTTCTGTTGCAGGTTGTAAAGGTACAGTACTGTTCTGTTGCAGGTTGTAAAGGTACAGTACGGTTCTGTTGCAGGTTGTAAAGGTACAGTACGGTTCTGTTGCAGGTTGTAAAGGTACAGTACGGTTCTGTTGCTGCAGGTTGTAAAGGTACAGTACGGTTTTGTTGCTGCAGGTTGTAAAGGTACAATACGGTTCTGTTGCAGGTTGTAAAGGTACAGTATGGTTGTTGCTGCACGTTGTAAAGGTACAGTATGGTTCTGTTGCAGGTTGTAAAGGTACAGTACGGTTCTGTTGCAGGTTGTAAAGGTACAGTACGGTTCTGATGCAGGTTGTAAAGGTACAGTACGGTTCTGTTGCTGCAGGTTGTAAAGGTACAGTACGGTTTTGTTGCTGCAGGTTGTAAAGGTACAATATGGTTCTGTTGCAGGTTGTAAAGGTACAGCCTGGTTGTTGCTGCAGGTTGTAAAGGTACAGTATGGTCCTGCTGCAGGTTGTAAAGGTACAGTAAGGTTCTGTTGCAGGTTGTAACGGTACAGTACGGTTCTGCTGCAGGTTGTAAAGGTACAGTACGGTTCTGCTGCAGGTTGTAAAGGTACAGTATGGTTCTGCTGCAGGTTGTAAAGGTACAGTATGGTTCCGTTGCAGGTTGGAAAGGTACAGTATGGTTCCGTTGCAGGTTGGTGAAGGTTGTAAAGGTACAGTACGGTTCTGTTGCTGCAGGTTGTAAAAGTACAGTATGGTTGTTGCTGCAGGTTGTAAAGGT